>CM057815.1:12234872-12975024 GCA_030067965.1 Latrodectus elegans | reverse complement strand
TATTTTCGAAAGATGACCAATGAATACAAAATGACTGGAAATATCTTTGTAGTATCCCTTCCATCGTTCCCCAATGGCGCAACTGGTTAGCGCACGGTATTTATATAACAGTGCATGTGAGATTTGCCGAGGTTGTGAGTTCGAACATCACCTGGGAAATCGATATTTTTTAAATCGAATAATAAATATTCGTTCGTATTATTTAACATATATTTTAAAACCATGCATATCTTCTACAACTAATCTTTTGATATCAGTACGATAATGTAATTTTCTGTTCGAAAGATGACCTGCGGATACAAAATGACCTGAAATATCTTTATAGTATTCCTACAAAATTTCCGCAGTGGTGCAATTGGATAGCGCACGGTTCTTGTATGACAGAGCTTGTTAATTATGCCGGGGTTGTGAGTTCGAGCCTGATCTTGGGATATATATTTCATTTTAAATCGTATAATTTGTTCGCTTTCTTTAACATATATTTTAAAACCTTGCATGTCTCCCACAATTAGTCCTTTGATATCAGTACGATGATGTAATTTTCTGTTCGAAAGATTGACTGTGGAAACAAAATGAAGGTAAATTTCTTTATAGTATTCCTTCTAGCGTTCCCCAGTGGCGCAAATGGTTAGCGCACGGTACTTATAAAACAGTGCATGTGAGATATGCCGGAGTTGTGAGTTCGAACCTCACCTGGTGAAATCGAAATTTTTTAAATCAAATAATTATGTAATATATGCCGGTGTCGTTCGTTTTATTTAACATATATTTTAAAACCATGCATGTCTCCCACAACTAATCTTTTGATATCAGTACGATAATATAATTTTCTTTTCGAAAAATGAACTTTGAATACAAAATGACTGGAAATATTTTTGTAGTATCCCTACCATCGTTCCCCAGTGGCGCAACTGGTTGACGCACGGTACTTATATAACAGTGCATGTGAGATATGCCGGGGTTGTGAGTTCGGGACTCACCTGGGGAATTAAATATTTTTTTAAATCGAATAATTCGTTCGATTTACTTAACAAATATTTTAAAATCTTGCATGTCTCCCGCAACTAGTTTTTTGATATGAGTACGATAATGTAATTTGCAGTTTTAAAGATGAATTATCGATACAAAATGACTGGAAATATCTTTATAGTATTCTTACTACCGTTCCATAATGTCGCATTTTGTTATCGCACGGTACATATATAACAGAGACTTTCACATATGCCAGGGTTGTGAGTTCGAGCCTCACCTGTGGAAATCGAAATTTTTTAAATCGTATAATTCGTTCGCATTATTTACCATATATCTTAAGACATTGCATGTCTCCCACAGTTAGTCTTTTGATATCAGTACGATAATGTAATTTTCTTTTCAAAAGATGACCATTGAATACAAAATGACTGGAAATATCTTTGTAGAATCCCTACCATCGTTCCCAAGTTGCGCAATTGATTAGCGCAAGGTACTTATATAACAGTGCATGTCAGTTATGCCGGGTTTGTGAGTTCGAGCCTCACCTGGTGAATTCAATAACTTTTTTAAATAGTATAATTCGTTCGTATTATTTAACATATATTTTAAAACCAGGCATGTCTCCCACAAATAATCTATTGATATCAGTACGATAATGTAATTTTCTGTTCCAAGAATGACCTGCGGATACAAAATGACCAGAAATATCTTTATAGTAATCCCACAACAGTTCCGCAGTGGTACAATTTGTTAGCGCACGGTTCTTCTATAACAGAGCTTGTTAATTATGCCAAGGTTGTGAGTTCGAGCCTGATCTTGGGAAATTTATTTTATTTTAAATCGTATAATTTGTTCGCTTTCTTTAACATATATTTTAAAACCTTGCATGTCTCCCACAATTAGTCCTTTGATATCATTACGATGATGTAATTTTCTGTTCGAAAGATTGCCTGTGGAAACAAAATGAAGGGAAATTTCTTTATAGTATTCCTTCTAGCGTTCCCCAGTGGCGCAATTGGTTAGCGCACGGTACTTATAAAACAGTGCATGTGAGATATGCCGGGGTTGTGAGTTCGAGCCTCCCCTGGGGAAATTTTTATTTTTAAATCATATAATTCGAACGTATTATTTAATGTAAATTTTAAACCTTGTATGTCTCCTACAATTAGTTCTTTGGTATCAATACGATAATGTAATTTTCTGTTCGAAAGATGACTTGTGGATACAAAATGACTCTAAATATCTTTATAGTAATTCTCACATAGTTCCCCCGTGGCGCAATTGGTTAGCGCACGGTACTTCTATAAAAGTGCTTGTCAGGTATGGCGGGGTTGTGAGTTCGAGAATCACCTGGAGAAATTGGTATTTTTAAAATAATTTGTTCGTATACTTTATCATATATTTTAAAACCTTGCATGTCTCCCACAATTAGCCCTTTGATATCTGTACGATAATGTAATTTTCTGTTCGAAAGATGACCTGGGGATACAAAATGATTTGAAATATCTTTATAGTATACCGACGTCCTTTTACCACTGGCGCAATTGGTTAGCGAACGGTACTTATATAACAGTGCCTGTCAGATATGCCGAGGTTGCGAGTTCGATCCTCCCCTGGGGAAATTTTTATTTTTAAATCATATAATTCGTTCGTATTATTTAATATATATTTTAAAACCATGCATGTCTCAAACAACTAATCTTTTGATATCAGTACGATAATGTAATTTTCTGTTCGAAAGATGACCTGTGGATACAAAATGACCTGAAATATCTTTATAGTATTCCTGCAATAATTCCGCAGTGGTGCAATTGGTTAGCGCACGGTTCTTGTATGGTTAGCGCACTGTTCTTGTATTCTTGTTAATTATGCCGGGGTTGTGAGTTCGAGCCTGATCTTGGAAATATATTTTATTTTTAAATCGTATAATTTGTTCGCTTTCTTTAACATATATTTTAAAACCTTGCATGTCTCCCACAATTAGTCCTTTGATATCAGTACGATGATGTAATTTTCTGTTCGAAAGATTGCCTGTGGAAAAAAAATGAAGGTAAATTTTTTTATAGCATTCCATCTAGCGTTCCGCAGTGGCGCAAATGGTTAGCGCACGGTACTTATAAAACAGTGCATGTGAGATATGCCGGAGTTGTGAGTTCGAGCGTCACTTGGGGAAATCGATAATTTTTTAAATCGAATAATTATGTAATATATGCCGGTGTCGTTCGTATTATTTAACATATATTTTAAAACCATGCATGTCTCCCACAACTAATCTTTTGATATCAGTACGATAATATAATTTTCTTTTCGAAAGATGAACTTTGAATACAAAATGACTGGAAATATTTTTGTAGTATCCCTACCATCGTTCCCCAGTGGCGCAACTGGTTAGCGCACGGTACTTATATAACAGTGCATGTGAGATATGCCGGGGTTGTGAGTTCGAGCCTCACCTGGGGAATTCAATATTTTTTTAAATCGAATAATTCGTTCGATTTACTTAACAAATATTTTAAAACCTTGCATGTCTCCCACAACTAGTTTTTGATATGAGTACGATAATGTAATTTGCTGTTTTAAAGATGAATTATCGATACAAAATGACTGGAAATATCTTTATAGTATTCTTACTACCGTTCCATAATGTCGCATTTTGTTATCGCACGGTACATATATAACAGAGACTTTCACGTATACCAGGGTTGTGAGTTCGAACCTCATCTGTGGAAATCGAAATTTTTAAATCGTATAATTCGTTCGCATTATTTACCATATATCTTAAGACATTGCATGTCTCCCACAGTTAGACTTTTGATATCAGTACGATAATGTAATTTTCTTTTCGAAAGATGACCATTGAATACAAAATGACTGGAAATATCTTTGTAGTATCCCTACCATCGTTCCCCAGTGGCGCAACTGGTTAGCGCACGGTATTTATATAACAGTGCATGTGAGATTTGCCGAGGTTGTGAGTTCGAACCTCACCTGGTGAAATCGATATTTTTTTAAATCGAATAATTATGTAATATATGCCGGGGTCGTTCGTATTATTTAACATATATTTTAAAACCATGCATGTCTCCCACAACTAATCTTTTGATATCAGTACGATAATATAATTTTCTTTTCGAAAGATGAACTTTGAATACAAAATGACTGGAAATATTTTTGTAGTATCCCTACCATCGTTCCCCAGTGGCGCAACTGGTTAGCGCACGGTACTTATATAACAGTGCATGTGAGATATGCCGGGGTTGTGAGTTCGAGCCTCACCTGGGGAATTCAATATTTTTTTAAATCGAATAATTCGTTCGATTTACTTAACAAATATTTTAAAACCTTGCATGTCTCCCGCAACTAGTCTTTTGATATCAGTACGATAATGTAATTTGCTGTTTTAAAGATGAATTATCGATACAAAATGACTGGAAATATCTTTATAGTATTCTTACTAATGTTCCATAGTGTCACACTTTGTTATCGCACGGTACATGTATAACAGAGAATTTCACATATACCAGGGTTGTGAGTTCGAACCTCACTTGTGGAAATCGAAATTTTTTGAATCGTATAATTCGTTCGCATTACTTAACAAATATTTTAAAACATTGCATGTCTCCCACAGTTAGACTTTTGATATCAGTACGATAATGTAATTTTCTTTTCGAAAGATGACCATTGAATACAAAATGACTGGAAATATCTTTGTAGTATCCCTACCATCGTTCCCCAGTGGCGCAACTGGTTAGCGCACGGTATTTATATAACAGTGCATGTGAGATTTGCCGAGGTTGTGAGTTGGAGCCTCACCTGTGGAAATCGAAATTTTATAAATCGTATAATTCGTTCGTATTATTTAACATATATTTTAAAACCAGGCATGTCTCCCACCACTAATCTTTTGATATCAGTACGATAATGTAATTTTCTGTTCGAAAGATGACCTGCGAATACAAAATGACCTGAAATATCTTTATAGTATTCCTACAATAATTCCGCAGTGGTGCAATTGGATAGCGCACGGTTCTTGTATGACAGAGCTTGTTAATTATGCCGGGGATGTGAGTTCAAGCCTGATCTTGGGATAAATATTTTATTTTAAATCGTATAATTTGTTCGCTTTCTTTAACATATATTTTAAAACCTTGCATGTCTCCCACAATTAGTCCTTTGATATCAGTACGATGATGTAATTTTCTGTTCGAAAGATTGCCTGTGGAAACAAAATGAAGGTAAATTTCTTTATAGTATTCCTTCTAGCGTTCCCCAGTGGCGCAAATGGTTAGCGCACGGTACTTATAAAACAGTGCATGTGAGATATGCCGGAGTTGTGAGTTCGAGCCTCACCTGGGGAAATCGATAATTTTTTAAATCGAATAATTATGTAATATATGCCGGTGTCGTTCGTATTATTTAACATATTTTTTAAAAACATTCATGTCTCCCACAACTAATCTTTTGATATCAGTACGATAATATAATTTTCTTTTCGAAAGATGACCTTTGAATACAAAATGATTGGAAATATCTTTGTAGTATCCCTACTACCATTTCCCAGTGGCGCAACTGGTTAGCGCACGGTACTTATATTACAGTCCATGTGAGGTACGCCGGGGTTGTGAGTTCGAGCCTCACCTGGGGAAATCAATATTTTTAAATCGAATAATTATGTAATATTTGCCGGGGTCGTTCGTATTATTTAACATATATTTTAAAACCGTGCATATCTTCTACAACTAATCTTTTGATATCAGTACGATAATGTAATTTTCTGTTCGAAAGATGACCTGCGGATACAAAATGACTGAAATATATTTTTAGTATTCCTACAATAGTTCCGTAGTGGCTCAAGTTGTTAGCGCACGTTTCTTATATAACAGAGCTTTTTACTTATGCCTGGTTTGTGAGTTCGAGCCTTATCTGGGGAAATAGATTTTATTTTAAATCGTATCATTTGTTCGCTTTATTTAACATATATTTTAAAACCTTGCATGTCTTTCACAATTAGTCCCTTGTTATCAGTACGATAATGTAATTTTCTGTTCGATAGGTTGCCTGTGGAAACAAAATGAAGGGAAATTTCTTTATAGTATTCCTTCTAGCGTTCCCCAGTGGCGCAAATGGTTAGCGCACGGTACTTATAAAACAGTGCATGTGAGATATGCCGGAGTTGTGAGTTCGAGCCTCACCTGGGGAAATCGATAATTTTTTAAATCGAATAATTATGTAATATATGCCGGTGTCGTTCGTATTATTTAACATATATTTTAAAACCATGCATGTCTCCCACAACTAATCTTTTGATATCAGTACGATAATATAATTTTCTTTTCGAAAGATGACCTTTGAATACAAAATGTCTGGAAATATTTTGTAGTATCCCTACCATCATTCCCCAGTGGCGCAACTGGTAAACGCACGGTACTTATATAACAGTGCATGTGAGATATGCCGGGGTTGTGAGTTCGAGCCTCACCTGGGGAATTCAATATTTTTTTAAATCGAATAATTCGTTCGATTTACTTAACAAATATTTTAAAACCTTGCATGTCTCCCGCAACTAGTTTTTGATATGAGTACGATAATGTAATTTGCTGTTTTAAAGATGAATTATCGATACAAAATGACTGGAAATATCTTTATAGTATTCTTACTACCGTTCCATAGTGTCGCATTTGTTATCGCACGGTACTATATATAACAGAGACTTTCACATATGCCGGGGTTGTGAGTTCGAGCCTCACCTGTGGAAATCGAAATTTTTAAATCGTATAATTATGTAATCGTTCGTTCGTTTTATTTAACATATATCTTAAGACATTGCATGTCTCCCACAGTTAATCTTTTGATATCAGTACGATAATGTAATTTTCTTTTCAAAAGATGACCATTGAATACAAAATGACTGGAAATATCTTTGTAGTATCCCTACCATCGTTCCCAAGTTGCGCAATTGATTAGCGCAAGGTACTTATATAACAGTGCATGTGAGTTATGTCGGGGTTGTGAGTTCGAGCCTCTCCTGGTGATTTCTATATCTTTTTTAAATAATATAATTCGTTCGTATTATTTAACATATATTTTAAAACCAGGCATGTCTCCCACAAATAATCTATTGATATCAGTACGATAATGTAATTTTCTGTTCTAAGAATGACCTGCGGATACAAAATGACCAGAAATATCTTTATAGTAATCCCACAACAGTTCCGCAGTGGTACAATTTGTTAGCGCACGGTTCATCTATAACAGAGCTTGTTAATTATGCCAAGGTTGTGAGTTCGAGCCTGATCTTGGGAAATTTATTTTATTTTAAATCGTATAATTTGTTCGCTTTTTTTAACATATATTTTAAAACCTTGCATGTCTCCCACAATTAGTCCTTTGATATCATTACGATGATGTAATTTTCTGTTCGAAAGATGACTTGTGGATACAAAATGAAGGTAAATTTCTTTATAGTATTCTTTCTAGCGTTCCCCAGTGGCGCAAATAGTTAGCGCACGGTACTTATAAAACAGTGCATGTGAGATATGCCGGGGTTGTGAGTTCGAGCCTCACCTGGGAAATCATTATTTTTAAATCGTATAATTCGAACGTATTATTTAATGTAAATTTTAAACCTTGCATGTCTCCTACAATTAGTGTTTTGGTATCAATACGATAATGTAATTTTCTGTTCGAAAGATGACTTTTGGATACAAAATGACTCTAAGTATCTTTATAGTATTTCTGATATAGTTCCCCAGTGGCGCAATTGGTTAGCACAGGGTAATTCTATAAAAGTGCTTGTGAAGTATGCCGGGGTTGTGAGTTCGAGCATCACCAGGAGAAATTGGTATTTTTTTAAATCGTAAAATTCGGTCGTATACTTTAACACATATTTTAAAACCTTGCATATCTCCCACAATTAGTCCTTTGATATCAGTACTATAATGTAATTTTCTTTTCGAAATATAACCTGTGGATACAAAATGACATGAAATATTTTTATAGTGACCCTTTTACGGTTCCCTATTGGCGCTATTGGTTAGTGCACTGTAGTCATATAACAGTGCCTGTGAGTTATGCCGGGATTGTGAGTTCAAGCCTGACCTGGTGAATTCAATAATTTTTTTAAATGGTATAATTCGTTCGCATTATTTAACATATATTTTAAGACCATGTATGTCTCCCACAACTAATCTTTTGATATCAGTACGATATTGTAATTCTGTGTTCGGAAGATGACCTGTGGTTACAAAATGACTGGAACTATCTTTATAGTATTCCTACCACCGTTCCAAAGTGGCGCAATTGGACATAGCACGGAACTTATAGAAAAGTGCTTGTGAGTTATGATCGGGTTTTGAGTTTGAGACATACATGGGAAACTCGATGTATTTTTTAAATCCTATAATTACTACGTATAATTTAACATATATTTTTAGACCTTGCATGTCTTTCACAATTAGTATTTTGATATCAGTACGATATTGTAATTCTGTGTTATTAATCTGTCCTGTGGATATAAAATGACTGGAAATATGTCTATAGTATTCCAACTACCGTTCCCCAGTGGCGCAAATGTGTAACGCAAAATAATTATATGACAGTGCTTTTTTAAGTTTTGCCGGGGTTGTGAGTTTGGGACTTGCATTGGGAATTTAATGTTTTTTTAAAAGCTTATTTTTCGTTCGCATTATTTAACATATATTTTAAAACCATGCATGTCTCCCACATTTAATCTTTTGATATCAGTACGAAAATATAATATTCTTTTCGAAAGATGACCTTTGAATACAAAATGACTGGAAATATTTTTGTAGTATCCCTACCATCGTTCCCCACTAGCGCAACTGGTTAGCGCACGGAACTTATATAACAGTTCATGTGAGATATGCCGGCGTTGTGAGTTCGAGCCTCACTTGTGGAAATCAAAATTTTTGAAATCGTATAATTCGTTCGCATTAATTACCATTTATCTTAAGACATTGCATGTCTCCCACAATTAGTCCTTTGATATCAGTACGATAATGTAATTTTCTTTTCGAAAGATGAACTTTGAATACAAAATGACTGGAAATATTTTTATAGTATCCCTACCATCGTTCCCCAGTGGCGCAACTGGTTAGCGCACGGTACTTATATAACAGTTCATGTGAGATATGCCGTGGTTGTGAGTTCCAAACTCACCTTGAGAAAGCCAAATTTTTTTAAATCGAATAATTCGTTCGAATTACTTAACAAATATTTTAAAACCTTGCACGTCTCCCAAAATTAATCATTTGATATCAGTATTTTAATGTAATTTTTTATTCAAAAGATGACCTGTGGATAAACAGTGACTTGAAATATCTCTATAGTACTCCTACCACCGTTTCCCACAGACGCAATTGGTTAGCAGACGTTATTTATATAACAGTGCTTGTGATTTATGCCAGGGTGGTGAGTTCGAACCGCATCTGTCAGTATCGATGATTTTTTAAATCCTATAATTCGTTCGCATTATTTAACATATATTTTAAAACATTGCAAGCCTCCCACAGTTAGTCTTTTGATATCAGTACGATAATGTAATATTCTCTTAAAAAGATGACCTGTGGATAAAAAATGACTGGAAATATCTTTATAGTATCCATACTATTGTTCCGAATTTGCGCTGTTGGTTAGTGCACTGTACTTACATAACAGATCATGTGAGTTATGCCGGTGTTGTGAGTTTGAGCCTCACCTGGTGAATTCAATAAATTTTTTAAATAGTATAATTCGTTCGTTTTATTTAACATATATTTTATAACCAGGCATGTCTCCCACAAATAATCTATTGATATCAGTACGATAATGTAATTTTCTGTTCCAAGAATGACCTGCGGATACAAAATGACCAGAAATATCTTTATAGTAATCCCACAACAGTTCAGATGTGGGACAATTTGTTAGCGCACGGTTCTTCTTCTATAACAGAGCTTGTTAATTATGCCAAGGTTTTGAGTTCGAGCCTGATCTTGGGAAATTTATTTTATTTTAAATCGTATAATTTGTTCGCTTTCTTTAACATATATTTTAAAACCTTGCATGTCTCCCACAATTAGTCCTTTGATATCATTACGATGATGTAATTTTCTGTTCGAAAGATTGCCTGTGGAAACAAAATGAAGGGAGATTTCTTTATAGTATTCCTTCTAGCGTTCCCCAGTGGCGCAATTGGTTAGCGCACGGTACTTATAAAACAGTGCATGTGAGATATGCCGGAGTTGTGAGTTCGAGCCTCACCTGGGGAAATCATTATTTTTTTAAATCGTATAATTCGAACGTATTATTTAATGTAAATTTTAAACCTTGCATGTCTCCTACAATTAGTATTTTGGTATCAATACGATAATGTAATTTTCTGTTCGAAAGATGACTTGTGGATACAAAATGACTCTAAATATCTTTATAGTAATTCTGACATAGTTCCCCCGTGGCGCAATTGGTTAGCACAGGGTACTTCTATAAAAGTGCTTGTCAGGTATGGCGGGGTTGTGAGTTCGAGAATCACCTGGAGAAATTGGTATTTTTTAAAATTCGGTCGTATACTTTAACATATATTTTAAAACCTTGCATGTCTCCCACAATTAGCCCTTTGATATCTGTACGATAATGTAATTTTCTGTTCGAAAGATGACCTGGGGATACAAAATGGCTTGAAATATCTTTATAGTATACCGACGTCCTTTTACCACTGGCGCAATTGGTTAGCGAACGGTACTTATATAACAGTGCCTGTCAGATATGCCGAGGTTGCGAGTTCGATCCTCCCCTAGGGAAATTTTTATTTTTAAATCATATAATTCGTTCGTATTATTTAATATATATTTTAAAACCATGCATGTCTCCCACAACTAATCTTTTGATATCAGTACGATAATGTAATTTTCTGTTCGAAAGATGACCTGCGGATACAAAATGACCTGAAATATCTTTATAGTATTCCTACAATAATTCCGCAGTGGTGCAATTGGATAGCGCACGGTTCTTGTATGACAGAGCTTGTTAATTATGCCGGGGTTGTGAGTTCGAGCCTGATCTTGGGATATATGTTTTAATTTAAATCGTATAATATTTGTTCGCTTTCTTTAACATATATTTTAAAATCTTGCATGTCTCCCACAATTAGTCCTTTGATATCAGTACGATGATGTAATTTTCTGTTCGAAAGATTGACTGTGGAAATAAAATGAAGGTAAATTTTTTTATAGCATTCCATCTAGCGTTCCCCAGTGGCGCAAATGGTTAGCGCACGGTACTTATAAAACAGTGCATGTGAGATATGCCGGAGTTGTGAGTTCGAGCCTCACCCGGGGAAATCGATAATTTTTTAAATCGAATAATTATGTAATATATGCCGGTGTCGTTCGTATTATTTAACATATATTTTAAAACCATGCATGTCTCCCACAACTAATCTTTTGATATCAGTACGATAATATAATTTTCTTTTCGAAAGATTAACTTTGAATACAAAATGTCTGGAAATATTTTTGTAGTATCCCTACCATCGTTCCCCAGTGGCGCAACTGGTTAGCGCACGGTACTTATATAACAGTGCATGTGAGATATGCCGGGGTTGTGAGTTCGAGCCTCACCTGGGGAATTCAATATTTTTTTAAATCGAATAATTCGTTCGATTTACTTAACAAATATTTTAAAACCTTGCATGTCTCCCGCAACTAGTCTTTTGATATGAGTACGATAATGTAATTTGCTGTTTTAAAGATGAATTATCGATACAAAATGACTGGAAATATCTTTATAGTATTCTTACTACCTGTCCATAGTGTCACACTTTGTTATCGCACGGTACATGTATATCAGAGTGTTTCACATATACCATTGTTGTGAGTTCGAACCTCACCTGTGGAAATCGAAATTTTTTGAATCGTATAATTCGTTTGCATTATTTACCATATATCTTAAGACATTGCATGTCTCCCACAGTTAGACTTTTGATATCAGTACGATAATGTAATTTTCTTTTCGAAAGATGACCATTGAATACAAAATGACTGGAAATATCTTTGTAGTATCCCTACCATCATTCCCCAGTGGCGCAACTGGTTAGCGCACGGTATTTATATAACAGTGCATGTGAGATTTGCCGAGGTTGTGAGTTGGAGCCTCACCTGGAGAATTCAATATTTTTTTAAATCGAATAATTCGTTCGTATTATTTAACATATATTTTAAAACCAGGCATGTCTCCCACAAATAATCTATTGATATCAGTACGATAATGTAATTTTCTGTTCCAAGAATGACCTGCGGATACAAAATGACCAGAAATATCTTTATAGTAATCCCACAACAGTTCCGCAGTGGTACAATTTGTTAGCGCACGGTTCTTCTATAACAGAGCTTGTTAATTATGCCAAGGTTGTGAGTTCGAGCCTGATCTTGGGAAATTTATTTTATTTTAAATCGTATAATTTGTTCGCTTTCTTTAACATATATTTTAAAACCTTGCATGTCTCCCACAATTAGTCCTTTGATATCATTACGATGATGTAATTTTCTGTTCGAAAGATTGCCTGTGGAAACAAAATGAAGGGAAATTTCTTTATAGTATTCTTTCTAGCGTTCCCCAGTGGCGCAATTGGTTAGCGCACGGTACTTATAAAACAGTGCATGTGAGATATGCCGGGGTTGTGAGTTCGAGCCTCAACTGGGGAAATCTTTATTTTTTAAAATCGTATAATTCGAACGTATTATTTAATGTAAATTTTAAACCTTGCATGTCTCCTACAATTAGTGTTTTGGTATCAATACGATAATGTAATTTTCTGTTCGAAAGATGACTTGTGGATACAAAATGACTCTAAATATCTTTATAGTAATTCTGACATAGTTCCCCCGTGGCGCAATTGGTTAGCACAGGGTACTTCTATAAAAGTGCTTGTCAGGTATGGCGGGGTTGTGAGTTCGAGAATCACCTGGAGAAATTGGTATTTTTAAATCGTATAATCGGTCGTATACTTTAACATATATTTTAAAACCTTGCATGTCTCCCACAATTAGCCCTTTGATATCTGTACGATAATGTAATTTTCTGTTCGAAAGATGACCTGGGGATACAAAATGGCTTGAAATATCTTTATAGTATACCGACGTCCTTTTACCACTGGCGCCATTGGTTAGCGAACGGTACTTATATAACAGTGCCTGTCAGATATGCCGAGGTTGTGAGTTCGAGCCTCACCCGGGGAAATCGATAATTTTTAAATCGAATAATTATGTAATATATGCCGGTGTCGTTCGTATTATTTAATATATATTTTAAAACCATGCATGTCTCCCACAACTAATCTTTTGATATCAGTACGATAATGTAATTTTCTGTTCGAAAGATGACCTTTGAATACAAAATGACCAGAAATATCTTTATAGTATTCCTGCAATAATTCCGCAGTGGTGCAATTGGTTAGCGCACGGTTCTTGTATGACAGATCTTGTTAATTATGCCGGGGTTTGTGTGTTCGAGCCTGATCTTGGGAAATATATTTTATTTTAAATCGTATAATTTGTTCGCTTTCTTTAACATATATTTTAAAACCTTGCATGTCTCCCACAATTAGTCCTTTGATACCAGTACGATAATGTAATTTTCTGTTCGAAAGATGACCTGTGGAAACAAAATGAAGGTAAATTTCTTTATAGTATTCCTTCTAGCGTTCCCCAGTGGCGCAAATGGTTAGCGCACGGTACTTATAAAACAGTGCATGTGAGATATGCCGGAGTTGTGAGTTCGAGCCTCACCTGGGGAAATCGATAGTTTTTTAAATCGAATAATTATGTAATATATGCCGGTGTCGTTCGTATTATTTAACATATATTTTAAAACCATGCATGTCTCCCACAACTAATCTTTTGATATCAGTACGATAATATAATTTTCTTTTCGAAAGATTAACTTTGAATACAAAATGACTGGAAATATTTTTGCAGTATCCCTACCACCATTCCCCAGTGGCGCAACTGGTTAGCGCACGGTAATTATATAACAGTGCATGTTAGATATGCCGGGGTTGTGAGTTCGAGTCTCACCTGGGGAAATCTTTATTTTTTAAAATCGTATAATTCGAACGTATTATTTAATGTAAATTTTAAACCTTGCATGTCTCCTACAATTAGTGTTTTGATATCAGTACGATAATTTAATTTTATGTTAAAAAGATGACCTTTGGATACAAAATGACTGGAAATATCTTTATAGTAATTCTGACATAGTTCCCCGTGGCGCAATTGGTTAGCGCAGGGTACTTCTATAACAGTGCTTGTCAGGTATGGCGGGGTTGTGAGTTCGAGCCTGACCTGGGAAATTTAAATTTTTAAATCGTATAATTTGTTCGCTTTCTTTAACATATATTTTAAAACCTTGCATGTCTCCCACAATTAGCCCTTTGATACCAGTACGATAATGTAATTTTCTGTTCGAAAGATGACCTGGGGATACAAAATGATTTGAAATATCTTTATAGTATACCGACGTCCTTTTACCACTGGCGCAATTGGTTAGCGAACGGTACTTATATAACAGTGCCTGTCAGATATGCCGAGGTTGCGAGTTCGATCCTCCCCTGGGGAAATTTTTATTTTTAAATCATATAATTCGTTCGTATTATTTAATATATATTTTAAAACCATGCATGTCTCCCACAACTAATCTTTTGATATCAGTACGATAATGTAATTTTCTGTTCGAAAGATGACCTGCGGATACAAAATGACCTGAAATATCTTTATAGTATTCCTGCAATAATTCCGCAGTGGTGCAATTGGTTAGCGCACGGTTCTTGTATGACAGATCTTGTTAATTATGCCGGGGTTGTGAGTTCGAGCCTGATCTTGGGAAATATATTTTATTTTAAATCGTATAATTTGTTCGCTTTCTTTAACATATATTTTAAAACCTTGCATGTCTCCCACAATTAGTCCTTTGATATCAGTACGATGATGTAATTTTCTGTTCGAAAGATTGCCTGTGGAAACAAAATGAAGGTAAATTTCTTTATAGTATTCCTTCTAGCGTTCCCCAGTGGCGCAACTGGTTAGCGCACGGTACTTATATAACAGTGCATGTGAGATATGCCGTGGTTGTGAGTTCGAACCTCACCTGGGGAATTCAATATTTTTTTAAATCGAATAATTCGTTCGTATTATTTAACATATATTTTAAAACCAGGCATGTCTCCCGCAACTAGTCTTTTGATATCAGTACGATAATGTAATTTTCTGTTCGAAAGATGAATTATCGATACAAAATGACTGGAAATATCTTTATAGTATTCTTACTACCGTTCCATAGTGGCGCAATTGGTTATCACACGGTACATATATAACAGAGAATTTCACATATGCCAGGGTTGTGAGTTCGAGCCTCACCTGTGGAAATCGAATTTTTTAAATCGAATAATTCGTTCGATTTACTTAACAAATATTTTAAAACCTTGCATGTCTCCCACAGTTAGTCTTTTGATATCAGTACGATAATGTAATTTTCTTTTCGAAAGATGACCATTGAATACAAAATGACTGGAAATATCTTTATAGTATTCTTACTACCGTTCCATAATATCGCATTTGGTTATCGCACGGTACTTATAAAACAGTGCATGTGAGATATGCCGGGGTTGTGAGTTCGAGCGTGATCTGGGGAAATAGATTTTATTTTAAATCGTATAATTTTTTCGCTAAAATCGATGTTTTTTAAATCGAATAATTCGTTCGAATTACTTAACGAATATTTTAAAACTTTGCATGTCTCCCACAACTAAACTTTTGATATCAGTACGATAATATAATTTTCTTTTCGAAAGATTAACTTTGAATACAAAATGACTGGAAATATTTTTGTAGTATCCCTACCATCGTTCCCCAGTGGCGCAACTGGTTAGCGCACGGTACTTATATAACAGTGCATGTGAGATATGCCGGGGTTGTGAGTTCGAGCCTCACCTGGGGAAATCTATATTTTTTAAAATCGTATAATTCGAACGTATTATTTAATGTAAATTTTAAACCTTGCATGTCTCCTACAATTAGTGTTTTGGTATCAATACGATAATGTAATTTTCTGTTCGAAAGATGACTTGTGGATACAAAATGATTCTAAATATCTTTATGGTAATTCTGACATAGTTCCCCCGTGGCGCAATTGGTTAGAACAGGGTACTTCTATAAAAGTGCTTGTCAGGTATGGCGGGGTTGTGAGTTCGAGAATCACCTGTGGAAATTGAAATTTTTTAAATCGTATAATTTGTTCGCTTTATTTAACATATATTTTAAAACCTTGCATGTCTCCCACAATTAGCCCTTTGATATCTGTACGATAATGTAATTTTCTGTTCGAAAGATGACCTGGGGATACAAAATGGCTTAAAATATCTTTATAGTATAACGACGTCCTTTTACCACTGGCGCAATTGGTTAGCGAACGGTACTTATATAACAGTGCCTGTCAGATATGCCGAGGTTGCGAGTTCGATCCTCCCCTAGGGAAATTTTTATTTTTAAATCATATAATTCGTTCGTATTATTTAATATATATTTTAAAACCATGCATGTCTCCCACAACTAATCTTTTGATATCAGTACGATAATGTAATTTTCTGTTCGAAAGTTGACCTGCGGATACAAAATGACCTGAAATATCTTTATAGTATTCTTACAATAATTCCGCAGTGGTGCAATTGGTTAGCGCACGGTTCTTGTATGACAGATCTTGTTAATTATGCCGGGGTTGTGAGTTCGAGCCTGATCTTGGGAAATACATTTTATTTTAAATCGTATAATTTGTTCGTTTTCTTTAACATATATTTTAAAACCTTGCATGTTTCCCACAATTAGTCCTTTGATATCAGTACGATGATGTAATTTTCTGTTCGAAAGATTGCCTGTGGAAACAAAATGAAGGTAAATTTCTTTTTAGTATTCCGTCTAGCGTTCCCCAGTGGCGCAACTGGTTAGCGCACGGTACTTATATAACAGTGCATGTGAGATATGCCGGGGTTGTGAGTTCGAGCCTCATCAGGGGAATTCAATATTTTTTTAAATCGAATAATTCGTTCGATTTACTTAACAAATATTTTAAAACCTTGCATGTCTCCCGCAACTAGTCTTTTGATATGAGTACGATAATGTAATTTGCTGTTTTAAAGATGAATTATCGATACAAAATGACTGGAAATATCTTTATAGTATTCTTACTACCGTTCCATAGTGTCACACTTTGTTATCACACGGTACATATATAACAGAGAATTTCACATATACCAGGGTTGTGAGTTCGAACCTCACCTGTGGAAATCGATATTTTTTTAAATCGAATAATTATGTAATATATGCCGGTGTCGTTCGCATTATTCACCATATATCTTAAGACATTGCATGTCTCCCACAGTTAGACTTTTGATATCAGTACGATAATGTAATTTTCTTTTCGAAAGATGACCATTGAATACAAAATGACTGGAAATATCTTTGTGGTATCCCTACCATCGTTCCCCAGTGGCGCAACTGGTTAGCGCACGGTATTTATATAACAGTGCATGTGAGATTTGCCGAGGTTGTGAGTTGGAGCCTCACCTGTGGAAATCGAAATTTTATAAATCGTATAATTCGTTCGTATTATTTAACATATATTTTAAAACCAGGCATGTCTCCCACAAATAATCTATTGATATCAGTACGATAATGTAATTTTCTGTTCCAAGAATGACCTGCGGATACAAAATGACCAGAAATATCTTTATAGTAATCCCACAACAGTTCCGCAGTGGTACGATTTGTTAGCGCACGGTTCTTCTATAACAGAGCTTGTTAATTATGCCAAGGTTGTGAGTTCGAGCCTGATCTTGGGAAATTTATTTTATTTTATATCGTATAATTTGTTCGCTTTCTTTAACATATAATTTAAAACCTTGCATGTCTCCCACAATTGTTCCTTTGATATCAGTACGATGATGTAATTTTCTGTTCGAAAGATTGTCTGTGGAAACAAAATGAAGGTAAATTTCTTTATAGTATTCCTTCTAGCGTTCCCCAGTGGCGCAAATGGTTAGCGCAAGGTATTTATAAAACAGTGCATGTGAGATATGCCGGAGTTTTGAGTTCGAGCCACACATTAGGAAATCGGTAATTTTTTAAATCGAATAATTATGTAATATATGCCGGTGTCGTTCGTATTATTTAACAAATATTTTAAAATCATGCATGTCTCCCACAACTAATCTTTTGATACCAATACGATAATATAATTTTCTTTTCGAAAGATGAACTTTGAATACAAAATGACTGGAAATATTTTTGTAGTATCCCTACCATCGTTCCCCAGTGGCGCAACTGGTTAGCGCACGGTACTTATATAACAGTGCATGTGAGATATGCCGGGGTTGTGAGTTCGAGCCTCACCTGGGGAATTGAATATTTTTTTAAATCGAATAATTCGTTCGATTTACTTAACAAATATTTTAAAACCTTGCATGTCGCCCGCAACTAGTCTTTTGATATGAGTACGATAATGTAATTTGCTGTTTTAAAGATGAATTATCGATACAAAATGACTGGAAATATCTTTATAGTATTCTTACTACCGTGCCATAGTGTCACACTTTGTTATCGCACGGTTAATGTATAACAGAGAATTTCACATATACCAGGGTTGTGAGTTCGAACCTCACCTGTGGAAATCGAAATTTTTTGAATCGTATAATTCGTTCGCATTATTTACCATATATCTTAAAACATTGCATGTCTCCCACAGTTAGACTTTTGATATCAGTACGATAATGTAATTTTATTTTCGAAAGATGACCATTGAATACAAAATGACTGGAAATATCTTTGTAGTATCCCTTCCATCGTTCCCCAATGGCGCAACTGGTTAGCGCACGGTATTTATATAACAGTGCATGTGAGATTTGCCGAGGTTGTGTGTTCGAACCTCACCTGGGGAAATCGATATTTTTTTAAATCGAATAATTATGTAATATATGCCGGGGTCGTTCGTATTATTTAACATATATTTTAAAACCATGCATATCTTCTACAACTAATCTTTTGATATCAGTACGATAATGTAATTTTCTGTTCGAAAGATGACCTGCGGATACAAAATGACCTGAAATATCTTTATAGTATTCCTACAATAATTCCGCAGTGGTGCAATTGGATAGCGCACGGTTCTTGTATGACAGAGCTTGTTAATTATGCCGGGGTTGTGAGTTCGAGCCTGATCTTGGGATATATATTTTATTTTAAATCGTATAATTTGTTCGCTTTCTTTAACATATATTTTAAAACCTTGCATGTCTCCCACAATTAGTCCTTTGATATCAGTACGATGATGTAATTTTCTGTTCGAAAGATTGACTGTGGAAACAAAATGAAGGTAAATTTCTTTATAGTATTCCTTCTAGCGTTCCCCAGTGGCGCAAATGGTTAGCGCACGGTACTTATAAAACAGTGCATGTGAGATATGCCGGAGTTGTGAGTTCCAGCCTCACCTGGGGAAATTGATAACTTTTAAATCGAATAATTATGTAATATATGCCGGTGTCGTTCGTATTATTTAACATATATTTTAAAACCATGCATGTCTCCCACAACTAGTCTTTTTATATCAGTACGATAATAAAATTTTATTTTCGAAAAATGTACTTTGAATACAAAATGACTGGAAATATTTTTGTAGTATCCCCACTATCGTTCCCCAGTGGCGCAACTGGTTGGCGCACGGTACTTATATAACAGTGCATGTGAGATATGCCGGGGTTGTGAGTTCGAGCCTCACCTGGGGAATTCAATATTTTTTTAAATCGAATAATTCGTTCGATTTACTTAACAAATATTTTAAAACCTTGCATGTCTCCCGCAACTAGTTTTTGGATATGAGTACGATAATGTAATTTGCAGTTTTAAAGATGAATTATCGATACAAAATGACTGGAAATATCTTTATAGTATTCTTACTACCGTTCCATAATGTCGCATTTTGTTATCGCACGGTACATATATAACAGAGACTTTCATATATGCCAGGGTTGTGAGTTCGAGCCTCACCTGTGGAAATCGAAATTTTTTAAATCGTATAATTCGTTCGCATTATTTACCATATATCTTAAGACATTGCATGTCTCCCACAGTTAGTCTTTTGATATCAGTACGATAATGTAATTTTCTTTTCAAAAGATGACCATTGAATACAAAATGACTGGAAATATCTTTGTAGAATCCCTACCATCGTTCCCAAGTTGCGTAATTGATTAGCGCAAGGTACTTATATAACAATGCTTGTGAGTTATGCCGGGGTTGTGAGTTCGAGCCTCACCTGGTGATTTCAATAACTTTTTTAAATAGTATAATTCGTTCGTATTATTTAACATATATTTTAAAACCAGGCATGTCTCCCACAAATAATCTATTGATATCAGTACGATAATGTAATTTTCTGTTCCAAGAATGACCTGCGGATACAAAATGACCAGAAATATCTTTATAGTAATCCCACAACAGTTCCGCAGTGGTACAATTTGTTAGCGCACGGTTCTTCTATAACAGAGCTTGTTAATTATGCCAAGGTTGTGAGTTCGAGCCTGATCTTGGGAAATTTATTTTATTTTAAATCGTATAATTTGTTCGCTTTCTTTAACATATATTTTAAAACCTTGCATGTCTCCCACAATTAGTCCTTTGATATCATTACGATGATGTAATTTTCTGTTCGAAAGATTGCCTGTGGAAACAAAATGAAGGGAAATTTCTTTATAGTATTCCTTCTAGCGTTCCCCAGTGGCGCAATTGGTTAGCGCACGGTACTTATAAAACAGTGCATGTGAGATATGCCGGGGTTGTGAGTTCGAGCCTCACCTGGGGAAATCATTATTTTTTTAAATCGTATAATTCGAACGTATTATTTAATGTAAATTTTAAACCTTGCATGTCTCCTACAATTAGTATTTTGGTATCAATACGATAATGTAATTTTCTGTTTGAAAAATGACTTGTGGATACAAAATGACTCTAAATATCTTTATAGTATTCCTACAATAATTCCGCAGTGGTGCAATTGGATAGCGCACGGTTCTTGTTTGACAGAGCTTGTTAATTATGCCGGGTTTGTGAGTTCGAGCCTGATCGTGGGATATATATTTTATTTTAAATCGTATAATATTTGTTCGCTTTCTTTAACATATATTTTAAAACCATGCATGTCTCCCACAACTAATCTTTTGATATCAGTACGATAATATAATTTTCTTTTCGAAAGATGAACTTTGAATACAAAATGACTGGAAATATTTTTGTAGTATCCCTACCATCGTTCCCCAGTGGCGCAACTGGTTAGCGCACGGTACTTATATAACAGTGCATGTGAGATATGCCGGGGTTGTGAGTCCGAGCCTCACCTGGGGAATTCAATATTTTTTTAAATCGAATAATTCGTTCGATTTACTTAACAAATATTTTAAAACCTTGCATGTCTCCCGCAACTAGTTTTTTGATATGAGTACGATAATGTAATTTGCTGTTTTAAAGATGAATTATCGATACAAAATGACTGGAAATATCTTTATAGTATTCTTACTACCGTTCCATAATGTCGCATTTTGTTATCGCACGGTACATATATAACAGAGACTTTCACATATACCAGGGTTGTGAGTTCGAACCTCACCTGTGGAAATCGAAATTTTTTGAATCGTATAATTCGTTCGCATTATTTACCATATATCTTAAGACATTGCATGTCTCCCACAGTTAGACTTTTGATATCAGTACGATAATGTAATTTTCTTTTCGAAAGATGACCATTGAATACAAAATGACTGGAAATATCTTTGTAGTTTCCCTACCATCGTTCCCCAGTGGAGCATCTGGTTAGCGCACGGTATTTATATAACAGTGCATGTGAGATTTGCTGAGGTTGTGAGTTCGAAACTCACCTGGTGAAATCGATATATTTTTAAATCGAATAATTATGTAATATAGGCCGGGGTCGTTCGTATTTTTTAACATATATTTTAAAACCATGCATGTCTCCCACAACTAATCTTTTGATATCAGTACGATAATATAATTTTCTTTTCGAAAGATTAACTTTGAATACAAAATGACTGGAAATATTTTTGTAGTATCCCTACCATCGTTCCCCAGTGGCGCAACTGGTTAGCGCATGGTACTTATATAACAGTGCATGTGAGGTATGCCGGTGTTGTGACTTCGATCCTCACCTGGGGAAATCGATGTTTTTTAAATCGAATAATTCGTTCGATTTACTTAACAAATATTTTAAAACCTTGCATGTCTCCCGCAACTAGTCTTTTGATATGAGTACGATAATGTAATTTGCTGTTTTAAAGATGAATTATCGATACAAAATGACTGGAAATATCTTTATAGTATTCTTACTACCGTTCCATAGTGTCACACTTTGTTATCACACGGTACATATATAACAGAGAATTTCACATATACCAGGGTTGTGAGTTCGAACCTCACCTGTGGAAATCGAATTTTTTTGAATCGTATAATTCGTTCGCATTATTTACCATATATCTTAAGACATTGCATGTCTCCCACAGTTAGACTTTTGATATCAGTACGATAATGTAATTTTCTTTTCGAAAGATGACCATTGAATACAAAATGACTGGAAATATCTTTGTAGTATCCCTACCATCGTTCCCCAGTGGCGCAACTGGTTAGCGCACGGTACTTATATAACAGTGCATGTGAGATATGCCGCGTTTGTGAGTTCCAGACTCACCTGTTGAATTCGATAATTTTTTAAATAGTATAATTCGTACGTATTATTTAACATATATTTTAAAACCATGCATGTCTCCCACAACTAATCTTTTGATATCAGTACGATAATGTAATTTTCTGTTCGAAAGATGACCTGCGAATACAAAATGACCTGAAATATCTTTATAGTATTCCTACAATAATTCCGCAGTGGTGCAATTGGATAGCGCACGGTTCTTGTATGACAGAGCTTGTTAATTATGCCGGGGATGTGAGTTCAAGCCTGATCTTGGGATATATATTTTATTTTAAATCGTATAATTTGTTCGCTTTCTTTAACATATATTTTAAAACCTTGCATGTCTCCCACAATTAGTCCTTTGATATCAGTACGATGATGTAATTTTCTGTTCGAAAGATTGACTGTGGAAACAAAATGAAGGTAAATTTCTTTATAGTATTCCTTCTAGCGTTCCCCAGTGGCGCAAATGTTTATCGCACGGTACTTATAAAACAGTGCATGTGAGATATGCCGGAGTTGTGAGTTCGAACCTCACCTGGGGAAATCGATAATTTTTTAAATCGAATAATTATGTAATATTTGCCGGTGTCGTTCGTTTTATTTAACATATATTTTAAAACCGTGCATATCTTCTACAACTAATCTTTTGATATCAGTACGATAATATAATTTTCTTTTCAAAAGATGACCAATGAATACAAAATGACTGGAAATATCTTTGTAGTATCCCTTCCATCGTTCCCCTGTGGCGCAACTGGTTAGCGCACGGTACTTATATAACAGTGCATGTGAGATTTGCCGAGGTTGTGTGTTCGAACCTCACCTGGGGAAATCGATATTTTTTAAAATCGAATAATCATGTAATATATGCCGGGGTCGTTCGTATTATTTAACATATATTTTAAAACCGTGCATATCTTCTACAACTAATCTTTTGATATCAGTACGATAATGTAATTTTCTGTTCGCAAGATGACCTGCGGATACAAAATGACCAGAAATATCTTTATAGTAATCCCACAACAGTTCCGCAGTGGTACAATTTGTTAGCGCACGGTTCTTCTATAACAGAGCTTGTTAATTATGCCAAGGTTGTGAGTTCGAGCCTGATCTTGGGAAATATATTTTATTTTAAATCGTATAATTTGTTCGCTTTCTTTAACATATATTTTAAAACCTTGCATGTCTCCCACAATTAGTCCTTTGATATCATTACGATGATGTAATTTTCTGTTCGAAAGATTGCCTGTGGAAACAAAATGAAGGGAAATTTCTTTATAGTATTCCTTCTAGCGTTCCCCAGTGGCGCAATTGGTTAGCGCACGGTACTTATAAAACAGTGCATGTGAGATATGCCGGGGTTGTGAGTTCGAGCCTCACCTGGGGAAATCATTATTTTTTTAAATCGTATAATTCGAACGTATTATTTAATGTAAATTTTAAACCTTGTATGTCTCCTACAATTAGTGTTTTGGTATCAATACGATAATGTAATTTTCTGTTCGAAAGATGACTTGTGGATACAAAATGACTCTAAATATCTTTATAGTAATTCTGACATAGTTCCCCCGTGGCGCAATTGGTTAGCACAGGGTACTTCTATAAAAGTGCTTGTCAGGTATGGCGGGGTTGTGAGTTCGAGAATCACCTGGAGAAATTTTTTTAAATCGAATAATTCTATCGTATTATTTAACATATATTTTAAAACCTTGCATGTCTCCCACAATTAGCCCTTTGATATCTGTACGATAATGTAATTTTCTGTTCGAAAGATGACCTGGGGATACAAAATGATTTGAAATATCTTTATAGTATACCGACGTCCTTTTACCACTGGCGCAATTGGTTAGCGAACGGTACTTATATAACAGTGCCTGTCAGATATGCCGAGGTTGCGAGTTCGATCCTCCCCTGGGGAAATTTTTATTTTTAAATCATATAATTCGTTCGTATTATTTAATATATATTTTAAAACCATGCATGTCTCCCACAACTAATCTTTTGATATCAGTACGATAATGTAATTTTCTGTTCGAAAGATGACCTGCGGATACAAAATGACCTGAAATATCTTTATAGTATTCCTGCAATAATTCCGCAGTGGTGCAATTGGTTAGCGCACGGTTCTTGTATGACAGATCTTGTTAATTATGCCGGGGTTGTGAGTTCGAGCCTGATCTTGGAAAATATATTTTATTTTAAATCGTATAATTTGTTCGCTTTCTTTAACATATATTTTAAAACCTTGCATGTCTCCCACAATTAGTCCTTTGATATCAGTACGATGATGTAATTTTCTGTTCGAAAGATTGCCTGTGGAAACAAAATGAAGGTAAATTTCTTTATAGTATTCCTTCTAGCGTTCCCCAGTGGCGCAAATGGTTAGCGCACGGTACTTATAAAACAGTGCATGTGAGATATGCCGGAGTTGTGAGTTCGAGCCTCACCTGGGGAAATCGATAATTTTTTAAATCGAATAATTATGTAATATATGCCGGTGTCGTTCGTATTATTTAACAAATATTTTAAAACCATGCATGTCTCCCACAACTAATCTTTTGATATCAGTACGATAATATAATTTTCTTTTCGAAAGATGAACTTTGAATACAAAATGATTGGAAATATTTTTGTAGTATCCCTACCATCGTTCCCCAGTGGCGCAACTGGTTAGCGCACGGTACTTATATAACAGTGCATGTGAGATATGCCGGGGTTGTGAGTTCGAGCCTCACCTGGGGAATTCAATATTTTTTTAAATCGAATAATTCGTTCGATTTACTTAACAAATATTTTAAAACCTTGCATGTCTCCCGCAACTAGTCTTTTGATATGAGTACGATAATGTAATTTGCTGTTTTAAAGATGAATTATCGATACAAAATGACTGGAAATATCTTTATAGTATTCTTACTACCGTTCCATAATGTCGCATTTTGTTATCGCACGGTACATATATAACAGAGACTTTCACATATACCAGGGTTGTGAGTTCGAACCTCACCTGTGGAAATCGAAATTTTTTGAATCGTATAATTCGTTCGCATTATTTACCATATATCTTAAGACATTGCATGTCTCCCACAGTTAGACTTTTGATATCAGTACGATAATGTAATTTTCTTTTCGAAAGATGACCATTGAATACAAAATGACTGGAAATATCTTTGTAGTATCCCTACCATCGTTCCCCAGTGGCGCAACTGGTTAGCGCACGGTATTTATATAACAGTGCATGTGAGATTTGCCGAGGTTGTGAGTTCGAGACTCACCTGGGGAAATCGATTATTTTTTAAATCGAATAATTATGTAATATATGCCGGTGTCGTTCGTATTATTTAACATATATTTTAAAACCATGCATGTCTCCCACAACTAATCTTTTGATATCAAAAGGATAATGTAATTTTATGTTCTGAACATGACCTGCCGATACAAAATGACCGGAAATATCTTTGGAGTATATCTACCACAGTTCCCCAGTGGTGCAATTGGTTAGCGCACGGTTCTTGTATGATAGAGCTTGTTAATTATGGCAGGGTTGTGAGTTCGAGCCTGATCTTGGGATACATATTTTATTTTAATTCGTATAATTTGTTCGCTTTCTTTAACATATATTTTAGAACCTTGCATGTCTCCCACAATTAGTCCTTTGATATCATTACGATGATGTAATTTTCTGTTCGAAAGATTGCCTGTGGAAACAAAATGAAGGGAAATTTCTTTATAGTATTCCTTCTAGCGTTCCCCAGTGGCGCAGTTGGTTAGCGCACGGTACTTATAAAACAGTGTATGTGAGATATGCCGGAGTTGTGTGTTCCAGCCTCACCTGGGGAAATCGATAATTTTTTAAATCGAATAATTATGTAATATATGCCGGTGTCGTTCGTATTATTTAACATATATTTTAAAACCATGCATGTCTCCCACAACTAATCTTTTGATATCAGTACGATAATATAATTTTCTTTTCGAAAGATTAACTTTGAATACAAAATGTCTGGAAATATTTTTGTAGTATCCCTACCATCGTTCCCCAGTGGCGCAAATGGTTGGCGTACGGTACTTATATAACAGTGCATGTGAGGTATGCCGGGGTTGTGAGTTCGAGCCTCACCTGGGGAATTCAATATTTTCTTAAATCGAATAATTCCTTCGATTTACTTAACAAATATTTTAAAACCTTGCATGTCTCCCGCAACTAGTTTTTTGATATGACTACGATAATGTAATTTGCTGTTTTAAAGATGAATTATCGATACAAAATGACTGGAAATATCTTTATAGTATTCTTACTACCGTTCCATAATGTCGCATTTTGTTATCGATCGGTATATATATAACAGAGACTTTCACATATGAAAGGGTTGTGAGTTCGAGCCTCACCTGTGGAAATCGAAATTTTTTAAATCGTATAATTCGTTCGATATATTTACCATATATCTAAAGACATTGCATGTCTCCCACAGTTAGTCTTTTGATATCAGTACGATAATGTAATTTTCTTTTCAAAAGATGACCATTGAATACAAAATGACTGGAAATATCTTTGTAGAATCCCTACCATCGTTCCCAAGTTGCGCAAGTGATTAGCGCAAGGTACTTATATAACAGTGCATGTGAGTTATGTCGGGGTTGTGAGTTCGAGCCTCTCCTGGTGATTTCTATATCTTTTTTAAATAATATAATTCGTTCGTATTATTTAACATATATTTTAAAACCAGGCATGTCTCCCACAAATAATCTATTGATATCAGTACGATAATGTAATTTTCTGTTCTAAGAATGACCTGCGGATACAAAATGACCAGAAATATCTTTATAGTAATCCCACAACAGTTCCGCAGTGGTACAATTTGTTAGCGCACGGTTCATCTATAACAGAGCTTGTTAATTAATGCAAGGTTGTGAGTTCGAGCCTGATCTTGGGAAATTTATTTTATTTTAAATCGTATAATTTGTTCGCTTTCTTTAACATATATTTTAAAACCTTGCATGTCTCCCACAATTAGTCCTTTGATATCATTACGATGATAGAATTTTCTGTTCGAAAGATAGCCTGTGGAAACAAAATGAAGGGAAATTTCTTTATAGTATTCTTTCTAGCGTTCCCCAGTGGCGCAAATGGTTAGCGCACGGTACTTATAAAACAGTGCATGTGAGATATGCCGGGGTTGTGAGTTCGAGCCTCACCTGGGGAAATCATTATTTTTTTAAATCGTATAATTCGAACGTATTATTTAATGTAAATTTTAAACCTTGCATGTCTCCTACAATTAGTGTTTTGGTATCAATACGATAATGTAATTTTCTGTTCGAAAGATGACTTGTGGATACAAAATGACTCTAAGTATCTTTATAGTATTTCTGATATAGTTCCCCAGTGGCGCAATTGGTTAGCACAGGGTAATTCTATAAAAGTGCTTGTGAAGTATGCCGGGGTTGTGAGTTCGAGCATCACCAGGAGAAATTGGTATTTTTTTAAATCGTAAAATTCGGTCGTATACTTTAACACATATTTTAAAACCTTGCATATCTCCCACAATTAGTCCTTTGATATCAGTACTATAATGTAATTTTCTTTTCGAAAGATAACCTGTGGATACAAAATGACAGGAAATATTTTTATAGTGACCCTACTACTGTTTCCCATTGGCGCTATTGGTTAGTGCACTGTACTCATATAACAGTGCCTGTGATTTATGCCGGGATTGTGAGTTCAAGCCTGACCTGGTAAGTTCGATAATTTTTTTTTAAATGGTATAATTCGTTCGCATTATTTAACAAATATTTTAAAACCATGCATGTCTCCCACAACTAATATTTTGATATCAGTACGATATTGTAATTCTGTGTTCGGAAGATGACCTGTGGATGCAAAATGACTGGAACTATCTTTATAGTATTCCTACCACCGTTCCCCAGTGGCGCAATTGGACATAGCACGGAACTTATATAAAAGTGCTTGTGAGTTATGATCGGGTTTTGATTTTGAGACGTACATGGGAAAATCGATGTATTTTTTAAATCCTATAATTACTACGTATAATTTAACATATATTTTTAGACCTTGCATGTCTTTCACAATTAGTATTTTGATATCAGTACGATAATGTAATTTTCTGTTAAAAAGGAGGCCTGTGGATATAAAATGACTAGAAGTATCTTTATAGTATTCCAATTACCGTTTCCCAGTGGCGCAATTGTTTAACACACAGTACTTATATGACAGTGCATTTATGTTTTGCCGGTGTTGTGAGTTTGGGACTTGCATTGGGAAGTTAATGTTTTTTTAAAAGCTTATTTTTCGTTCGCATTATTTAACATATATTTTAAAACCATGCATGTCTCCCACATTTAATCTTTTGATATCAGTACGAAAATATAATATTCTTTTCGAAAGATGACCTTTGAATACAAAATGACTGGAAATATTTTTGTAGTATCCCTACCATCGTTCCCCACTAGCGCAATTGGTTAGCGCACGGAACTTATATAACAGTTCATGTGAGATATGCCGGCGTTGTGAGTTCGAGCCTCACCCGGGGAAATCGATAATTTTTTAAATCGAATAATTATGTAATATATGCCGGTGTCGTTCGTATTATTTAACATATTTTTTAAAAACATTCATGTCTCCCACAACTAATCTTTTGATATCAGTACGATAATGTAATTTTCTTTTCGAAAGATGACAATTGAATACAAAATGACTGGAAATATCTTTGTAGTATCCCTACTACCATTTCCCAGTGGCGCAACTGGTTAGCGCACGGTACTTATATTACAGTCCATGTGAGGTACGCCGGGGTTGTTAGTTCGAGCCTCACCTGGTATAATCGATATTTTTTTAAATCGAACAATTCGTTCGAATTACTTAACAAATATTTTAAAACCTTGCATGTCTCCCAAAATTAGTCATTTGATATCAGTATTTTAATGTAATTTTTTATTCAAAAGATGACCTGTGGATAAAAAGTGACTTGAAATATCTCTATAGTACTCCTACCACCGTTCCCCAGAGACGCAATTGGTTAGCAGACGTTATTTATATAACAGTGCTTGTGATTTATGCCAGGGTGGTGAGTTCGAACCGCATCTGTCAGTATCGATGATTTTTTAAATCCTATAATTCGTTCGCATTATTTAACATATATTTTAAAACATTGCAAGCCTCCCACAGTTAGTCTTTTGATATCAGTACGATAATGTAATTTTCTCTTAAAAAGATGACCTGTGGATAAAAAATGACTGGAAATATCTTTATAGTATCCATACTATTGTTCCGAATTGGCGCTGTTGGTTAGTGCACTGTACTTACATAACAGCTCCTATGAGTTATGCCGGGGTTGTGAGTTCGAGCCTCACATGGGGAATTCAAAAACTTTTTTAAATAGTATAATTCATTCATATTATTTAACATATATTTTATAACCAGGCATGTCTCCCACAAATAATCTATTGATATCAGTACGATAATGTAATTTTCTGTTCCAAGAATGACCTGCGGATACAAAATGACCAGAAATATCTTTATAGTAATCCCACAACAGTTCCGATGGGGTACAATTTGTTAGCGCACGGTTCTTCTATAACAGAGCTTGTTAATTATGCCAAGGTTTTGAGTTCGAGCCTGATCTTGGGAAATTTTTTTTATATTAAGTCGTACAATTTGTTCGCTTTCTTTAACATATATTTTAAAACCTTGCATGTCTCCCACAATTAGTCCTTTGATATCATTACGATGATGTAATTTTCTGTTCGAAAGATTGCCTGTGGAAACAAAATGAAGGGAAATTTCTTTATAGTATTCCTTCTAGCGTTCCCCAGTGGCGCAATTGGTTAGCGCACGGTACTTATAAAACAGTGCATGTGAGATATGCCGGGGTTGTGAGTTCGAGCCTCACCTGGGGAAATCATTATTTTTTTAAATCGTATAATTCGAACGTATTATTTAATGTAAATTTTAAACCTTGCATGTCTCCTACAATTAGTATTTTGGTATCAATACGATAATGTAATTTTCTGTTCGAAAGATGACTTGTGGATACAAAATGACTCTAAATATCTTTATAGTAATTCTGACATAGTTCCCCCGTGGCGCAATTGGTTAGCACAGGGTACTTCTATAAAAGTGCTTGTCAGGTATGGCGGGGTTGTGAGTTCGAGAATCACCTGGAGAAATTGGTATTTTTTAAAATTCGGTCGTATACTTTAACATATATTTTAAAACCTTGCATGTCTCCCACAATTAGCCCTTTGATATCTGTACGATAATGTAATTTTCTGTTCGAAAGATGACCTGGGGATACAAAATGGCTTGAAATATCTTTATAGTATACCGACGTCCTTTTACCACTGGCGCAATTGGTTAGCGAACGGTACTTATATAACAGTGCCTGTCAGATATGCCGAGGTTGCGAGTTCGATCCTCCCCTGGGGAAATTTTTATTTTTAAATCATATAATTCGTTCGTATTATTTAATATATATTTTAAAACCATGCATGTCTCCCACAACTAATCTTTTGATATCAGTACGATAATGTAATTTTCTGTTCGAAAGTTGATCTGCGGATACAAAATGACCTGAAATATCTTTATAGTATTCCTCCAATAATTCCGCAGTGGTGCAATTGGATAGCGCACGGTTCTTGTATGACAGAGCTTGTTAATTATGCCGGGGTTGTGAGTTCGAGCCTGATCTTGGGATATATATTTTAATTTAAATCGTATAATATTTGTTCGCTTTTTTTAACATATATTTTAAAACCTTGCATGTCTCCCACAATTAGTCCTTTGATATCAGTACGATGATGTAATTTTCTGTACGAAAGATTGACTGTGGAAACAAAATGAAGGTAAATTTCTTTATAGTATTCCTTCTAGCGTTCTCCAGTGGCGCAAATGGTTAGCGCACGGTACTTATAAAACAGTGCATATGAGATATGCCGGAGTTGTGAGTTCGAGCCTCACCCGGGGAAATCGATAATATTTTAAATCGAATAATTATGTAATGTATGCCGGTGTCGTTCGTATTATTTAACATATATTTTAAAACCATGCATGTCTCCCACAACTAATCTTTTGATATCAGTACGATAATATAATTTTCTTTTCGAAAGATTAACTTTGAATACAAAATGTCTGGAAATATTTTTGTAGTATCCCTACCATCGTTCCCCAGTGGCGCAACTGGTTAGCGCACGGTACTTATATAACAGTGCATGTGAGATATGCCGGGGTTGTGAGTTCGAGCCTCACCTGGGGAATTCAATATTTTTTTAAATCGAATAATTATTTAATATATGCCTGTGTCGTTCGTTTTATTTAACATATATTTTAAAACTATGCATGTCTCCCACAACTAATCTTTTGATATCAGTACGATAATATAATTTTCTTTTCGAAAGATTAACTTTGAATACAAAATGACTGGAAATATCTTTGTAGAATCCCTACCATCGTTCCCAAGTTGCGTAATTGATTAGCGCAAGGTACTTATATAACAGTGCATGTGAGTTATGCCGGGGTTGTGAGTTCGAGCCTCACCTGGTGATTTCAATAACTTTTTTAAATAGTATAATTCGTTCGTATTATTTAACATATATTTTAAAACCAGGCATGTCTCCCACAAATAATCTATTGATATCAGTACGATAATGTAATTTTCTGTTCCAAGAATGACCTGCGGATACAAAATGACCAGAAATATCTTTATAGTAATCCCACAACAGTTCCGCAGTGGTACAATTTGTTAGCGCACGGTTCTTCTATAACAGAGCTTGTTAATTATGCCAAGGTTGTGAGTTCGAGCCTGATCTTGGGAAATTTATTTTATTTTAAATCGTATAATTTGTTCGCTTTCTTTAACATATATTTTAAAACCTTGCATGTCTCCCACAATTAGTCCTTTGATATCATTACGATGATGTAATTTTCTGTTCGAAAGATTGCCTGTGGAAACAAAATGAAAGGAAATTTCTTTATAGTATTCCCTCCAGCGTTCCCCAGTGGCGCAAGTGGTTAGCGCACGGTACTTTTAAAACAGTGCATGTGAGATATGCCATGGTTGTGAGTTCGAACCTTACCTGGGGAAATCATTATTTTTTAAAATCGTATAATTCGAACGTATTATTTAATGTAAATTTTAAACCTTGCATGTCTCCTACAATTAGTGTTTTGGTATCAATACGATAATGTAATTTTCTGTTCGAAAGATGACTTGTGGATACAAAATGACTCTAAATATCTTTATAGTAATTCTGACATAGTTCCCCCGTGGCGCAATTGGTTAGCACAGGGTTCTTCTATAAAAGGTTTTGTCAGGTATGGCGGGGTTGTGAGTTCGAGAATCACCTGGAGAAATTGGTATTTTTAAATCGTATAATTTGTTCGCTTTATTTAACATATATTTTAAAACGTTGCATGTCTCCCACAATTAGCCCTTTGATATCTGTACGATAATGTAATTTTCTGTTCGAAAGATGACCTGGGGATACAAAATGGCTTGAAATATCTTTATAGTATACCGACGTCCTTTTACCACTGGCGCAATTGGTTAGCGAACGGTAATTATGTAACAGTGCCTGTCAGATATGCCGAGGTTGCGAGTTCGATCCTCCCCTAGGGAAATTTTTATTTTTAAATCATATAATTCGTTCGTATTATTTAATATATATTTTAAAACCATGCATGTCTCCCACAACTAATCTTTTGATATCAGTACGATAATGTAATTTTCTGTTCGAAAGATGACCTGCGAATACAAAATGACCTGAAATATCTTTATAGTATTCCTACAATAATTCCGCAGTGGTGCAATTGGATAGCGCGCACGGTTCTTTTATGACAGCGCTTGTTAATTATTCCGGGGTTGTGAATTCGAGCCTGATCTTGGGATATATATTTTATTTTAAATCGTATAATTTGTTCCCTTTCTTTAACATATATTTTAAAACCTTGCATGTCTCCCACAATTAGTCCTTTGATATCAGTACGATGATGTAATTTTCTGTTCGAAAGATTGACTGTGGAAACAAAATGAAGGTAAATTTCTTTATAGTATTCCTTCTAGCGTTCCCCAGTGGCGCAATTGGTTAGCGCACGGTACTTATAAAACAGTGCATGTGAGATATGCCGGGGTTGTGAGTTCGAGCCTCACCTGGGGAAATCATTATTTTTTTAAATCGTATAATTATGTAATATATGCCGGTGTCGTTCGTATTATTTAATGTAAATTTTAAAACCTTGCATGTCTCCCACAATTAGTGTTTTGGTATCAATACGATTATGTAATTTTCTCGTCGTAAGTTGACTTGTGGATACATAATGACTGTATATATTTTTATAGTATTTCTGACATAGTTCCCCCGTGGCGCAATTGGTTAGCTCAGGGTACTTATATAAAAGTGCTTGTCAGGTATGGCGGGGTTGTGAGTTCGAGAATCACCTGGAGAAATTGGAATTTTTTTAAATCGTATAATTCGGTTCGTATACTTTAACATATATTTTAAAACCTTGCATGTCTCCCACAATTAGCCCTTTGATATCTGTACGATAATGTAATTTTCTGTTCGAAAGATGACCTGGGGATACAAAATGGCTTGAAATATCTTTATAGTATACCGACGTCCTTTTACCACTGGCGCAATTGGTTAGCGAACGGTACTTATATAACAGTGCCTGTCAGATATGCCGAGGTTGTGAGTTTGATCCTCACCTGGGAAATTTTTATTTTTAAATCATATAATTCGTTCGTATTATTTAATATATATTTTAAAACCATGCATGTCTCCCACAACTAATCTTTTGATATCAGTACGATAATGTAATTTTCTGTTCGAAAGATGACCTGCGGATACAAAATGACCTGAAATATCTTTATAGTATTCCTACAATAATTCCGCAGTGGTGCAATTGGATAGCGCACGGTTCTTGTATGACAGAGCTTGTTAATTATGCCGGGGTTGTGATTTCGAGCCTGATCTTGGGATATATATTTTATTTTAAATCGTATAATTTGTTCGCTTTCTTTAACATATATTTTAAAACCTTGCATGTCTCCCACAATTAGTCCTTTGATATCAGTACGATGATGTAATTTTCTGTACGAAAGATTGACTGTGGAAACAAAATGAAGGTAAATTTCTTTATAGTATTCCTTCTAGCGTTCCCCAGTGGCGCAAATGGTTAGCGCACGGTACTTATGAAACAGTGCATGTGAGATATGCCGGAGTTGTGAGTTCGAGCCTCACCCGTAGAAATCGATAATATTTTAAATCGAATAATTATGTAATATATGCCGGTGTCGTTCGTATTATTTAACATATATTTTAAAACCATGCATGTCTCCCACAACTAATCTTTTGATATCAGTACGATAATATAATTTTCTTTTCGAAAGATGAACTTTGAATACAAAATGACTGGAAATATTTTTGTAGTATCCCTACCATCATTCCCCAGTGGCGCAACTGGTTAGCGCACGGTACTTATATAACAGTGCATGTGAGATATGCCGGGGTTGTGAGTTCGAGCCTCACCTGGGGAATTCAATATTTTTTTAAATCGAATAATTCGTTCGATTTGCTTAACAAATATTTTAATACCTTGCATTTCTCCCGCAACTAGTTTTTTGATATGAGTACGATAATGTAATTAGCTGTTTTAAAGATGAATTATCGATACAAAATGACTGGAAATATCTTTATAGTATTCTTACTAACGTTCCTAATGTCGCGTTTTGTTATCGCACGGTACATATATAACAGAGACTTTCACATATGCCAGGGTTGTGAGTTCGAGCCTCACCTGTGGAAATCGAAATTTTTTTAATCTTATAATTCGTTCGCATTATTTACCATATATCTTAAGACATTGCATGTCTCCCACTGTTAGTCTTTTGATATCAGTACGATAATGTAATTTTCTTTTCAAAAGATGACCATTGAATACAAAATGACTAGAAATATCTTTGTAGAATCCCTACCATCGTTTCAAAGTGGCGCAATTGATTAGCGCAAGGTACTTTTTAAAACTGTGCATGTGAGATATGCCGTGGTTGTGAGTTCGAAACTCACCTGGAGAAAGCGAAATTTTTTTAAATCGAATGATTCGTTCTAATTACTTAACAAATATTTTAAAACCTTGCATGTCTCCCAAAATTAATCTTTTGATATCAGTATTTTAATGTAATTTTTTATTCAAAAGATGACCTGTGGATAAAAAGTTACTTGAAATATCTCTATAGTACACCTACCACCGTTCCCCAGTGACGCAATTGGTTTGCAGAGGTTATTTATATAACATTGCTTGTGATTTATGCCTGGGTGGTGAGTTCGAACCGCACCTGTCAGTATCGATGATTTTTTTAAATCCTATAATTCGTTCGTATTATTTAACATATATTTTAAAACCTTGCAAGCCTCCCACAATTAGTCTTTTGATATCAGTACGATAATATAATTTTCTCTTAAAACGATGACCTGTGGATACAAAATGACTGGAAATATCTTTATAGTATACATACTATTGTTCCGAATTGGCGCTGTTGGTTAGTGCACTGTAATTACATAACAGCTCCTGTGAGTTATGCTAGGACTCTGTGTTCGAGCCTCACCTGGTGAATTCAATAAGTTTTTTAAATAATATAATTCGTTCGTATTATTTAACATATATTTTAAAACCAGGCATGTCTCCCAAAAATAATCTTTTGATATCAGTACGATAATGTAATTTTTGGTTCGAAAGATGACCTGCGGATACAAAATGACCGGAAATATCTTTATAGTATTCCCACAACAGTTCCGCAGGGATGCAATTGGTTCGCGCACGGTTCTTCTATAACAGAGCTTGTTAATTATGCCAAGGTTGTGAGTTCGATCCTGATCTTGGGAAATTTATTTTATTTTAAATCGTATAATTTGTTCGCTTTCTTTAACATATATTTTAAAACCTTGCATGGCTCCCACAATTAGTCCTTTGATATCATTAGGATGATGTATTTTTCTGTTCGAAAGATTGCCTGTGGAAACAAAATGAAGGGAAATTTCTTTATAGTATTCCCTCAAGCGTTCCCCAGAGGCGCGATTGGTTAGCGCACGGTACTTTAAAACAGTGCATGTGAGATATGCCGGGGTTGTGAGTTCGAGCCTCACCTGGTGTAATCATTATTTTTTTAAATCGTATAATTCGAACGTATTATTTAATGTAAATTTTAAACCTTGCATGTCTCCTACAATTAGTGTTTTGGTATCAGTACGATAATGTAATTTTCTGTTCGAAAGATGACTTGTAGATACAAAATGACTCTAAATATCTTTATAGTTTTCCTGATATAGTTCCCCCGTGGCGCAGTTGGTTAGCACAGGGTACTTCTATAAAATTGCTTGTGAGGTACGTTGGGGTTGTGAGTTCGAGAATCACTTGTGAAATTGGTGTTTTTTTAAATTGTAAAATTCGGTCGTATAATTTAACATATATTTTAAAACCTTGCATGTCTCCCACAATTAGCCCTTTGATATAAGTACTATAATGTAATTTTCTTTTCGAAAGATAACCTGTGGATACAAAATGACATGAAATATTTTTATTGTGACCCAATTACTGTTCCCCATTGGCGCTGTTGATTAGTGCACTGTAGTCATATAACAGTGCCTGTGATTTATGTCGGGATATTGAGTTCAAGCCTGACCTGGTAAATTCAATAATTTTTTTAAATGGTATAATTCGTCCGCATTATTTAACATATATTTTAAGACCATGCATGTCTCCCACAACTAAACTTTTGATATCAGTACGATATTGTAATTCTGTGTTCGGAAGATTACCTGTGGTTACAAAATGACTGGAACTATCTTTATAGTATTCCTACCACCGTTCCCCAGTGGCGCAATTGGACATAGCACGGAATTTATATAAAAGTGCTTGTGAGTTATGATCGGGTTTTGAGTTTGAGACATACATGGAAAAATCGATGTATTTTTTAAATCCTATAATTACTACGTATACTTTAACATAAATTTTAAGACCTTGCATGTCTTTCACAATTAGTATTTTGATATCAGTAAGATAATGTAATATTCTGTTATAAAGATGGCCTGTGGATATAAAATGACTAGAAGTATCTTTATAGTATTCCATCTACCGTTCCCCAGTGGCGCAATTGTTTAACGCGCAGTACTTATATGACAGTGCATTTATGTTTTGCCGGTGTTTTGAGTTTGGGACTTGCATTGGGAAGTTAACGTTTTTCTAAAGCCTATTATTCGTTCTCATTATTTAACTTACATTTTAAAACCTTGCATGTCTCCCACGATTAGTTTTTTATATCAGTACGATAATGTAATTTCCATTTCGAAAGATAACCTGGGGATACAAAATGACTGAAAATATTTTTATAGAAACCCTACGATTGTTCCCCATTGGCGCTATTGGTTAGTGCACTATATTTACATAACAGCTCCATTGAGTTATGCTGGGGTTGTGAGTTCCAGACTCACCTGTTGAATTCGATAATTTTTTAAATAGTATAATTCGTACGTATTATTTAACATATATTTTAAAACCATGCATGTCTCCCACAACTAATCTTTTGAAATGAGTATGATAATGTAAATTTCTTATCGAAAGATGAACTGTGGATACAAATTGGCTTGAAATATCTTTATAGTATACCGACGTCCGTTTTCCACTGGTGCAATTGGTTAGCGAATGTACTTATATAACAGTGCATGTCAGATATGCCGAGGATGTGAGTTCGATCCTCCCCTGGGGAAATTTTTATTTTTAAATAATATAATTCGTTCGTATTATTTAACATATATTTTAAAACCATGCATGTCTCCCACAACTAATCTTTTGATATCAGTACGATAATGTAATTTTCTTTACAAAAGATAACTTGTGGATATAAAATGACTATAAATATCTTTATAGTATTGCTACCACAGTTCCCCAGTGGTGCAATTTGTTAGCCCACGGTTCTTGTATAACACAGCTTGTTAATTATGCCAGGGTTGTGAGTTCGAGCCTGATCTGGGTAAATAGATTTTATTTTAAATCGTATAATTTGTTCGCTTTATTTAACATATATTTTAAAACCTTGCATGTCTCCCACAATTAGTCCCCCTCAGGGGGTTTACCTTCTTTAGGTAAACACGGTTGTCACAATCCCGAGTTACCCTAGTGATCTTCCCTCATCTTTATTTTCTTCTCTCCTTTACTCTGCTGCTTTTTCTTCCTTTTCACCCTCAGTGTGGTTGCCTCGAAAGAGGTTGAGGGCTCCCCTTGAGTAGCTATTGCCGCACTGTTGCTATTAGCTTCTTTTGGGGACTAAATCACCCGCGTGTTTGCCGTGCGTGGAGACCCGTGTCCCTGGAAAGGAGGATCCTGATGATTGAGGCTCTCAGAGACCAACACATCACTTTGGCCTCTGCTTCAGGTAAACGGGAGGTGTGTTGTGGTCCTCAGCATGCCAATCGGCTTCCATGGATCAAGCGATCATATATCTGCTGTGTGACTCGATAAGGGTGGAGGCCACGTCAGGGATATATCGAAAGCGTATAAGGTCTGGCTAGCACTGATGCAGGTATACTGCATCCCCTTGTTGGGCTCGATGGTGGGTGGTGCAGTCAGGCCTTGAAGTAATTAACCTATTTCTATGGAATGTACTTCTAATTCTATACTCCCTATGGAGCAACAAATGATACAGGATCAGAAATATTTTGTTATTAAAAGAACTGAGGGCAATTTTGACAATGTCTCTCCTTTCTTAATTAATAAGTGTCTTATTGGTACTGTTGGAAATGTAAAAAATGTTCGCAAGATGAAATCTGGTGATCTCTTAGTTGAAGTTTTATCAACTGAACAGGCCAAAGCCACCCTAAAACTAAAATGCCTTGGTAATATAGATGTTATGGTATGTCCTCATAGTAGGCAAAATTCTACACGGGGAGTAATTTCAGCAGATGATCTATATAATATTTCAGAGGAGGAAATTTTGGATAATCTTGTTGACCAAAAAGTACAACGTGTGCAGCGCATTACAATCAGAAGAGAGGGTAAAATTATAAGAACTAAACACCTTATACTCACGTTTGCTACTCCTATATTACCTCAATATATTAAACCTGGCTATCTAAATTGTAGTGTTCGCCCCTTCATACCAAATCCATTACATTGCTTTAAATGTCAGCGATTTGGCCATGCAAAAACTACTTGTAGGGGACATTTGACTTGTACTCGATGTGCATCTGTTGGACATGACAGTAGTCAGTGTCAATTACAAGAAAAATGTGTCAACTGTAGTGGTGAACATCCTTCATAATCCCGATCATGCCCAACCTGGATATTAGAAAAGGAAATTATTACTGTGAAAATAAAACAAAACTTATCTTACCCTGAAGCCAGGCGAACAGTGTCATCCCGTACCCCTAATCAAGGTATTAGCTATACACAAGCAGTTAAAAAAGTCATGAAATCTTGCAGTACCCAAACAGATTTCTTAAATTTTTCAAACTTATCCTCAAATATTTCTAACATAAATGTCTCACCAATTCCAAAAGGAATTTCTTCACTGTCTTTCACAAAATCTAAGTCTCAAAGATCCCTAAAGTTAAAGAATGCAAAAGAAGGGCTTCATAAATCATATTTAAAGAATAAAAGAAGATCAAATGCCTCCAAGACAGATATAAAGAATGTAGACCCATCAGATGATGAAACACTCCTAAGTGGAGATTCATCTGAATCCCAGATGGCGTGCTCCAATGCCGGAGCATTCAGCTGAGCTTAATGGGAACCTTCGTTTCTTGGAATTGTCGAGGCTTTCGCACTCATATAGAAGATATAAAAACACTTATAAATCTGTATAATCCAATTTGTTTTGCCATCCAAGAAACATTTTTGAAACCTCAGTACAGTTTAAAATTGCATGGATATAATTGTGTGAGGAAAGATGTTAATCATGATTCAATTTCTGGAGGTGTATGCATTCTTGTATCTTGTAATATTCCTAGCACTATACATTCCCTTAACACTTCATTACAGGCTGTTGCAGTACGCATACACTCTACATCTCTCATTACTATTTGTAGCATTTACTTACCTCTCCATGCGATCATCCATGAAAGCGATTTAAACAATTTGCTGGATCAACTACCTTCACCCTTTATTCTACTTGGTGACTTCAATGGTCATAACACCTTCTGGGGAAGTGATAATATGAATCCTCGTGGCAATATAATTGAACAGTTCATTTCTATTAACAATATCTGCCTTCTAAATTCCACAGAAATAACCTATTTCCATCAACCATCAAGAACTTTTCATTCATTAGATTTAGCTATTTGTTCTCCATCAATTCTACCTTCATTAAATCTTAATGTTGATAAGGATTTATATAACAGTGATCATTTTCCTTTAATTATAAATCAAACTGGTATAAGCAGACCACAAATCTTCCACTCCTCTTATTCTTATCATCGTGCAGACTGGTCTCTCTACACTCATTTAGCAGCTATTACTGACAGCATGGTTAGAAGTGATAATATCAATGATGGTGTGCAAAAAGTAACTAATACACTTCTAGATGCCGCCAAAAACACAATTCCCAAGCGCTCCCCAATTCCACGCAAATATCATAAACCATGGTGGAACCGTGAGTGCCAAGTATCATACAAAAACAAAAGAAGTTTTGGGCAATTTTCCGCAGGTGCCCTACCATGGAAAACCACATGGCTTTTAGAAAAGCTAAAGCTTTTGCTCGTCGAATACGGCGAAATAGTCAAAAAGAATCTTGGATAAGATTTTCTCCATCACATCATCAACTTCCAGCAAAGAGTTATGGAAGAAAATTAAAGCTTCCAGTGGCTTATATAGGGACTTCTCTATCCCAACTACTCACAGGAAATGACACAATTTCTTCTCAATATGATATTGCCAATCTTTTAGATGAAACTTTTGAAAAAAGATATCTAGTCCAGTCTCTTATGATCTTAAATTTCTCAGAATCAAAGAGCAAGCTGAAAAAGAAACCTATAAAGTTTCCTCAAGGATAAAGCCATACATCCATATAATTGCAATTTCTCTTTGCTGGAATTGCAGAGAGCCCTGTCCCAGACTAAAAATACTAGTCCTGGACCAGATGGTATCTCATATAAGATGCTTTGTCATCTTAATCATGAATCTTTAATGAACATTCTTTTTCTATTCAATAGAATATGGAATGAACATGTCTATCCCAGTCTCTGGTGCAAAGCAATTATTATTCCAATTCTTAAACCTGGGAAAGATCCAGCTAACCCTCAAAACTATCGTCCAATTGCGCTTACAAGTTGCCTTGCTAAAACTTTGGAGCGTATGGTCAATTCCCGTCTTGTTTATGCAATTGAAGACAATCAGTACATATCACTTTATCAAAGTGGTTTCCGGAAAGGTCGATCTACTGTGGACAATATTGCATACCTAGAAACACAAATTAGGAATGCTTTTGTACGGAGACATTATTTGGTGTCTATAATTTTTGACATAGAAAAAGCTTATGATAAGACATGGCGTTATGGAATTATTCAAACTTTGTATAATTTTAATTTCAGAGGAAATTTACCCATTTTTATTCAGAGCTTTTTAAATTCTCGCATTTTTATTGTCCGTATAGGATCTGTTTTATCTAATCCATTTATCCAATGTGAGGGGGTTCCTCAGGGAAGTGTTTTAAGTGTTACTGTTTTTAATATTTTCATCAGCAACATTCTTCATGTATTGCAACCATCTGTCCATGGAACTTTATATGTTGACGACCTCCAAATTTCTTGCCAAGGTTCCAATATGCGACTGATTGAACGGCAATTACAAACTGCTGTCAATAATCTAGTTGCTTGGTGTAATGAAAATGGGCATACTTTGTCCCCTTGTAAAAGCAAATGTATCCATTTTTGCAGAAAAACTGGGCCTCATCCTGATCCAGAAATTAAGATATCAGGCACAACTATTCCCGTAGTTAATCAGGTATCATTTCTTGGGCTTATATTTGATAAAAAGTTAACCTTCCTACCACATATCTTAGATTTGCGCAAAAGATGCGAAAAATCACTAAATATTCTGAAAGTTCTCTCTAATACCTCTTGGGGTGCAGATCGTAAAGCATTACTCCGAGTGTATAAGTCAATTATTCTATCGCGAATTGACTATGGTAGCGTAGTTTCTGGATCAGCCAGATCATCAATTTTGCGCAAATTAGACCCTGTTCATCACTCAGCTTTACGAATCTGCTCTGGAGCATTCCGGACATCTCCTGTCCATATCCTTTATGTAATTTGCAACCAGTTACCTCTTGATCTGAGACGTAAGCAACTCTCTCTACATTATTTTAAAATGCTATCAGTATCGCAACACCCTTTGAGATCAATGGTTACTTGTCCCTCTTTAAGAAGGCTATATAATGCACGACCACATAACATATTACCATTTTATGAACGTACAAATTCATTCCTGTCTTCATCCGAGTTTCCTGATTTACATGTTCAAGCTACAGATGCTCTAGGATTTCCTCCTTGGAATATTCCTGTTGTCAATATAATCAAACCCTTTACTGGATACAATAAATCAGCTACATCTCCCCTTATTTTGCAACAATTATTTTCACACATTCATTCTCATTATTCCTCCCACATCTCTGTATATACAGATGGCTCAAAATCAAGTAGTCATGTTGGTTGTGGTATTGTTGTTGGAAATACAGTTTACAGCTATAAACTGCATGCATCATATTCTGTGTATTCAGCCGAAGCTGTTGCTATTAAACGTGCTCTAGAAATAATACATTCTAGCCCTTATCGAAAATACTGTATCTATACAGATAGCATGAGTGTGGTCATGCAATTAGATCATTTTAATGATAAGTGTCATCCAATTATTATGGAAATATTGGATATATTAAATATATTGAAGAATAAAGGATTTGACATCTTGTTTTGTTGGGTTCCAAATCATGTTGGTATTGCTGGGAATGAACTTGCTGATAATGCTGGTAAAAATGCCTCTGACATTTTGCATACTCCATTAACATTATTTGACATTAAGCAAATTATCAAAGATTTCATTTTCTCCCACTGGCAAAAAACATGGGACTTGCAGAAAAACAATAAATTATATAGTATATCCTCTCACATCCTTCCATTCCCAGTTGCTCCCATGCGAAGAGTTGATGTAAAACTCACACGGCTTCGTATTGGACATACTAGATTTACACACAAGCACTTATTCTTGTCTCGGAGGGCTCCAATCTGTGACATGTGTAATGTACCATATACGGTACATCACATTTTAATTGTCTGTCCTAATTTCAATGATTTATGCATTGTATTTTTTAATACCACAAATTTAATTTTATCCGACTTGATTGGGTTTAAACCACATAGAAATTTGTTTGCATTTTTACGTGCAATAGGTTTCTTGAATTCCATTTAAGATTTTTTATCAAAAATAATCTTTACATATGCTTTTCTTAAACTTTTTACACATTCCATTATATACATATGACTAGTCTCTTAACACAGAATTTTCACCTTCAGTTTTAAATATTGTACGGTGCAGAAATGTCCACTATTGGACCTTGCATCAGTAAACCTTACAAAATCAATCAATCAATCCCACAATTAGTCCTTTGATATCAGTACGATAATGTACTTTTCTATTCGATAGATTGCCTGTGGAAACAAAATAAAGGAAAATTTCTTTATAGTATTCCTTCAAGCTTTTCCCAGTGGCGCAATTGGTTAGCGCACGGTACTAATATAACAGTGCATGTGAGATATGCCGGGGTTGTGAGTTCGAGCCTCACCTGGGGAAATCGTTATTTTTTTAAATCGTATAATTTGAACGCATTATTTAATAAATATTTTAAACTTTGCATGTCTCCTACAATTAGTCTTTTGATATCAGTAAGATTGTGTAAATTTTTTTCGAAAAATGACCTGTGGATACAAAATGATTGGAAATATCTTTATAGTATTTTTAATACCGTTTACCACTTGCGCAATTGGTTTGCCAACGGTACTTTTAAAACAGAGCATGTCAGATATGCTGGGTTTGTGAGTTCGATCCTCACCTGGGGAAATAGAAATTTTTTAAATCATATAATCCTTTCGCTTTATTTAACATATATTTTAAAACATTGCGTGTCTCCCACAACTAGTCTTCTGATATCAGTTCGATAATGTAATTTTCATTTCGAAATATGACCTTTTTATAAAAAATGTCTGCAAATATCTTTATAGTACTTCTACTACTGTTCCACAGTAGCACAATCGGTTAGCGCACTGTACTTACATAGAAGTACTTAAGAGTTAAGTCGTGGTTGTGAGTTTGAACCTCACTTGTGGATATAAATATTTTTATAAATCGTATAATTCGTTCGCATTATTTAACATATATGTGAAATTATTCGTTCGCATTATTTAACATATATGTTAAATTATTCGTTCGCATTATTTAACATATATGTTAAAACTTTGCATGCCTCCCACAATTAGTCTTTTGATATCAGTAAGATTATGTAATTTTCTTTTCGAAAGATGACATTTGAATACAAAATGACTGGAAATATCTTTGTAGTATCCCTACTATCGTTGCGCAGTGGCGCAACTGGTTAGCGCACGGTAGTTATATTACAGTGCATGTAAGGTATGCCGGGGTTGTTAGTTAGAGCCTCACATGAGGTAATCGATATTTTTTTAAATCGTGAAATTCATTCGATTTACTTAACAAATATTTTAAAACCTTGCATGTCTCTCGCAACTAGTTTTTTGATATGAGTACGATAATGTAATTTGCTGTTTTAAAGATGAATTGTCGATACAAAATGACTGGAAATATCTTTGTAGTATTCTTACTACCGTTCCACAGTGTCGCACTTTGTTATCGCACGGTACATATATAACAGAGACTTTCACATATGCCAGGGTTGTGAGTTCGAACCTCACTTGTGAAAATCAAAATTTTTGAAATCGTATAATTCGTTCGCATTAATTACCATATATCTTAAGACATTGCATGTCTCCCACAGTTAGTCTTTTGATATGAGTACGATAATGTAATTTTCTTTTCGAAAGATTACCATTGCATCAGTAAACCTTACAAAATCAATCAATCAATCCCACAATTAGTCCTTTGATATCAGTACGATAATGTACTTTTCTATTCGATAGATTGCCTGTGGAAACAAAATAAAGGGAAAATTCTTTATAGTATTCCCTCAAGCGTTCCCCAGTGGCGCAATTGGTTAGCGCACGGTACTTATAAAACAGTGCGTGTGAGATATGCCGGGGTTGTGAGTTCGAGCCTCAGCTGGGGAAATCATTATTTTTTTAAATCGTATAATTCGAACGTATCATTTAATGTAAATTTTAAACCTTGCATGTCTCCTACAATTAGTGTTTTGGTATCAGTACGATAATGTAATTTTCTGTTCGAAAGATGACTTGTAGATACAAAATGACTCTAAATATCTTTATAGTATTCCTGATATAGTTCCCCCGTGGCGCAATTTGTTAGCACAGGGTACTTCTATAAAAGTGCTTGGGAGGTATGGTGCGGTTGTGAGTTCGAGAATCACCTGTGAAATTGGTATTTTTTTAAATTGTAAAATTCGGTCGTATAATTTAACATATATTTTAAAACCTTGCATGTCTCCCACAATTAGCCCTTTGATATCAGTACTATGTCATTTTCTTTTCGAAAGATAACCTGTGGATACAAAATGACATGAAATATTTTTATAGTGACCCTATTTCGGTTCCCCATTGGCGCTATTGGTTAGTGCACTGTAGTCATATAACAGTGCCTGTGATTTATGTCGGGATATTGAGTTCAAGCCTGACCTGGTAAATTCAATAATTTTTTTAAATGGTATAATTCGTTCGCATTATTTAACATATATTTTAAGACCATGTATGTCTCCCACAACTAATCTTTTGATATCAGTACGATATTGTAATTCTGTGTTCGGAAGATGACCTGTGGTTACAAAATGACTGGAACTATCTTTATAGTATTCCTACCACCGTTCCAAAGTGGCGCAATTGGACATAGCACGGAACTTATATAAAAGTGCTTGTGAGTTATGATCGGGTTTTGAGTTTGAGACATACATAGGAGAATCGATGTATTTTTTAAATCCTATAATTACTACGTATACTTTAACATAAATTTTAAGACCTTGCACGTCTTTCGCAATTAGTATTTTGATATCAGTACGATAAAGTAATATTCTGTTAAAAAGGTGGCCTGTGGATATAAAATGACTAGAAGTATCTTTATAGTATTCCAGCTACCGTTCCCCAGTGGCGCAATTGTTTAACGCGCAGTACTTATATGACAGTGCATTTATGTTATGCCGGTGTTTTGAGTTTGGGACTTGCATTGGGAAGTTAACGTTTTTCTAAAGCCTATTATTCGTTCGCATTATTTAACTTACATTTTAAAACCTTGCATGTCTCCCACGATTAGTCTTTTATATCAGTACGATAATGTAATTTCCATTTCGAAAGATAACCTGGGGATACAAAATGACTGAAAATATTTTTATAGAAACCCTACGATTGTTCCCCATTGGCGCTATTGGTTAGTGCACTGTATTTACATAACATCTCCTGTGAGTTATGCTGGGGTTGAGAGTTGCAGCTTCACCTGGTGAATTCAATAACTTTTTTAAATAGTATAATTCGTTCGTATTATTTAACATATATTTTAAAACCAGGCATGTCTCCCACAACTAATCTTTTGATATGAGTACGATAATGTAAATTTCTTATCGAAAGATGAACTGTGGATACAAAATGGCTTGAAATATTTTTATAGTATACCGACGTCCGTTTACCATTATCGCAATCGGTTAGCGAACGGTACTTATATAACAGTGCATGTCAGATATGCCGAGGTTGTGAGTTTGATCCTCCCCATGGGAAATTTTTATTTTTAAATAATATAATTCGTTCGTATTATTTAACATATATTTTAAAACCATGCATGTCTCCCACAACTAATCTTTTGATATCAGTACGATAATGTAATTTTCAGTTCGAAAGATGACCTGGGGATACAAAATTGCTTGAAATATCTTTATAGTATACCGACGTCTGTTTACCACTGGCGCAATTGGTTAGCGAATGTACTTATATAACAGTGCATGTCAGATATGCCGAGGTTGTGAGTTCGATCCTCCCCTGGGAAAATTTTTATTTTTAAATAATATAATTCGTTTGTATTATTTAACATATATTTTAAAACCATGCATGTCTCCCACAACTAATATTTTGATATCAGTACGATAATGTAATTTTCTGTTCGAAAGATGACCTGCGGATAAAAAATGACCATAAATATCATTATAGTATTCCTACAACAGTTCCGCAGTGGTGCAATTGGTTAGCGCACGGTTCTTGTATAACAGAGCTTGTTAATTATGCCTGGGTTGTGAGTTCGAGCCTGGGATCTCGGGAAATATATTTTATTTTAAATCGTATAATTTGTTCGCTTTCTTTGACATATATTTTAAAAACTTGCACGTCTCCCACTATTAGTCGTTTTATATCAGTACGATAATGTAATTTTCTGTTCGAAAGATTGCCTGTGGAAACAAAATGAAGGGAAATTTCTTTATAGTATTCCTTCTAGCGTTCCCCAGTGGCGCAATTGGTTAGCGCACGGTACTTATAGAACAGTGCATGTGAGATATGCCGGTGTTGTGAGTTCGAGCCTCAACTGGGGAAATCGTCATTTTTTTTAAATCGTATAATTCGAACGCATTTTTTAATATATATTTTAAACTTTGCATGTCTCCCACAACTAATCTTTTGATATCAGTACGATAATGTAATTATCATTTCGAAATATGACCTGTGGATAAAAAATGTTTGCAAATATCTTTATAGTATTTCTACTACTGTTCTACAGAGGCACAATCGGTTAGCGCATGGTACTTACATAGAAGTACTTAAGAGTTAAGTCGTGGTTGTGAGTTTGAACCTCACTTGTGGATATAAATATTTTTATAAATCGTATAATTCGTTCGCATTATTTAAATATATGTTAAAACTTTGCATGCCTCCCACAATTAGTATTTTGATATCAGTACGATAATGTAATTTTTTTTTAAAGATGACCTTTGAATACAAAATGACTGGAAATATCTTTGTAGTATCCCTACTATCCTTCACCAGTGGCGCAACTGGTTAGCGCACGGTACTTGTATAACAGTGCATGTGAGGTATGCCGGGGTTGTTAGTTCGAGCCTCACCTAGGGAAATCAATATTTTTTTAAATGGAATAATTCGTTCGAATTACTTAACGAATATTTTAAAACCTTGCATGCCTCCCAAAATTAGTCTTTTGATATCAGTACGATAATGTAATTTTCTGTTAAAAAGGTGACTTGTGGATACAAAATGACTGGAAATATCTTTATAGTATTCCAACTACCGTTCCCCAGAGGCGCAAATGTTTAGCGCACAGTACTTATATGACAGTGCTTTTAAGTTATGCTGGGGTTGTGAGTTTGACTCTTAAATGGGGAATATAATGTTTTTTTAATTCCTATAATTCGTTCGCGTATTATTTAACATATATTTTAAAATCTCCCATTTCTTTCACATTTAGTCTTTTGATCAGTACGATAATGTAATTTTCTGTTCGAAAGATGACCTGTGCTGACTTGAAATTGGAAGCTGGTCTACCGTCAACCGATCTGCCTTGAGCCGAGTGTTCTCCTGGGGGATTGCTGTCGTATACCTTAGAATGGGTCGGCCTACATAACATCTAGCGTATCCACAGGTCATCTTTCGAAATGAAAATTACATTATCGTACTGATATCAAAAGACGAATTGTGGGAGACATGCCATGTTTTAAAATATATGTTAAATAATGCGAACGAATTACACGATTTAAAAAAACATCGACTGTGTTCCAGGTGAGGCTCGAACTCACAAACACGCCATGAGTCACAAGCACTGTTATATAATTATCGTGCGCTAATCAATTGCGCCACATGGGAACTTTGGCATGTGTACTATAAAGATATTTCCAGACGACAGATTACCAAGACGAAATGCAGTCGCCACGTTTCGTCTAACAGCAGACATGACTGCCTAGCCTCTCATTTGAAGGACTCTGGAAAATTAATTGGACCATCTGCTTCTTTGTGGGGTTCTTTGCTACTCAAAGAAGGAAGCAGGATATTGGGATATATATTACTCCTAAGGCAAATGTGTTTTTTTTCCTTGTAGTTTATTTTTTGAAATTTTTAGTTTTTTGTTTTTTGCCTGGCCATTGGAAAAATAAAAAAATTCTTCTTGGTGAGAAAAAACCTTTCTTGAATCGAAATGAAATACTATGGAGGAAATCAAAAACAAAATGCCTACAAAGTAGCACTATAAATGATCCAGTAAGATTTATTTTCTGTCTTCCACGAATTCTTTGCATTTTCTTATTTACCACCTGATTTTAGACAATATGAAGGTTTATTAACATTCATGTATAGCTTTGAAATTTAATATCAAATTATCTTTTGTTGAAAATTCTTTATTCACTATCAAGTTCTTTGAAATTTATGCATTTTTGAATAAATTTTGAAATTGTTTTATAATTTTGTTGTCCTTACATTAACACTTTATATTTAAAAATTCTATTTAAATTTAAAAAATGAAATGTTTTAAATACTTTTTTTATAATTGAGTGCTTATAAAGTGCTTCATGGAAATTACTTTTTAACTACATATTTCAGTTTATAATAATTAAAACAAACTTCAACTTAAAGAAATAATTCTATAAAAATATAGTGATATCAGGCATAATATCATTCTACGTTGTCAAAAATTGAAAATTACCACTATATTTGAAACAAATTTATTAAATGAAATAGAAATATGTACTATGGCGTCAAATACGATACCTTAAAATAATTCAGAATAAAAATAAGATTTTAGTTTATTAATTAAGATATATAGGTTTAGGAAATATTAAAAATAAAAATGAACATTTTTTGTTCGTAAAATAACTAACAGAAAAACGTTTGAAAGTAAAATCATGAGATAGGAATTTTAAAATTTCCTTTTTTTATCTGGATATTTGTAATTTCTAATTTGTGTTGTTGCTGTTACTAATCCCAGCTGGTTCAATAACAATACTAGACAAACTCCACAAGTCCATAAACAGTCAGGAAATCAAAAATCAAAGAGCTTTGAAAAAGCCTCTTCCAAGTCAAAACTCAAGAAACTTAAGTTATGCTCAGGCGATGCTTGTTCAGCTTTACATGTTGTGCACACAGACTAAAAGTCTTTTGATGCAGCACATATTTGAGGCATCTTTTTGGTGCACCAATGCTCAATTTTTGGGCTAATTAGACAGGCATCTACAGTTTAACGTCTGTAATTCTTAGTGATGATTTGAATCAAGGGGAAACTTATTAAATAATATTCATTGTTTCAGTTTTGGAAAAAAAAACATACACTTCTCGCCATTAAAATTGCTACACCAAGAAGGAGACATGCTACAGACGTGAAATTTATACGAAAGGAAGAAGGTGCTGTGATATGCAAATGATTAGCTTTTGAGCGCATTCAGATAAAGCAGGCGCCAGTAGCGGCACCTACATTGTGTTTAAATGAGGAAATTGTTCAGTCGGTTCCTCATACACCAATTGCATTTGAACGTTGTTGCCTGGTGAAAAGTTATTGTGATGCCTCGTGTAAGGAGAAATGCGTACCAGCACGTTTCTGACTTTGATAAAGGTCGAATTGTAGCATACCGGGATTGCGGTTTATCTTGTCGCAGTATTGCTGCTCGCGTCTATCAAGATCCAATGACTGTTAGCAGAATATGGAATCGATGGGTTCAGGACGGTAATACGGAACGCCATGCGGGATCTCAACGACCACCTATCACTAGCAGCCGAAAAGACAGGCATATTATCCGCATGGCCGTAATGGATCGTGCAACCACGTCACGAGCCGTGAGTCAAAAAACGGGGTCGTTTGGAAGACAACAAATGTCTGCACGAACAGTTCGACGACATTTGCAGCAGTATGGACTCTCATCTCGGAGACCATGGCTGCGGCTTCCCTTGACGCTGCGTCATAGACAAGAGCGCCTTCAATGGTGTGATCAATGACGAACCTGGGCGCACGAATGGCGAGACCTCATCTTTTCAGATGAATCCAGGTTCTGTGTACAGCATCATGATGGTAGCATCCGTGTTTGGCGGCATCGTGGTGAACGCACACTGGCAGCGTGCATTCGTCTTCGTCATACTGGCCCATCCCCTGGCGTGATGGTATGGGGTGCCAATGGATACACGTCTCGGTCACCTCTTGTTCGCATTGACGGTGCTTTGAACAGTGCACGTTACATTTCTGGTCTGTTACGACCCGTGGCTCTACCCTTTATTCGAGTCCTGCGAAATCCTACGTTTCAGCAGGATAATGCCTGACCGCGTGTTGCCGGTATTGTACGGACCTTCCTTGATACGGAACATGTTCGGCTGTTGCCTTGGCCAGCACGTTCTCCAGATCTTTCACCAATAAAAAACGTCTGGTCATTGGTTGCCGAGCGACTGGCTCGTCACCAAACGCCAGTCACTATGGTTGATGAACTGTGGCATCATGTTGAAGCTGCATGGGCATCTGTACCTGTACATGCAATCCAATCTCTGTTTGACTCAATGCCAGCAGGCGTATAACTGCTGTTTTTACTGCCAGAGGTTGTTGTTCTGGGTACTGATTTATCAGGATCTATCCAGCCAAATTTTTTGATAATTTAATGACTTGTTATTTCTAGTATAATATATTTGTCCAATAAATATCATTTTGTTATCTGCATTTCTTCCTGGTGTAGCAATTTTAATGGCCAGTAGTGTATTATAAATTTACATTATTTTTAACTGAGAATATCTCTGATTTTATTAAAGTAAACGCACATATAATAGATAATTTTTTTACAGAAATTGAATCGCAAGCTCCTTAAAAGCTTTACCTTCATAATCTTCATATGATGACGATGTTTTTTTCAAATATGAGAGTCGCACTTCAAACAATCCTTACTATTTCAGCGTCAATTGTTGATTGTGAACAATGAATTACAGTTTATTATGACATATTTACGATTAGCCAAGAAACAAGATCGTCTAAGTGACTTAATATTTTTACATATAGGATGAGAAAATTTTGCAGCGATAGACACTGTGATGAAGTAAATCATCAGTTAGCTTCATTAAAGGTTAAGAAAATGCAGGTTGTATAATTAAAATATCAATTATTGTTGCTAATAATAATGTTGAACATCTATTTATATTTGTAATAAATCTTAAAATGTTTTCATTGCTCAAAAGTTCATTTTTTAAAGCATTTATATTAAAATATAAAATGAATAATATCTTTTTTACTAATTCTAAACTACCATATAAGTCTAATTATTCCATTTCTTTATTTCCGAATCTATATAAGTATGGTTTTTTTTTTAATATTTTAACTAGAATTTTTGTTTTAAATTAAAAAGAATAGCCTGAGCCTCTTTATAAGTATTTTTTAGTTTATTTTAAATGTACTATTCTACATATATTTAATTACTTTTATTACGAAATTATTTGATATATTATAGTATAATTTTGTTTGGGAGTGGTGCCAAAATAGGCATCGTACCTTTCACTAGCTATGCTCACTTTGCCACTAACACTACTCATGATACCAGGTACATTTTAGAATTCCACAACCTGGTTGGCATATCTCGCACAATTATTAACTATTGTTTCCATATTTTGAAAAAATACCCAATATAATAAAAACGAAAAAATTTATGTGTAAAATATATTTATTGCTTATATCTATTAATATTTTTTCAAAATATTCCCTTTAACAAATGTGGGCGATATTCCACCCCTATTAATTCTAAAAGGCAACTCGCTCCATGAACATTACCAAATATAGTCAAGGAATTCAAATTGTATCGATGGTCTCCTCTCATGTCACAATTTACAGCAAATCAGAGAGGAGTATATTGTGCCCTTCTTAAGGGGTTAAGTTAACTCGGGGGTCTTTTGAATGGACCCCCCTGAAGAGGAGATACGCTGCAGGAGTCTAGACCTCACATCTTCTTAAAGCCTGAAGTACACAATAGAATTTTACGAATGGATTTGCTAAGGGGGTGAAAAGTAATTAAGCACATACAATGGTACATCTTCTCCCTTCAAGTTCTTCTTACCTGAATAGAAAAAAGAACAACCAGAAATGGAAGCTACTTTCAGAGGTGCCATTTTTAAACTTTTATTGCTGTTGGCTTAAAATATATGCGTCACATATTAAAAATTAAAATCGACAAAAGTTTCATAAATTGAAATAATTATTCAGCCAATTTAATGACTAAACGCACTTATAAGTCTATTAAGCATTTAAAGATTCACTCGCATGTCTATGAATTTCTTATTAGTTTCTGTCATTAAGTGTTTACTTTAAAGCATACTTTACTTCTTTCTAATACATCAGAAATACCTTTTCTTTAAAAAAAATATTATGATAACTTTATCGTAAGTAAATTAAGCATATAAATCTTCTTGGCTGCTGTGTTCTGGATTGTGATGATGCTTAAAATGAAATAAATAATAAGAAATTTGAAAATGGAAAAAAATTGCAGCAAAAAAGTCTCTTTCTCACTTTAATTTGACTGGAGAAATACACTCAGAAAAAAATGAGGACTTTTTAAATTGTATTAGAATGAATTAAGAATTGGAGAAAGTTTGTTGAATAAGGCAATGTCTGTTATAATTATAAAAAAGGGCTTAACTCAATCGCTCTTTAAAACCTCACGAACAATTGCCTGCGATCTTGCACTTTCTAGCAAAAGAGAACGTATGAAGACTTAAAACTTAAAACAATTATTTCTCATTAAACTTCGGTATAACACAGAAAACGTGAGTCAATTACAAAAGTTCTCCACAAGGAATACTTGAATGTATGTAATTCTTAAGACCATTTATCGATTTATTAAACTACGGTCAATATAAAAGATAAAAGTTCTCAATTGTGGATCAAATAAATTAAATTCAAAATCTTAACACATTTTTAATTTAATTGAAACAAATTAAAATGATAATCATTTAAATTGAATGCAGAATTTATAAATATATATATATATATGTGTGTGTGTGTGTGTGTGTGTGTAGTTATTCATAATAATTTTTAGTAATATTTTATTGTATCATTATGTAATGTTCATAAAACAAAGTCTCTTATTTAAAATAAATGATGATTTTTTTTAAGAAAAAGGAGAAAATTTTAAATGAAACAACTATTTTCATTCAAAATTTTTTGATAATTTTTTATGACTATCTACCAACTTTTCATCGGTTTTCTTTTTATTTGACTCGTATCATCTATACGCATAACTTGTTACAAACAAGACCCCTCTCTCTAGACTTCTGTGAATTCTTGTATTAATTATATTATGAACATTTTAACAAATAAAACAGAAATTAGATTTGAAGTTTCCATGCTTGGGCCACGCTTGGGGAAAATATTAGAAATATTTTCCCCATGCGGGGCCAAGAATGATTACGCGACATCAGAAAGTTTGTGTTTAGCACCAAGTTGGAAAAATATAATCAAAAGTTTGATAGATTTTCTTGAATTTAACAAACTGCTCCTTATACAATACAATTTTCTTCGGGTCATACAGATCCAAACGCAGAATCTTAATCTTATAAAAAAAAAAGGCGTACTTAAACACTCTAACTTCTTCTCGCTTTGCAATAATAATTATTTTTATCACCAGGATACAGGACTGTCCACAAAGTGGATATATATCTATATTATATATATATATATATATAATATATATATATAATATATATATATAAATAATATATATATAAATAATATATATATATATATATATTATATATATCCTGTAATCTGTACTTTTTTATTGTATATATAGGGTCTTTCAGCAAATGTGTGAGTGTATGAGTTATACCACCCCTATTGTGGAATTCCAAAATGTCCATTACCATATATGGTAAAGGAATTTTGAATTGACCAATGAGATGTCGCCTCGCACCACTATTGTAAACGAATGAGTGACTACCATGCTGTACCTTGCTGAGGGGGTTAAGTTTTCTTGAGGCTTTTTTTTGGTTGAGCTCTCTCATCGAGCAGACATGCTACTAATATTATTGATCCTGTATGATAAAACTTATTCTTGAAAATCGGTCTTTTTAATAATCCTTCTTAGTTTTTCCAAGACAAGGAGATAATATATATATATATATATATATATATGTGTGTGTGTGTGTGTGTGTGTGTGTGTGTGTGTGTGTGTGTGTGTGTGTGTGTGTGTGTGTGTGTGTGTGTGTGTGTGTGTGTGTGTGTGTGTGTGTGTGTACAGAGAGAGAGAGATCCAAATGAAAATGTACGATCAACATTTAGTTAGACAGAATGTTAGAATTAGATATAAGTAATAAAAAATAGCATAAATCTGTTGTTCATAATTTAGCTTTCCCTTCCTGCTGTTTTATTATTCACCTCAAATTTGATTAAGTGATTTGCGGGATTCATCGGATTGCGGAATTTTCCAGATTTTAATCCTTTTTCAGAGCAGAAAGTCCAAACACAGCATCAAAGGAAGTGGATTTATTCTTAATTTTTATAAAGAATGAATTATTAATGTGGATCTTAAATATAAGCTGCGGCGCGAGAAGTAATCTAATTTAACAAATTAATCTAATTGGCAAAGAATATTTCTTCTAAGAATAGCGAAAGGATTATTTTCTAGACGTGTATAATGAGGCCCAGGTACATGCATAGAAGTTTGAATTATATTGTATTAATTAAATATATTTATCATAATTGAATAAGTTGGTGAAATTGTTAAGAAAATCCAGTTCGTCCTATTTGCAAGATTAGACAAAAAGTTGTGTTGTAAAACCCCAAAATGAAATAATTTTCATTCATTAAGCTATTTTTGCTGGCTTGCCAAATGTTTTATATAAAATCTTAAAAATATTTGTGAATAATCTATTTGTGAAATATCTTTATGAGTTTTGTTGCATGAGAAGTCTTTGCATTAAAAAAATATTTTTTCTTACTCTAAATACATTTTTTTCATAAAAATCCTATTCACAAACAAGTATTTGCCATACAAGATCATTCCCAAATACTTTTAGCATTTTATATGAATCACCTGGCAAATTCATGCATATATATATATATATATATATATATATATATATATATATATATATATATATATATATATATATATATATATATATATATATATATATATAACGATTCAATGAGCTAATTATTTGATATAGCGTAGAGGACAGGGTAACAACAGCTGAAGCCAAGCTGTTTTAGTATTTTTTTTTTCAAAAATACCTCCTGTAATATCATTCCGCGATTACTTTTCATAGATTACTGTAAAAGCGTACTGCAAGGAAGGAAACCCCGAAAACTCGCAAACAACCATTCTAGTAGGTGTTCACGTGGAAAATAAGAATGAGATACCTGTTTTCTGTTGTCTAATAGCGACTGGAATTGAACCCCTGATCTGCTGCTCTAAAGAGGTTGGTCCTATTACTAACCCACCATTTGTTTCTAAGTAGTGGCCAACTCAACGTTTTATAAGGCAGTTTTTATATCTATTACGTAACTACTCTCTAGAAGGACTTTTTTGTAAATAGTGGTCCTCCTTCAACTGTCATAAGGCAGAAAAAATGGAAAACTCTCAAGCACTTAATCTGTCAGATTTATCTATTATTTTATTATACACATTGTAGATGAAAGAAATTTCATTTTTAAAAGTTGTGTCCTAAACTGGACTACAATGAGCAGTCTGTATCTTTTATTAGACTTAATATACAAAATTATTTAATTACTTCTTCATTTATGCAGTAATCACCCGTACTATACGATATATTGGTTCCGCTTTACAAGAAAACGCATTGCACGAACGTTCTAGTAAAACGCGCTTGTAAGATCTCATATAATGCGTTATCTACAAATGATCGATTTATGCTTAATTTTTCTTATTAAATAGGGTTTAAATAGAATATTAAGGAAAAATTTATGTTATGAAAGCGAAGTGTGTGCTTTTATTAAAATCAAATTAAGAAGATTAAAAGAAACTTAAGCAAATGTAACTAATAAAAAGTTCATTTCAAATAAATCAAAGAATTCCAAAGACAGTTTTATTGAATGTTTATTCTCTATAAGAGACACATTTTTTTTAGCAGAATGCTCAAAGGTCAAAAATATTATTTAACTGCATAAGAACACAATTGACACAATGGCCAAACGTATGCGAAAAGAATTGTGAACTGTACAAATCATTATAAATTTCGCAGTTCAGAAATATAAACAAAAAATAACCTCAGTTGATCGGAAGGCATCTCATATATTTCCGATTTTCTCTCTTCCCATTGAAAATCAATGAAACTGCAAAAATTGTTGTTTAAATATTTTAAGAAATTTATTTCTGTTTTCGAATTTTTTTTATTTTATCTGTTAAAATCATAATTTTTAATAAGAGTGCAATCAGTGGTGATGCAGTAAATTTTTAAAAAAATTGTTAATTTTTACTTATAAAATCCTGATGGATTACCATATTTTGCGGGGAATCATTCTTATTGGCGATATTAGGATCATTTGTTGATGAATTCCATACTGTAATCCAGATTATATCTTTTGTTATTATTTATTTCAATTGTTAATCATTTTCTTTAACTAATTTTTAATTTCATGCATTTATTCCAAAAATTTCAGGAAATATATTTTGGGCGTGATTAAACTATAAATCATTTCAAATATTGAGCAAGGTTTTATTTATGCTTCCATTCATAGTATTGTAAATTTTATTAGAATTTTCTTCATCATGCTGGAATAATGAGTTGGTATCAATTGATACTCATTATTAATAATGAGTAGAACAAAATTGTTATGTGTTTATTTGCTTGTTTTTTAATATTTTAAACAAATCTCTTGTTTTTTATTGCAATTAAAATTTAAGTCTTATTTTTAAGTGTTGATTTAATATATAGCTAATTAAATTAAGGATTGTAAATGGGGTTCTATTGGAAATTTGAACATTTTCACTTGCGAAAGTAAATTTTTTCCAGCTCGCATATTTCAACCAAATGCTACGCAACAACTAAGACCTTTATTTGCTTTCTGCATTTTAAAAAATTTTATAAGATAATTACTTTTAAATGTGAATATTTCTTAAAAGCAATGGAAACTAGTGAAAACAAGCACAATGGTATAAGACAATAATGGAATAGTAAGCAGGAAGTTTCGTGCCGGAAGTTTTCTAGATCTCCACGGTAGTAGCGCCCTCTATCCTACGCTTTACATAAACTTCAATCCATATATGGGAAAATAAGTGTTATAAGAGGTATAAAATCGCGTAATATAAAAACTTTTTACTGGAGTAGTGTGCTATAGGAAAGATTACTGTATTTATTACAAACTAGGGCTTATATCATAACAGTATTGTGGAAAACCTCACAGCAAACAGATATTGTAGCACGTTTTTAAGTGCGTATCTTTTGTGAGAACTATTCACACGTGGGCGATACTAATTTAAAACGAAGATTACATGCACCCATACTCTTTACCTACAAGAAACACATTCTGTGTTCAGTAACTGTTAATCAAGGAATTTTTTTATGTTTGAATTTCAATGATCAATTCGGCTTATCTTCATTTATATAATAAATTAGTTTTTCTCATCTAGTATTTAAAATAACTTTTGTTCGTGATTTATTTTCTGTTCTCACTTTCTAAATGTTATAAAGAAAAAAATGCTTCCTGTAGAATTATTCTGCGTTTTAAATTGTTATTTTATTTATTTATTTTTTAAATATTTTTTAGAGAATACAATGAAAAATATTTTAATTTTCTGTGTGTGTGATAATAATCCAAATTACTTTAATTATAAAAAAATTACATAATTACTTTCATTTTCGAATTGATAAAAACTTCGAAATATCAACCAATAATTTTTAACAGTATTGTTATAATATTAATCCTAAAAAAACGAAAAATTATTTTTTAACTTTAATTTGTTTTGAGTAGTAATTCAATAAAAATTTTAGCCAAAATTACTACAAAAAATAAAAAATATTATGTATCATAAAATATCCTTTTCAAGTGTCCGTAAATATCAAATATTTTTTGTGAAATTTAAATAAAACATTAGCTCCGTTAAAGTAAATATAAATTTTATATTAAATCATTTTATTATATTATTATATATTAAATATATATATTGATAATAATAAAAAAATAAAATATATTAAATTATTAAAAATTATATGCATCCACTATATATATATATATATATGTTAATTGAAATTAAACTGAAAATTTTATGTAGAATTTTATTATTTACGGAATTTTTGCCAATAGCATCTACTAATTTTTTTCTTTTTTTGTTACTGATGTATTTCATAACAGAAATTTTTTCTCAAATTGATTCAGAAAAAACTATTTTTAAATATAGCGCCAAATGATAAATCGCCATCTATCGTCTCAAAACAAAACTAGAATCTGAAGTTGATATAGTTAAATTTTTCAGAAAAATATTAAGGTAAAATTTGAACATTAAAAATATTTTTCTGATAGAATGAATTCATTAATAGCATTTTTTTTATAATTTAACCATCCTTCATTTTTTTTGTTTTTAATAAAATTTTACCGAATAAAATAATCTTATCCATTAGAATGGATATATTGAATTTTATCATCATTTTGTTTCTAAAACCACTGTAAAGCTCCAAAATCACGAAGATTTAATTGTTCATTTTACTGCTAGAAACTGTCGATTATTTGTTATTACTAAATTATCTGAAGAGAAAAAAATGTATATTGTTTGGGTAATAATAAAAAATAGGATTGGTTTTCTGGTGTTCATTGCTTTAAAACTACAATTTTAAAGCTTATCTAGTGGAAATTAAAATGATTTAAAGATTTCTAAATTGCTCATTTTACGCAAAATTAAAATGAAAATATAACTTCAAGCAACAGAAAATTAATTTCAGATTAAAAAGCAAATAAAAACTAATTAGTTTGGAAAAACTGAATAATTAAAATGAAGTCAACAGCTATTTTAAAAAAAAATCTCAATTATATCGTAAATTACTGTTGGTTAATTCATATTTTAATACATTATCTGTGAAATTTATTTTTATATTGTTTTTGATTGTTTTCTTTTTTTTTTTAACATATTAAATTTATTTATATAAGCTAATTTTTCAACTGTTGTGTATCGAAATCAGTATTTTGAATTTAATCCTCTTACACAATAAGAAAATTTTTACATTTTCTCCAAGTAAACTTAGAAGATTTTGCCGGTGCAATAAAAATCAAAAAACATAAATATTCTCGTAAAAATACATTGCTGGACAATTGCTAAGGACGGATCACAAATTGCAATGTAGCATAACATTAAGCAAGATATGAGGCCTAGTAGGAAAAAATAGAGTTGCCACACTGTTCAGATATTAAAATAAAGAATATTTATTGTTCTGGAAAGTACAAAGGCTGTGAAACATCTGAAGAAAAAAGAATGTTCATTTGATGCTGCATGCGGAAAAATGGAACAATGCGTCTAAAAGTCAGCAGGCACCTTGAAGAAAGGTATCAGTACAGGATATGTCAACCGTGGAGTGTGATGCAACATCCCACACGTCGTATCATACTTTGCACAACATTATCCAAAATTGTTGAGGCAATTTTTCCCATTCCTCTGTGAGTGCACGGATGAAGGTGTTCTTGTTTGTCGGAGGTTAATTTCAACCAGCAACTTGCCTCCTCAAAGCATCCTACACATTTTCAATATGATTTATATCTGGAAAACGTGATGGCCATAAGAAACGTTGAATACCCTCGCTCTCTAGACAATCCTGAACAGTAAGTGTTCGATGACATGTTGCGTTGTCATCCATAAAAAAAAATTTATCACCGACATCACCATGGAAAAGACGGACATGATGAAGTAAAACTCCATTAATGTATCGTTGGAACATCATAGTCCCATTCACAACTACATGTAGGGGCGTGCGTGAATTGATAATGAGTTTATTAGGTTTCAATTTTAATTTTTAATATGTAATGTTAGGTGTTTTAATATTAATTTACAATGCATTTTCTGAATTTTATTTATTAATTTTTCAGTTTTTTGGGAGATCTGCTTTCCTGAGGCAGCAAGAAACTGATTTGCCACCTGCTGAGCTGTGGAGCGCTGTTTCTTTTTGCTGATAGGACTATATATCTGTCTTCTGCAGCGTCGTATTTCTATCACGACCTCCCCCGTGCCACCTACTACGCATTCCAGTAGTTTTAAATGACTTCCACAGCCGTAAAACAACGCTGTGAGCGATGTCGAACACCCTGGTAACATCAATTATCTTTCGCCCTTCTTCGATCTTTACACAAGGTGTCTGTTATAGGCACCTACAACTGCATTTCAGAGCTATCGCAAAAGCTTATTTTGGCGATATTATTTAGTGCTACGAATTCACTACATAGATTTTCAGAATAATAATTGGAAAAGTGAATTGGTGAAGAAAATTCTAGATTTTCGTCGAGAGGCTTAAACTTTCTCCATGCCTTCCTTGCGTTTTTTACTGATCACCGCACCTCATTAAAATGTTCTTTAAAGAATATAAAATGTTTTTGACACTTAAATAATTTTTGTTTTGTCATTTAAAACTGAATTTGTTCTTCGTAATATTGTAAATTTATAACAAAACACTTTGTACATTTCAGAAAAAAATTCTTTAATCGCATGTAATTTGAATTATTAAATGTTTTTCTTGTTTGTTTAAAATTTCACCAAGTTTAGAATGTTAAACGACGCATTTTAATGAAGAGTAAAATAGGTTTATTTTAAAAAAGTTTTAAAATTACTTAGAATTTTCCAAAATCTTTTCATTAATTTTCAAAACCTCTAATAATAATAATAATCAAATACTTCTCTTATATAAAGTCACTAATTATTATTCTTTGGACATTTAAACTATTAAAATGAAATATTTTGTGTACTTACTTATATTTTATATGGATAAACAATTTTGTTGAACAAGATATTTAAATGTGTGTGTGTGTGTGTGTGAAAAGTAAAATAAGTTTAATTTAAAGAGATTCCATAATTATTTCCGTCTTCAAAATATTTTAAGTTTCTATAAATTTTCTAAGCATATTGCATTGCTGTAATTTTAAAATTAATAAAACTATAATTTCTATAAAAGAATAATTTTTTTCCTCCTAAAAAAAACTTAGATTAACAAAATTTTCATAAATGTAAATATCTCAACACATTTTCTCTTAAGGATCTTTCATACTAATTCTGATCATTTCAACGTATAATTTATGATATTATTAAATAAAAAAAATTAACGACTAGTTAATGTTATGTTAATAATTTTCTGACGTTAACCAAACTTTGTTAAAAAGACAAACTACCAGCATTTTAACTGAAAGCGTTTATATATACGAGGGTTACTCTGCAATTTTTGAGATACGCGCAGACGAGAATTTACAAAATAAAAATAAAGGTTTAATTTTAAACTACATTTTAACAAAAAAGACGATTTTTTACTGACTTTCTTCAACTTGTTTAGCGTAGAATAAGTTTTAAACAGAAGAGAAAATGGAGTTGACGCGAGAACATTTTCGCGCTATGATTTTCTACAATTTTAAAGCAGGATTAAATGAAGAAGAATGCGTTCAACGGTTGCAATTAGAATTTGATGATGAATATCCATGCTCGTGCTACTGTATTCAGATGGCTTAGAGAATTTAGAAGAGGTCGCAATTTTCTTCAGGAGGAAGAACACACAGGAAGGCCGCCGTCGGCAGTAATCCGTCGGCAGATAATGTGTCTGCCATACGAAAAATGTTAATGGATGATAATCGCTGTACCTATCAAATGATACAGAAGGAACTTATCATTGGATCCACAGCCATATACAAAATCATTCATGAAGAATTACATATGAAAAAAGTAGTTTGCCGTTGAGTTCCACTTAATCTAACTGAGCACCAAAAAAAAGGAGTGGGTCAGAATGAGTAAAGAAACTCTTAAATTGCTAAATGATGGTGGCCACCGCATCATTTCTAAAATTGTAAGAGGTGATTAAACGTACATACCGTTTTTTGACGTTCCAACACATCAAGAAAGCAAAGTATGGGTCTTTTAAGATGATCCCACATCAACAATGGTGAAAAAACAATACGCACTGAAAAAATGATGTAAGCTGTTTTCTTCAGAAGTACTTGATTGGTCAAAGCCATCAAGTTGGTAGGGCAGAAGACAGTAAATGCAAATTGGTATGCCACTAAATGTCTTCCAGAAATTCTACAAGAACTGAATGTTAGGGGACTAATGTTTCACAATGACAATGCACCTTCACATACAGCCGGATTAACAACTGAATTTCTTAAACAAAAACAAATTAAAGTGATCGAAGATCCGCCGTATTCACCTGATCTAGCTATGTGCGACTTTTGGTTATTCTTTAATCTAAAAAAATATTTACGTTGACGTCGTTTTTATTCAGAAGAAGAAATTGATGTGGCTGTAAATGCTTTTTTTTTTCATCTGTTCCAAGAATTGAATGGCTTGAGGCATTTAATCTGAGGAAAATTCGTCTACAGAAGTGCATTGATGCTGGAGGAGACTACTTTGAACACACCTAAAATTTTGTAAGTATAACTTTAAAAACCTAGTTGTATCTTTAAAATTTCAGAGTGATCCTCGTACTAGTTTAAAATCGTGTAAGATTTTCAACGATTTAGAGTACATTTTAGAGAACTATATCTTCCTTAATATTGTTAAGCGATGAAGTTTATAGTTAAATAGTCGCTTCTTTGTTTATATCACATCTACATTAATCAAAAGAAACCGTTGGAGTTATTAAATCTCTCTCTCTCTCAGAACTAAAAATTTTTATCAGATAATTTACCTAGTTAATTTAATGAGAACAAAGGGAAAATAATTTTTTAACAAGCGGTTCAACAAAATTTGTGTTGCTATAGGGATATTTTTGATCAAATAAACATTTTTCTCAAGAGACTTTTCTTATGGGATGTTTGTTCCTACTTGTGTGTGTGTGTGTGTGTGTGATTAGTCTAAGATTAGACTTAAAAAGATTAGTAAGAAAGCACGAAATTCTCAATGTTCACTTACGCCATCAATTAAATCCCGAATGCACGACTAATGGATCATTAAAATCAAAGGTAATTTATCAGCTGTAAATCCAGCAAGTAGTCTTCAGAGATATTTGGGTAAATACACTGAACAAACGCTGCAAATTGGATACCGGAAAATAGAATTTTTTCCAAAATGAGACCCCAAACTAGTTTTGTATTAATTAACAAAATTAGAATTGTAAATTTTAAGCTGATAGTCATAAAATTATTGAAAATGACTTCTTGACATCAGTACTATGAAAAAGGCAATGGCGACCTGATTGACTTCGGGTCTTCCTCACAATCGGAAGGTAGTGAGTTTGAATCCCGACTTAAGCAACGATCCGTAGTGTTCGCTAAAAGTACCAGGTTCAATAAGTCGTGGTCGCAATGTCCTCCAAACGAAATGATATCTCTGGAGTCTGCGCGTGCAGATAAGGACTAACGAAGGAAGCACTGTGTCAATGAGGAAATAGTAAAAAAAATGCTTCAAAAATAACTCTTTTTCTAGGTCAAATGTTTGAATATACTTATCAGCAATAGAGATGAAATATTAATAGCTGATTTTCAGAGTAATCTCCGCGATTTATATTTTGATTATATCATTCAAAATAATGAGTTCACTTATTAACCAGGAAAATGTTTCAGTCAAAATAATTTTTATTGATCAATTATAATAATTTGCAACCTTAAATTGAAAATTCTAATTTCAAACCAGTGCCAGGGCCTCGCTCACCATTGTGATATCCCTCGTGTTCAATGCCAGCTACTGCTGAATAATAGTAGGAGGATATTTCATTCATGTTTCCAGAACGCTTATATGATGGATACATACTTTAGTTTTCCGAGTTACCTCCCTTTTAATACGTGGGAGCATCCTGCTATTCATAAAAGGGTCGTATGACTTTCAAATGATCAAACAGGAATGAGTCAGGATAGCACTTCCTATAAAATTAATAAATAAGGATCACACTTCACTTAAAACTAATAAATGTGGGTAACACTACCTTTAAAATTAATAACTATGGATTATACCTTTTTTTTTAAATTAATAAATAAAGACCACAGTTTTTTAAAATTAATAAATAAAGATTATACTTTCTTTAAAATTTATAAAGAAAATTAAAAAAATAATAGCTTGTACTATGAGTAAATATATTCTCAAAAAATAACTGTCATAAAAATATTTGCTTAAAAATGAATATATTTTTTTAAAAAAATTAATATACATTTTTTTTACAAATTAATTTTTTTAATGGTGTTTAAAGGAATACATGGATCTGAATCTGTAATGTAATAATATAAAAATTTAAAGATAAATTCTGAATAAAATAAACACACACATAAAAAATTTATTTCAGCAGGTTCACCAGAGGATAAAGTAAGAAGAAAGATTTTTGGATTCAATAAACTTTAACTAGAATTGCATGTGGCTCGTTGGTCTAGGGGTATGCTTCTCGCTTTGCGTGCGAGAGGTCTCACGTTCAAATACCGTACGGACACCGAGAATTTTTTTTATCCATTAAACATTGTGTCAATTGGGAATAAAATCAGGAAAACACAGTATCAATACACACATACATGCGTTCACATACATTGAAGTTATACAAATTAATTCTGATCAAAACTGCATTTTTATTCTTTTGAACGATATACATTATTTTCGTTCTTTTGTAAATTCAAATTATTTTAAGCAGTTTTAATTTTTGTTACCTATTTTATTGTTGTTTGTTTTAAATTCGCACAATACCTTCCAATGAAACGTAGAACAGTTTCAATTTAAAGATAATTTAAAAATAATGAATTTAAAATATTTTTGGTGGTTTCCTTAACTTTATTTTACTCATATATGCCATAAATTTAAAATTAAATGACCATGCATAATTTTTCAACAATGAATGCATTCTAAAAAATTGGCCTTCAAGTTATAATTAAATACATTTTATAAAAATCTTTTTCATGAGCTTTAGTTCTAATTTAAGAAATCGTTAACAAAAACGACTAGCGACTAGTTTAAGTTCGCTGAATTTATGAAAAATTAACCACACACAGACCTTTTCAAAATCATTCCAAAATATTTATATTAATTAATAACATTTTTTATTATAAATCATACTAAATTTAAATGATAGATCCTAAGAAATATGTTGGGGCAGTTTGTTTTTTTTTTGTATTTTTATGAAGCTAAATTAAATTTGTTCCATGAATTTATCACGCAATGTATTAGAAATCAAGATGTCCGCCCTGACTAGTGGTCAGAATGCCTGACTGCGGATAGCGAGGTCCTGGGTTTGAATTCCGATTCGGGTATGGATGTGCTTTCTCTCTATCTATCCTATATTTTTCCTTTCTGTGTATATGAATGAGGTGTGAATGGTTGCCTACCATATAAACGGGTCCCTATGCCCTGCTTGTACTGAAACAATCGGACTCCACATCAATTATGGTTCAGTATGGAAAAGGGTAGCAGTGCACCCCATATTGTCAGCCTATGTGGCACAACATAAAAAAAATTAGAAATCAAATATTTATTATGTTCTGTGATACCATATAACACAACATTAAGTTTACAAGAACAATTTATAAGCGAAAACACACACATAATAGCATTCTCAACAGACCAGTTCTACATCCTTCTTTTTATAATCCACGGAACAGCCCGTCTATGTCTCTTATCTTTTTAGAGTAAGTTTTTGCTGCCTCTGCAGCACAATCTCGCGTTGTTGAAATTATTACAGTATAATGTGATTTTCAATGATGAAATAATGATATTATATATAATTATACTATGCTAATATATATACATAATATTATATATATATATATATATATTGAAAAATAAATATATTAAGGACTTTGTGTTAAAAAAACACTATCATTTAATATATTAATGAATATATTCAATGGTATTTAAAAATCGAAAATGTTAAACAAGGAAATCTTTTTTCTTGTTTGATATTTCCAATTTTTAAATACCATTGAATTTTAATAAAATAAATATTTTACAAATATGAAAAAAATAAAGTAGTTTTTTCATTAGGAAAGTTTAGATTGTGTATTTATTTTTATTTGATAAACCAGTGTAAAGAGAAATAAAAAGTGTGAATTTTATTTTTACTTATGTATAGATACCAAAGAAAGGTAGTTATTAGTATTCGGCGCTATTAAAAAGCTTTATCCATTTAGAAATACATGTATGTGTACGTGAATGTACATGTACTCCGTACTATAATGTTTTGTGTATTTTGGTTCCTTGTAAACATTTTGTGATAGAATCAATTTCAAAACCTTATATTACAATAATAGCTCTGGATAAAGATTTTCGAAAGAAAGGCGCACTAAAAAAGTCGTAATAGACAGTTTAGCTAATAAAGAAAGAGCTTTAATATTCATAAATTTTTATATGAAAAATTGGGTAAATTCGAAGAGGATTATTTCATTTTGGAAGAAAAGAAAAGAATAAAATTATGTAATTTTTTTATAAATTATTAAATTTTTGATGTACTATACATATTAAAATATTCATGCATGATTTCAGTAATGACATACTTTCTATAAAATTCACAATTAAAATATAATTCGACACACTTTCTTTTAGAATTCTTTTTTAAAAAACTCTGACTAGTATAATAAGGAATAAAAACTGTTGACAAGTTCACTGAATCTATCGTAACTATTATGGTTTGTCGAAATCTATACTGAATAATTATTATATTTAACCACATTACTAAATCTAACTTATTCTAGATTGAAAGGAAACGGTCTTGAGAAGTATCTGAGGAGGACAGTTTTCCTTAAATATAACCTAGTTTTAAATGATGAAATTTAAGGAAGAGTCACTGACTGTATATCAAACGGTATTAATTTCGACTAATTACTCACTAATTTTTGTATAATTAAATCAATATCTATCATAATATCTTCTTTTACAACATATCAGATGTGGAATCATCATCGAAATAGAGTATTGTTTAAAAAGAAACTATTTTAACGAAGATAAATTGGAAATAGGTGGGTTGAAAAGATAATAACACCTGGTCTTAACAAGTTCTGGAAATTCTTAACTGTCTATCAAACCATGATGAATGAATTGAACGGTTGTTGTTCTTCTACATCTTATTCTTCAAAGATCTTCATTGCTGAATTATACTTTACATCCATTGCGTAAATCGTCTTCTGGTGGAGCTTTTTCTATAGCGGACCACATTCCAATATAGCTTAAGAAAAAACTCACACTCAAAAATCAAAATAACTAACTCCTTTTTGCGTGCCTGCAACAAAAATTAAGAAAGAAAAAAATAAAGAGTTTGGTTCACCTCTTTTGATTAGCGGCTGGGATCGAACCCAAGACCTTATGCTCAAAAGAGTGCTCTTGCACAACCACGTGGATAAGAAACTAAACACAACTAGACAATACGAAAACGAGTTAAATTAAAGTTCCCTGTTGACTTAAAACTCGTGTCCAAAATGCGACTGTAGGATAAATATTAAGCCAAGTATTATTTAAAAAAATAAGTTTAAGGCAAAGTCATTAATTTAGCAGCATCAAGATAATAATTCCTTTCCATAAGCAGAAGAAACACGTTTTTCGGAATAAGATCAATATTTCCACAACGGTGAATATTAGATATATTAAAATAATAAATTTAAAACGCTTCGAACTTATATAATATAAAATGACTCAAGAAACGAATAATCATATTTAAGCTTAAAAGTATCTGTTCGACATTTATAACGATGCTATCCATAATTCCCTAATCATTCGTAACTTAACGGGTGGGTTATTATCTTTGATGAGAAATTTTGTTGTCAGCTTTGAAGATATTTGCATTAAAGTTGCTTACACTGTCATTGAAGATAGCACAATAAATCAAAAGATTACTTACAGACTTTGTCATTCATCTCACTTTATAAGTCCAGTTGTTATCACCGAAATCATCAACTGAGGGGATAATTTCGTATGTCTATGTTTTCATTGGAATATATGAAAAAAGTACAAGAAACATGAAAAAGTATCTTAAATGTGTCAGACTTCCATTTGTATGGAATATACATTTCTGATTTCCTCTTTAATGAAATAAAAAATATACATTTTGTCATCCTAATTGCTTAAAGATTCACTATTATTTAATGTAAAAAGTGTTGTAGGCAATAAAGTTAAGGTCAAGAACATTACACTCATAAAAAAATTTCCAAAAGTAATCTAGTTCAATGTGTAAAATTATTTTAAGTAGCGCACTCCTTCACCGTACCAAGAAGCTGAAAATTGTTTTATCAAATTTGGCAAATGTTGGATTATAATTAACTTGAAATCAATTCTAAAAGTTTAATCTAAATGTATCAGCCAATAAAGAAAATCTCAAAATAACAATATGAAAATTTGCTGAATTTCCAAATTGGTTTGACGAGAAAAAAAAAATTTAATTATTTTATTTTAGACCCAATATCAAAAAATGTCTAGTTCCCGATGTCATATAGAAATTCGACAGCTTTATAAAGCAAGTTCTTACTTAGCAAATAATAGCAAATGCGAAATGACTCTTAGGAAGTAGGAGATGACATGCTCAGTTGTTAAAATACGTTTCTTTTCAAAAGGAAATTTGCAACCGAATTAAAATGTAGAATTTCCTAATAAGAAACTAAGAATTTGACAAAGAATAACAAAAAAAAAATAACCGCAAGTTTAACATTAGTAGCTCGTTCGTCATTGACTTCTTGAGGTTCTATAACATAAAAGTATACTTATTGACGTCTCAAAACCTCTTCGTCCAAGTCAGTAATTCAATATTACTTGAAATTTAATAAATCAAGATTTGTGATGTGTAAATACTTTGGGGAAACAATTATTTTTATATTTTCAAAAATTATATATATTATAAACATTTAAATAAATTTATACGATGAAAAATTTTGGTGAATTAATTTTTTTAAATTTTAGTTCTTTAAAATTTTAAGTCCAACATTGGATAGTAAGAAAATTTTTTAATATCATTCAATGTTGCACTTAAATTTAAATCATTAAAGTTATAAAAAAATGCCCACATGTGATGAAGTTTAAGCAGATTCATAACACACGAAGAATAAATTTAGAAGAAAGAATTTTTTGCTTCATGACTTTTTTTCATATTGTTATTTTGAGATTCTCGTCGCTAGGTGGTCTAGGGGTATGATTCTCACATTATGTGCGAGAGGTGCCGGGTTCAAATCCCGGCCGGGACCAGAGAGTGAGGCTTTTCATTTATTTATAATATTTGATTGAAATAGTCGTATTAAAAGAATATCTGGTTGACGACACTTCTATCCGTTAAAGTTATTCATTATTTCCATATCAAACATTTGTATTCCTTCGAAGAGTTAGTTTAAATTAAATGACTTTAATAACACTATCAATATAATAACCAGTACCCATCAAATCATTGTTTTAATATCTTTCTAAATTTGAGTTATTTCAACAAAAAATTCTCATTTTTTACTGATTTTAAATTTTTAACAGTAAACAATTACAAATAAAACCAAATTTGTTCAATTTAAAATATAAAATTTTAACACACAGCATATAAATTTGAATTTTTTTTATTGATTTACAATTCGCTTTGTCTTATTTTACTCATAAATGCCGAATGTGTACAAATTAAAACATACATATTTCATTTCAATATTGTCTTACCTTCTTTTGTCTTCGCTCACGTGGCTCGGTGGTCTAGGGGTATGATTCTCGCTTTGGGTGCGAGAGGTCCCGGGTTAAATCCCGGCCGGGCGCTGATAGTGTCGCTTTTTTTTATAATAATTGATTGTGTGCAATTGTCTTATTGAAGTAATATCTGTGCAAAAAACAAAATATATATCCGTTACAGTTGTATATATTGTTCCATTTCAAAATTATTTTTAATTTTCTGAAGTATTTTTAAATGTGATTATGTTACTAGTTACAATCAATAGCATAACCAATGCCCATCAACACCTTTTTTTAGTGTCTTTGTTAATTTGAGATATTTCAACAAATAATCCTGTGTGTGTATTTTTTGCCCTTTTTTAATTCTTTACAGTAAACATTTTCCAATAAAACTGTATCTGTCAATATAAAGAGAAAATTTTAAAACACAGCATTTAAATTTCCAATTTTAATTTATATATTTACAATACTCTTAGTCTTATTTTACTCATAAAGGCCTAATATGTTTACAAATTAAAACATGGATACATCATTTCAATAATGGCTTACCTTCTAGAAAATTAGCTTTCAAATTGTAATTGAAATCGTGTTCTCTAAAAAGACTTTTTCATATACTCTCACTTCTATTGACGTATAATTTAATAAATCATTCAGAAATGACACCGAGTATTGGCTCTATAAAGTTCGCTGAATCTATTAGCATTATTATAAGACCTTTTTCGAAACATGTACCGAATACGTATAATATTTAATAACATTTCTAAATTTAAATCAAAAATGATTGAAATGACACGTCTTATAGAAACTATTTTAAAGAAACTAAACTAGAAACAAAGCGAATAATAATGACAGCTGGTCTCAACTTGCTCTGGGAATTATTAACTATGCATTAAATCATGTTGAATCAATCGTAGAGTTTTTTGCTGTTCTACACAAATCTTATTTTTTATTAGTCTTCATTGCTAACTTGTACTTTACATTTGAATCGCAAAAAACTGTCATCATATGCGCATTATCTTTTAGACAGTTCCCGATTTATAGAATCACATAAAACAACTCTGAAAACAGAAAAGTATTCACACCTTTACTCCTGTCTGTATAATACAAAAACACTCTTCAACTCGTATGATAAGCAGATTGAATTGAAATCAGGACTTTAATCTCTAAATATCGAGCTTTAGGTCACATGCTTGTATGCACGTAATAATACGATATCCAGTTTCATTTACAGAGTCCTTTGGAATTAGCATTTGTGAAACATGTGGCTCTTGAACGAAAATTAAATCAAGCATTATAAAGAAAATTTGTTTAAGGCAATTTCATTATTTTTCCAGCATCAAGATAAGCACTTCTTTCATTAAGCAAAACTTGTGAAAGACATCAAAATTTTTCTTAATAATGACATCAATCTACGATGACATATAATGATATAAAAAATAAACTATGTGAAATAAAAGGAAATGCATGCAACTTGAATAATATAAATTGAAATACGAATAACCATTTTCAGATGCTTAGCCGTATCTGTTCATCCTTTGCAGATTTTATCCATAATTTCCTGTAAAGTCGTATTTTAACTGCTTAATTATTATATTTTGATGAGGAATGTACTTGTCAGCTTAGAATATATTTGCATTAAGGTTGTTGATAGTGTCATTGAAGATAGCACATTAAATCAAAAGATTACTTACAGTTTTTGTCATTCATCTCACTTTATAATTCCAGTTTATGCTATCTCTGAAATCATCAACTGAGGGGATAATTTCGTATGTCTATGTTTTACATGCAATATATGAAAAAGTTACTAGTAAAATAAAAAATTGGCTAAAGTTTGTTTGAGTACGAATTTTGTGGAGAATACATTTCATATTTCCTCTTTATTGAAAAGAAAAAGATATATTTTGTCATCTTAATTGCTTAAAGTTTCACTCTGATTTAATATAAAAGGTGTTGTATTCATTAAATTTAAAGTCAAGCTCTTTATACTTGTAATAAAATTTCCTAAGGTACTCAGGTTCAATGTGTAAAATACTTTTGAGCAGTGCAATTGTTCATCGTTCAGAGAAGCTGAAAATTGTGCTATCATCAATGGCAAATGTTGGATTATAATTAACGTGATTTCAATACTAACAGTTTATGCTAAATGTATCAGCCAATAAAGAAAATCTCAAAGTAACAATATGAAAATTTTCTGAAATTCTATATTGGTTTGATGAGAAAAAAGGATTTAAATAAATTTTTTTTTCGACCGAATATCGAAAAATGTCTAGTGAACGATGTCATATTAAAATTCTACAGCTTTATAAAGCAAGTTCTTACTCAGCAAGTAATAGCAAATACGGAATGACTCTTAGAGAACAGGAGATGACATGCTCAATCTTTAAAATATGTTTCTTTTCAAAAGGAAATTTGCAACCGAATTAAAATGTAGTATTACCTAACAAGAAACTAAGATTTTGACAAAGAAAAATAAAATAAATAACCGCAAATTTAACATTAGTAGCTCGTTCGTCACAGAATTCTAGAGGTTCTATAGCATAAAAGTATACTTATTGACGCCTCAAAACCTCTTCGTCCAAGTCAGGAACTCAATATTACTTGAAATTTAATAAATCAAGATTTGTGATGTGTAAATATTTTTCAGAAACAATTATTTTTATATTTTAAAAATTATTATAAACATTTAAATAAATTTATACGATGAAAAATTTGTGTATTAATTTTTTTAAATTTTAGTTATTTGACATTTTAAGTCAGACATTGGGTAGTAGGAAAATTTTTTAATATCATTCAATGTTGCACTTAAATTTAAATCATTAACGTTATAAAAAAATGCCCACATGTGATGAAGTTCAAGCAAATGCTTCACACACGGAGAATAAAATAAGAAGAATGAGTTTTTTGTTTAATGACTTCTTTTGTGCGTATCGACGTAGCTCGGTGGTCTAGGGGTATGATTCTCGCTTTGGGTGCGAGAGGTCCAGGGTTCAAGTCCCGGCCGGGCCCATAGTGTGAGGCTTTTGCTTATTTATAATATTTGATTGAAATTGTCATATTAAAAGAATATCTGTGGTTATAACAAATCTTCTATCCGTTAAAGTTATTCATTATTTCCATATCAAACATTTGTATTCCTTTGAAGAGTTAGATTAAAAATTAAATGATTTTAACAATACTATCAATATGATAAACAGTATCCATCATTTCATTGTCTTCATGTCTTAGTAAATTTGACTTATTTCAACAAAAAATTCTCATTTTTTACTGTTTTGTAAATTTTTTACAGTAAACAATTACAAATAAAAACGAATTTGTTCAATTTAAAAATAAAATTTTGAAACACAGCTTTTAAATTTGATTTTTTTTTATTTATTTACAATTCCCTTCGTCTTATTTTGATCATAAATGACGAACCTTAACAAATTAAATCATACATATTTCATATCAATATTGTCTTAAGTTCTTTTGTCCTTGGTCACGCGGCTCGGTGGTCTAGGGGTATGATTCTCGCTTTGGGTGCGAGAGGTCCCGGGTTCAAATCCCGGGCTGGCCCTGGCAGTGTTATTTTTCTTTTTTATAATATTTGATTGGGTGCAACTGTCTTAATGAAGTATTATCTGTGCAAAAACAAAACAAATATCCCATACAGTTTTATGCATTGATTAATTTCAAAACTATTTTTAATTTTCTGAAGTGTTTCTATATTCGATTATGTTAATAGTTACTATAAAAATCATATCAAATGCCCATCAACATCTTTTTTAGTGTCTTTGTTAATTTGATTTTTTTCAACAAACATTCCTGTATTTTTTGCCCTTTTTTTAATTCTTTAAAGTAAACATTTTCCAATAAATTTCTATCTGCTCAATAAAAAGAGAAAATTTTGAAACACAGCATTTAAATTTCAAATTTTAATATATTTACAATTCTCTTAGTTTTATTTTACTCATAAATGCCTAATGTTTACAAATTAAAACATGGATTCATCATTTTAATAATGGCTAACCTTCTAGAAAATTAGCTTTCAAATTGTAATTCAAATCGTCCTCTCTAATAAGACCTTTTCATATACTCTCACTTCTATTGACGTATAATTTAATAAATCATTCAGAAATGAAACCGAGTATTGGCTTGTTAAATTTCGCTGAATCTATCAGCATTATTATGAGAAATTTTCGAAACCTGTCCCGAATACGTATAATATTTAATCACATTTCTACATTTAAATCAAAAATGATTGAAATGAAACGTCTTATAGAAACTATTTTAATGAAGCTAAACTAGAAACAAAGTGGATAATAAAGACAGCTGGTCTCAACTAGTTCTGGGAATTATTAATGCATTAAATCATGTTGAATCAATCGTAGAGTTTATTGCTGTACTACACAATTCTTATTTTTTATTAGTCTTTATTGCTAACTTTTACTTTACATCCGATGCGCATAAACTGTCATCTTATGTACATTTTCTTTTAGACAGTTCTCGGGTTATAGAGTCACATAAAAAAACTCTGAAAACAGAAAAGTATTCACACCTTTACACCAGTCTGTATAATACAAAAACACTCTTCAACTCGTATGATTAGCAGTATGAATTGAAATCATTACTTTTATCTCTAAATATCGAGCTTTAGGTCACATGCTTGTATGCACGTAATAATACGACATCCAGTTTCATTTACAGAGTCCTTTGGAATTAGCATTTGTGAAACATCTGGCTCTTGAACAGAAATTAAAAAAAGCATTATAAAGGAAATAAGTTTAAAGCAACTTCATTAATTTTCCAGCATCAAGATAAGCATTTCCTTCCATAAGCAAAACTTGTGAGTCACATCAAATCATTTTCTAATGACTGACATCAATCTACGATGACATATAATGAGATAAAAATTAAACTATGTGAATTAAAAGTAAACGCGGATGCAATTTGAATAATATAAATTGAAATACGAATAACCATTTTCAGATGCTTAAAAGTATCGTTTCGTCCTTTGTAGATTTTATCCATAATTTCCTGTAAAGTCGTATTTTAACTGCTTAGTTATTATATTTGATGAGGAATATAGCTGTCAGCTTAGAATATATTTTCATTAAAGTTGTTGATAGTGTCATTGAAGATAGCAAAATAAATCAAAAGATTACTTACAGACTTTGTTATTCATCTCTCTTTTTATAAGTCCAGTTAATGTTATCACCGAAATTATCAACTGAGGGATAATTTCGTATGTCTATGTTTTCCATGAAATATATGAAAGAGTTACTAGAAAAATAAAAAATTAACTAAATCTTGTCTGAGTTCTATTTGTGTGGAGAATACATTTCAGATTTCCTCTTTATTGAAAAGAAAAAGATATATTTTGTCATCTTAATTGCTTAAAGTTTCACTCTGATTTAATATAAAAGGTGTTGTAGGCATTAAATTTAAAGTCAAGCTCTTTAGACTTGTAATAAAATTTCCTAAGGTACTCAGGTTCAATGTGTAAAATAATTTTGAGCAGTGCAATTGTTCATCGTTCAGAGAAGCTGAAAATTGTGCTATCATAAATGGCAAATGTTGGATTATAATTAACGTGATATCAATTCTAACAGCTTATGCTAAATGTATCAGCCAATAAAGAAAATCTCAAAGAAACAATATGAAATTTTGCTGAAATTCCTAATTGGTTTGATGAGAAAAAGGATTTAAATTAATTTTTTTTCCGACCGAATATCGAAACATGTCTAGTGCCCGATGTCATATTAAAATTCTACAGCTTTATAAAGCAAGTTCTTACTCAGCAAGTAATAACAAATACGGAATGACTCTTAGAGAACAGGAGATGACATGCTCAATTTTTAAAATATGTTTCTTTTAAAAAGGAAATATTCAACCGAATTAAAATGTAGTATTACCTAATAAAAAACTAAGATTTTGACAAAGAAAAATAAATAAATAAATAACCGCAACTTTAACATTAGTAGCTCGTTTGTCATAGACTTCTAGAGGTTCTATAACATAAAAGTATACTTATTGACGTCTCAAAACCACTTCGTCCAAGTCAGGAACTCAATATTACTTGAAATTTAATAAATCAAGATTTGTGATGTGTAAATATTTTGGAGAAAAAATTATTTTTATATTTTCAAAAATTATTATAAACATTTAAATAAATCTATACGATGAAAAATTTTGGTGAATTAATTTTTTTAAATTTTAGTTCTGTAACATTTTAAGTCAAACATTGGATAGTAAGAAAATTTTTTAATATCATTCAATGTTGCACTTAAATTTAAATCATTAACGTTATAAAAAAATGCCCACATGTGATGAAGTTTAAGCAAATGCTTCACACACGGAGAATAAAATAAGAAGAATGAGTTTTTTGTTTAATGACTTCTTTTGTGCGTATCGACGTGGCTCGGTGGTCTAGGGGTATGATTCTCGCTTTGGGTGCGAGAGGTCCCGGGTTCAAATCCCGGCCGGGCCCATAGTGTGAGGCTTTTACTTATTTATAATATTTGATTGAAATTGTCATATTAAAAGAATATCTGTGGTTATAACAAATCTTCTATCCGTTAAAGTTATTCATTATTTCCATATCAAACATTTGTATTCCTTTGAAGAGTTAGATTAAAAATTAAATGATTTTAACAACACTATCAATATGATAAACAGTATCCATCATTTCATTGTCTTCATGTCTTAGTAAATTTGACTTATTTCAACAAAAAATTCTCATTTTTTACTGTTTTGTAAATTCTTTACAGTAAACAATTACAAATAAAAACGAATTTGTTCAATTTAAAAATAAAATTTTGAAACACAGCTTTTAAATTTGATTTTTTTTATTTATTTACAATTCTCTTCGTCTTATTTTGATCATAAATTCCGAACCTTAACAAATTAAATCATACATATTTCATATCAATATTGTCTTAAGTTCTTTTGCCCTTGGTCACGCGGCTCGGTGGTCTAGGGGTATGATTCTCGCTTTGGGTGCGAGAGGTCCCGGGTTCAAATCCCGGCCGGGCCCTGGTGGTGTTATTTTATTTTTATAATATTTTATTGGGTGCAACTGTCTTATTGAAGTATTATCTGTGCAAAAAACAAAAACAAATATCCCTTACAGTTTTATACTTTGTTTAATTTCAAAACTATTTTTAATTTTTTGAAGTGTTTCTATATTCGATTATGTTAATAGTTAGTAAAAAAATCATATCAAATGCCCATCAACACATTTTTTTAGTGTCTTTGTTAATTTGATTTATTTCAACAAATATTCCTGTGTGTATTTTTTACCCTTTTTTTAATTCCTTAAAGTAAACATTTTCCTATAAATCTCTATCTGCTCAATAAAATGAAAAAATTTTGAAACACAGCATTTATAAATTTCAAATTTTAATATATATATTTACAATTCTCTTAGTTTTATTTTACTCATAAATGCCTAATGTTTACAAATTAAAACATGGATTCATCATTTTAATAATGGCTAACCTTCTAGAAAATTAGCTTTCAAATTGTAATTCAAATCGTCCTCTCTATTAAAACTTTTTCATATACTCTCACTTCTATTGACGTATAATTTAATAAATCATTCAGAAATGAAACCGAGTATTGGCTTGTTAAATTTCGCTAAATCTATCAGCATTATTATGAGAAATTTTCGAAACCTGTCCCGAATACGTATAATATTTAATCACATTTCTACATTTAAATCAAAAATGATTGAAATGAAACGTCTTATAGAAACTATTTTAATGAAGCTAAACTAGAAACAAAGTGGATAATAAAGACAGCTGGTCTCAACTAGTTCTGGGAATTATTAATTATGCATTAAATCATGTTGAATCAATCGTAGAGTTTATTGCTGTACTACACAATTCTTATTTTTTATTAGTCTTTATTGCTAACTTTTACTTTACATCCGATGCGCATAAACTGTCATCTTATGTACATTTTCTTTTAGACAGTTCTCGGTTATAGAGTCACATAAAAAAAATCTGAAAACAGAAAAGTATTCACATATTTACTCCAGTCTGTATAATACAAAAACACTCTTCAACTCGTATGATTAGCAGTATGAATTGAAATCATTACTTTTATCTCTAAATATCGAGCTTTAGGTCACATGCTTGTATGCACGTAATAATACGACATCCAGTTTCATTTACAGAGTCCTTTGGAATTAGCATTTGTGAAACATGTGGCTCTTGAACAGAAATTAAAACAAGCATTATAAAGAAAATAAGTTTAAAGCAACTTCATTAATTTTCCAGCATCAAGATAAGCATTTCCTTCCATAAGCAAAACTTGTGAGTCACATCAAATCATTTTCTAATGACTGACATCAATCTACGATGACATATAATGAGGTAAAAATTAAACTATGTGAATTAAAAGTAAACGCGGATGCAATTTGAATAATATAAATTGAAATACGAATAACCATTTTCAGATGCTTAAAAGTATCTTTTCGTCCTTTGTAGATTTTATCCATAATTTCCTGTAAAGTCGTATTTTAACAGCTTAGTTATTATATTTGATGAGGAATATAGCTGTCAGCTTAGAATATATTTTCATTAAAGTTGTTGATAGTGTCATTGAAGATAGCACAATAAATCAAAAGATTACTTACAGACTTTGTTATTCATCTCTCTTTTATAAGTCCAGTTAATGTTATCACCGAAATTATCAACTGAGGGATAATTTCGTATGTCTATGTTTTCCATGAAATATATGAAAGAGTTACTAGAAAAATAAAAAATTAACTAAATCTTGTCTGAGTTCTATTTGTGTGGAGAATACATTTCAGATTTCCTCTTTATTGAAAAGAAAAAGATATATTTTGTCATCTTAATTGCTTAAAGTTTCACTCTGATTTAATATAAAAGGTGTTGTAGGCATTAAATTTAAAGTCAAGCTCTTTAGACTTGTAATAAAATTTCCTAAGGTACTCAGGTTCAATGTGTAAAATAATTTTGAGCAGTGCAATTGTTCATCGTTCAGAGAAGCTGAAAATTGTGCTATCATAAATGGCAAATGTTGGATTATAATTAACGTGATATCAATTCTAACAGCTTATGCTAAATGTATCAGCCAATAAAGAAAATCTCAAAGAAACAATATGAAATTTTGCTGAAATTCCTAATTTGTTTGATGAGAAAAAGGATTTAAATTAATTTTTTCCGACCGAATATCGAAACATGTCTAGTGCCCGTAGTCATATTAAAATTCTACAGCTTTATAAAGCAAGTTCTTACTCAGCAAGTAATAGCAAATACGGAATGACTCTTAGAGAACAGGAGATGACATGCTCAATCTTTAAAATATGTTTCTTTTCAAAAGGAAATTTGCAACCGAATTAAAATGTAGTATTACCTAATAAGAAACTAAGATTTTTACAAAGAAAAATAAATAAATAAATAACCGCAAGTTTAACATTAGTAGCTCGTTCGTCATAGACTTCTAGAGGTTCTATAGCATAAAAGTATACTTATTGACGTATCAAAACCTCTTCGTCCAAGTCAGGAATTCAATATTACTTGAAATTTAATAAATCAAGATTTGTGATGTGTAAATATTTTGGAGAAACAATTATTTTTATATTTTCAAAAATTATTATAAACATTTAAATAAATTTATACGATGAAAAATTTTGGTGAATTAATTTTTAAATTTTAGTTCTTTAACATTTTAAGTCCAACATTGGATAGTAAGAAAATTTTTTAATATCATTCAATGTTGCACTTAAATTTAAATCATTAACGTTATAAAAAAATGCCCACATGTGATGAAGTTTAAGCAAATGCTTCACACACGGAGAATAAAATAAGAAGAATGAGTTTTTTGTTTAATGACTTCTTTTGTGCGTATCGACGTGGCTCGGTGGTCTAGGGGTATGATTCTCGCTTTGGGTGCGAGAGGTCCCGGGTTCAAATCCCGGCCGGGCCCATAGCGTGAGGCTTTTACTTATTTATAATATTTGATTGAAATTGTCATATTAAAAGAATATCTGTGGTTATAACAAATCTTCTATCCGTTAAAGTTATTCATTATTTCCATATCAAACATTTGTATTCCTTTGAAGAGTTAGATTAAAAATTAAATGATTTTAACAAAACTATCAATATGATAAACAGTATCCATCATTTCATTGTCTTCATATCTTAGTAAATTTGACTTATTTCAACAAAAAATTCTCATTTTTTACTGTTTTGTAAATTCTTTACAGTAAACAATTACAAATAAAAACGAATTTGTTCAATTTAAAAATAAAATTTTGAAACACAGCTTTTAAATTTGATTTTTTTTATTTATTTACAATTCTCTTCGTCTTATTTTGATCATAAATGACGAACCTTAACAAATTAAATTATACATATTTCATATCAATATTGTCTTAAGTTCTTTTGTCTTTGGTCACGCGGCTCGGTGGTCTAGGGGTATGATTCTCGCTTTGGGTGCGAGAGGTCCCGGGTTCAAATCCCGGCCGGGCCCTGGTTGTGTTATTTTTCTTTTTTATCATATTTTATTGGGTGCAACTGTCTTATTGAAGTATTATCTGTGCAAAAAACAAAAACAAATATCCCTTACAGTTTTAAACTTTGTTTAATTTTAAAACTATTTTTAATTTTTTGAAGTGTTTCTATATTCGATTATGTTAATAGTTAGTAAAAAAATCATATCAAATGCCCATCAACACCTTTTTTTAGTGTCTTTGTTAATTTGATTTTTTTCAACAAACATTCCTGTATTTTTTGCCCTTTTTTTAATTCTTTAAAGTAAACATTTTCCAATAAATTTCTATCTGCTCAATAAAAAGAGGAAATTTTAAAACACAGCATTTATATAAATTTCAAATTTTAATATATATATTTACAATTCTCTTAGTTTTATTTTACTCATAAATGCCTAATGTTTACAAATTAAAACATGGATTCATCATTTTAATAATGGCTAACCTTCTAGAAAATTAGCTTTCAAATTGTAATTCAAATCGTCCTCTCTATTAAGACTTTTTCATATACTCTCACTTCTATTGACGTATAATTTAATAAATCATTCAGAAATGAAACCGAGTATTGGCTTTTTAAATTTCGCTGAATCTATCTGCATTATTATGAGAAATTTTCGAAACCTGTCCCGAATACGTATAATATTTAATCACATTTCTACATTTAAATCAAAAATGATTGAAATGAAACGTCTTATAGAAACTATTTTAATGAAGCTAAACTAGAAACAAAGTGGATAATAAAGACAGCTGGTCTCAACTAGTTCTGGGAATTATTAATGCATTAAATCATGTTGAATCAATCGTAGAGTTTATTGCTGTACTACACAATTCTTAGTTTTTATTAGTCTTTATTGCTAACTTTTACTTTACATCCGATGCGCATAAACTGTCATCTTATGTACATTTTCTTTTAGAAAGTTCTCGGGTTACAGAGTCACATAAGAAAACTCTGAAAACAGAAAAGTATTCACACCTTTACACCAGTCTGTATAATACAAAAACACTCTTCAACTCGTATGATTAGCAGTATGAATTGAAATCATTACTTTTATCTCTAAATATCGAGCTTTAGGTCACATGCTTGTATGCACGTAATAATACGACATACAGTTTCATTTACAGAGTCCTTTGGAATTAGCATTTGTGAAACATCTGGCTCTTGAACAGAAATTAAAACAAGCATTATAAAGAAAATAAGTTTAAAGCAACTTCATTAATTTTCCAGTATCAAGATAAGCATTTCCTTCCATAAGCAAAACTTGTGAGTCACATCAAATCATTTTCTAATGACTGACATCAATCTACGATGACATATAATGAGGTAAAAATTAAACTATGTGAATTAAAAGTAAACGCGGATGCAATTTGAATAATATAAATTGAAATACGAATAACCATTTTCAGATGCTTAAAAGTATCTTTTCGTCCTTTGTAGATTTTATCCATAATTTACTGTAAAGTCGTATTTTAACTGCTTAGTTATTATATTTGATGAGGAATATAGCTGTCAGCTTAGAATATATTTTCATTAAAGTTGTTGATAGTGTCATTGAAGATAGCACAATAAATCAAAAGATTACTTACAGACTTTGTTATTCATCTCTCTTTTTATAAGTCCAGTTAATGTTATCACCGAAATTATCAACTGAGGGGATAATTTCGTATGTCTATGTTTTCCATGAAATATATGAAAGAGTTACTAGAAAAATAAAAAATTAACTAAATCTTGTCTGAGTTCTATTTGTGTGGAGAATACATTTCAGATTTCCTCTTTATTGAAAAGAAAAAGATATATTTTGTCATCTTAATTGCTTAAAGTTTCACTCTGATTTAATATAAAAGGTGTTGTAGGCATTAAATTTAAAGTCAAGCTCTTTAGACTTGTAATAAAATTTCCTAAGGTACTCAGGTTCAATGTGTAAAATAATTTTGAGCAGTGCAATTGTTCATCGTTCAGAGAAGCTGAAAATTGTGCTATCATAAATGGCAAATGTTGGATTATAATTAACGTGATATCAATTCTAACAGCTTATGCTAAATGTATCAGCCAATAAAGAAAATCTCAAAGAAACAATATGAAATTTTGCTGAAATTCCTAATTGGTTTGATGAGAAAAAAGGATTTAAATTAATTTTTTTTCCGACCGAATATCGAAACATGTCTAGCGCCCGATGTCATATTAAAATTCTACAGCTTTATAAAGCAAGTTCTTACTCAGCAAGTAATAGCAAATACGGAATGACTCTTAGAGAACAGGAGATGACATGCTCAATCTTTAAAATATGTTTCTTTTCAAAAGGAAATTTGCAACCGAATTAAAATGTAGTATTACCTAATAAGAAACTAAGATTTTTACAAAGAAAAATAAATAAATAAATAACCGCAAGTTTAACATTAGTAGCTCGTTCGTCATAGACTTCTAGAGGTTCTATAGCATAAAAGTATACTTATTGACGTCTCAAAACCTCTTCGTCCAAGTCAGGAATTCAATATTACTTGAAATTTAATAAATCAAGATTTGTGATGTGTAAATATTTTGGAGAAACAATTATTTTTATATTTTCAAAAATTATTATAAACATTTAAATAAATTTATACGATGAAAAATTTTGGTGAATTAATTTTTAAATTTTAGTTCTTTAACATTTTAAGTCCAAACATTGGATAGTAAGAAAATTTTTAATATCATTCAATGTTGCACTTAAATTTAAATCATTAACGTTATAAAAATGCCCACATGTGATGAAGTTTAAGCAAATGCTTCACACACGGAGAATAAAATAAGAAGAATGAGTTTTTTGTTTAATGACTTCTTTTGTGCCTATCGACGTGGCTCGATGGTCTAGGGGAATGATTCTCGCTTTGGGTGCGGGAGGTCCTGGGTTCAAATCCCGTCCGGTCCCATAGTGTGAGGCTTTTACTTATTTATAATATTTGATTGAAATTGTCATATTAAAAGAATATCTGTGGTTATAACAAATCTTCTATCCGTTAAAGTTATTCATTATTTCCATATCAAACATTTGTATTCCTTTGAAGAGTTAGATTAAAAATTAAATGATTTTAACAACACTATCAATATGATAAACAGTATCCATCATTTCATTGTCTTCATGTCTTAGTAAATTTGACTTATTTCAACAAAAAATTCTCATTTTTTACTGTTTTGTAAATTCTTTACAGTAAACAATTACAAATAAAAACGAATTTGTTCAATTTAAAAATAAAATTTTGAAACACAGCTTTTAAATTTGATTTTTTTTATTTATTTACAATTCTCTTCGTTTTAATTTGATCATAAATTCCGAACCTTAACAAATTAAATCATACATATTTCATATCAATATTGTCTTAAGTTCTTTTGTCTTTGGTCACGCGGCTCGGTGGTCTAGGGGTATGATTCTCGCTTTGGGTGCGAGAGGTCCCGGGTTCAAATCCCGGCCGGGCCCTGGTTGTGTTATTTTTCTTTTTTATTATATTTTATTGGGTGCAACTGTCTTATTGAAGTATTATCTGTGCAAAAAACAAAAACAAATATCCCTTACAGTTTTAAACTTTGTTTAATTTCAAAACTATTTTTAATTTTTTGAAGTGTTTCTATATTCGATTATGTTAATAGTTAGTAAAAAAATCATATCAAATGCCCATCAACACCTTTTTTTAGTGTCTTTGTTAATTTGATTTTTTTCAACAAACATTCCTGTATTTTTTGCCCTTTTTTAATTCTTTAAAGTAAACATTTTCCAATAAATTTCTATCTGCTCAATAAAATAATAAAATTTTGAAACACAGCATTTAAATTTCAAATTTTAATATATTTACAATTCTCTTAGTTTTATTTTACTCATAAATGCCTAATGTTTACAAATTAAAACATGGATTCATCATTTTAATAATGGCTAACCTTCTAGAAAATTAGCTTTCAAATTGTAATTCAAATCGTCCTCTCTAATAAGACTTTTTCATATACTCTCACTTCTATTGACGTATAATTTAATAAATCATTCAGAAATGAAACCGAGTATTGGCTTGTTAAATTTCGCTGAATCTATCAGCATTATTATGAGAACTTTTCGAACCCTGTCCCGAATACGTATAATATTTAATCACATTTCTACATTTAAATCAAAAATGATTGAAATGAAACGTCTTATAGAAACTATTTTAATGAAGCTAAACTAGAAACAAAGTGGATAATAAAGACAGCTGGTCTCAACTAGTTCTGGGAATTATTAATTATGCATTAAATCATGTTGAATCAATCGTAGAGTTTATTGCTGTACTACACAATTCTTATTTTTTATTAGTCTTTATTGCTAACTTTTACTTTACATCCGATGCGCATAAACTGTCATCTTATGTACATTTTCTTTTAGACAGTTCTCGGGTTATAGAGTCACATAAAAAAACTCTGAAAACAGAAAAGTATTCACATATTTACTCCAGTCTGTATAATACAAAAACACTCTTCAACTCGTATGATTAGCAGTATGAATTGAAATCATTACTTTTATCTCTAAATATCGAGCTTTAGGTCACATGCTTGTATGCACGTAATAATACGACATACAGTTTCATTTACAGAGTCTTTTGGAATTAGCATTTGTGAAACATCTGGCTCTTGAACAGAAATTAAAACAAGCATTATAAAGAAAATAAGTTTAAAGCAACTTCATTAATTTTCCAGTATCAAGATAAGCATTTCCTTCCATAAGCAAAACTTGTGAGTCACATCAAATCATTTTCTAATGACTGACATCAATCTACGATGACATATAATGAGATAAAAATTAAACTATGTGAATTAAAAGTAAACGCGGATGCAATTTGAATAATATAAATTGAAATGCGAATAACCATTTTCAGATGCTTAAAAGTATCTTTTCGTCCTTTGTAGATTTTATCCATAATTTCCTGTAAAGTCGTATTTTAACTGCTTAGTTATTATATTTGATGAGGAATATAGCTGTCAGCTTAGAATATATTTTCATTAAAGTTGTTGATAGTGTCATTGAAGATAGCACAATAAATCAAAAGATTACTTACAGACTTTGTTATTCATCTCTCTTTTTATAAGTCCAGTTAATGTTATCACCGAAATTATCAACTGAGGGGATAATTTCGTATGTCTATGTTTTCCATGAAATATATGAAAGAGTTACTAGAAAAATAAAAAATTAACTAAATCTTGTCTGAGTTCTATTTGTGTGGAGAATACATTTCAGATTTCCTCTTTATTGAAAAGAAAAAGATATATTTTGTCATCTTAATTGCTTAAAGTTTCACTCTGATTTAATATAAAAGGTGTTGTAGGCATTAAATTTAAAGTCAAGCTCTTTAGACTTGTAATAAAATTTCCTAAGGTACTCAGGTTCAATGTGTAAAATAATTTTGAGCAGTGCAATTGTTCATCGTTCAGAGAAGCTGAAAATTGTGCTATCATAAATGGCAAATGTTGGATTATAATTAACGTGATATCAATTCTAACAGCTTATGCTAAATGTATCAGCCAATAAAGAAAATCTCAAAGAAACAATATGAAATTTTGCTGAAATTCCTAATTGGTTTGATGAGAAAAAAGGATTTAAATTAATTTTTTTTCCGACCGAATATCGAAACATGTCTAGTGCCCGATGTCATATTAAAATTCTACAGCTTTATAAAGCAAGTTCTTACTCAGCAAGTAATAGCAAATACGGAATGACTCTTAGAGAACAGGAGATGACATGCTCAATTTTTAAAATATGTTTCTTTTAAAAAGGAAATATTCAACCGAATTAAAATGTAGTATTACCTAATAAGAAACTAAGATTTTTACAAAGAAAAATAAATAAATAAATAACCGCAAGTTTAACATTAGTAGCTCGTTCGTCATAGACTTCTAGAGGTTCTATAGCATAAAAGTATACTTATTGACGTCTCAAAACCTCTTCGTCCAAGTCAGGAATTCAATATTACTTGAAATTTAATAAATCAAGATTTGTGATGTGTAAATATTTTGGAGAAACAATTATTTTTATATTTTCAAAAATTATTATAAACATTTAAATAAATTTATACGATGAAAAATTTTGGTGAATTAATTTTTTTAAATTTTAGTTCTTTAACATTTTAAGTCCAACATTGGATAGTAAGAAAATTTTTTAATATCATTCAGTGTTGCACTTAAATTTAAATCATTAACGTTATAAAAAAATGCCAACATGTGATGAAGTTTAAGCAAATGCTTCACACACGGAGAATAAAATAAGAAGAATGAGATTTTTGTTTAATGACTTCTTTTGTGCCTATCTACGTGGCTCGGTGGTCTAGGGGTATGATTCTCGCTTTGGGTTCGAGAGGTCCCGGGTTCAAATCCCGGCCGGGCCCATAGTGTGAGGCTTTTACTTATTTATAATATTTGATTGAAATTGTCATATTAAAAGAATATCTGTGGTTATAACAAATCTTCTATCCGTTAAAGTTATTCATTATTTCCATATCAAACATTTGTATTCCTTTGAAGAGTTAGATTAAAAATTAAATGATTTTAACAAAACTATCAATATGATAAACAGTATCCATCATTTCATTGTCTTCATATCTTAGTAAATTTGACTTATTTCAACAAAAAATTCTCATTTTTTACTGTTTTGTAAATTCTTTACAGTAAACAATTACAAATAAAAACGAATTTGTTCAATTTAAAAATAAAATTTTGAAACACAGCTTTTAAATTTGATTTTTTTTATTTATTTACAATTCTCTTCGTTTTAATTTGATCATAAATTCCGAACCTTTACAAATTAAATCATACATATTTCATATCAATATTGTCTTAAGTTCTTTTGTCTTTGGTCACGCGGCTCGGTGGTCTAGGGGTATGATTCTCGCTTTGGGTGCGAGAGGTCCCGGGTTCAAATCCCGGCCGGGCCCTGGTTGTGTTATTTTTCTTTTTTATTATATTTTATTGGGTGCAACTGTCTTATTGAAGTATTATCTGTGCAAAAAACAAAAACAAATATCCCTTACAGTTTTAAACTTTGTTTAATTTCAAAACTATTTTTAATTTTTTGAAGTGTTTCTATATTCGATTATGTTAATAGTTAGTAAAAAAATCATATCAAATGCCCATCAACACCTTTTTTTAGTGTCTTTGTTAATTTGATTTTTTTCAACAAACATTCCTGTATTTTTTGCCCTTTTTTTAATTCTTTAAAGTAAACATTTTCCAATAAATTTCTATCTGCTCAATAAAAAGAGAAAATTTTGAAACACAGCATTTAAATTTCAAATTTTAATATATTTACAATTCTCTTAGTTTTATTTTACTCATAAATGCCTAATGTTTACAAATTAAAACATGGATTCATCATTTTAATAATGGCTAACCTTCTAGAAAATTAGCTTTCAAATTGTAATTCAAATCGTCCTCTCTAATAAGACTTTTTCATATACTCTCACTTCTATTGACGTATAATTTAATAAATCATTCAGAAATGAAACCGAGTATTGGCTTGTTAAATTTCGCTGAATCTATCAGCATTATTATGAGAACTTTTCGAACCCTGTCCCGAATACGTATAATATTTAATCACATTTCTACATTTAAATCAAAAATGATTGAAATGAAACGTCTTATAGAAACTATTTTAATGAAGCTAAACTAGAAACAAAGTGGATAATAAAGACAGCTGGTCTCAACTAGTTCTGGGAATTATTAATTATGCATTAAATCATGTTGAATCAATCGTAGAGTTTATTGCTGTACTACACAATTCTTATTTTTTATTAGTCTTTATTGCTAACTTTTACTTTACATCCGATGCGCATAAACTGTCATCTTATGTACATTTTCTTTTAGACAGTTCTCGGGTTATAGAGTCACATAAAAAACTCTGAAAACAGAAAAGTATTCACATATTTACTCCAGTCTGTATAATACAAAAACACTCTTCAACTCGTATGATTAGCAGTATGAATTGAAATCAGGACTTTTATCTCTAAATATCGAGCTTTAGGTCACATGCTTGTATGCACGTAATAATACGACATCCAGTTTCATTTACAGAGTCCTTTGGAATTAGCATTTGTGAAACATGTGGCTCTTGAACAGAAATTAAAACAAGCATTATAAAGAAAATAAGTTTAAAGCAACTTCATTAATTTTCCAGCATCAAGATAAGCATTTCCTTCCATAAGCAAAACTTGTGAGTCACATCAAATCATTTTCTAATGACTGACATCAATCTACGATGACATATAATGAGATAAAAATTACACTATGTGTATTAAAAGTAAACGCATGCAATTTGAATAATATAAATTGAAATGCGAATAACTATTTTCAGATGCTTAAAAGTATCTTTTCGTCCTTTGTAGATTTTATCCATAATTTACTGTAAATTCGTATTTTAACTGCTTAGTTATTATATTTGATGAGGAATATAGCTGTCAGCTTAGAATATATTTTCATTAAAGTTGTTGATAGTGTCATTGAAGATAGCACAATAAATCAAAAGATTACTTACAGACTTTGTTATTCATCTCTCTTTTTTATAAGTCCAGTTAATGTTATCACCGAAATTATCATCTGAGGGTATAATTTCGTATGTCTATGTTTTCCATGAAATATATGAAAGAGTTACTAGAAAAATAAAAAATTAACTAAATCTTGTCTGAGTTCTATTTGTGTGGAGAATACATTTCAGATTTCCTCTTTATTGAAAAGAAAAAGATATATTTTGTCATCTTAATTGCTTAAAGTTTCACTCTGATTTAATATAAAAGGTGTTGTAGGCATTAAATTTAAAGTCAAGCTCTTTAGACTTGTAATAAAATTTCCTAAGGTACTCAGGTTCAATGTGTAAAATAATTTTGAGCAGTGCAATTGTTCATCGTTCAGAGAAGCTGAAAATTGTGCTATCATAAATGGCAAATGTTGGATTATAATTAACGTGATATCAATTCTAACAGCTTATGCTAAATGTATCAGCCAATAAAGAAAATCTCAAAGAAACAATATGAAATTTTGCTGAAATTCCTAATTGGTTTGATGAGAAAAAAGGATTTAAATTAATTTTTTTTCCGACCGAATATCGAAACATGTCTAGTGCCCGATGACATATTAAAATTCTACAGCTTTATAAAGCAAGTTCTTACTCAGCAAGTAATAGCAAATACGGAATGACTCTTAGAGAACAGGAGATGACATGCTCAATCTTTAAAATATGTTTCTTTTCAAAAGGAAATTTGCAACCGAATTAAAATGTAGTATTACCTAATAAGAAACTAAGATTTTTACAAAGAAAAATAAATAAATAAATAACCGCAAGTTTAACATTAGTAGCTCGTTCGTCATAGACTTCTAGAGGTTCTATAGCATAAAAGTATACTTATTGACGTCTCAAAACCTCTTCGTCCAAGTCAGGAATTCAATATTACTTGAAATTTAATAAATCAAGATTTGTGATGTGTAAATATTTTGGAGAAACAATTATTTTTATATTTTCAAAAATTATTATAAACATTTAAATAAATTTATACGATGAAAAATTTTGGTGAATTAATTTTTTTAAATTTTAGTTCTTTAACATTTTAAGTCCAACATTGGATAGTAAGAAAATTTTTAATATCATTCAATGTTTCACTTAAATTTAAATCATTAACGTTATAAAAAAATGCCCACATGTGATGAAGTTTAAGCAAATGCTTCACACACGGAGAATAAAATAAAAAGAATGAGTTTTTTGGTTAATGACTTCTTTTGTGCGTATCCACGTGGCTCGGTGGTCTAGGGGTATGATTCTCGCTTTGGGTGCGAGAGGTCCCGGGATCAAATCCCGGCCGGGCCCATAGTGTGAGGCTTTTACTTATTTATAATATTTGATTGAAATTGTCATATTAAAAGAATATCTGTGGTTAACAAATCTTCTATCCGTTAAAGTTATTCATTATTTCCATATCAAACATTTGTATTCCTTTGAAGAGTTAGATTAAAAATTAAATGATTTTAACAATACTATCAATATGATAAACAGTATCCATCATTTCATTGTCTTCATGTCTTAGTAAATTTGACTTATTTCAACAAAAAATTCTCATTTTTTACTGTTTTGTAAATTCTTTACAGTAAACAATTACAAATAAAAACGAATTTGTTCAATTTAAAAATAAAATTTTGAAACACAGCTTTTAAATTTGATTTTTTTTATTTATTTACAATTCTCTTCGTCTTATTTTGATCATAAATGACGAACCTTAACAAATTAAATTATACATATTTCATATCAATATTGGTTTAAGTTCTTTTGTCCTTGGTCTCGCGGCTCGTGGTCTAGGGGTATGATTCTCGCTTTGGGTGCGAGAGGTCCCGGAATCAAATAACGGCCGGGACCATAGTGTGAAGATTTTTTTTATTTATAATATTTGAATGAAATAGTCGTATTAAAAGTATATCTGTGGTTAACAAATCTTCTATTCGTTAAAGTTATTCATTATTTCCATATCAAACATTTGTATTCCTTTGAAGTGTTAGATTAAAAATTAAATGATTTTAACAACACTATCAATATGATAAACAGTATCCATCATTTCATTGTCTTCATGTCTTAGTAAATTTGACATATTTCAACAAAAAATTTTCATTTTTTACTCTTTTTTAAATTCTTTACAGTAAACGATTACAAATAAAAACGAATTTGTTCAATTTAAAAATAAAATTTTTAAACACAGCTTTTAAATTTGATTTTTTTTATTTATTTACAATTCTCTTCGTCTTATTTTGATCATAAATTCCGAACCTTAACAAATTAAATCATACATATTTCATATCAATATTGTCTTAAGTTCTTTTGTCTTTGGTCATGCGGCTCGGTGGTCTAGGGGTATGATTCTCGCTTTGGGTGCGAGAGGTCCCGGGTTCAAATCCCGGCCGGGCCCTGGTTGTGTTATTTTTCTTTTTTATTATATTTTATTGGGTGCAACTGTCTTATTGAAGTATTATCTGTGCAAAAAACAAAAACAAATATCCCTTAGAGTTTTAAACTTTGTTTAATTTCAAAACTATTTTTAATTTTTTGAAGTGTTTCTATATTCGATTATGTTAACAGTTAGTAAAAAAATCATATCAAATGCCCATCAACACCTTTTTTTAGTGTCTTTGTTAATTTGATTTTTTCAACAAACATTCCTGTGTGTATATTTTTCCCTTTTTTATATTCTTTAAAGTAAACATCTTCCAAGATATTTCTATCTGCTCAATAAAAATAGAAAATTTTGAAACACAGCATTTAAATTTCAAATTTTAATATATTTACAATTCTCTTAGTTTTATTTTACTCATAAATGCCTAATGTTTACAAATTAAAACATGGATTCATCATTTTAATAATGGCTAACCTTCTAGAAAATTAGCTTTCAAATTGTAATTCAAATCGTCCTCTCTAATAAGACCTTTTCATATACTCTCACTTCTATTGACGTATAATTTAATAAATCATTCAGAAATGAAACCGAGTATTGGCTTGTTAAATTTCGCTGAATCTATCAGCATTATTATGAGAACTTTTCGAAACCTGTCCCGAATACGTATAATATTTAATCACATTTCTACATTTAAATCAAAAATGATTGAAATGAAACGTCTTATAGAAACTATTTTAATGAAGCTAAACTAGAAACAAAGTGGATAATAAAGACAGCTGTTCTCAACTAGTTCTGGGAATTATTAATTATGCATTAAATCATGTTGAATCAATCGTAGAGTTTATTGCTGTACTACACAATTCTTATTTTTTATTAGTCTTTATTGCTAACTTTTACTTTACATCCGATGCGCATAAACTGTCATCTTATGTACATTTTCTTTTAGAAAGTTCTCGGGTTACAGAGTCACATAAGAAAACTCTGAAAACAGAAAAGTATTCACATATTTACTCCAGTCTGTATAATACAAAAACACTCTTCAACTCGTATGATTAGCAGTATGAATTGAAATCAGGACTTTTATCTCTAAATATCGAGCTTTAGGTCACATGCTTGTATGCACGTAATAATACGACATCCAGTTTCATTTACAGAGTCCTTTGGAATTAGCATTTGTGAAACATGTGGCTCTTGAACAGAAATTAAAACAAGCATTATAAAGAAAATAAGTTTAAAGCAACTTCATTAATTTTCCAGCATCAAGATAAGCATTTCCTTCCATAAGCAAAACTTGTGAGTCACATCAAATCATTTTCTAATGACTGACATCAATCTACGATGACATATAATGAGATAAAAATTACACTATGTGTATTAAAAGTAAACGCATGCAATTTGAATAATATAAATTGAAATGCGAATAACTATTTTCAGATGCTTAAAAGTATCTTTTCGTCCTTTGTAGATTTTATCCATAATTTACTGTAAATTCGTATTTTAACTGCTTAGTTATTATATTTGATGAGGAATATAGCTGTCAGCTTAGAATATATTTTCATTAAAGTTGTTGATAGTGTCATTGAAGATAGCACAATAAATCAAAAGATTACTTACAGACTTTGTTATTCATCTCTCTTTTTATAAGTCCAGTTAATGTTATCACCGAAATTATCAACTGAGGGGATAATTTCGTATGTCTATGTTTTCCATGAAATATATGAAAGAGTTACTAGAAAAATAAAAAATTAACTAAATCTTGTCTGAGTTCTATTTGTGTGGAGAATACATTTCAGATTTCCTCTTTATTGAAAAGAAAAAGATATATTTTGTCATCTTAATTGCTTAAAGTTTCACTCTGATTTAATATAAAAGGTGTTGTAGGCATTAAATTTAAAGTCAAGCTCTTTAGACTTGTAATAAAATTTCCTAAGGTACTCAGGTTCAATGTGTAAAATAATTTTGAGCAGTGCAATTGTTCATCGTTCAGAGAAGCTGAAAATTGTGCTATCATAAATGGCAAATGTTGGATTATAATTAACGTGATATCAATTCTAACAGCTTATGCTAAATGTATCAGCCAATAAAGAAAATCTCAAAGAAACAATATGAAATTTTGCTGAAATTCCTAATTGGTTTGATGAGAAAAAAGGATTTAAATTAATTTTTTTCCGACCGAATATCGAAACATGTCTAGTGCCCGATGACATATTAAAATTCTACAGCTTTATAAAGCAAGTTCTTACTCAGCAAGTAATAGCAAATACGGAATGACTCTTAGAGAACAGGAGATGACATGCTCAATCTTTAAAATATGTTTCTTTTCAAAAGGAAATTTGCAACCGAATTAAAATGTAGTATTACCTAATAAGAAACTAAGATTTTTACAAAGAAAAATAAATAAATAAATAACCGCAAGTTTAACATTAGTAGCTCGTTCGTCATAGACTTCTAGAGGTTCTATAGCATAAAAGTATACTTATTGACGTCTCAAAACCTCTTCGTCCAAGTCAGGAATTCAATATTACTTGAAATTTAATAAATCAAGATTTGTGATGTGTAAATATTTTGGAGAAACAATTATTTTTATATTTTCAAAAATTATTATAAACATTTAAATAAATTTATACGATGAAAAATTTTGGTGAATTAATTTTTTTAAATTTTAGTTCTTTAACATTTTAAGTCCAACATTGGATAGTAAGAAAATTTTTTAATATCATTCAATGTTGCACTTAAATTTAAATCATTAACGTTATAAAAAAATGCCCACATGTGATGAAGTTTAAGCAAATGCTTCACACACGGAGAATAAAATAAGAAGAATGAGTTTTTTGTTTAATGACTTCTTTTGTGCGTATCGACGTGGCTCGGTGGTCTAGGGGTATGATTCTCGCTTTGGGTGCGAGAGGTCCCGGGTTCAAATCCCGTCCGGTCCCATAGTGTGAGGCTTTTACTTATTTATAATATTTGATTGAAATTGTCATATTAAAAGAATATCATTGGTTGTAACAAATCTTCTATCCGTTAAAATTATTCATTATTTCCATATCAAACATTTGTATTCCTTTGAAGAGTTAGATTAAAAATTAAATGATTTTAACAACACTATCAATATGATAAACAGTATCCATCATTTCATTGTCTTCATGTCTTAGTAAATTTGACTTATTTCAACAAAAAATTCTCATTTTTTACTGTTTTGTAAATTCTTTACAGTAAACAATTACAAATAAAAACGAATTTGTTCAATTTAAAAATAAAATTTTGAAACACAGCTTTTAAATTTGATTTTTTTTATTTATTTACAATTCTCTTCGTTTTAATTTGATCATAAATTCCGAACCTTTAACAAATTAATCATACATATTTCATATCAATATTGTCTTAAGTTCTTTTGTCTTTGGTCACGCGGCTCGGTGGTCTAGGGGTATGATTCTCGCTTTGGGTGCGAGAGGTCCCGTGTTCAAATCCCGGCCGGGCCCTGGTTGTGTTATTTTTCTTTTTTATTATATTTTATTGGGTGCAACTGTCTTATTGAAGTATTATCTGTGCAAAAAACAAAAACAAATATCCCTTACAGTTTTAAACTTTGTTTAATTTCAAAACTATTTTTAATTTTTTGAAGTGTTTCTATATTCGATTATGTTAATAGTTAGTAAAAAAATCATATCAAATGCCCATCAACACCTTTTTTTAGTGTCTTTGTTAATTTGATTTTTTTCAACAAATATTCCTGTGTGTATTTTTTGCACTTTTTTTAATTCTTTAAAGTAAACATTTTCCAATAAATTTCTATCTGCTCAATAAAAAGAGAAAATTTTGAAACACAGCATTTAAATTTCAAATTTTAATATATTTACAATTCTCTTAGTTTTATTTTACTCATAAATGCCTAATGTTTACAAATTAAAACATGGATTCATCATTTTAATAATGGCTAACCTTCTAGAAAATTAGCTTTCAAATTGTAATTCAAATCGTCCTCTCTAATAAGACTTTTTCATATACTCTCACTTCTATTGACGTATAATTTAATAAATCATTCAGAAATGAAACCGAGTATTGGCTTGTTAAATTTCGCTGAATCTATCAGCATTATTATGAGAACTTTTCGAACCCTGTCCCGAATACGTATAATATTTAATCACATTTCTACATTTAAATCAAAAATGATTGAAATGAAACGTCTTATAGAAACTATTTTAATGAAGCTAAACTAGAAACAAAGTGGATAATAAAGACAGCTGTTCTCAACTACTTCTGGGAATTATTAATTATGCATTAAATCATGTTGAATCAATCGTAGAGTTTATTGCTGTACTACACAATTCTTATTTTTTATTAGTCTTTATTGCTAACTTTTACTTTACATCCGATGCGCATAAACTGTCATCTTATGTACATTTTCTTTTAGACAGTTCTCGGGTTATAGAGTCACATAAAAAAACTCTAAAAACAGAAAAGTATTCACATATTTACTCCAGTCTGTATAATACAAAAACACTCTTCAACTCGTATGATTAGCAGTATGAATTGAAATCAGGACTTTTATCTCTAAATATCGAGCTTTAGGTCACATGCTTGTATGCAAGTAATAATACGACATCCAGTTTCATTTACAGAGTCCTTTGGAATTAGCATTTGTGAAACATGTGGCTCTTGAACAGAAATTAAAACAAGCATTATAAAGAAAATAAGTTTAAAGCAACTTCATTAATTTTCCAGCATCAAGATAAGCATTTCCTTCCATAAGCAAAACTTGTGAGTCACATCAAATCATTTTCTAATGACTGACATCAATCTACGATGACATATAATGAGATAAAAATTACACTATGTGTATTAAAAGTAAACGCATGCAATTTGAATAATATAAATTGAAATGCGAATAACTATTTTCAGATGCTTAAAAGTATCTTTTCGTCCTTTGTAGATTTTATCCATAATTTACTGTAAAGTCGTATTTTAACTGCTTAGTTATTATATTTGATGAGGAATATAGCTGTCAGCTTAGAATATATTTTCATTAAAGTTGTTGATAGTGTCATTGAAGATAGCACAATAAATCAAAAGATTACTTACAGACTTTGTTATTCATCTCTTTTTATAAGTCCAGTTAATGTTATCACCGAAATTATCAACTGAGGGGATAATTTCGTATGTCTATGTTTTCCATGAAATATATGAAAGAGTTACTAGAAAAATAAAAAATTAACTAAATCTTGTCTGAGTTCTATTTGTGTGGAGAATACATTTCAGATTTCCTCTTTATTGAAAAGAAAAAGATATATTTTGTCATCTTAATTGCTTAAAGTTTCACTCTGATTTAATATAAAAGGTGTTGTAGGCATTAAATTTAAAGTCAAGCTCTTTAGACTTGTAATAAAATTTCCTAAGGTACTCAGGTTCAATGTGTAAAATAATTTTGAGCAGTGCAATTGTTCATCGTTCAGAGAAGCTGAAAATTGTGCTATCATAAATGGCAAATGTTGGATTATAATTAACGTGATATCAATTCTAACAGCTTATGCTAAATGTATCAGCCAATAAAGAAAATCTCAAAGAAACAATATGAAATTTTGCTGAAATTCCTAATTGGTTTGATGAGAAAAAGGATTTAAATTAATTTTTTATTCCGACCGAATATCGAAACATGTCTAGTGCCCGATGTCATATTAAAATTCTACAGCTTTATAAAGCAAGTTCTTACTCAGCAAGTAATAGCAAATACGGAATGACTCTTAGAGAACAGGAGATGACATGCTCAATCTTTAAAATATGTTTCTTTTCAAAAGAAAATTTGCAACCGAATTAAAATGTAGTATTATCTAATAAGAAACTAAGATTTTTACAAAGAAAAATAAATAAATAAATAACCGCAAGTTTAACATTAGTAGCTCGTTCGTCATAGACTTCTAGAGGTTCTATAACATAAAAGTATACTTATTGACGTCTCAAAACCACTTCGTCCAAGTCAGGAACTCAATATTACTTGAAATTTAATAAATCAAGATTTGTGATGTGTAAATATTTTGGAGAAAAAATTATTTTTATATTTTCAAAAATTATTATAAACATTTAAATAAATCTATACGATGAAAAATTTTGGTGAATTAATATTTTAAATTTTAGTTCTTTAACATTTTAAGTCCAACATTGGATAGTAAGAAAATTTTTTAATATCATTCAATGTTGCACTTAAATTTAAATCATTAACGTTATAAAAAAATGCCCACATGTGATGAAGTTTAAGCAAATGCTTCACACACGGAGAATAAAATAAGAAGAATGAGTTTTTTGTTTAATGACTTCTTTTGTGCGTATCGACGTGGCTCGGTGGTCTAGGGGTATGATTCTCGCTTTGGGTGCGAGAGGTCCCGGGTTCAAATCCCGGCCGGGCCCATAGTGTGAGGCTTTTGCTTATTTATAATATTTGATTGAAATTGTCATATTAAAAGAATATCTGTGGTTATAACAAATCTTCTATCCGTTAAAGTTATTCATTATTTCCATATCAAACATTTGTATTCCTTTGAAGAGTTAGATTAAAAATTAAATGATTTTAACAAAACTATCAATATGATAAACAGTATCCATCATTTCATTGTCTTCATATCTTAGTAAATTTGACTTATTTCAACAAAAAATTCTCATTTTTTACTGTTTTGTAAATTCTTTACAGTAAACAATTACAAATAAAAACGAATTTGTTCAATTTAAAAATAAAATTTTGAAACACAGCTTTTAAATTTGATTTTTTTTATTTATTTACAATTCTCTTCGTCTTATTTTGATCATAAATTCCGAACCTTAACAAATTAAATCATACATATTTCATATCAATATTGTCTTAAGTTCTTTTGTCTTTGGTCACGCGGCTCGGTGGTCTAGGGGTATGATTCTCGCTTTGGGTGCGAGAGGTCCCGGGTTCAAATCCCGGCCGGGCCCTGGTTGTGTTATTTTTCTTTTCTATTATATTTTATTGGGTGCAACTGTCTTATTGAAGTATTATCTGTGCAAAAAACAAAAACAAATATCCCTTAGAGTTTTAAACTTTGTTTAATTTCAAAACTATTTTTAATTTTTTGAAGTGTTTCTATATTCGATTATGTTAATAGTTAGTAAAAAAATCATATCAAATGCCCATCAACACCTTTTTTTAGTGTCTTTGTTAATTTGATTTTTTTCAACAAACATTCCTGTATTTTTTGCCCTTTTTTTAATTCTTTAAAGTAAACATTTTCCAATAAATTTCTATCTGCTCAATAAAAAGAGAAAATTTTGAAACACAGCATTTAAATTTCAAATTTTAATATATTTACAATTCTCTTAGTTTTATTTTACTCATAAATGCCTAATGTTTACAAATTAAAACATGGATTCATCATTTTAATAATGGCTAACCTTCTAGAAAATTAGCTTTCAAATTGTAATTCAAATCGTCCTCTCTAATAAGACTTTTTCATATACTCTCACTTCTATTGACGTATAATTTAATAAATCATTCAGAAATGAAACCGAGTATTGGCTTGTTAAATTTCGCTGAATCTATCAGCATTATTATGAGAACTTTTCGAACCCTGTCCCGAATACGTATAATATTTAATCACATTTCTACATTTAAATCAAAAATGATTGAAATGAAACGTCTTATAGAAACTATTTTAATGAAGCTAAACTAGAAACAAAGTGGATAATAAAGACAGCTGGTCTCAACTAGTTCTGGGAATTATTAATTATGCATTAAATCATGTTGAATCAATCGTAGAGTTTATTGCTGTACTACACAATTCTTATTTTTTATTAGTCTTTATTGCTAACTTTTACTTTACATCCGATGCGCATAAACTGTCATCTTATGTACATTTTCTTTTAGACAGTTCTCGGGTTATAGAGTCACATAAAAAAACTCTGAAAACAGAAAAGTATTCACATATTTACTCCAGTCTGTATAATACAAAAACACTCTTCAACTCGTATGATTAGCAGTATGAATTGAAATCAGGACTTTTATCTCTAAATATCGAGCTTTAGGTCACATGCTTGTATGCACGTAATAATACGACATCCAGTTTCATTTACAGAGTCCTTTGGAATTAGCATTTGTGAAACATGTGGCTCTTGAACAGAAATTAAAACAAGCATTATAAAGAAAATAAGTTTAAAGCAACTTCATTAATTTTCCAGCATCAAGATAAGCATTTCCTTCCATAAGCAAAACTTGTGAGTCACATCAAATCATTTTCTAATGACTGACATCAATCTACGATGACATATAATGAGATAAAAATTACACTATGTGTATTAAAAGTAAACGCATGCAATTTGAATAATATAAATTGAAATGCGAATAACTATTTTCAGATGCTTAAAAGTATCTTTTCGTCCTTTGTAGATTTTATCCATAATTTACTGTAAAGTCGTATTTTAACTGCTTAGTTATTATATTTGATGAGGAATATAGCTGTCAGCTTAGAATATATTTTCATTAAAGTTGTTGATAGTGTCATTGAAGATAGCACAATAAATCAAAAGATTACTTACAGACTTTGTTATTCATCTCTCTTTTTATAAGTCCAGTTAATGTTATCACCGAAATTATCAACTGAGGGATAATTTCGTATGTCTATGTTTTCCATGAAATATATGAAAGAGTTACTAGAAAAATAAAAAATTAACTAAATCTTGTCTGAGTTCTATTTGTGTGGAGAATACATTTCAGATTTCCTCTTTATTGAAAAGAAAAAGATATATTTTGTCATCTTAATTGCTTAAAGTTTCACTCTGATTTAATATAAAAGGTGTTGTAGGCATTAAATTTAAAGTCCAGCTCTTTAGACTTGTAATAAAATTTCCTAAGGTACTCAGGTTCAATGTGTAAAATAATTTTGAGCAGTGCAATTGTTCATCGTTCAGAGAAGCTGAAAATTGTGCTATCATAAATGGCAAATGTTGGATTATAATTAACGTGATATCAATTCTAACAGCTTATGCTAAATGTATCAGCCAATAAAGAAAATGTCAAAGAAGCAATATGAAATTTTGCTGAAATTCCTAATTGGTTTGATGAGAAAAAAGGATTTAAATTAATTTTTTTTCCGACCGAATATCGAAACATGTCTAGTGCCCGATGACATATTAAAATTCTACAGCTTTATAAAGCAAGTTCTTACTCAGCAAGTAATAGCAAATACGGAATGACTCTTAGAGAACAGGAGATGACATGCTCAATCTTTAAAATATGTTTCTTTTCAAAAGGAAATTTGCAACCAAATTAAAATGTAGTATTACCTAATAAGAAACTAAGATTTTTACAAAGAAAAATGAATAAATAAATAACCGCAAGTTTAACATTAGTAGCTCGTTCGTCATAGACTTCTAGAGGTTCTATAGCATAAAAGTATACTTATTGACGTCTCAAAACCTCTTCGTCCAAGTCAGGAATTCAATATTAATTGAAATTTAATAAATCAAGATTTGTGATGAGTAAATATTTTGGAGAAACAATTATTTTTATATTTTCAAAAATTATTATAAACATTTAAATAAATTTATACGATGAAAAATTTTGGAGAATTAATTTTTTTAAATTTTAGTTCTTTAACATTTTAAGTCCAACATTGGATAGTAAGAAAATTTTTTAATATCATTCAATGTTGCACTTAAATTTAAATCATTAACGTTATAAAAAAATGCCCACATGTGATGAAGTTTAAGCAAATGCTTCACACACGGAGAATAAAATAAGAAGAATGAGTTTTTTGGTTAATGACTTCTTTTGTGCGTATCCACGTGGCTTGGTGGTCTAGGGTTATGATTCTCGCTTTGGGTGCGAGATGTCCGGGGTTCAAATCCCGGCCGGGCCCATAGTGTGAGGTTTTTACTTATTTATAATATTTGATTGAAATTGTCATATTAAAAGAATATCTGTGGTTAATAATACTTCTATCCGTTAAAGTTATTCATTATTTCCATATCAAACATTTGTATTCCTTTAAAGAGTTAGATTAAAAATTAAATGATTTTAACAATACTATCAATATGATAAACAGTATCCATCATTTCATTGTCTTCATGTCTTAGTAAATTTGACTTATTTCAACAAAAAATTCTCATTTTTTACTGTTTTGTAAATTCTTTACAGAAAACAATTACAAATAAAAACGAATTTGTTCAATTTAAAAATAAAATTTTGAAACACAGCTTTTAAATTTGATTTTTTTTTATTTATTTACAATTCTCTTCGTCTTATTTTGATCATAAATGACGAACCTTAACAAATTAAATTATACATATTTCATATCAATATTGGTTTAAGTTCTTTTGTCCTTGGTCTCGCGGCTCGTGGTCTAGGGGTATGATTCTCGCTTTGGGTGCGAGAGGTCCCGGAATCAAATCCCGGCCGGGACCATAGTGTGAAGATTTTTTTTATTTATAATATTTGAATGAAATAGTCGTATTAAAAGTATATCTGTGGTTAACAAATCTTCTATTCGTTAAAGTTATTCATTATTTTTATATCAAACATTTGTATTCCTTTGAAGAGTTAGATTAAAAATTAAATGATTTTAACAACACTATCAATATGATAAACAGTATCCCTCATTTCATTGTCTTCATGTCTTAGTAAATTTGACTTATTTCAACAAAAAATTCTCATTTTTTACTGTTTTGTAAATTCTTTACAGTAAACAATTACAAATAAAAACGAATTTGTTCAATTTAAAAATAAAATTTTGAAACACAGCTTTTAAATTTGATTTTTTTTTATTTATTTACAATTCCCTTCGTCTTATTTTGATCATAAATGACGAACCTTAACAAATTAAATCATACATATTTCATATAAATATTGGTTTAAGTTCTTTTGTTCTTGGTCACGCGGCTCGGTGGTCTAGCGGTGTGACTCTGGCTTTGGGTGCGAGAGGTCCCGGGTTCAAATCTCGGCTTGTCACATAGGGTGAGGCTTTTTTTATTCATAATATTTGAATGAAATAGTCATATTAAAAGAATATCTGTGGTTAACAAATCTTCTATCCGTTGAAGTTATTCATTATTTCCATATCAAACATTTGTATTCCTTTGAAGTGTTAGATTAAAAATTAAATGATTTTAACAACACTATCAATATGATAAACAGTATCCATCATTTCATTGTCTTCATGTCTTAGTAAATTTGACATATTTCAACAAAAAATTTTCATTTTTTACTCTTTTTTAAATTCTTTACAGTAAACGATTACAAATAAAAACGAATTTGTTCAATTTAAAAATAAAATTTTTAAACACAGCTTTTAAATTTGATTTTTTTTATTTATTTACAATTCTCTTCGTCTTATTTTGATCATAAATTCCGAACCTTAACAAATTAAATCATACATATTTCATATCAATATTGTCTTAAGTTCTTTTGTCTTTGGTCATGCGGCTCGGTGGTCTAGGGGTATGATTCTCGCTTTGGGTGCGAGAGGTCCCGGGTTCAAATCCCGGCCGGGCCCTGGTTGTGTTATTTTTCTTTTTTATTATATTTTATTGGGTGCAACTGTCTTATTGAAGTATTATCTGTGCAAAAAACAAATATCCCTTACAGTTTTATACATTGTTTAATTTCAAAACTATTTTTAATTTTTTGAAGTGTTTCTATATTCGATTATGTTAATAATTAGTAAAAAAATCATATCAAATGCACATCAACACCTTTTTTTAGTGTCTTTGTTAATTTGATTTTTTTCTACAAATATACCTGTGTGTATTTTTTGCCCTTTTTTTAATTCTTTAAATTAAATATCTTCCAATAAATCTCTCTCTGCACAATAAAAAGAGAAAATTTTGAAACACAGCATTTATAAATTTCAAATTTTAATATATATATTTACAATTCTCTTAGTTTTATTTTACTCATAAATGCCTAATGTTTACAAATTAAAACATGGATTCATCATTTTGATAATGGCTAACCTTCTAGAAAATTAGCTTTCAAATTGTAATTCAAATCGTCCTCTCTAATAAGACTTTTTCATATACTCTCACTTCTATTGACGTATAATTTAATAAATCATTCAGAAATGAAACCGAGTATTGGCTTGTTAAATTTCGCTGAATCTATCAGCATTATTATGAGAACTTTTCGAACCCTGTCCCGAATACGTATAATATTTAATCACATTTCTACATTTAAATCAAAAATGATTGAAATGAAACTTCTTATAGAAACTATTTTAATGAAGCTAAACTAGAAACAAAGTGGATAATAAAGACAGCTGTTCTCAACTACTTCTGGGAATTATTAATTATACATTAAATCATGTTGAATCAATCGTAGAGTTTATTGCTGTACTACACAATTCTTATTTTTTATTAGTCTTTATTGCTAACTTTTACTTTACATCCGATGCGCATAAACGGTCATCTTATGTACATTTTCTTTTAGACAGTTCTCGGGTTATGGAGTCACATAAAAAAACTCTGAAAACAGAAAAGTATTCACATATTTACTCCAGTCTGTATAATACAAAAACACTCTTCAACTCGTATGATTAGCAGTATGAATTGAAATCAGGACTTTTATCTCTAAATATCGAGCTTTAGGTCACATGCTTGTATGCAAGTAATAATACGACATCCAGTTTCATTTACAGAGTCCTTTGTAATTAGCATTTGTGAAACATGTGGCTCTTGAACAGAAATTAAAACAAGCATTATAAAGAAAATAAGTTTAAAGCAACTTCATTAATTTTCCAGCATCAAGATAAGCATTTCCTTCCATAAGCAAAACTTGTGAGTCACATCAAATCATTTTCTAATGACTGACATCAATCTACGATGACATATAATGAGATAAAAATTACACTATGTGTATTAAAAATTAAACGCATGCAATTTGAATAATATAAATTGAAATGCGAATAACTATTTTCAGATGCTTAAAAGTATCTTTTCGTCCTTTGTAGATTTTATCCATAATTTACTGTAAATTCGTATTTTAACTGCTTAGTTATTATATTTGATGAGGAATATAGCTGACAGCTTAGAATATATTTTCATTAAAGTTATTGATAGTGTCATTGAAGATAGCACAATAAATCAAAAGATTACTTACAGACTTTGTTATTCATCTCTCTTTTTATAAGTCCAGTTAATGTTATCACCGAAATTATCATCTGAGGGGATAATTTCGTATGTCTATGTTTTCCATGAAATATAGGAAAGAGTTACTAGAAAAATAAAAAATTAACTAAAACTTGTCTGAGTTCTATTTGTGTGGAGAATACATTTCAGATTTCCTCTTTATTGAAAAGAAAAAGATATATTTTGTCATCTTAATTGCTTAAAGTTTCACTCTGATTTAATATAAAAGGTGTTGTAGGCATTAAATTTAAAGTCAAGCTCTTTAGACTTGTAATAAAATTTCCTAAGGTACTCAGGTTCAATGTGTAAAATAATTTTGAGCAGTGCAATTGTTCATCGTTCAGAGAAGCTGAAAATTGTGCTATCATAAATGGCAAATGTTGGATTATAATTAACGTGATATCAATTCTAACAGCTTATGCTAAATGTATCAGCCAATAAAGAAAATGTCAAAGAAGCAATATGAAATTTTGCTGAAATTCCTAATTGGTTTGATGAGAAAAAAGGATTTAAATTAATTTTTTTTCCGACCGAATATCGAAACATGTCTAGTGCCCGATGACATATTAAAATTCTACAGCTTTATAAAGCAAGTTCTTACTCAGCAAGTAATAGCAAATACGGAATGACTCTTAGAGAACAGGAGATGACATGCTCAATCTTTAAAATATGTTTCTTTTCAAAAGGAAATTTGCAACCGAATTAAAATGTAGTATTACCTAATAAGAAACTAAGATTTTTACAAAGAAAAATAAATAAATAAATAACCGCAAGTTTAACATTAGTAGCTCGTTCGTCATAGACTTCTAGAGGTTCTACAGCATAAAAGTATACTTATTGACGTCTCAAAACCTCTTCGTCCAAGTCAGGAATTCAATATTAATTGAAATTTAATAAATCAAGATTTGTGATGAGTAAATATTTTGGAGAAACAATTATTTTTATATTTTCAAAAATTATTATAAACATTTAAATAAATTTATACGATGAAAAATTTTGGAGAATTAATTTTTTTAAATTTTAGTTCTTTAACATTTTAAGTCCAACATTGGATAGTAAGAAAATTTTTTAATATCATTCAATGTTGCACTTAAATTTAAATCATTAACGTTATAAAAAAATGCCCACATGTGATGAAGTTTAAGCAAATGCTTCACACACGGAGAATAAAATAAGAAGAATGAGTTTTTTGGTTAATGACTTCTTTTGTGCGTATCCACGTGGCTTGGTGGTCTAGGGTTATGATTCTCGCTTTGGGTGCGAGATGTCCGGGGTTCAAATCCCGGCCGGGCCCATAGTGTGAGGCTTTTACTTATTTATAATATTTGATTGAAATTGTCATATTAAAAGAATATCTGTGGTTAATAATACTTCTATCCGTTAAAGTTATTCATTATTTCCATATCAAACATTTGTATTCCTTTAAAGAGTTAGATTAAAAATTAAATGATTTTAACAATACTATCAATATGATAAACAGTATCCATCATTTCATTGTCTTCATGTCTTAGTAAATTTGACTTATTTCAACAAAAAATTCTCAATTTTTACTGTTTTGTAAATTCTTTACAGAAAACAATTACAAATAAAAACGAATTTGTTCAATTTAAAAATAAAATTTTGAAACACAGCTTTTAAATTTGATTTTTTTTTTATTTATTTACAATTCTCTTCGTCTTATTTTGATCATAAATGACGAACCTTAACAAATTAAATTATACATATTTCATATCAATATTGGTTTAAGTTCTTTTGTCCTTGGTCTCGCGGCTCGTGGTCTAGGGGTATGATTCTCGCTTTGGGTGCGAGAGGTCCCGGAATCAAATCCCGGCCGGGCCCATAGTGTGAAGATTTTTTTTATTTATAATATTTGAATGAAATAGTCATATTAAAAGTATATCTGTGGTTAACAAATCTTCTATTCGTTAAAGTTATTCATTATTTCCATATCAAACATTTGTATTCCTTTGAAGAGTTAGATTAAAAATTAAATGATTTTAACAACACTATCAATATGATAAACAGTATCCATCATTTCATTGTCTTCATGTCTTAGTAAATTTGACTTATTTCAACAAAAAATTCTCATTTTTTACTGTTTTGTAAATTTTTTACAGTAAACAATTACAAATAAAAACGAATTTGTTCAATTTAAAAATAAAATTTTGAAACACAGCTTTTAAATTTGATTTTTTTTTATTTATTTACAATTCTCTTCGTCTTATTTTGATCATAAATGACGAACTTAACAAATTAAATCATACATATTTCATATCAATATTGGTTTAAGTTCTTTTGTCCTTGGTCACGCGGCTCGGTGGTCTAGGGGTATGATTCTCGCTTTGGGTGCGAGAGGTCCCGGGTTCAAATCTCGGCTTGTCACATAGGGTGAGGCTTTTTTTATTCATAATATTTGAATGAAATAGTCATATTAAAAGAATATCTGTGGTTAACAAATCTTCTATCCGTTGAAGTTATTCATTATTTCCATATCAAACATTTGTATTCCTTTGAAGTGTTAGATTAAAAATTAAATGATTTTAACAACACTATCAATATGATAAACAGTATCCATCATTTCATTGTCTTCATGTCTTAGTAAATTTGACATATTTCAACAAAAAATTTTCATTTTTTACTCTTTTTTAAATTCTTTACAGTAAACGATTACAAATAAAAACGAATTTGTTCAATTTAAAAATAAAATTTTTAAACACAGCTTTTAAATTTGATTTTTTTTATTTATTTACAATTCTCTTCGTCTTATTTTGATCATAAATTCCGAACCTTAACAAATTAAATCATACATATTTCATATCAATATTGTCTTAAGTTCTTTTGCCTATGGTCATGCGGCTCGGTGGTCTAGGGGTATGATTCTCGCTTTGGGTGTGAGAGGTCCCGGGTTCAAATCCCGGCCGGGCCCTGGTTGTGTTATTTTTCTTTTTTATTATATTTTATTGGGTGCAACTGTCTTATTGAAGTATTATCTGTGCAAAAAACAAAAACAAATATCCCTTAGAGTTTTAAACTTTGTTTAATTTCAAAACTATTTTTAATTTTTTGAAGTGTTTCTATATTCGATTATGTTAACAGTTAGTAAAAAAATCATATCAAATGCCCATCAACACCTTTTTTTAGTGTCTTTGTTAATTTGATTTTTTTCAACAAACATTCCTGTATTTTTTGCCCTTTTTTTAATTCTTTAAAGTAAACATTTTCCAATAAATTTCTATCTGCTCAATAAAAGAGAAAATTTTGAAACACAGCATTTAAATTTCAAATTTTAATATATTTACAATTCTCTTAGTTTTATTTTACTCATAAATGCCTAATGTTTACAAATTAAAACATGGATTCATCATTTTAATAATGGCTAACCTTCTAGAAAATTAGCTTTCAAATTGTAATTCAAATCGTCCTCTCTAATAAGACCTTTTCATATACTCTCACTTCTATTGACGTATAATTTAATAAATCATTCAGAAATGAAACCGAGTATTGGCTTGTTAAATTTCGCTGAATCTATCAGCATTATTATGAGAAATTTTCGAAACCTGTCCTGAATACGTATAATATTTAATCACATTTCTACATTTAAATCAAAAATGATTGAAATGAAACGTCTTATAGAAACTATTTTAATGAAGCTAAACTAGAAACAAAGTGGATAATAAAGACAGCTGTTCTCAACTAGTTCTGGGAATTATTAATTATGCATTAAATCATGTTGAATCAATCGTAGAGTTTATTGCTGTACTACACAATTCTTATTTTTTATTAGTCTTTATTGCTAACTTTTACTTTACATCCGATGCGCATAAACTGTCATCTTATGTACATTTTCTTTTAGACAGTTCTCGGGTTATAGAGTCACATAAAAAAATTCTGAAAACAGAAAAGTATTCACATATTTACTCCAGTCTGTATAATACAAAAACACTCTTCAACTCGTATGATTAGCAGTATGAATTGAAATCAGGACTTTTATCTCTAAATATCGAGCTTTAGGTCACATGCTTGTATGCACGTAATAATACGACATCCAGTTTCATTTACAGAGTCCTTTGGAATTAGCATTTGTGAAACATGTGGCTCTTGAACAGAAATTAAAACAAGCATTATAAAGAAAATAAGTTTAAAGCAACTTCATTAATTTTCCAGCATCAAGATAAGCATTTCCTTCCATAAGCAAAACTTGTGAGTCACATCAAATCATTTTCTAATGACTGATATCAATCTACGATGACATATAATGAGATAAAAATTACACTATGTGTATTAAAAAAGTAAACGCATGCAATTTGAATAATATAAATTGAAATGCGAATAACTATTTTCAGATGCTTAAAAGTATCTTTTCGTCCTTTGTAGATTTTATCCATAATTTACTGTAAAGTCGTATTTTAACTGCTTAGTTATTATATTTGATGAGGAATATAGCTGTCAGCTTAGAATATATTTTCATTAAAGTTGTTGATAGTGTCATTGAAGATAGCACAATAAATCAAAAGATTACTTACAGACTTTGTTATTCATCTCTCTTTTTATAAGTCCAGTTAATGTTATCACCGAAATTATCAACTGAGGGGATAATTTCGTATGTCTATGTTTTCCATGAAATATATGAAAGAGTTACTAGAAAAATAAAAAATTAACTAAATCTTGTCTGAGTTCTATTTGTGTGGAGAATACATTTCAGATTTCCTCTTTATTGAAAAGAAAAAGATATATTTTGTCATCTTAATTGCTTAAAGTTTCACTCTGATTTAATATAAAAGGTGTTGTAGGCATTAAATTTAAAGTCAAGCTCTTTAGACTTGTAATAAAATTTCCTAAGGTACTCAGGTTCAATGTGTAAAATAATTTTGAGCAGTGCAATTGTTCATCGTTCAGAGAAGCTGAAAATTGTGCTATCATAAATGGCAAATGTTGGATTATAATTAACGTGATATCAATTCTAACAGCTTATGCTAAATGTATCAGCCAATAAAGAAAATCTCAAAGAAACAATATGAAATTTTGCTGAAATTCCTAATTGGTTTGATGAGAAAAAAGGATTTAAATTAATTTTTTTTCCGACCGAATATCGAAACATGTCTAGTGCCCGATGTCATATTAAAATTCTACAGCTTTATAAAGCAAGTTCTTACTCAGCAAGTAATAGCAAATACGGAATGACTCTTAGAGAACAGGAGATGACATGCTCAATCTTTAAAATATGTTTCTTTTCAAAAGGAAATTTGCAACCGAATTAAAATGTAGTATTACCTAATAAGAAACTAAGATTTTTACAAAGAAAAATAAATAAATAAATAACCGCAAGTTTAACATTAGTAGCTCGTTCGTCATAGACTTCTAGAGGTTCTATAGCATAAAAGTATACTTATTGACGTCTCAAAACCTCTTCGTCCAAGTCAGGAATTCAATATTACTTGAAATTTAATAAATTAAGATTTGTGATGTGTAAATATTTTGGAGAAACAATTATTTTTATATTTTCAAAAATTATTATAAACATTTAAATAAATTTATACGATGAAAAATTTTGGTGAATTAATTTTTTTAAATTTTAGTTCTTTAACATTTTAAGTCCAACATTGGATAGTAAGAAAATTTTTTAATATCATTCAATGTTGCACTTAAATTTAAATCATTAACGTTATAAAAAAATGACCACATGTGATGAAAATTAAGCAAATGCTTCACACACGGAGAATAAAATAAGAAGAATGAGTTTTTTGTTTAATGACTTCTTTTGTGCCTATCGACGTGGCTCGGTGGTCTAGGGGTATGATTCTCGCTTTGGGTGCGAGAGGTCCCGGGTTCAAATCCCGGCCGGGCCCATAGTGTGAGGATTTTTTTTATTTATAATATTTGAATGAAATAGTCATATTAAAAGTATATCTGTGGTTAACAAATCTTCTATTCGTTAAAGTTATTCATTATTTCCATATCAAACATTTGTATTCCTTTGAAGAGTTAGATTAAAAATTAAATGATTTTAACAACACTATCAATATGATAAACAGTATCCATCATTTCATTGTCTTCATGTCTTAGTAAATTTGACTTATTTCAACAAAAAATTCTCATTTTTTACTGTTTTGTAAATTCTTTACAGTAAACAATTACAAATAAAAACGAATTTGTTCAATTTAAAAATAAAATTTTTAAACACAGCTTTTAAATTTGATTTTTTTTATTTATTTACAATTCTCTTCGTCTTATTTTGATCATAAATTCCGAACCTTAACAAATTAAATCATACATATTTCATATCAATATTGTCTTAAGTTCTTTTGTCCTTGGTCACGCGGCTCGGTGGTCTAGGGGTATGATTCTCGCTTTGGGTGCGAGAGGACCCGGGTTCAAATCCCGGCCGGGCCCTGGATGTGTTATTTTTCTTTTTTATTATATTTCATTGGGTGCAACTGTCTTATTGAAGTATTATCTGTGCAAAAAACAAAAACAAATATCCCTTACAGTTTTATACTTTGTTTAATTTCAAAACTATTTTTAATTTTTTGAAGTGTTTCTATATTCGATTATGTTAATAATTAGTAAAAAAATCATATCAAATGCCCATCAACACCTTTTTTTAGTGTCTTTGTTAATTTGATTTTTTTCTACAAATATACCTGTGTGTATTTTTTGCCCTTTTTTTAATTCTTTAAAGTAAACATTTTCCAATAAATCTCTATCTGCTCAATAAAAAGAGAAAATTTTGAAACACAGCATTTATAAATTTCAAATTTTAATATATATATTTACAATTCTCTTAGTTTTATTTTACTCATAAATGCCTAATGTTTACAAATTAAAACATGGATTCATCATTTTAATAATGGCTAACCTTCTAGAAAATTAGCTTTCAAATTGTAATTCAAATCGTCCTCTCTAATAAGACCTTTTCATATACTCTCACTTCTATTGACGTATAATTTAATAAATCATTCAGAAATGAAACCGAGTATTGGCTTGTTAAATTTCGCTGAATCTATCAGCATTATTATGAGAACTTTTCGAAACCTGTCCCGAATACGTATAATATTTAATCACATTTCTACATTTAAATCAAAAATGATTGAAATGAAACGTCTTACAGAAACTATTTTAATGAAGCTAAACTAGAAACAAAGTGGATAATAAAGACAGCTGTTCTCAACTAGTTCTGGGAATTATTAATTATGCATTAAATCATGTTGAATCAATCGTAGAGTTTATTGCTGTACTACACAATTCTTATTTTTTTATTAGTCTTTTTTGCTAACTTTTACTTTACATCCGATGCGCATAAACTGTCATCTTATGTACATTTTCTTTTAGACTGTTCCCGGGTTATAGAGTCACATAAAAAAAACTCTGAAAATAGAAAAGTATTCACATATTTACTCCAGTCTGTATAATACAAAAACACTCTTCAACTCGTATGATTAGCAGTATGAATTGAAATCATTACTTTTATCTCTAAATATCGAGCTTTAGGTCACATGCTTGTATGCACGTAATAATACGACATCCAGTTTCATTTACAGAGTCCTTTGGAATTAGCATTTGTGAAACATGTGGCTCTTGAACAGAAATTAAAACAAGCATTATAAAGAAAATAAGTTTAAAGCAACTTCATTAATTTTCCAGCATCAAGATAAGCATTTCCTTCCATAAGCAAAACTTGTGAGTCACATCAAATCATTTTCTAATGACTGACATCAATCTACGATGACATATAATGAGATAAAAATTAAACTATGTGAATTAAAAGCAAACGCATGCAATTTGAATAATATAAATTGAAATACGAATAACCATTTTCAGATGCTTAAAAGTATCTTTTCGTCCTTTGTAGATTTTATCCATAATTTCCTGTAAAGTCGTATTTTAACAGCTTAGTTATTATATTTGATGAGGAATATAGCTGTCAGCTTAGAATATATTTTCATTAAAGTTGTTGATAGAGTCATTGAAGATAGCACAATAAATCAAAAGATTACTTACAGTCTTTGTCATTCATCTATCTTTTTATAAGTCCAGTTAATGTTATCACCGAAATTATCAACTGAGGGGATAATTTCGTATGTCTATGTTTTCCATGTGAAATATATGAAAGAGTTACTAGAAAAATAAAAAATTAACTAAATCTTGTCTGAGTTCTATTTGTGTGGAGAATACATTTCAGATTTCCTCTTTATTGAAAAGAAAAAGATATATTTTGTCATCTTAATTGCTTAAAGTTTCACTCTGATTTAATATAAAAGGTGTTGTAGGCATTAAATTTAAAGTCAAGCTCTTTAGACTTGTAATAAAATTTCCTAAGGTACTCAGGTTCAATGTGTAAAATAATTTTGAGCAGTGCAATTGTTCATCGTTCAGAGAAGCTGAAAATTGTGCTATCATAAATGGCAAATGTTGGATTATAATTAACGTGATATCAATTCTAACAGCTTATGCTAAATGTATCAGCCAATAAAGAAAATGTCAAAGAAGCAATATGAAATTTTGCTGAAATTCCTAATTGGTTTGATGAGAAAAAAGGATTTAAATTAATTTTTTTTCCGACTGAATATCGAAACATGTCTAGTGCCCGATGACATATTAAAATTCTACAGCTTTATAAAGCAAGTTCTTACTCAGCAAGTAATAGCAAATACGGAATGACTCTTAGAGAACAGGAGATGACATGCTCAATCTTTAAAATATGTTTCTTTTCAAAAGGAAATTTGCAACCGAATTAAAATGTAGTATTACCTAATAAGAAACTAAGATTTTTACAAAGAAAAATATATAAATAAATAACCGCAAGTTTAATATTAGTAGCTCGTTCGTCATAGACTTCTAGAGGTTCTATAGCATAAAAGTATACTTATTGACGTCTCAAAACATCTTCGTCCAAGTCAGGAATTCAATATTACTTGAAATTTAATAAATCAAGATTTGTGATGTGTAAATATTTTGGAGAAACTATTATTTTTATATTTTCAAAAATTATTATAAACATTTAAATAAATTTATACGATGAAAAATTTTGGAGAATTAATTTTTTTAAATTTTAGTTCTGTAACATTTTAAGTCCAACATTGGATAGTAAGAAAATTTTTTAATATCATTCAATGTTGCACTTAAATTTAAATCATTAACGTTATAAAAAAATGCCCACATGTGATGAAGTTTAAGCAAATGCTTCACACACGGAGAATAAAATAAGAAGAATGAGTTTTTTGGTTAATGACTTCTTTTGTGCGTATCCACGTGGCTTGGTGGTCTAGGGGTATGATTCTCGCTTTGGGTGCGAGATGTCCCGGGTTCAAATCCCGGCCGGGCCCATAGTGTGAGGCTTTTACTTATTTATAATATTTGATTGAAATTGTCATATTAAAATAATATCTGTGGTTAATAATACTTCTATCCGTTAAAGTTATTCATTATTTCTATATCAAACATTTGTATTCCTTTGAAGAGTTAGATTAAAAATTAAATGATTTTAACAACACTATCAATATGATAAACAGTATCCATCATTTCATTGTCTTCATGTCTTAGTAAATTTGACTTATTTCAACAAAAAATTCTCATTTTTTACTGTTTTGTAAATTCTTTACAGTAAACAATTACAAATAAAAACGAATTTGTTCAATTTAAAAATAAAATTTTGAAACACAGCTTTTAAATTTGATTTTTTTTATTTATTTACAATTCCCTTCGTCTTATTTTGATCATAAATGACGAACCTTAACAAATTAAATCATACATATTTCATATCAATATTGGTTTAAGTTCTTTTGTCCTTGGTCACGCGGCTCGGTGGTCTTGGGTTTGATTCTCGCTTTGGGTGCGAGAGGTCCCTGGTTCAAATCCCGGCCGGGCCCATAGTGTGAAGATTTTTTTTATTTATAATATTTGAATGAAATAGTCATATTAAAAGTATATCTGTGGTTAAAAAATCTTATATTCGTTAAAGTTATTCAGTATTTCCATATGAAACATTTGTATTCCTTTGAAGAGTTAGATTAAAAATTAAATGATTTTAACAACACTATCAATATGATAAACAGTATCCATCATTTCATTGTCTTCATGTCTTAGTAAATTTGACTTATTTCAACAAAAAATTCTCATTTTTTACTGTTTTGTAAATTCTTTACAGTAAACAATTACAAATAAAAACGAATTTGTTCAATTTAAAAATAAAATTTTTAAACACAGCTTTTAAATTTGATTTTTTTTATTTATTTACAATTCTCTTCGTCTTATTTTGATCATAAATTCCGAACCTTAACAAATTAAATCATACATATTTCATATCAATATTGTCTTAAGTTCTTTTGTCCTTGGTCACGCGGCTCGGTGGTCTAGGGGTATGATTCTCGCTTTGGGTGCGAGAGGTCCCGTGTTCAAATCCCGGCCGGGCCTTGGATGTGTTATTTCATTTTTTTATTGGGTGCAACTGTCTTATTGAAGTATTATCTGTGCAAAAAACAAAAACAAATATCCCTTACAGTTTTATACTTTGTTTAATTTCAAAACTAGTTATAATTTTTTGAAGTGTTTCTATATTCAATTATGTTAATAATTAGTAAAAAATTCATATCAAATGCCCATCAACACTTTTTTTAGTGTCTTTGTTAATTTGATTTTTTTCTACAAATATACCTGTGTGTATTTTTTGCCCTTTTTTTAATTCTTTAAAGTAAACATTTTCCAATAAATCTCTATCTGCTCAATAAAAAGAGAAAATTTTGAAACACAGCATTTATAAATTTCAAATTTTAATATATATATTTACAATTCTCTTAGTTTTATTTTACTCATAAATGCCTAATGTTTACAAATTAAAACATGGATTCATCATTTTAATAATGGCTAACCTTCTAGAAAATTAGCTTTCAAATTGTAATTCAAATCGTCCTCTCTAATAAGACCTTTTCATATACTCTCACTTCTATTGACGTATAATTTAATAAATCATTCAGAAATGAAACCGAGTATTGGCTTGTTAAATTTCGCTGAATCTATCAGCATTATTATGAGAAATTTTCGAAACCTGTCCTGAATACGTATAATATTTAATCACATTTCTACATTTAAATCAAAAATGATTGAAATGAAACGTCTTATAGAAACTATTTTAATGAAGCTAAACTAGAAACAAAGTGGATAATAAAGACAGCTGGTCTCAACTAGTTCTGGGAATTATTAATTATGCATTAAATCATGTTGAATCAATCGTAGAGTTTATTGCTGTACTACACAATTCTTATTTTTTATTAGTCTTTATTGCTAATTTTTACTTTACATCCAATGCGCATAAACTGTCATCTTAACTACATTTTCTTTTAGACAGTTCTCGGGTTATAGAGTCACATAAAAAAACTCTAAAAGCAGAAAAGTATTCACACCTTTACACCAGTCTGTATAATACAAAAACACTCTTCAACTCGTATGATTAGCAGTATGAATTGAAATTATTACTTTTATCTCTAAATATCGAGCTTTAGGTCACATGCTTGTATGCACGTAATAATACGACATCCAGTTTCATTTACAGAGTCCTTTGGAATTAGCATTTATGAAACATGTGGCTCTTGAACAGAAATTAAACTTGCATTATAAAGAAAATAAGTTTAAAGCAACTTCATTAATTTTCCAGCATCAAGATAAGCATTTCCTTCCATAAGCAAAACTTGTGAGTCACATCAAATCATTTTCTAATGACTGACATCAATCTACGATGACATATAATGAGGTAAAAATTAAACTATGTGAATTAAAAGTAAACGCGGATGCAATTTGAATAATATAAATTGAAATACGAATAACCATTTTTAGATGCTTAAAAGTATCTTTTCGTCCTTTGTAGATTTTATCCATAATTTCCTGTAAAGTCGTATTTTAACAGCTTAGTTATTATATTTGATGAGGAATATAGCTGTCAGCTTAGAATATATTTTCATTAAAGTTGTTGATAGAGTCATTGAAGATAGCACAATAAATCAAAAGATTACTTACAGTCTTTGTCATTCATCTATCTTTTTATAAGTCCAGTTAATGTTATCACCGAAATTATCAACTGAGGGGATAATTTCGTATGTCTATGTTTTCCATGTGAAATATATGAAAGAGTTACTAGAAAAATAAAAAATTAACTAAATCTTGTCTGAGTTCTATTTGTGTGGAGAATACATTTCAGATTTCCTCTTTATTGAAAAGAAAAAGATATATTTTGTCATCTTACTTGCTTAAAGTTTCACTCTGATTTAATATAAAAGGTGTTGTAGGCATTAAATTTAAAGTCAAGCTCTTTATACTTGTAATAAAATTTCCTAAGGTACTCAGGTTCAATGTGTAAAATACTTTTGAGCAGTGCAATTGTTCATCGTTCAGAGAAGCTGAAAATTGTGCTATTATAAATGGCAAATGTTGGATTATAATTAACGACATATCAATTCTAACAGCTTATGCTAAATGTATCAGCCAATAAAGAAAATCTCAAAGAAACAATATGAAATTTTTCTGAAATTCCTAATTGGTTTGATGAGAAAAAAAGATTTAAATTAATTTTTTTTCCGACCGAATATCGAAACATGTCTAGTGCCCGATGTCATATTAAAATTCTACAGCTTTATAAAGCAAGTTCTTACTCAGCAAGTAATAACAAATACGGAATGACTCTTAGAGAACAGGAGATGACATGCTCAATTTTTAAAATATGTTTCTTTTAAAAAGGAAATATTCAACCGAATTAAAATGTAGTATTACCTAATAAGAAACTAAGATTTTGACAAAGAAAAATAAATAGTTCTAGTATAGTAACGTTATAAAAAATGCCCACATGTGATGAAATTTAAGCAGATGCGTCACACACGGAGAATAAATTCAGAAGAAAGAGTTTTGTACTTAATGACCTCATTTGTGCGTATTCACGATGCTCGGTGATGTAGGGTTATGGTTCTCGTTTTGGGTGCGAGAAGTCCCGGGTTTGAATTTCGGCCTGGCACAGTGAGTTTTTTTCTATTTTTAAAATATTTGATTGTGTGCAACTGTCGCATTGAAATAATATCTGTGAGAAAAACAAAGCGTATACCCCTTACAGTTTTATACATTATTTAATCATCAAAATTAATTTTAATTTTATAAATGTTTCTAAATATGAATGATTTCAATAATCACTATTAATATGATAACCAGTTCCCATCAACACATTATTTTCATGCCTGTAAACTTGAGTTATTTCAACAAAAAATCCTGACCCTTTATATATATATATATATATATAATTCTTTTCAGTAAACAATTTCTAATAAAACCGAAAACCGAAAATATTCAATTTAAAGAGAAAATTTTATAATACAGCATTTAAATTTGAATTATTCATTTATTTATGTATAGTTCTTCTAAGTCTTATTTTACTCATAATGGCCGTAAGTTTACAAATTATTCCATCCATCATTTCAATAATGGGTTACCTTCTAGAAAATTATCTTTTAAATTGTAATTCATCACCCTTTCTCTAAAAAGACATTTTTATATTCCCTCACTTGTATTGACGTATAATTTAATGAATCATTAAAGAATATCAGCGACTATTGGCAGGTCAAAGTTCGATGAAGCTATCAGCATTATTATAAGTCCTTTTCGAAACCATTCCCAAATACAAGATACCAGAAGCTGAATTAGACTGGAAACTGAATAATGTTTAAAAAGAGGGTTTTTGAAGCCTGTAAACTGGACATAGGGCGGTTAAATTATGATAGCTGAACTAAACAATCTCTGAAGTTCTTAACTGTCTGTAGGAGCCACCCTACATATAGATTATTTAAGTTGACTGTAAACTTTAATAAATACGACATTTATTTAAACATAATAAAACATTAAAAGGGTATAGCAGAAAACCGACGGCATGCAGTAGAAGGTGTGTCACCTTCTAATGTTACCGCTACTTTCTCACAAATTACGTAATCAGTTCCCTCACGTGTGTGAGTGGGAGCGCCATCTATATTATAACGGAAGTTTTAATATACTGACCCTTGATTAAATGTTAATTTCGAATAATATCACGAATTTACATTGAAATATAATTAACATTATGTAATTATTAGTTTTAAATTTTTGAACAAATGCGATTGTTTTACATTTGACTATATAAACATTTTACATTACAATAAGCACGTTACAATATACATGAGAAATATATGAAATGCATAATATATTTGAATAATAAACAGGTAATTTTTTGTTGCATTTTCAACTATGATCAACATTTTTTAATTTAAAGCTAAAATACTTAAGCTTCTGACGTTACGTTTTAAAATTGTAACATTTGGCAATCTTCATTTACAATTCTTATTTTAGAGTCATTGCCTGGAAAAATCTGTTCTTTTCTACAAATTAAATATTTATTAATCGGAAGATTATCTTCTTTCATTAAAATTAAAGAGCCTATCACAACATTGTGTTTTTCAAACTACCATTTGGTTCTTTCCTGTATAAATTGTTTAAATTATCTCTTTTCCAGAAATCCCATATTTGTTAAGTGAAATTTTTTTTCCAATCTATTAAGATTACTTTCTTTTTTATATTAGTTAAATTGGGTTCGTCGATGCTTTTTAATTGTCTGCCAATTAAAATATGATCTTGACTTAGTGTTCCGAAGTCATCAAAATCAGAACTTAATGAAATAAGGGGTATAGAATTTAACATTACTTCAAATTGAGTAGTTATAGTTAAAAAAATTTCTAAAGTGAATTTGTTGTTTCCTACTATGCGCTTTAAGTGATATTTAAATTACTTTACACCTGATTCCCAAAGACCTCCAAAATTAGGTGATCTAGGAGGTATAAATTTCAATTAATATTTTAATCCAAGAAAAAACTACCTAATTTATTATCAGGAATTTTTAGAATCTCATTAAATTTTTTCAGTTTTTTATTTGCCATAACAAATTTTCTTGAATTGTCAGTGAATATTTCAGAACTTTTGCCTCTTCTAGCGATGAATCGCTTGAAAGGCTTCCGACGACAAATCAGAATTTCAAAATAAACTGCACGAGTAACTAACTAAACAGATAAAAATTGCTACATATACTTTATTAAGTGTTCTTTTTCTTTGATTTTTTAATCTAACATAGAATCAGGGCCGGTATTGCGATCCAGTCGGCCACCTGGAGTACAATGATTTAGGGGCACCAAATTCATGGAAAATGAAAATAAACTGATAAAAAATTAAGTTACAGGCTTTTAAATAAAATGCACTAAAAAGTAAAGAATATTTTTTTTATCATTCTGTTATCATATCAATAAATTATTTTTCATATTATTGCATTGTCATCGGATCCTTGTATTGTAAGTATGCCAAATTTCATTAAAATCGGTTCAAGGGAATTTTCTCAAAAACGCGTTGCAAGATTTGACTGATAGTTTTGATTTTGAAACGAAATGAAACAAGATCTAACAGCCCTTTTTAATTGCGGCAACTGCAAACTCTTCTTTGAAAACCTGAGATCAGATGAAACTTTTAAGAGCATCGTTTTAGAAGCAACCGAGCTTGCTTCAGAGATTGACGTGGAAGCTAATTTCGAAACTACCACACCACGTCATCGTGTCAGAAGCAAAACAGAACGTTTTTGTGTGAGGACCCGTATGAACCCATTCAAGACCTCAAACAAAAATATGAAATAAATTTTTTTTCACACTATAGATCAAACAATAAATGCCTTGGAAACAAGGTATAATTTTCTAAATACTCACAGTAATTATTTCAACATTTTGTTTAATATTTTTGGTCTAAAAGACATGCCCAGAAATGAGCTACTGGCTCATTGCAAAGATTCGGAAATAGTTTTAACTAATGGAAATTCAAGCGATCTTAAACGCCCTGGAACTAGCCGATGAAACAAGCATTATTTCATAATTATTAACAAAAAAAGAAACACCTGTTGAGTTCTCAAGTTTATCGCTACACTTAAATTCGCTCCAAACCTCAGCATAGCATTAAGAAGTCACTGTGGCTCCAGGGAAAAGCTGCTTTGCAAAACCAAAATAATAAAAAAATGATCTCAGAACGATGCAGACGCGAAATCGTCTCAATGGATTGATAATGATAGCTATAGAACACCAAATTAGTGACAAATTAGACTTGAAACCACTGGTTCGTGAGTTTGCCGAAAGAAAAATTAGAAAAAGGGCATTTTAATTTCTTTGGTTAGTTAGAATTTATTTATAATATGGGATATTAGTTTAGTTAGCATTACTACATTTTAATTTTTGTTATTTTGTATTAAGTGCTAAATTGCTAATCTTGTTATCTAATGCTTGAGATTTTTTTCAATGTTTTCTTGACTTTCTAATATGGTTGCATGAGATTTACTTATAAAAAAGGGGGGTGACGCAAAATTAAGGTTTTGCCGGGAGTGCCAAGATGTCTAGGACTGGCCCTGCATAGAATGGACTGCAGAAATCAATACATGTAATATTAAAGGGATAACTTTGTTCAATTCTTTCTTTAGGCAAATTGCCCATTATTTGATTCTGCATTTTTGTTTTATTTTTAAAACATATCGGGCATTCATGCATTATTTTCCTACACAAATTTCTACCATTAAGTGGCCAAAAATTTTGTCTTACACAATACAATAAGGACTGCGGATTGATATGCAAATATTTTTCGTGATAAAACTTTGGGTTAATTATAGTTAGTTTACTAGATTTAGGAAGAATGATTGGATTTTTCTTATCTTTAGCAAAGTTTGAATTATTTAACCTACTCCAGCTATAAGAATATTTTCTTCTTCAGTATATAGATTTAAAGATTTTAATTTACTGTTACTAAAACTGGCCTCATCTTTGACAATTTTGCTTATTTCTTCAGAGAATTCCTCATGTTGTATGGCTCTTACCATAAACTTTTCTGCTCTCTCAATTTCGGAAGATTCCAATATACCTAATTTTTTTATCCGATGGGGATTTTCGATTGTATATGAACCTGAAACAAAAATTTAAAACATGGATTAATTTTGTGTAATTGTTGGAAGTTTTCAACAAATTAGGTATACTTAAATTTTGTAATACTAAATTTAAAAAATTAGAGTTCTTATCAGATAAATTGTCAATTTTTCTTAGTTCGTTTCCAAACTCTTTATCATTCAATGGAGCGATTGATTCATTTGGAAAGTCATCTTGTAACAGAAATGCTGGTCCATGACACCAAGTAGTATTCTGGATCAAGGAACTAGCATTTTCTCTTCGAGTAACCAGATCTGCCGGATTCTTCTTTCCAGGGCAGTGATACCATGAGTTGACATCAGTCAGGGCTTGAATCTCTGTCACTCTGTTGACTATAAATGGTTTCCACTTTCTTGGTGAGCCTTTGATCCAGTGTAACACAATCAGCGAGTCGGTCCAGATATAAACTTTGGTTGTAGCCTTTTCTTGAATGATCTTTTTTATTTTGTCAGCTAAGCATGATGCGAGAAGAGCTCCCATTAGCTCTAATCTAGGCAAGGTCAGTTTCTTGACAGGTGAAACTCGACTTTTTGTAACAACAAGACTTACTTCTACCCCATTATGCTTATAAACTTTAAGGTAAATTGCTGAACCATAAGCCTTGTTGTTTTTCCATATGTTTATTGAAGATATTGTCCAGAATAAATTTTGGAATTTTCAATTCTGAAAGTTAAGGAAGTTCTGTGCACCACTTTGTTCACTGTTCTTCTAAATCTGCTGGAAGTTTTTCATCCCAGGATATATTCTTATATAATAGTTCTTGTAGGATACGCTTGATTCTTATGGTAAATGGAGTTAGGAGTCCCTTAGGATCGAATATCTTCCCAGCAGCTTGTAAAATGAATCGTTTCATATTCTTTTAAGTTTTAAGGAATTCTATTTGATTTCTCACTTCCACTGTCAGGCAGTTTTCTGCAGTAATCCAAGAAATATCTAATATCTTCACTTAATTTGCAGCCAATTCCACCGAAGAGGCTGGTGGATGAGTGTCAGAGTTTTCTTTCTTCCATCTGTTCATTGAGCTTGGAATTCCATTTTCTTATCTTCATATCTGTTTCCTTCCTTATTTCCTTAGCGTTGAAGGAAATTTGGAAGGCTTTTTCAACACCATTTGCTCTAGTAATTAAATCATCAACGTAGAAACAAGTGTTTAATAAATGAACTGTGGTGGGATATTCATCACGATATCTTTCGATAATGATGCTTTATCGTAGCTGCTAACAGGAAAGGACTAGAATTAATTCCAAAGTTAACACCCTTAGATCTGTAAATTTCAATTTCGCTGTTATGTTTTTGAAGAGCTTTACAATTTTTCCAAAGGAATCTTGTTGCATCTCTATCGTCACTCGACAAGGATATTTGCAAAAACGCCTTTTCGATATCGGCAGTGAATGCTACTTTATTGAAGCAAAATTTAATTAAAAGGTCCATTAAATTTGGATTAAGATTTGAGCCGGGTAACAAACAATCATTTAAAGAGATCTGGCCATGATCATAAGAGCTTGCATCAAACACAATGCGTGCTTTGGTAGTGAGTTTATCATTTTTGCAAACAGGTAGATGAGGAAGATAAAATATGTGATTACCTGAAGAGTATTTCTCGGGTAGAACCTTTTCTATATATATATATATAACACCTGTTTTCAAATAATCTTCTCTTATTTCATTATACTCTTCATGTAATGTGGGGTTTTTATTAAGTCGTTTTAAAAGAGTTTTAAATCTTTTTTCTGCAACGGCATAGTTATTACTTAAATGAATAAGAAACCCATGGTAAACACACTTCGTAGCGATTATCCTTATAAGTTATTGTTTCATTAAATGTTTTTAAAAACATCATCATGAGGATCTAGCTTTGGATCATCTCTCTTATATCTAAGGATTCTAGGTCTCACAATCTTTCTAAATCACTTTTCATAGAATCATGGTCATTTATTGTAAAACAGCATTGCAACTTATTTGGAATTTCTGTTTCGCGCGTTTATCCAACCGAATACTGTTTCACGTAAAATAATACTTGAAATTAACTTAATTTTTTAATTTAATTGCATTTTATTTTAACACGTGATGAAAAAGTTCGCCTCCAATTAAGCAGTCTATTTTTCCTGGCTCATTCGGGATTGGCATAATTTAAATTCTTAGGTAAATATAATTTTGATATATCTATTCGTTTTGAAAGAGTGAAATCTGTAATTTTCGGCATTATTAGAAATTCAATGTCTGTTTTGAAATCTCTATTAGGATCAGAAATTGTTGCGGGTATCATTATTTTAACTGTTAAAGTAGATCCGTTAATCCCTGCAAAAGGGTGCGTTAACGTTTTTTTTTTTTTTTTTTTTTTTTTTTAATTTTTAACAAGTCAGCAATTTTATTTGCACAAAAAGACGTTTGCAAGCTAGAGTTTGGTAAGGATCGAAAAGAAAATTAAGTTCCGTTTTTTCCCTTTATTTGTATTTTGGTTGTTGAGAGAATAACATACTTGAATACAAGAGAAGGGGCGAGACAACGGTTGGTCATTGTAAATGAACTTTGAACTTCAGTTGTGTCTCTCTGTTTCGAGGTTAAAGGGTCTTCTTTAATGGTTTCGCCGTCCCTGCATATGAGGGTGTAGTGTTTCCGTTGTAGATTCTTCTTTTCACGTATTTGGCAAGTCTTTTTACTTTTACATTCTGAAAGCTTATTAACTGAGATTCGAAACAGTTAAAACAAAGATGTTTCTTTTTTTATTTCTTTATAACGATCATTAATAGACATTTCATAAAATTTTTAACATTTATAAATGGGATGAGAATTAATTGAACATATCGGTCAATTGGAATTTGATTTTATCATCAAACTTTTACTTTTCAAATAGCTTTCACTTTTAGTATGAAGTATGAAGTATGAAGTACTTTTAGTATGAAGGGTGATTTCTTTGTATATTTTGCAATATTTGACTACGCCTTAACATGCATTTAATAAATTCTTCCCAATTTGGAAGCTCGTTTGGAACTTGAGTCACTTCGTATTTTGTTTACGTGTTTCTTTATCTAGTTTTTGAGAAATAATATTGTTTAGTAAAAATTTTGATAATTTATTCAATTCTAAATCTAACAATTTCTGCGCTCTTAAATGTTTTAAAATATTACCCGTAAATTTTCTCAATTCTTTTGATGATTCAAGAGTTAATTTCTCTAAAGATAAACTTTATATGTGAGTCGTTATATATAGTAATTTCTTCTTTACATACCTTTTTTCCAGAGATTTTTTTAATAAAGAACTATAAGTGTCATTTGTTGTTTGGATGGATTTTGCTTCCTCTTTTAACGATGCTTGTAAATTACAAAGTATCTGCGTTTCATTTAACCATTTCATTTGTGCGAACCATTATTGTTAACCATCAAAGAAAAAATTTGACCTTTAGAAACATTCCAATCTTCATAATTACCAAAAAAATATATAAAGTTATTTCAGGCAGTATAACCTTAGATGCATTTTGATATATTCATTTTGTTTCTTATTAGATTCATTTCTATTTTTCAATTGAAAAATAAGGAATTTCAGCCTTACCACAATTTTATCCAGGCTTTCTTGAAGCTCCTATAAGTTGTCCAAATGTGTCCATCAATATTTACTTCTTCAAACATTAAAAGAATAACGGAAGACCGACGCCAGCGCGTCTGTCACATTCCAATGTTGCAGCTACTCTCTCTCTCAAATTACGTAAACAGCTCCCTCACGTGGATGAGTAAGAGCGCCATCTATATAATAACGGAGATCTTAACACTAGCTATTTAATCATGTTGAATCAATTCTACTGTCTGTTGCTGTTTTAGACTTTATTTATTAATCGTTTTCATGGCTGACTTATATTTTACATCCATTGCATATAAACTGTCACCTTAATAAACTTTTCCCATTGATAGACGCATTCTAGTATTTCATAAGAAAAAACTCGAAAAGCTCAAAAGAATTCACCCCTTTCAGAAAACTAGAGTTATGTTTTACTCCTATATTTAGCGGATGAAATCGAACCCATGACCTTAAACTCGGAAGAGCGTTACCCGCATTATGCCATCGGGTCGTATGCTCGTAATAATACAAAATCCAATTGAGCTACAGCTCTCTGTAATTTTTGAACTCGTTTGCAACAAGTGGCTATAGAACAAAATTAAGTAGAACAGTAATTAACGTGAAACAAATTTTTGAAGTTTAAGCTAAATGTGTATCAGCCAATAAAAAATCTCAAAATAACAAAATTAAATTTTGCTGAAATTCCATATTGGTTAGATAAGAAAAAAAAATTTAAAAAAAAATGAAAATTGAATTTCTATTCCACCCAATATCGAAGCATGTCTAGTGACCAATATCATATGTAAATTCGACAGCTTTATAAAGCAAATTCCAACTCAGCAATTAATTGCGAATCCGGAATGACTCATATGGAATAGGGGATGACATGCGCAATTTTTAAAATCATGGTTCTTATCAAAATTAAATTCGCAACAGAATGAAACTGTAATATTTCCGAATTAGAAATAAGATTTTAATAAGGAAAAATAAATAAATAAGTAACCGCATGTATATCTTTAATAATTCGTTTATCATCAGCATCGATTTCATAGACTCTGTAATTTATAAGTATTTTAATTGGTTGACGTTTCAAAACCTCTTCGGCCATGTCTGGAACTCAAACTTCTTTGAAATTTAATAAATAAAAACTTGTAATGAGTAAATATTTTCGGGAAAGAATTATTCAACTATATATTTTTAAAAACTAATATAGACATTTAAACAAATCAATACAATGCAATTTTTTGGTGAATTATTTTTTTTTAATTTTTAGAATTCTTCAAAATTTGCGACTCTAACATTGCAAAGTATTAGAAATTTTAAATGTTATTGAATGGAGCACTAAAATTTAAATCAGTAACGTAATAAAGATTATACACGTGTAATGAAATAAGAATAAAGAGTTTTTTATTGAATGATTGCTCTTTAACTTGCTCTCGTGGCTCGGTGGTCTAGGGGTATGATTCTCGCTTTGGGTGCGAGAGGTCCCGGGTTCAAATCCCGGCCGGGCCCAATTGGTGTAGTTTTAATTTTTATAATATTTGTCAGCAATAGTCATTAAAATATTAACTGTTGTTAACAAAACATCTATCTGTTAAAGTTATTCATTATCAAGAGCATTTGTTTTCTTTCGAAGTGCTTCTAATTTCGAATAAGTTTAATGGTCGCCGTCTCAATATGATGAAAAGACTAATCTACACTTCTTAATCACACATGTCTTCGTATATTTGAATTATTGTAATAAAAATTCCTAATTTTTATTTCTTTTTATAAAAAAAATTGCTACTTTAAACATTTTTCAATAATACAGAATGTATTTCAATTTAAAGAGAGAATTTTAAAACACAGTATTTTAATTTGAAATATTTATTTATTTTACAATTCTCATAGTCTTATTTTAACCATAAATTCCGTAAGTTTACAAATTAAAACAACTTAATTTATAGGATAATTATATTAAGTTGTTGATTTATATAGGATAATTTAAAACTTAATTTGCTAGAAGGTAAGCCATTATTGAAATAATGGCTTACCTTCTAGCAAATTAAGTTTTAAATTATAATTCAAAATTTTCTTCGAAAAGTCTTTTTTATTAGTTCTAACTGGTATTAACGTATAATTTAATAAATCACTAAGGAAAAAATGCGACTATTGGCAGGTGAAAGTTCGCTACATACATCATTATTTTCTGACCTTTTCGAAACCACACCCGAATACTTATAATATTTTATCATATTTAAATCATACTTAGTTGAAAGGAAATAAATGCCTTTACATATATATATATATATATATATATATATATATATATATATATATATATATATATATATATATATATATATATATATATATATATATATATATATATATATATATATATATATATATATATATATATATATATATGAAGTACTTAGTTTTCCTTTAAGTTACCTGCCATTAAATAATAAAATGTGAGGGTGAGTTAATTACTTCATATCATGCTATTAATTTTGATGAATTATTCATTTTTATAAAATAATAATAATATTAATTTCATTCCAATACATCCTTTTATAAGATGCAAGAAGTTGAATTAGACTGAAAACTGTGCATTGCTTAGAAAGAGACTTAGTTTTAATGAAAGTTAATTGAAAATAGAGTGGTGAATCAATGAAAGTTTTACTCAACGAGCTTTGAAAGATATTAGCTATCTATTAAATCCTGTGGAATCAATTATACAGTCTATTGCTGTCCTGGACCTAATTTATTAATCGTCTTCATGTCGAACTTATGTTTTATATCCATGGCATATAAACTGTCATCTTATGGAACTTTTCACACAGATAGATACCCGCATTCTAGTATTGCAAAAGAGAAAACTCGAAAAACTCAAAAGAATTCATTCCTTTCGGCGTGCCTACAGAAAACAAAAGTTTTGTTTCTATGTTTAGCGGATGGATTCACACCTAGTGCTCCTATTCAAACCCAGTATTCCAGCTAAACATAGAGTACTCCTATGTTTAGAGGATGGAATCAAACCCAAGACCTGAAGTTCTGGGAATGATACTCGCCCAGATGCCATGGGATCGCATGCTCGTAATAATACGAAATCCAGTTGTGTTACAGCTCCCTGTACTTTTACCAGTCGTGTGGAACAAGTTACTGTAGAACAAAAATTTAGCCAACCATTATTAAGAAAATAAGATTGAAGAAAAGTAATAAATTTTTTAGCATCAAGGTAAGCATTCCCTTTCAAAAGCAGAACAAATCTTTTCTTTTCCGAATGGTCAGCGTGCGTGCCTGACATCGGATAGTGGGTCCTGTGTTCGGATCCCAATTCAAGCATGGGTGTACTTTCTCTATCTATCTTGTCTTTATCCTTTCCTTGTATGAATGGGTTTGTGAATGGTCGTCTACGCTATAAACGGGTGCCTATAGCATGTGTGTACTGAGGAATTCGGACTCCACACCAAAATATGGTTCAGTTGGAAAAGCGGAGCAGTGCACCCCATAATGCCAGCCTGACTGGCACACGACAACAACATCGACGACATTAAACTATGTGAATTAAAAGTAAACGCCTCGAACTTGGATGATATAAATTGAACGACGCATGATCATTCTCTGATGCTTAACGACATCTGTTCGTTCTTTCAAGATGTTATACATAGTTTCCTATTGAGTTTTCTCGTAATTACTGAGTTATTATATTTGAGGAGGAATATTGTTTTCAGCTTTGAAGATATTTACATTAAAGTTGTTGGTATATCACTGATGATAAGTGCAATGAAGCAAAAGTTTAGTTTTCGTCATTCATCGCATTTTGAAGTTCAGTTAATATTGTCACCGAAGTCATCAGCTGAGGTGAAAATTTTGTATGCCATTGTTTTCCATGAAATATCACAAGGAATTGGGAATACTGAATGACTCATAGACACAATAGGATATGATTTCCGTACATTTTAATATCCCGTTTCTTATCAAAAGATAATTCGCAACAGAATGAAAATGTAATATTTCCTAATAAGAAAATAAAATTTTGATAAAGAAAAATAAATAAATAAATTAACGCATTTTTATCTTTAATAACGCGTTTGTCATCAACACCGTCTTCATTGAGATTCAACAATTTATAAATATCCTAATTGATTGACATATCAACACCTCTTCGACCAAGTCTGGATCTCAATCTTCCTTAAAAATTAATAGCTAAGAATTTGCAATGTGTAAAGATTTTCAAGAAAGAATTAATTATTTTTGAAAACTAATCTAGACATTTAAGCAAATTAATACAATGAAATTTTTTGCAGAATTATTTTTTTTAATTTTTAGTATTGTTTAAAATGTGCACCTCTAACATTGCAAAGTATAAAAATTTTTAAATGTTATTTAATGGAGCACTTAAATTTAAATCCTGGAACGAAATAAAAGGCGCACACATAATGAACTTTAAACAAAAGCATCACGCAGTAAAATCAGAAGAGAATTTTATACTCAATGCAATGATGTTTATAGTCCATAATCAATACGATAATTACTGCATATCAACACATAATTTTCGTTTCTTTGCAAATTTGAATTGTTTTGATAAATAAATCCTAATTTTTACGTTTTTTTTATTTTAATTTGCTACAGTAAACACTTTCTATTAAAACAGAATATGTTCAATCTAAAGAGAAAATTTTAAAACACTTCATTTTAATTTTAATTAATTAATTTATTTTTTCTACAATTTGTTCAGTCTTATTTTAGTCATAAATGCCTCATGTTTACAAATTAAAACATGGATACATCATTTCAATAATGGCTTACCTTATAGAAAATTATCTTTCAAATTGTAATTCAAATCGTGTTCTCTAAAAAGACTTTTTCATATACTCTCACTTCTATTGACGTATAATTTAATAAATTATTAAGGAATAAAAACGACTATTAGCTGGTGAAAGTTCGCTGAATCTATCAAAATTATTTTTTGACCTTTTCGAAATCAAAAAAAAAAAAATCCCAAATACGTATAATATTTAATTACATTTCTAAATTTAAATCAAAAATGATTGAAATGAACCGTCTTATAGAAACTATTTTAATGAAGCTAAACTAGAAACAAAGCGGATAAAAAATATTATATTTGTTATCACATTTCAAACTTTAAAACATACTAGATTGAAAGGAAACGTCCTATGATGTACTTCAACACAGATTTTCTTAAAGTTACCTGCTATTAAATAATGAAATGTGAACTACCTGTGCCTGTGAACTACTGTTCTGCATTTGTAAAATAAATAAATATATTTTTCATTCATTATTTTGGATTTTAAACACTAGATGGCAGCACATCTTATATGACATTTAATTAAAGATTTTTTTAATCATATTTTTTTGAAGCTGCATATGAAAAATCTAAAAAAATATTCGTCCTTAATGAAACATGTTGAAAGCAAATTGATGAAAAAGTTATATATATATTTTTATAACGTATATATATACTCACGTACACAGATTTTCCTTTAAAATATTACTAGTAAATTCTAAATAGTTCTTATTTGTAATAATATACGTAGACGTCCATGTCTCCGAATTAGTCTTTTGTTGTGAAGAATAAATGAAAATTTTTTTCATTTGCAAAAATTATATGTTTTTATGCCTCTTATATATCTGTTAAATTTAAGTAAATCGGGTTTTTTTTTTTTTTTTTTTTTTTTTTTTTGTAATTTTAATTGCAGTTTTATTTAAAACAAAAATTTTAATTTCTCAATAATCACACATTGAAATCTCTTAATTATTCTATTAATGGTTCATATGAATAAATATAGTTAATAAGATGAGTATTCTTTTGTATGATGAAAATGAATTTGTAATTTTTTTCAGGTTTCCATCAAGTTTACAATTCTTTAAATTTTATTTCTTTTGATATTTCTATTTGTTCCAATAGATGGCAGCACAATTTATTTTCTTTTTAACATTAGTTTTTTGTTCACTTAAATCTTATGAACAATCACGAAACCATCGACCACGAATTAGTGGTTGCTCACCAGCTATTTTAGATTAATTGTATTAATATATTGCATATAACGACGCTGCGGTTGATTAGCATCGTTATAAATAATATGTTAATATTAATTGGGAATTTAATTCAACAAACGGTTCTAATATTTCAAAAGGATTTTAATTGTGTTACTGTTTGTAGGATTGCCTTTTACAGATATCATACTGAGCATCACTCTTTAATGGAGGGTTCAGAGGTTCAAAAAGATAATGCTCTGCAATGGAGTTGAAAATTAATTTTCAAAATGATTACGTGTAAGACCGTTGCTTTCAAAGCCTGAAAATATATTTGAAATTTTGCACTAATATCCAACTTTGATCAGTCTCCAAATGAAGACTATGTTCAGCTCTACACATTTTTTATGATGTTTCTTTTACCACCAGCGTTGTAAAATTATTATAAATAAGTATAGAAAAAGAGAACTACCAACTAACACGAGAGCTACTGTATTCCAATGGCAACTACTATTAGTCAAACGGTTCGAAACTTGTTGAAAGCTAAGTAACTTCAACTTCCTAATTAAAGTTGCTACGTTTGATAAAAACAATATTTCATTATTTATTACTAACTCTACTTCAATTTCTTTTTAAATATAATTCTTTTTTTTTCTTGTTATATACAGTAGATAATTTTAAAAAAATTAAAGAATGTATACGAGGGTCACTCTGAAATTTTTGTGATAATACTAGGTTTTTAAAGTTATACTTACAAAATTTTAGGTGTGTTCACAAAGTAGTCTCCTCCAGCATCAATCCACTTTTGTAGACGAATTTTCCGCATATTAAATGCCTCAAGCCATTCATTTCTTGGAATAGATGAATAAAATGCATTTATAGCTACATCAATCTCTTCTTCTGAATGAAAACGACGTTCATGTAAGTTCTTTTTTAGATTAAAGAATAACCAAAAATCGCACGTAACTAGATCAGATGAATACGGCGGATGTTCGATCACTTTAATTTGTTTTTGTTGAAGAAACTCAACTGTTCATCCGGCTGTATGTGAAGATGCATTGTCATTGTAAAGCATTAATCCCCTAACATTCAGTTCTTGTAGAATTTCTGGAAGATATTTAGTGGTATACCAGTTTGCTGTCACTGTCATCTGTCCTACCAACTTGATCGCTTTGATCAATCCCGTACTTCTGAAGAAAACGGCATACATCACTTTTTTCAGTGCGCTTTGTTTTTTCACCATTGTCGGCGTGGGATCATCTTCAAAGACCCATACTTTGCTTTCTTGATGTCGTCAAAAGACGGTATGCACGTTTCATCACCTGTTAAAATTTTAGAAATGATGCGGTGGCCACCATCATTTAGCAATTTAAGAATTTATTGACTGATTCTGATACGCTCCTCTTTTTTGGTGCTCAGTTAGATTATGGGAAATCCAACGACAAATTACTTTTTTCATATGTATTTCTTCGTGAGAATGATTTTGTGTATGGCTTCGGATTCAATGTTATATAAGTTCCTTCTATATCATTTGATAGGTACAGCGATTATCATCCATTAACATTTTTCGTATGGCAGACACATTAACCGGGATTACTGCCGACGGCGGCCTTCCTGTGTGTTCTTCATCTTGAAGAAAATTGCGACCTCTTCTAAATTCTCTAAAGCATCTGAATACAGTAGCACGAGCTGGAGATTCATCACCAAATGCTAATTGCAACAGTTGAATGCATTCTTTTTGATTCAATCCTGCTTTAAAATCGTAGAAAATCATAGCGCGAAAATGTTCTCGCGTCAACTCCATTTTCTCTTCTGTTTAAAATTTATTCTACGCTAAGCAAGTTGAAGTAAGTCAGTAAAAATTCGTCTTCTGTGTTAAAATACTTTGTATTTTAAAATTACCCTTATTTTTATTTTGTAAATTCTCGTCTGCGCGTATCTCAAAAATTTCAGAGTAACCCTCGTATAAAAATACATATTTTATCCTAGCAAATAATTTTTTCACGTTTACTGGTAAAAAAATAACTCATATTTCTAAATCACAAGTAGTTTAATGCAAAATAAATTGTAGGTTATGAAGGAAAAATGACAAAAAATATTTTCATTTTAGGGTTTTTTTCTCATTTCCAAACAGGATTATATAAAGAATGTAAAGTTCAACATCTACCATTAGTTTTGCGAAATGAAAGCTCTATTATGCTACTGTATTTCGATGGTTTAAAAGATTTCGCAGTAGAGGGAAATTCAATAGGGAAAAATACTCGCCATCATCTAGAATCCCAGATAATGTGTCTGCCACGTGAAAAATGTTAAACACACTGCACTTACCAAAAAATATACAAGAAATGCACCATAGAATATGATGATATATATAAAATTAATCATAAAAAGTGGTATACATAAAAAATTGCCACTGAGTTCATCATAATTACCTAAACATCAAAATGAGAAGCTGTCAGAGTCATTAACGAATTTTTAAAGTATGTTGACCACTAAGCTCCAGAATCATATCTGGTGATAAAATGTGTGCAACAGCCATCCTACTAACTAAAGAATTTAATTGGAATATAAATTAACAAAACAATATTCATTTAAACATAACAAAAACATTAAAAAGGAATAAAAGGAGACCAAAAGCAGATCCATCTGTCACGTCTCTTACAAAATTACGTAAGCAATTCCATCACTTGGGTGAGTCAGAATGCCATCTATATTATAACGGAGGTCTTAATAACGTGCATAACATTTTCCGACGTTCCGATTTCAAAATGGTTAAGTATAAATTTTTGAAGATGATTGCAAACCCCATAACAGTGAAAAGATAACGCGACGCAAAAAAAAGTAATTAATGACGTTTCTTCGGCAATACCGGATTACTCAAAAACAGTAAACTGGTAGCATAGTGAATGGTATAGTGCATTATTAAATATACTAATCCATTGTTAAATGCCGCTTTGAAATTCATCAAGAAATGAAAGTGAATATGCAGTGTTATCCTAAACACTCTTAATCTCCATTTAAAACAGACAGCTCTTGTTGCTATAGCAACCATCATTAACTAAACCACTTTACATGAGCTATTCTTAAGTTTGACTGACACTATTAGTGGGAAAAAAATATTTGAACAAATAATTACACTTTTAATATGTCATTTTTTTCTAATCAGGTATTCGATGAAACTATTTGAACAAAGATTTTGATTCATGAATTTAATTCTTTGTCTGTCAAAAATTTCCTGATTTCAAAATAGGGTAATATTCAAATATTTTAAAATGGACTTTGACTGCTAGATGCAGTGTCATATATTGGTTATCTTTGAAATGTGACGGATGTCTTGTTCGATTTAAAACTATATTTAAAATTCATTTATTTTGGTTTACTTGTCACTTTACAGTCACTTTCTGTACACGAAAGTTATTACGATTGGAATCTACTTTTCAAAATAAATTCCGAAATATTATAGCCCATATCTAAAGTCTTTAGTTCCTTTTTCTTAGTCTTGAAACTCCTAAACCTGCATCTTACACGCTGCCTCATGGTCTGCACGAATTCACAAACATGATAGATCTCTTTGCCGATCAAGTGAGATAAGATAACAACAACATGCCTAAAATAGGAATCAGGAACACGAAATATTTAATTGAAAGCCAGACTACTAATTAGTCAACTACCAGCTTTGACTTTTTTATATATATAAAAGAAAAAATTGCAACCCTTGTAAGAAGTTGCTTTAACTATGGATTGATTTTAAATTGAAATTTCAACTTTAACATCAAATTTTTCAATCAACTTTTTAAGTAACCTGATTTGAAATGATAGTTGGGGAAGAATGAACAAACTTTATATGATTTAATAATTATGTACATAAGTTTGCTTTATATAATTTAATAACTAAGTTTTCTTTTAATTTCTAATGGCAGATTAGAAGACAACTATGGTTAGAATAACAATCATTTAACATACGTTCTCATTAAATCTGTGGAATCGAAAGTCCTGTGGTCGTTCATTGAGCAGTTACCATGAGTACAATGGTCTGGAGAAAATTTCCTCCCCCTTCAGATCAACTTCAAAATTGAGGGAGTGGGTCTACTGTTGGTACAATCTATAGGAGGATTTAAAGATCAAAGACGTACTTTCACCTTCCTGGTGCTCTGATTAAAACGAAAGACGCTCCTTATTGACTTAAATTCGCATAGCCACGGCACAGCGAGCTTGGCTTGTCCAAGTGTCATAAGTGACAAGAACAATAATCATTAAAATTAGAACAAAAAACAAAAAGGTAACATGAACTCAGAAAACAAAACTGAAATCACAGTAAATCTGTAAATTTTAAGATTAGTTCTTTTCAGATATTGTTTATTTTAAGATCAGTTCTTTTCAGATATTGTTTATTTTAAGATCAGTTCTTTTCAGATATTGTTTATTTTAAGATCAGTTCTTTTCAGATATTGTTTTTATTTTAAGATCAGTTCTTTTCAGATACTGTTTATTTTATGATCAGTTCTTTTCATATATTGTTTATTTTATGATCAGATGTACAGTATCTTTCCCATAAGAGTCTTGAATTCCGTACAGGGCAATTTCCATTTTCTCTCGTATGTTTCACAGTTGGCATTGGAAACTTGACGGAATTTTTGTTCAGATGAATTTTGAAATTAGATGCTTAGAGCAGTGGTTTCCAACCTGTGGGGCGCCCCACCACAGGGGGGCGCGAGACAGTTACAAAAGAGGAATGCACCTGTTTCCAAAGTATCATTTTCGAATACGAACCAAAAAAGTCGAATAGGGGGAAAAAATGAATCAGCAGTATGCATAATCCACAATCCTCGCCACGAATTTTTCGGGTACAAATGCTAAAACATCCCATCCATATTCTTCTTGGAACGAAATATCTCGCTTTCGCGTTTGCAGCCGAGCACCGGTGGGGCGTGAAATCAAAAGAAAAGCACTCGCAACATCCCGGGAATTCTCGTGCTTACTCGCGCCAAACTTCAGTAAACAGAATCATCTAATTGTTTCTGTTTTCTATGAACAGAATTAGTTCGTTAGTAGTGCTTGCGATAACGACATTGATAAAATTACGGGCGGCCGCCCGAAGCGCCATGATCTAGGGGCGCCAAAATCATGGAAAATGAAAATAAACTGATAAAAAAAATTAAGTTACAGGCTTTTAAATAAAATGCACTAAAAAGTAAAGAATATTTTTTTATCATTCTGTTATCATATCAATAAATTATTTTTCATATTATTGCATTGTCATCGGATCCTTGTATAGTAAGTATGCCAAATTTCATTAAAATCGGTTCAAGGGAATTTTCTCGAAAACGCGTTGCAAGATTTGACTGATAGTTTTGATTTTGAAACGAAATGAAACAAGATCTACTTTTTAACTGCATATAAAAAGGAAGTAGACTTAAAACAATGGATTATTTGCCTCTAATTAAAAAATGCATTATTTGCCACAGGGGGGCGCACCAATTTTTTGTTTTTAAGAGGGGGCGGCGGCGGTACAGAAAGGTTGGAAACCACTGGCTTAGAGTGACAATTTTTTTCAGCAGAGAGACGAATAATGGCAACCGATCTGTTCCTTGGCCAAAGAGAAATACTTGTGATTTATTTCATCGACCCATTTTTTTATTTTTATTATTTATTTATGTTTGCCTTTTTTTATGTTTTTCCCAAAAATCTTCTTTGAAAGATTTTTGTAATTAACCGCTAGGAGATGTAAAAAGGAATTCTATCAAATATGACTATACACATATATCTTTAATAGAATTTATTAACAATATGTCATAAATATCCTTTTATACATATAATTTTCTTTTCAACAGGAAGTAAGGAAATTAAAATGAAATGGAACACTTCGCGCAAAGGCTTTTTTGTCGATTTTTCAGAAGAATATTCTTTATATGAATATCAAAGTAACTTTATCGGAATACATACATATATATATATATATATATATATATATATATATATATATATATATATATATATATATATATATATATATGAAGGAATCAGTGAAATTATAATTTTCTGAGAACAAGGATCTATGATATTCTAATCTTCGATATGGCATATTTTTTTAAGCTGACGCCTGGTCCTTCAACTCCCGAGACAGAATATCGCATGGCGTAGAAAGATAGTCATGATACAACCCCCAATTTTAATCTCCGAAACAGAAAATTTAACGGTGCCTTTATCTATCTCTAACCTGTAATTAAGTCGGGCGAAATGAAAAAATATAGATGAGCAATAATCAACTCTCTCGTTGCACCATTTTGCCTCCCCTAGCGCGGTTTTTAATTCCCAGTCGTGGTTTTATTTATTATATTTCATCGGCAGCCATCTTTTCTTTGTTTGGACTTATGCCTTTTCTTAAGTTACATATAAAAAAACAAGTGGGAGAAAAAAAAGAAGAAGAAAGGGGGTTCGATAAGCTGTGTATATATGTATGTAGGGACAGGGGTGCGTTAAGGGTGGAGATGAAATGAAAATGCGTGACTGCAAACTAGCAATTAAGCCAATCGACGCGTCTCAGACGATTTTTTGGAAAAAAGGGGCGTGTCTGAGACATTCGGAACAAAGAAAAATGGAGGTCACTTTTTCTAATTACCAACACCCCCCTTTAATGCCAAGTTTTGTATTGAGTAAATCGGATAAAAGTTATTTATTATGCTCCGCAATTTGTGGCAGCAGCGGGCGGTGCCCTGAAACATTTAAAAGATTTGATCGTTTTAAGGGTGTGGAGAGATTCGGCTTTTAGTTCTTGAGTTGATCATTGCATTTACAAATGAAATACATTTATTAAATATTGTAAATATATTGGTTAATATTGGCTGAATTCTTGTATAGATATTTAAAATGCACTTTGATAATAACATTATTCAATAATAATAATAAAGGACTTTTACTATAATATATACATCCACAAATGTTAGCTATCATATAAAAACATTATTCTGAAAAATATGGTTTCCTCATAATAGATTTGCCATCTCAATCTGGTGAATTAATTTCCTTTAATTTTTGCTTTACAATTTATGAATATTTAGTTAAAATAAATAAATCACGTGTATGCTTACGTCATCTTTAACCATATTTGTGTGGATATTATATTAACTAAATATGATTTTTTAAAGGATGTAGAAGAAAATGCAATTTTAAATCATGAATAACGAAGTCATCATTTGCATATCAGCTTTGATACCGTGTATTGAAAGGCCATGTTGGTCTGGTTAGGTCTTTCGTTCTCGTTGTCTGAAGGTAGTGAGTTCGAATCTCGACTCAACCAAGGCTTCTGTGTTCACAAATAGCTTCTGAAGCCCGTTACTCAAGTCATGGTCACAATGTCCTCCATGTGAAATGATACCTTTGGGGGTGGCATGCCAAGAATTGGGAATCTTCTGTTTGGTCCCTGCTTCTGAATTATGAAGACATCACGAAGACCAATTCATGGCTAGGTACTGGGAAACATGCTAGTGAAACAATAGCATCTTGTAATCGAAAGGCTAAGTGACTTTACCTTTTATATTATTTGCTGTGTAGCTTACTTTCAGAGAATTTTCATAGACAGAGAGTTTTAGTCACAAATCGCCAGAGAGGGAATTTGGAAAATTCTTGAGCACCCACCTCGACGAGTTTGCGTGCAAGAAAAGAAATACAGGTTTTCGTTGCTTAAAGTTTCTTGACTGATATCTAGAATCTTTCGTTCAGAAGAGTATTGTCCTGCCACTTGATCACGGTGAATCCCACATTTTATGAACTATTAAAATTACTAGCGTTTCTTTTCATTAAGTTTATCTGATAGACTAACAGATGAAAGATGTTATACAGCTTTCTTTAAACCTCAATCAGCTTTTGACTTTAGGAAATATTTTTCCACATAATGAAGATATTAAATTGGTAAAATTAGGATTTTTTTTTTCTTTTTTTTTTGATACCATGGTGAAAACAAAAAATGCAACGTGAATCTTTCACTATTTAACAGGGGCTAGGACCGAGTTTGAGATAGTTAACTCCGAAACTCGAGATTTTATTAATTTTATACTCTCTCTCTCTCTCTCAATCTCAAGAATAACTCTCACCAATTAGTTTGTTTAGTTGCGGTTGCTATAGTAACAAGAGCTGCCCATTTCAGATGGTTGTGACATGCCGATGTTTAGGGTGCACTTCATGTTATTTTTATGGTGTTCAACAATTCAAAGTTATTGTTTTTGTTCTGGCTCCTCCTGTTAAAAATGGAATGTGTCGTATTTCCATGGCAACAGACTGACGCAGACATATAAGTGGGAGATATTCCCTTGATAGACAGATAGTAAATTGTGGTAACCTCATCACAACTAACATTCGAAACATCATCTTTTTCTGTTTTGGAGATTGGTGAATATAAATCAAAGACTTCCATCTTAATGAAGTCTATAATTTGTTAATTGCTTTTAAACTTCTATCGAGTTATATAGCGTGGATATTTTCTATCTGTGTTTTTATTTGTAAAAGTTTCAAAATTATTTCTAAGATTTCTTTTAAGTGTTAAAAAATTGATGTAAACAAGCGGCGTTATAGAAATCATGTTTTACTACATACATACATTGCAGTACAGGTGAGCACCAGACAATAACTTTAAGTTAACGGATTTGGAATACTCGCCGATCGCCAAGTGCCTTGTAATTTTGAACCACGGTCGGGTGACGAGGTCGCATTTAGCACCTTCCTCTGCACATCCACGCCACACTAACGGAAGGACTTTAGACGTCACATATTAACGTAAACATGTCCCCAACCCACGGAACTCCACCAACCCAATGAAGGAGAGTATGTAGAGAGTAGAAACAGATATTACAACATTTATAACCCATTTCTCACCAGGTCTAATTTATATGTTGTTACACCAGCAAGCTTCTATGTACCAAACCCTGTGTTGGGCTCTTCCAGTTAGATAGAAGAAGCCGGGTGGAGTTTTTGTAATTTTGAAGCAGGGACCAAGCAGAAGACCCCCAATACTTGGGCTGCCACCCGCAGAAATATAATTTCACTTGGAGGATATTGTGACCACGCCTAATTTTAAACGTATATGATCTAGCAGCCTTTAACGAACACAACGGATTGTTTGTTAAGACAGGATTCGAAGTTACTGCCGTCCGATAATGAAAACGACGTCCTAACCACCCCGGCCACCGGGCCGTATTGTATTCGGTTTCATCAATTCCAGCCCCTTGGTTTGGCGCAGCATGTCCAATTTTGGACCTTGCGCCATAAAACCCAACTAACCAACCAACCATCCACACCCTTGTTGTGCTAAAAGGAGAAAAAATTCTATTACATTTACTTCAAACGTAAAACAAAACTGGGATTGTTCTGCTTTAAAGGCTTTCAAATTTACTTTTTCAAAATATTAGTTAGTAGTACTTGGGAAAAATTTCTTTGACAAGGAAAATTTGGCAATATTTAAAATATTCTAAATTCTGTGTGTTTAAAAAAACACAAATATTTTATTAAAGTTATAATTATGCAATCGGTATACAATTTTTTATTGTTGGCTAAAATTCGTGTTTTAGAGAATATTTGTGCCAAAGTTTTATGAAAAGTCCGTACGTAAAGTCTCCTGGTCGGAAATTTTATATAAATACCTATTTTGCTTAGCCAAAAAGAGCAAGGCATTCTTCCTTAACTAAGAGATACTGTATTCGATACCCGTCCCAGTAAAGAACTTAAATGCTCTAATGAATATGTACATAAATTTTATACCTAATCACACGTTATGGCAACGTAATAATTTAAGGACCATGTGAATTTTAAGGATAAATATTTAATGATGCTTGGAGAGAGGATAAGAACTCCTATGTGTTGACCACGTCACTCATTTTGAATTTTTTCAAAATGATGCCGCAATTAACTTTGTTTAGACTGACCTCTATCGGGAGAAATATATAGCTGCACTGTAAACTGAAACAGTACAACTGTAAAGCCATTCGGCATTTTCCATCCATCAGTCTAAGAGATTGGAGTAGATTGCTGGATAAAAGCATTATTGTGTCCCCGGAAGATAGTTGGTTCAATACCTGCAAAAACATTTAATAAAAAAGATAGGACTCTACAATTCCAAGGATTTTATGGCCCTCTATTGATTAGTTATTTCAGTTTCATCAGAAAAAAAACATTGTGAAATGGTGGCAATGTATCTGTTCGTTAAAAATATGTAATTTTAAGATCTAAATTATATATAATTTATTCAAATCTTTCTTTAAATCTTCGAGTATTTTTCTAATGTGTTTTAAAGTAAAAAAAAAAATCTCTTCCTCAATCCATTTTAATCTTGTAGGTCCTGCTGAATCGATAATCACAGAAATGCAATTTGTGGAAACTCCACCTTTGGAGTTGACCGCGAAAATGCCAGCAATATATAACAATTAGAAGAGAGTTCTGCGATCATGGAAGAGCATCTGTTATTTGTGAGGATTGTTCATTAATTACACGTTTTGCTTACTGCTCCAAACCGTGATTTCTCATTGCGTTGTTCATGTTATCCGAAAGCCGCTAATTGTTGGGTCGCATTACGATACTGTTTCTTTCACTCGTTTTCTTTCTCTCTCCCCAACTTCATCCCCCTCACAAATCATTCTTTATTCGTAATCTGCAATGTTGCCATACTCTATTCTTTCATTTTTTTTTATGATTCTGATGTCTAGTAATTCTTTGGTTGACGCCTACTTCGTCTGTGGCGATGAGTACACTCCGCAAAATGGCGACAATTAAGTTTCGAAATGGTACAAATTCGAAAGGTATTACGGCTGCTCCCGAGTGAGAAGCGAGAATGAAATAAGTTCACATCCTCAGATTCCCGTGAAGACGGTATTTCCGTTGAGTTGGATTCTGCTTTGCAAATCGAAACAGAATTAAAATCCTCTGCCTGTTGCATTTTTATTAAATTGACTATTTTCTCTGGACCTTATTATATATTTGGCGAAATGTGAAAGAGTTTAAGTATATAAGTTAGTTTTTTATTCTTAATTATTTAACTTTCAAAGGAAACTTATTTTAATATATATAAGTTATAAAAAACTGATTTGAAAAATTTCTTCTATTTTTTTTTTTTTTATCAAACTTATATGTAGAGCATGAAACGATAGTATATGATTACTAAAGTCATCCACATGAAAACGAACTTTCAAAAGCGAAAGTTATTGATTTTCACAGAAGTTATTTGATTAACGAAGTCATCACAAAATACATGTGATTGAATACTCATTATTAATCGATATACATCAGTGCGAAACTTTTCTTACAAATTTGTAAGGAAAATATAGGGAAATATAACCGGTGTTAGAATTATATAGGAAAGCATGGTGAGAAATAAATGACAGAGCTAAATGTAAACAGTTTTATGTAGTTTTTTTAAAGCTATCGACACATTCGTCAATCTTAGCACTGTCTAGTTTTGTTACGTAAAATATCCATCTTCATATGAAATGTGTTGTTGTTATTTATGACACTTGAACAAACCAAGCTCGCTATGTGAATTTAAGTCAGTAAGATGCGTCTTTCGTTTAACCAAAACATTGCGAAGGTGAAAGCACAACTTTGCTCTCAACTCTTCCGATAGATGGCACCACCATAGGACCCACTCTCTCAATTTTGGCATTTATCTGGAGGGGGAGGGAATTAATATGAATTGTGAACAAGGTCAGTTTCACTTATTTCCATGAACCATACACTTTCAGGTAAAAAGTGAATGTGGATATTTCTCACTGAACTTAATGCATGTACATGGGCATGTCAATGATTTTCCATGCACAAGAGCAACGGACTGTACCTTAAGGTTAACGCGTTTGGAATACTCACCCCACTAAATAGCTTCTTAATTTTGACTCACGATCAGGAGACGAGTTCACACATGAATTGTCATCATCCTTTCTACGCCCACAGCTGCGTAAGGACTTCGGGCTTCACATATTAATGTGAACATGTCCTCTACCCACTGAGTTTCCCAAACCTAATGAGGCAGAATGCGGTCACCCTCCCAGTCACTACTCAAGGCAAATGATGCTTCACTTTGCTAATCTTAACGGGAAGCGGCATGCAGCTACTGAGCCACTGAAGCTCAATATTTAGTTAATATGCAGCCAATTGTATTAACATTTTATTCATTCACTATTTAGTTAAAATTCTACTTCTACTTCAATTGATACAAAGGGCAGAAGGTGCCGTATTTGGTCAGTACCTCATTCTCATTATCGGATTTATTTTCAGTAGCTTCCCATACACAAAGGCCTTCGGAGCAATGAGACTGCTAATATTCTCGCAAAAGCAGGGCTTCTGGCTCATTAACAACTGGTAACGAACTGACTTTCTCCGAAATAAGCTCAAAAAATAGCAAATCAGAAATTATGGAGGACTCCTCCGTCCCATTCCTGGTAATGCCCATGAAATTGGAAGTGACAGAGCTGTCCCATCAACAGGCTCATGAAAGAGAGCCTTACTTATATTGATGGACAGAAATCTTGAGTGCACCAAATGCACTTCTGCACAGGCCTCCTTTGAACATCTCGTCCACTGTGTAGGGCTTGGATTTCGCACGAGGACTTTATTACTTCACCTTTTATTGTTTGCGAACTTTGAGGATTCACAACCTACTGGATAATGTCAAGCTTTCAGCTAGACCTTAAGGAATAAGCCACAAAACAATAACTCATTATCGGATGGTAATGAGTTCGTATCTCAAATTAAAATACATGGTCGCAATGCCTTCCAAGTGGAGCGTAATATGGCAAGAGTCGAATAACACATTAAGGGCCTTTTACTTGATTCCTACTTCTAAGTTACTACGACATTCATCTAGCAATTTCTACAGAAACTGGTAGAACTCAATTCCGGGATAGGTCATCACTTCCTACAACATTTCTCTATAGTTAGCCAACACCCCTTAGAATGTATTCTAGAGGGTGTTGGCTAAGTATAGGGTGGTATATCAACAGGCATAGAATACGTGACACTTCAGTACGAGTTTTCTCTGGAACTTTTCTCGACACAATTCGACGTTTTAAGGATTTTGAATTTAGAATCAGAGATTTAAATGTATGATACAATACTTAAAAATATAAAACTCAATAAGTGAATTATAATTATAGCTATATATTTGTTGCCCTTTTAATTATTATTCAAAAATGGTAAAATATTATAAGTATATTGGCAGGTGAAAAAAATATAATTGTTGAAAAATAACTATATCACTATTATAATTCCATTTTATTTACATCAAATTTAATTAAACATGATCATTTTGATTGTGTTATTCATTTTGTAAGTCAATCTAAAATCGAAAACGAAACTGGAAAGTACAAATTTTAATTATTTATTACGATTTTCAAAATTAAAATTTTTTATTGAAATAAACATTATCTCTAAACTTATTAATAACACGAAACATTGAATGTCACTGATTCAACCTATCATTTTTTTCATAATTTATTTTTATTTTTTTTATGTCAATCAAAACTTTTAAGTGGAAAACAAGAATTAAATTAAAATTTCCTAAAATTACACAATAATAGAGACTGGAAGTTTTCAAATGTCTAACATAGATGGCAGCAGGAGTACTGTATTTGTGACCTAAATTCTCCTTTCCCAGAAATCGCTAAAAAGTTAATTTCGTTATAATCTTTTAGGTATATTCAGAATCAAATTGATCAGGGAAATAATCATGTATGAAAATAGATTATATATACATAAAAATATCTCTCATTCCATTAAAAATAATTACGTGAAAAATCGAAAATATTTTTTTGAGTTTCTTTTACACAAATTTTAGATTACTATATATTAATTTAAATTTGTGAAAAATAATCGTAACAAAAAATATATATGTTTTTAGTATTTATGTGAAATAATCATAATGAAAAATATATAACTTAAAAAGTATACGTAAGCGCGTTTTATAATTGAAACTTTTGAATTGGAAATACGTTCATAAACAATTTTAAACAGTTGACAGGAAAACGAATGTCTTATATTCATCATTGTTTTGGTTAGCTTGTGCCTTGTTATAGTCACTTTTGTGCATAAGAAAGAGAATTGAATAAGACTTACATCATATAGCAAATTTCAAATGACTACACAAACGCGTTATTATACAAAATAATAAAAATATTAGTGTGCTTGTCGTTTAATAACAATTCAACTTTAAGTGGGAATTAAAATTAGAAAATTGAAGCTCAACAATCAGTTTTTACACAACAGGGCTAATTGGGCCAAGTCTAATTCTTTAAAGCGGGTTTCGATTTATTATACAAATATGCAAGCTTAAGGGGGATTTCCCCAGCCCACTAGCTGTAAAACCGAAAGCCAAACTGCTAACTATACAACTGCCTGCTTAGTGATCTAGTAGTAGGACCGAAATCTTAAAAATGAAGTATATCGGTTACAGGGGAAATTTAAAAGCAATAGTGGAAATGCTTAGTTAGAAAAAAAATCAATATATATTCCTATATTTTTCTTTCATTAACTATTTTTATTTTCAATATAAGATTTTACAACTCTTTGTTTCAGTTAATAAGTTTAAAAACTGTTGGAATGATATTCTAAAAATTAAATTTCAATTCTGAAAAAATTTCTTTGAAACGAACTTTAACACTTTCTTAAAACCAAAATTATTTTGATGAGAATGAAATTTATGTTTTCCAACAGAGTTTTATTTTAATTAAGCATTTCTATCTTCTAAAAAAACTATTTTAAAAACGTGAATTATTTCGTTTAAAAAAATGAATTCATGAAATTCTGATTCATAAATGTTCGTGCGTTGTCAAATTAAAAAGTAAGTTTACCATTATTTTCTAAATCCCTTAAATATTCGACCAGTTTGTAGAACAGCAAGGTAATATCAGTAATAAGTGTGCCGTGAGAACCTAATGGTTAGGCCTTCCATCTAGAAAGGTGGTGTTTCAATCCCATTATCGCTAAGGACTCACAGAGTGCATGCGATATACGCGATCGTTAAATCTGTGGAATCGAAAGTCTTGTGGTCGGTCGTGGAGCAGTTACCATGGGTGTAATGGTCTGTAGAAAATTTCTTCTCCCTCTAGATCAAAGTCAAAATTCAGAGAGTGAATCTTTGGTGGCGCCATCTGTAGGAGGAACCTTAGGAGAAAGTCGTATTTTCACTTTCGCGGTGCTCTGGCACCCTACTGAATTAAATTCGCATAGCCAACGGTATAGCGAGCTTGACTTGTTCAAGTAGCATAAATAACAACAATAATAAATCAACAAAATTGTTGTTAAATATTGTGTAAACATACATTGAATCTTAGAAAACATATAAGTTTTTAGCTAAAAGTGCTTATTAACAGTATTCTTGTATAGTATAAATGTATCAACTGAGTATTTATTGTTTTGAGTTCTGAAATGAAGACGAGAAAAATTATGTAAAATGAAAATGTGAAATATTAGGAGAAAATTATCACTACCAAAACTAAAATATAATTTCACCAAAGAAGAATAATGAAGCTTCAACAGACCTCACCAATGTGATTTTGTAACACCTGAGCTGGCACTAAGTTTCATGAAAACTTAAAAATAAGTATAATAAGTATGCATTGGGCCTAGTATATATAACTAGTTGGTATAGGCTGTTATGAAACAAACTACTGACTCCAAATTTTGAAACAAAAACATTTAATTAACAAAGAACTAAAGAATTTACAAAAGAGTCTTATTTGGGTTCGCTAAAACTCTAGGGCCTCTGAAGTGTACTAAAGTCAGTCTCAATCCTAAAAACAAAACGCAGCTTCTCCGTCTGCTCCTCGCACCAACCGTCTCCCTACTCACCCTCCCCATCAAAGGCTCTGGATATCGAAAGGGCTGAGTATGAGACATTACAGACTAAATTATTCCTTCCTTCCCCGGGATTTTTTTTTTTTCTTTTCATTCTACGGAAATCAACCTGCAAATAAAAGAGAAAAACACACACACAAACAACAAAGAGCAAAATTTAGTATTACAGATAGCCCTGATCAATCGAACTCTGGCTGATACACAAAATTATATGGAATTATATAATATTAAATATAAAATAAAAATCTATCAAAAGAATACAAAATAATTATGTAACACAACAGAATTTGCAACACTAGCTAAATTTACACATCATAAAAAATGCTATAATTTTGTTTCAAGAAATTATGTACACATGAATCAATAGTTGAAATTTGTACTAAATGAAAACATTTTAATTTAATATTTGAGAAAAAAAAGAAAATAATTATGTTTGGTTATTCAGCATTCTACTGAGACTATCGGCATTCTGATGTAATTTGCCCTTTCAGTGAATAATATCAAAATTTAGGTTTTGAAGTACCAAAGCCCACCTTAAAAGTCTGGGATTAGATCCTGTATGATGTTTTAACCAAACTAAAGGATTGTGATCAGTTTCGATAACAAATTTATACTGTCCATCTAAATAATATTTTAATTTAGTGACAGTAAAGATTATTGCTGCACATTCTTTTTCTATAGTGCTGTAATTTTTCTCAAACTTTGAAAAATTTTTACTCAGAAACAGGATAGGGTGTTCATTTTCATTTTGATCTCTAAGATAAACTACACCTGTTCCTAAGTTCGAGGCATTTCATTGAATAATAAATGGTTTTTCAAAGTCTGGACTGTAAATTGTACGCGTATGCCTTTTCACAGTTATTATTCCATATTATAGTTCCCCTCTTGGACTTCCCTTTTAGCAGATCAGTTAAAGGCGCAGCAACTACCGAAAATTCTGGTATATACTTGCGATAGTATCCAACAAGACCTAGGAAAGCACGTACTTCGGTATTGCTTGAGGGATGTTCGAATTCGGTAATGGCTTTCACTTTATTATCTCCTGGTGTTCTTTAACCTTGTCCCACAAAGTGTCCCAAGTATTTAACACGAAGTTGAGCGAATTTGCATTTTAATGGTTTTACAGTCAATTTCGCAAATTGAATCTTCTCCAGAACACATTTAAGATGTTGGATGTGATCAGACCAAGTAAGTGAATATATAGCTATGTCATCTAAATAAGGTACAGCAAAATATTCCCAATTTTGAATAATTCAGCCATTAACTCACCGAAATAATAAGGGGCATTCTTCAAACCGAATGCCATTCTCAAAGGTTTATAAACACCAAATGTCGTCGTAAATGCAGCATATCTTTGAGCCTTCGGACTCAAAGGTATTTGCCAATAACCTCGTGTTAAATCAAATAAAGATATGAAATTCGCTTTCGAAACGGATTCAACGCGCTCTTCAATTTTTGGCAGTGGATAACATTGCGTTCTGATAACCTCATTTAACCTGCGATAATCAATGCACGGACAAGGTTCTTTTCCAGGAGCTTCAACTAATATTAAAGGTGATGTGTAATCGGATTCACCTGGTTCTACCACCTTCAATTTCAACATCTTGTCTACTTCCGATTTCAGAATTTCTGTCTGTGGGTTGGACATTCGATATGGTTTAACTATAATAGGTTTATCAGATTCTAACTAGATGTCCAGTTCTGTACAACCCGGTTCATTTGAAAAAATATCAACAAATCGAATCAAAAGTTTACTTAATTGCTTCTTCTGCTCATCCTCTAAATTTTCATTAAAACAGCTTTCAGGAAAAGTCTCTAAAAGGATAAATGAATTCATTTCAAAACTAGGGATATCTTCATTCTCAGAATCAATATCTTCATTATCAGAATTAGAGGTAAAAATTAAATTAACATCTTCTGGACGCTGAAAATAGGGTTTTAACATATTTACATGGTATATATGTATTATTTCTACAAATTACATACTAAATTGTAGTATGTAATTTGTTTCCGATAGTCGTTTTACTAATTTTCCTGGACCTATCCAATGAACAGAAAATTTGTTTAATCTAGAAAAAGCGACAACTAGCACAAGATCATTTTCTTTAAATTCTCTTTTCGTAGCCTTACGGTCATACCAAAGTTTCTGTTTTTCTTTAGCATCTGTCATATTTTGCACAGCTAATTCTAGGCATCTTTTCATTCTATTTAAAAGATTAAAAACGTAAGCAATCACACTATCTTCTTCAATGGTTTTACCAGTTAGATTTCCATATAATAGTGTTACGTGTGTTCTTAAGTTCCGACCATGGACTAATTCTGCAGGAGAATATCCAGTGCTATCATGAATGCAAGTTCTAAGTGCAAAAAGTGCCTGAGGTAAAATATTCTCCCAATCTGTACCCTTTTCTAAACAAAGGACTTTCAGTATTCTCTTTAAAGTTCTATGCAATCTCTCAACAGGATTGCTTTGGGGATGCTGAACAGAACTATGCACTACTTTAATACCAATTTTTCCTAAAAATTCTGATGTCAAGACACTCATGAATGATGCTCTTTGATCACTTTGCAACTCCGTAGGAAAACCCATGCGGCTAAATATCTGAAGAAAAGCATCAACCGCAGTAGTAGAACGTATATCTGGTACTGGTATGGCATCTGGGTATTTGGATGTCATGCAAATAGCTGTCATAATAGGTTACCACAGGAAGTTATAGGTAAAAGACCTCGTGCATCAACGTTAATTCTTGTAAAAATTTCCGGAATTACTGGAACCAGTTTCAAAGGAGCCTTTTTCTTATCTTGAGGCTTTCCTACTCGTCATACATTTGTCACAAGAGTTAACAAAATTTTCTAATTCTTTAAAGCAGTTAGGCCAGTAGAAAGTTTTGCGCAACATAGATTTTGTTTTAGTTATACCTAAATGAGCTGCAGTTGCCTCATGGCAGATCCGCTTTAGCTGGTTGGGAAACTTCTTGGACACAACTAATAATCTTCTTACAGTTCCATCATTGTCCCTTTTATTACAAAACAACATTTCTCTCTCTCTCTCATTTATTGTAATATATTTATTATCTTTTGAAGATTGTCGTTTAGCTTGCTCAAAAAGAGGTTTCAAATCTTCGCACACTTTTTGTTCCCGAGCAAATTCTTCTAGAGATGTCTTTATCTAATATAACCCTTAAACTTCGGTTTCTAATGGTGGCAAAATTGTATTTTGCTCAAATTCTTCATTTTGTTTAGTTTTGAGGCAAGACCTAAAGAATTCTATTTCAGAATCAATAATCTCTTTATTCGTGCTATTTTCCTTGCGTCTTTTTGAGCTCGAGTTTCTATAGCATTTATCATATGTATTTTCACCTTTTCATGCCTTTCAGTTTCCTCAAACAAAGCGGAAGATCGACGATATTTACTGGGGAACCTGTTTTGTTCCCCAGTAAATATCTTCCTTGATCCAAAGAATCTCGAAGAACTGCTGCCTTTGTCAAAATGTGACCTAATTCACAATTTATTTCAACCTCGGCAATTGGTAAGCATACTAAAATTTCATCAAGAGGTGTTCTTAACCAAACCTTTTCCTTAGTGTACATATCAGGTTTCACTTATTTTCCACAAATCAAATCAAGAGTTGCTTCAGTATCTCTCAAGATTTGCATTCGAATTCTATTAACAGTACCGATACTAGTGTAAGGAGCCATCATCTCATTAAATGTACTTTTAGCAATTTCATTAGATGCTATCGATTCGAAGTTCTTTTTTATTTTGTCACATTGAAGCCGCAAATGGCTATAAGAACCACACTCATAACATAGGAGTTGCTTTCGTTTTTCAAATTCCCTTTCATGTAAATAATTAGAATTTTTATTCTTGACTCTTTTAGGAACATGAGATTTATTATTTCGAACTACTTCATTAAACTTAAAGGCACTGTTTTCATTTTGTTGACGAAACCCAAAATTATTTCGAGGGAGTTTTGTAAAATTTTTCGTCCTAAAACTATCTCTCAAACTTTTATATTCATCTATTTTCTCTGCCAGATCATACGGTGAATTTCTTTTAAAGCCATTCCGCCAAAAAATGTTCTTTAATTTCAATTGGCACACGACGTTTCAATTGATCTGTTACCATTAGTTCCTTAAGCTGTTCAAACGTCGTTATTTCTAATTCCGTAAAGTAACTATTCAATTCTTGTGCATAATTTCTGCATGATTTTTCTGACGTTTTCTGTTGTTTAAGAAACAATTCTCTTAGTTTTTCACTATTTAACTTGAATCGTTTAAGAATAAGTTCCTTCACATAATCGTAATCATCAGCCCTTTCTGGAGGTTCTCTAGCTAACATGTTAGATATTTCTGAAGGTAAAGCACTTACAAGATAAACTACCCATTCGTTTTTTGGAATATGAGCCATTTCTGCTCTACGCTCAAAATTTATTAAGTATAAACTCATCTCATCTTTCTTTTCATCAAATTTTGGTGTTATTTGCATTAACTGAATTTTTTGAGCTTGTTCAGTCCTATTTGTAACTGATTCTCTGTTCGAAATTACAGCATTTGAAGAGATTTCCAGACGTTTCATTTCCAAAATATGTTCACTTTCTTCACGTCTAATTCTTTCATCTTTTTCTTCTTGTTCCCTTTTAACTCTTTCCTCAATTACCCTATCTAATATACATTTTACTTCTTCCTCGTTAAAGTGTTTACTACCTAAAATTAATTTTTTAATATCTGGGATTTTAAAAGAATCTGGAACCATTTTCCCTTACTCTTCAGCTACTACTACTAAATCTCCCTTTTTTCACCGTGCTAAAAAGCCATTTTATTTACTAAACGTTTTATCTCAGAATAGATGCAATAATGAGAAAAAAGAAACATACTACACCCACCGATATGCAAAATTTCGTAAATAACTATTAAAATTATTTACCACAAACTACTAATATAGAACATATCAATAACATTTAAAAAAAATAAATGAAAACAGACTATATTGTAATACAACAAATAGTGTATAAATGGAATATCAATTATTTTGAAAAGAACAAGTTTAATATTAAATCTTCTACTTTCGATTTCAAGTTTTTATCACCAAGTTAATGTTTAATACTCAGATAAATTAAATCATTAATCAAAAATGTAAATTATAAATGTATAAATTATATAAAATCATATTCTTATATAGATACTCTACTGTATTAAATCATAAAATGAAATTATGCATATTTTTTTAATTCAAAATACAGAACACTACAATATTTTTATATGCAACAGCAACAATAATTATGAAAAGCTTTAACTAATCTAAACCAGAAATCAGCTTTCGATTTCACATCAATAAACTTAGTTAATAATACTCGACATCAAATAATGATAATAACGTAAGATATTTTAAACATTAGGAATATATCTTTTCAAATCCTTAACAATGAAAAAAAAACATGCGATTTAAATATCAAATAAATCAGTTAAATATATTGCAAACAACAATCAAACACACACACATCAATAAAAATCTCACTTTGCTTTAAATTCAAACTTATTTGTAATAATATACTTTCGTATTCACATAACGAAATCAAAACCTTTCTAAAGTTTCTATAGTATTCCTTTCATGAAATCTACTTTTTATATCAGTGAAACATTAAAAAAATATGTATATAAGCGTACTTTCGATTTTACACATTAATCTATAACAACATATAATTATTTTAACATATTCCTACGTGAATTGAAATACATCAACCACATAAAAATTATGAAATACACATTTAGAATACACACTTTTCTTATAAAAATTATTACACTGTAAATTCGAATACACAAAATACAGAAACTAGCTTTTGTAAGATGGAATACACCATTTACAAACTTATAAACAAAATTAATTGATATAACATGAAAAACCACGCAAATAAGATTGGAACTCCATATTCTATAAATTTATATGACATATCAAACTATTCATACAACATTTCATATTTATTCAACTTTTCAGCACGTAACCATTATAGTGCCCATGATTAATTTCCACAGTGGATGCTAATGCAAAGCATTATAAAAACATCCCACCGCTGCCACCAGAACATAAGTTTGTTATGAAACAAACTACTGACTCCAAATTTTGAAACAAAAACATTTAATTAACAAAGAACTAAAGAATTTACAAAGGAGTCATATTTGGGTTCGCTAAAATTCTAGCGCCTCCGTAGCGTACAAAAGTCAGTATCAATCTCTAAAGAAAACGCAGCTTTTACAGCCTGCTCCTCGCACCAACCGTCTTCCTACTCACCCTCCCCATCGAAGGCTCTGAAAATCGAAAGGGCTGAGTATGAGACATTACAAGGCTATAAAATTATTACATTACAAGGTATGATTCGTGATTAAGAATATGATAAATCTTTACGTGACACAGATTTTAAGAATATATTTTACCACTGTAAGTCTTAAAGTGCATATACGTGCATAGCTGTGCAGGTGAACCCCGGAGTGTATCTTAAATTTAACTTCTTTTAAAATATTTGCCCATCATGGAGCTCCTGGTATTTTTTACCAAGGTCAGGTAATGAGATCGTATTTGAGCTGGCACTCTTCTCTCCATATTCACGCCACATCAGCAAAAGACTTTTGATATCACAGGTTAAAGCATTCAATGCCATTGACAGCCTGGAGCGTCAGCATAGCACTGCCTCGTATACCATTGACGATCTGGGATGATGGTCGACAGCGACAGGTTAAATGCTTTATCTTTAGTTGCTGCAATGGAGATTGAACGAAGATGTTTTTGAGACATGTTAGTGAAACACTATTATGTTTTAATGCATGACTCTTAAATTTTGTGTTTAAATTTTCTTCATGTGCATTTTTTAAAAATGGCGGACAGCACATACGTCATTTGAGGATGGATATATAAATTTAACTGGCAATATATGCGTTAATGCGGACACGTCCCCAACCCAAGGAACCCTAGCAACCTAGTGAGGATGAATGTGTTCGACCTCACAATCGCTACCCGCAGCAAATGGCGCTTCATTTTGCTTACCTTAAGAAAAAGTGGCGTGAAGTTACTAAGCTTCTGTGTGTGAGAAATTAGTTTTTATGGCATCAAACAAGAATGATTTTAACCTTAAAAGTGTACCAAACTAATACATAGATAATATGAATATATCTGACCAATATGATGCAGGCTTCCTAATTATGTCAAAGTAATATGATAGAGGTCTTAAATCATACCTAACCAATATGACATCAATCTTAAAATTATATTCAGTATACAAGCTTCTATAAGAGAGTATATAAGCAATAATATACAAACCTTAAGAATAAATCTAAAAAAAATAAGCTTGTGTTTTTATCGAGACGCTTTTAAATAACCGTGTAGGATACAGAATTATGTTTTAATTAGATATAGTTTAACTGTATTTGTTCATTCTTATAGGAAGAAGTAGTTTGGTTTATGGTAACTTCGAAGCCTAAAGATATCTTCAGTGAAACGGTTGAAACACAAGGTTGACAGATTGTAAAAATTGTGATTTGAATTCTATGAAAACAAAGAGGGTACATGTAGGGAATTATGTTGATTAGTAGTAAGGGTTGTTCAGTCATAATGATTAGTCATAGTGGAATTATGCTGATGATTCAGTAGATGTGGTTGTTCATTATCTTACTTAGTAATAATTTTTCTGGGAAATTCTATTGAAATCGAGAGATGTTTAAAAATTTGATTGATTGACCAACAAATATCAATCTACATTTTGACTTAGTACACTCTTTCATGTCAGAAGAAAATGTAACTCACAATACCAACTGCTTAGCATAGCGTTTCGTAGCCTAGAAACTAAAGTCAAACATCGTCATTCATTCGGCAATATTTGTATGATATTTTTATCAACAAAAGGATTGATGAAAACCAAAGGTGGATACCATTGTAGCCTTTTATTGCAAAATAAAAATATGTAACTGTATGTAAATAACATAATTCTGAATACAGTCAGAGATAAATAATATAAATTCTATCAATATATCAATTTCATATAAAATATAAATGAGAAATCTATTTTTATTTTTGACATATGAATATAAAATTCAGTTTTTGATTTTTCATGTACTTATATGTTGATTTATTTCATCTTTCACAAGAAGACAATTTCTGTCATTGCTTTTACTTCTTGTTAAACGAAAATCGTTTAAATTGAAATTTAAACGTGTCTCCAAACTTTGTCACGACCTTAAATCTTCTTTTCCCTGAATTATTTAATTGTAAATCCCTAATTATGGATTCTGAAAATGAATGACTGTATAAGAGAGAGGTAGGGGTGGCAGGTTAAGTTAGGGGGTCTTCTTGGTCTATGCTTCTAAATTTCGAAGACAGGCCTCACTTGAGGTTTCATCAATCTTTTGCCCTCGTAGTTCCTCGTTTAGGTCCATGGTAACCTAGTGGTTAGGGCATCGGTCTCCACCCGAAAGGCTTATGTTCGATTCCCGATGCCACCAAAGATCCACCCAGTAGATGCGATATACGTAATCGTTAAATCAGTGTAGACGAAACTGCTGTGGTCGGTTGTTGAGTACATGCGATATGTGTGTGCTCGTAAAATCTGTAAAATCGAAAATCCTGTAGTCAGTCGTTTAGCAGTTACCATGGGTGTAATGGTCTGGAGAAAATTTCTTCCCTCTCCAGATCAGTCTGAAAATTGAGGAAACGGTACATCTGGTGGTGCAATCTATCTGAGGAGTTTTAGACCAAAGACGTACTTTCAATTTTGTAGTGTTCTGATTAAACGAAAGACATGCCTTACTGATTTAATTTCACTATAACCGTCCGCTAAGGAGTTTGGCTTCACCGAGTGTCACAAATAACAACAATCCTAACAACAACAACAATTCCTCGTTTAAATGAAGTTCCATACTATTCTTAGCCATCGACCAACGCTCTCATGCGATGGAGCCTGATAGACTTGATGAAGGCTTTCCTATACCAAGGTGAGCAACAACATAATTCTTCTAAAAATAGAAATCAAAGCAGAAATGTGACTACTTTTTACAATATAAAGAAAGTATCTTCAACTTATAATTTGTTTCTACCGAGTTTCCAACACCTGTTATTTTAAAATTCTGTTTTTACATGTGAGCTTAATTTTTGAAAAAATCAAAAGTAACCTAAGTTTTGTGCCCCCCCCCCCTCCGAAATAATTCCATAATCTTGAGAACTGCATCTTGCAACATCATTGCAAAACAATTTATTCTATTTTATTTTATCCAAAATCGACAGAAAAGAAAGCAGAAAACGATTCGTAGATGTATTAAAAGGAACCGCGCGGTAAGCTGACTACTTCTAAAGTTATAAGATTCCTTATACGTAAAACAAGAAAGCCGTTAACATCCATAATGCAAGGAGAATGTTTCCGCACAAGGAATGTTTTAAGCCAACTTTGGCGAGGCCCCATTGACTATTCAAGAGTTGGCTGTTACTTTGGCAAAAAGAGTGATGTATTGGCAGGGTTGGTGTGTTTTTAAATCCTTGGCGAAACAAATATACATAGTGTCGCCAACTTTAATTTTGGTATGTGTGCTCAAGTACTAGACGAAAATCTTTTAGAAATTTCTATAATCCACTAAGCAAATTAAAATTGGTGATTTTTATGAGTTATATTTGAAACATTATTTAATTTTTATAACAATTCATATTAAATTTATTTTCCATTTAACTATAAATGCGAAAAAGAGAATTGAAAAACTAGATTTATAATTTTGTTCATATAATCTACACCGAATGGTTCCTTTACAAAAATATATCACAATTTACAATAAAAAATGAAAATATTTTTGGCCATAAGAAATTTTTATGAATAAAATTTTAAAAAATCCATTAATTGTTTTAAAAAAGTAACTTTTCAACTATGTTAAAGAAACATGATATTATTGTTGTGTTATTGCCTTTTATGTATAAGAAGTGGGGGAAAAAGGGAAAATTTTCATTCACTTTTAACCCTTTAATGAGGTATAAAAATTTACACCTAGAAAATGGAAGAAAATATTTAATCATATGAAAATTTTAGTGAACATCTAATAAACTTGTGTTCATTAAAACTATCTGAGCAACACAGGAAATTAGACAATCTTTATTAATTTTAATTATATTAATAATTTTAAATTAATTACGTGGTTTATTTTAAATTGCTTATCCATGCGATTACGTGTATGATGAAGATCTATCAGAAGAAATCTCTTAGGTTTTTTTTTTTAAGTTTCAGTGTTCAGTTTAATGTTGGATATAATTTAATAGTTTAACGAAAAAATTGTGCCTCAATCTCCTCTGTTTGAGATTTGCCTTTGGTTCAACAGCTCATGGGTTCGAATCCTACCTTCGCCTTGGATGTTTGTAGAGATACGAAATCCACTTTAAACTGTACCAGGGCCGGCCCCAGGGTAGGGCGATCCGGGCGTTCACCCGGAACGCAATGATCTAGGGGTGCCAAAATCATGGAAAATGAAAATAAACTGATAAAAATTAAGATACGGGTTTTTATAAAATGCACTAAAAAGTAAAGAATATTTTTTCATCATTCTGATATTATCAATGAATTATTTTTCATAATATTGCATTGTCATCGGACTTTTGTATTGTAAATTTACCAAATTTCATTGAAATCGGTTTACGGGAATTTTCTCAAAAACACGTTCCAAGATTTGACTGATAGTTTTGATTTTGACACCAAGCGAAACAAGATCTAATAGCCCTTTTTAACTGCATATAAAAAGGAAGCAGACTTAAAACAATGCATATTATTTGCCACTAGACTTCGGCTAGTGCGAAATAAAATGGTTTGTTTAAATTGTTAGTGAAAAAAATCTGTAAAAAAGTGCTTGTGAAAATTGTCCAGTGCGTTTGGCTCCTGTGAAGGTGTTTTAATTTTCAATGTTTTCTTGATTTTTTGATATGGTTTCATAAGATTTACCTAAAAAAAAAAAAAAAAAAAAAAAAAAAAAAAAACGGGAGTGGGGGCAAAATTAAGGCTTTGCCCGGAGCGCCGAAATGTCTACGACCGGTCCTGACTTTAGATTCCTGTGAAATTAGCCCTTGTATGTATGCAAAAACTATTGAGCTACAAACAAACCAATCCCATCTTCAAAAGTCATAACTGTCATAACCGGAAGTCATTTTTTGAACGCAATAAACAAAGGATTGTGCTTATGATGTCGCTAATTGTTAAACCATGTCACACTGAGGCCTATTGATATTATGTGCTTTCGAATGGAATACCCATAGTTTGATCCTAACCCCTATTAAATAAAAGAAAATGAATGCTAACTTCCACTCTACATGCACATCTATCGGTATGGACACTTGGTGGTTATCAGAGTTTCCTCCCTTGTGACCTGTGTTACATGTCCTTGAAATGTTTTTTGGAAAGCTAAAACATAGCAGATGTTTAAACATTCATCAGCTACTAAGCAGATAGCAAGAAGCGTTCAAGAGTTGAATCACTTAATAAATTAATTCTTTTATAAAATCACGATTAAAAATATGTTTGTCTCATGAAACGATTATTTATAAGCTGAAAAATGTTTATAATTTAAGAAGTAAAAAGCCTAGATTCTTTCTAACAACATATTTATTGGCAACACAATAATTTTTATAAATAAATAATAAAATGATCAATGAAGTGAAATTAGATTTTTAAAATTATCTATAGGCCAATGCCCAATCAAAGTTCTGTCGTGTTTTCTATGGTCTTCCGCAAGTGCGACGGGGTGAAACAAAAGCTAGCTCAGGTGTCGATCTCGTCACTTGATCTTCTTCCAAAATTATGGAGCGATTGCGTGTGTTTAATGCCTTTTCTGTTGACAGAAATAAGCTGCTGTATATATATATATATATATATATATAATATATATATATATATATATATATTGCAAACATACAAACTGTGTTCAGATAATTTAACATATCATATTAGACGACCGAGTTGTTTAAGATTTTTTGTAGGATATTTTAATATAGACTTATTTAGATAATTTGGCATAATCTTAATTTTTGAACTTAAACTCGACAGTTTAAATTGTTTCAACATTCAAACTTTTAAGAAAAAATTCCAAATTTTAAGGATATAAAACTCGCCAAAAGGGCGATAACTGGTCAACGTTCTGTCCACTGATAAAGTATTAGACGATCCCGAATTTATCCCAAGAAAAAAAAATGTTTTCAATTTCCAACATCGTTTACGTCTGCACTCTTTCATCGCACAACCCCTTCATTTCATCCCCCCTTTCCTTTTTTCCCTCCAGATTAAGCGATTCGAAAACGAAATCCAAAACACGTCCATCTGTGGTTTAAAGTATAAAAAAAGGGAATCTTTTTCTGGACCCTTTACCACCCAAATACATCCCAACTCACACTTAACACAGCTCTCTCCTCCCTCTGAATTCTGTGGTGAAATCTCTTTTTATACATCACAGCTGCCCGAATGGATAGCACTTGGTGCTCCTTGTGCGAAAAGACACAGAAAAAGCCGACGTTTATGCCTTTCTCTCCCAGGAATCTCCGATTATATGCGAACGAAGTAATATTTGGAATCAGTATTCCGGATATTTTGTCGGGAGTTATTCTAAAAGCTCTGGAGAGGAAAAAATGGGAAATTTTCACCGATGATGGCGCTTGACAATGAGGATTATGCCTCTTCTTAAGCGTTTTCTAAAGCGGTTTTGTGGATGTATGCCGCATATTTTGTGTCTCATACCAAATACCAACGAATTATTTGTATACCTGTGCATTCTTATAGGCTATGTTACTTTAACAATCCATCAAAAAATTAAATGGAAGTGAAAGAAATATTATTTTAAATGATGTAAATTAGTTTTTTTTTAACATTTGTTTTAATTTAATGCTTTTTCTAAAGACTGTAGCCTGAGGTTGTAAGGTGTCCACTTTGAATTCGGAAGGTAATGAGTTCGATGCTTGACTTAATCAAATATTGTCATGTTGGGAGGTCCAATGGAAATGTGACCAATCAATCAACTACAAAAGCAGAATAAAGCTGTTTTCAAATTTGATAGTTTCTTTCTGTATATCATAAAGTGAGAACAGGCGAATTACAAATTTTTATTTCTTTTTTCAAATTTTGCATTTTTTTCTTGGCAAATCTTTTTTATTGGCAAAACTTTCTCGTTGTGTGTGCCAGCAACAAAAATGTGAACTCAATTTTCTAAAATAGTTTTGTTCAAAGTAAAAATTATAATAGTAGTATTTAAATATTTACAAAGCTCTTCGCGTTATACACTACTAGCCATTAAAATTGCTACACCAGGAAGAAATACAGATAACAAAATGATATTTATTGGACAAATATATTATACTAGAAATAACAAGTGATTAAATTTTCAAAAAATTTGGCTGGATAGATCCTGAGAAATCAGTACCCAGAACAATCACCTCTGGCAGTAATAACAGCAGTTATACGCCTGGGCATTGAATCAAACAGAGATTGGATTGCATGTACAGGTACAGATGCCCATGCAGCTTCAACAAGATGCCACAGTTCATCAACCATAGTGACTGGTGTTTGGTGACGAGCCAGTCGCTCAGCAACCACTGACCAGACATTTTATTTTGGTGAAAGATCTGGAGAACGTGCTGGCCAGGGGCAACAGCCGAACATGTTCCGTATCAAGGAAGGTCCGTACAATACCGGCAACATGCGGTCGGGCATTATCCAGCTGAAACGTAGGGTTTCGCAGGGCTCGAATAAAGGGTAAAGCCACGGGTCGTAACACACCAGAAATGTAACGTGCACTGTTCAAAGCACCGTCAATGTAATGAGCCAGTATGGCGATGACGAATGCAAGCTGCCGCCAAACACGGATGCGACCATCATGTTGCTGTACACAGAACCTGGATTCATCTGAAAAGATGACGTCTCGCCATTCGTGCGCCCAGTTTCGTCGTTGATCACACCTTTGGAGGCGATCTTGTCTATGACGCAGCATCAAGGGAAGCCGCAGCCATGGTCTCCGAGCTGAGAGTCCATGCTGCTGCAAACGTCGTCGAACTGTTCGTGTAGACACTTGTTTCTTTACTCACGGCTCGTGACGTGGTTGCACGATCCATTACGGCCATGCGGATAATATGCCTGTCTTCTCGGCTGCTAGGGATAGGTGGCCGTTGAGATTTCGCATAGCGTTCCGTATTACCGTCCTGAACCCATCGATTACATATTCTGCTAACAGTCATTGGATCTCGACAGACGCGAGCAGCAATACTGCGATAAGATAAACCACAATCCCGGTACGCTACAATTCGACCCTTATCAAATTCAGAAACGTGCTGGTACGCATTTCTCCTTCTTACACGAGGCCTCACAACAATTTTTCACCAGGCAACAACGTTCAAATGCAATTTGTGTATGAGGAACCGGCTGAACAATTTCCTCATTTAAACACAATGTAGGTGTCGCTACTGGCGCCTGCTTTGTCTGAATGCGCTGAAAAGCTAATCATTTGCATATCACAGCACCTTCTTCCTTTCGTATAAATTTCATGTCTGTAGCATGTCGCCTTCTTGGTGTAGCAATTTTAATGTCCAGTAGTGTATGTGTGTACAGCATTTTAAAATCTAGCAATTTATTTCTTATAAAGCTATACGTTTATTTTACGTATATTATTTGGATATTACTTAACATAACATGATATTAATTTTTATTTTTCATGTCGTTTGCTTTTTATATTTTTATTACAAAGTTCAATCATTCTCACAATTAATGTGAGAGCAGAAAATATATTTAAAATACTTATATATAAAGCCCTCATTGGCCTGGTTGATTAGGGTGTTCGATCTCGTTATTGGAAGGTAGTGTGTCAGAAGGCTGGTTTGCAGAAATAAAGCATAGCTGATGAAAACTATTCGATCATCTGGAAATTCAGTGATTGTTCGAAGTATACTAATGATTCTTTTCTTAACAGACCCTGATTCTTGAGTGAACTCTTCCTAGGTCCTCATTATGTTACATTCTCTTCCATAACATTAGTGAATCCTTCCACTATTTCAAGGTATTTTGTTGAGAAAGGTTAATACCACTTAGACCTTCAAATCGTTTGTCTAATTGCCCTACATCGTCGGAGTCATTTGTTGTGGGATGGTTGCACCCTCATGCTTCCCTGTACCTGAGTTGGGCTCTACCAGTTAGATATAAGCAGCCAGGTGGAGCCTTTGTGAATTAAAAGTAGGGACCAAGCAGAAGACCCCCAATACTTGGCCTAGCTCCAAGTGAAATGATCTTAGAGGTATCATTTCACTTGGAGGGCATTGCGACCACCTGCAGTTTTAACGTGCCCCCCTCCGCCATTTAACAAACACGACGGATCTTCGGTTAACTCATGACCTTCCAATAATGATAACGATGTCCTAATCAATTAGGTAATTAGGTCCCCACGACCTCAAATTTGCATTGGTCTAGAACTATTTCTAGATATCTTAAAGTATAATATTCTGAATGGAATTATCCATTACATAAGCTGATTTCAACATTAGAACATTTGTTTCAATATTTGCAATTGTGTGAAAACAGATGACTTTGAAACGTTGCAAACTGTTGACGTGCCATAAATGATGTGTATCGTTACATTTTCATACAGTATATAGAAGGACGCCTCATATGGTATGAAAGTATACCTATGAATCGCATAGTCTAACACTTTAATTTAAGGATAAGAATTTTCTAGCTGCAGATAAAAAAATTTAATTTAATGTGTTCGTAGTTACTGTTGGAGACCATAACCAGCGATTACTGCAGATGTCAAATGATAGTAACTTATATCATTTGACTATTGTAGTTATTAGTTAAATATATGTAAACAACTTAACAGTGTGTGTGTGCGATTTCATGTCTCTTTTTCTCCTCTCTAAGCAGTTTCCTTTGAACAAGTTAAGAACCTATAACAAAATATTCGATCAGCACCAAAAAGAGTCATAATTTTGCCTTCATATATTTTTAATGCCATTTGTAAGTAACAAACACAAAAATTGGGAAAAAATAAAATTACTAATCAAAACATTCTCAATCCTAGTAACTAGATTTTCAAAGTAAATTAGAGCCATTCGATAAGAGAACATGAATATAGAGAAATTTTTTAACTATGTTATAAAATATTTAAAGTTATTTTAGATAGTTAAAGATCTTAAGGATATCCGGGTGAGTCCTTAAAAAATTTAATATTGAGCATTCTCAGGAACTAAACACTATGGTTTCCCGTTAGGTGAACACCTAATCGGAACATATGCACTCCAGGACTCTTGGTCAAGAAAACAGAGATGTGTATTGTAGACCTTAGCTCCATAAGAAATGACATGCCACTGAGTTTATTCTTTGAAATTAAATGCATGTTATCAACAGGATAATGCCGGTGTACCAATGATTAAATGGGTTTAAAAGTTTCTTTGTCATCCTCTGATTCATCTATGATATATTATATTTACTCAGGTAAAAACATATAATTTTATTTTGATTAATAAGTCTTGAAGGATCCATTTTATTTTCAGAAAGTAAGGAAAAAAATGGATCTAGAATATAGATAGTAGCGCAACAAGTTCCTTAAGAAATCATTAATATTAATAAATTTTATAATACTTTAAAACATGCTATATTAGCTTTTTTTATAAAATGAACTTCTATTGGTTATTTTTTATCTTTTATTTTAAAAGCTCCAAATATTTTATTTCCTAATAAATTTAAATATTGGGAAAAATTGTTTGAAAGGAAAATGTTTCCACAATTAATATAAAATTAAATCAGCATGCAAAAAAATAACCAGTACAATTACACACGCAATAAGCGGAAACTTGTATTTAATTTTCATTAAGGAAGAAAATAAAAACTATCATTGGTATTTTTATTAGTTCTTTAAGAGTCCTCTAAAAATCAAACTAGAAAAGTGCAACACAAAAAAATGAGAACTTTTTCTTGATTTTTTTTTTTTCAGTCTCGCCAGATTTGTCTCTTCAATTCAACAGCATATTCAATTTACTGCATACTTGATCACGTCCATTATCCATTTCGACCGACAGATGTCACCCCACTCGGCGACGCAACTGCTGCCAGATGCAATAAATAACTCTGAGTGCTCTCTCTTCTTTTTTTCAAAAGCTACTTCTTAATTACAAAATGACACCGCCCTTAAATTCAACTCATTACGCTAAAAGCCCAATTAACGGAAAAATTAACGCATTCTGTGCTTTGAAAAATATTCGACGTGGCATTGTGAAATGGAGATTAAGTGTTGTGAATTCCGTTATAAAATATGTGAATATTAATTATTCTACCATGTTCTTCAGACGAAAAAAAAAATAAATACATCGTATGAATTTAAGACTATTTTTTTTGTTTGCTCTTTTTTTGGCAGAAGGTTTGAAAGTGTTAGTATTAATTAAAAATGAAACACAAGAATGAAATTCTGTTGTAGAAAAAAAATTACAACTGTGCGAAATATTAATTTGACATTAATTTCTTCGATTGGTAATAAATCTAAGAAATGTTTTTTGATTGTTTTTTTTTCCGCCTTAAAGATCAATTTAAAGTGCTTAGAAAAAAAAAGAGCCATTTCATTTATGAATAATAAATAATTCTCATTTCTTAGAGCGTATTTGTGAAATGTTTGCATTTTTAAAAATGTCATTAGTGACAAAAAGAGCTGTCTTTTTCTTTGCAAGGACCGAAAATGAAATAACGTAATGAAAAGAATAAAGAAAAAAATATGTCATAAAAATTGGATAAATAATGAGTTATAAAAAAGATAAAATAAATTGTATGTATTCAAGTAGCGGCCGCCTATCTCTTTCTCTTATAATATAAATTGCTCAAAAATATTTTTTATTCATATGCGAAGAATTAATTTAAATATTCTTTTTACAAAATTTAAAAAACTTACATATTAGCTTTTTCTATTCTCGCTTCGTTCATATTCAAGTTGAAAGAATGTCTTTTATATTTATTAAACTATAATTTAATCTATAAAAATTTATTTTTAAAATAATAAACTGTAATAACAACGTAAATGTTTCAGCCTAGGTTAATAAATGGTTATTATTCTTTGTGTCATATTAACTGGCTGTTACTGGCTTCGAATAGTGTATAAAAGAAATAAAGTTAATTATGTTGAAATAAAATTAAAACTTTATTTATAAACAATATTTTAAATTTTAGAAAATTGAAATATTATGACTATCTTTCTTAATATATCATACTGAAGAAAACAGTAAAACTTTCGATCTGTTCCATTAAAATCAAAAAAGAAAGGCATACATAGTGATCAGAGCTGAATTTGTGTGTAGCTAAGAAATCTTTCTTCTTTCTAAGAAAGTCGCAGCATTTTATGAAAACCCATCGCCATTTGTCAGCTCATCACCAGTCATATTATGAATGAGGACTCGTTTTTTGGCGACAACATTTACAGAATATACTTCATAAATATCCAGCATTATTTTCAAAACATACTTTTCGATTAGAAGTTACTTCAAATATGTGCTGATTTATATTTGAGAAAAAAAAATGGTTATATATTTCTATAGCATATACAGAGATTATACTATTTCTCCACTTTTTCTTAACACCATCGCCATTTGTTAGTTTATAGCCAGTCACATGATGGTGATGACTGCTTTTTTGGCGACAACATTTACAGAATATACTTCATAAATATCCAGCATTATTTTCAAAACATACTTTTCGATTAGAAGTTACTTCAAATATGTGCTGATTTATATTTGAGGAAAAAAATGGTTATATATTTCTATAGCATATACATAGATTATACTGTTTCTCTACCTTTTCTTAATATTTTTTTTTTTGGCATTATTTTCGATTATGATATTATTGTATGTTTCATTTTAATTTTCTATTTCTAGAAACTGATACATAGAGAGAGTAAAGATTAAATCATGAAGTTATAATAACTTTCCCTTGCTTGCATTATGAAGAATTTCTATATTTTATGACCATCACAATTAAGAAAAAATTTTAAAAAAGACCGGACGTCATTGAGAAACATTTCTGTGGAAGTCTAAAAGAACTAAAAAATGTTCTGTGTTTATAAATTTACGTATCAATACCATACTAGAGCAACAAACTAGTTTACTGGCAATCCACGCTTTTTGAATGTTAATTTCAGAGGCAGCAAAGAAAATGATCGGAATGATCAATGATTCAACGCTTTATTCAACAATTTATCAAATCCCTTTTCTGATGTGGATTTTTATATAGGAATTCAAAATCAAACTCAATATAAAAGTTATAATTGATCAGTGAGCTTAATGAGCAAATAATAACTACCAAAAAATGTCTTATTTTATTCTGATTTTGATTAATTCTTTTTATACCAAATTTACAAATATTTTCATCATTAGATTTAATATTCTTCTAAATGATTTTAATATATTAAATGCATTTAAATTTTATGCGATATTTAAATGCGATAATGTTAGTTTAGGTGTGAAATAACAATATTGGTGTGATTATATATATTGAAACAAAATATAGCATTTTTCTTCTTTTTTTACTTTTCAATAAATTAACTATTTTTAGATAATAATAATAATTATTTTTTCAACGACATTTGCATCAAAATTGACAATGCATAAAAACAGTCACATAATAGCTCGGAAATTCTATTGTTAATAACACATTGAAACCCGTCCAAAAGATTTCATAATAATCAAACAGAGGTGAAAAACACAGGTGAAAACATTTCGACTATTATAGGATTAAAATAAAATAATAATAATGAAACACTTGGCAGCATAATAAAGAATACTTATGACAGTTGTAGGAGAAGGAGGCATCTGGGGTCAGGGACCCATGCCGGACCTCCTACAGCGCTGGTCCGGTCCACCTGACTAGGGTGCTAATGTGTCGGCTTGCGCGATGGCCATCGTGCGAGTAGGCATAGTATATCCGGCTCGCACCTTTCAAATTACTCCTCATTATTTGTTAGCTTTAAAGATGGGCTCCTCCCCTTGGATATTTATCTCTGCCAGGGCGGTTAATCACGATATTTCGTGTGGATGCCCCCCGCCTGCCCCCTTTCGATCCCATAATACCTAGAATCAATGAAATGGATATCAAGAGATATCGCAAATCAAATCTCGAAGGTAAAAAAGAACGATCTTTAATACAAGTTTCACAGCTAGAAGAAATGAATTAAAGTCATCACTTGTGAACTCCCAAAGATTTTGTTATCTATGATATAAATTATATAATTAAGTTAGTTGTTAATAGTTAGTCATAAAGGAAATAGTTGTAGATCACTAGCAATAAATTAAATTAATATGTCGCGTTTAATTATTAATTAGTTTCACCATTCTAAAAGGAAATAAGGCATTCATATATGAACTTGATTTTTAAAATAAAATTCAAATAATTATTTTTTACTTTTCTTACGTGAATAACTTAGAAAAACGAGAAGTTATAGCATTTATTATGAGCACAATTTATACTGTTCGTGAAAATGTATTACTAGTTGTAGACATCATACATGAATCGAAAGGAAACATAAAACTTACAAGCACTCACTCTAACCTATAGGTTTGAACCATCAATCTCTTATCACTAAACAGTGGTCAGATCGAACTTTTAACTTTCCATTATTATTACTTAAAATCGTTTCCAAGCCATTTCAAACATCCAAAACTGAGAAGGGAGTCGAATTTACGAACTAATGAACTGTAAGCTACAGTGAGAACTATTTAACCACTACGCGAAATTAGAATTCTCAAGTGGGAAATGCTTCAACCATGATTCAATCAGACATTTCACTTGTATTCAAAGAGTGGCAAGCTCGATATTTGACACTGTTGAAGATTTTCGTGCTGAGAAATCTTATTTATTATTGTGAAGCGTTTCATGAAGTCCAATGTTCTTCAGCTGTTGCAGTGAGGAAGAGAACAGTGCCAGCTCGAGTCGACTTCATTATTTAATGACTGATACAAATTACAAGCCTGCTGTCTATATTTTTTATCTTTATTTGATAAAAACAGGCAGCCGAGAACCCATCAGAACAACTTAGGTAACGTTTACTTTCAAGTATTTACGCGATTAACTCACATAATTCCTGGAATCTTGAATTCAGGGGTAAAATATGTGTCATTTTCTATTGAAGAAAAAAGTTGGCAACTAATTATCATTGAACAGCTTAACAAGAACTTTTAAAATATTCAATTCAGCTGAAATGTCAATTACTCATTGGAATTAATTAGCAGTTTGCATAATAACAGTTAATAGTGATAACAATTTAAGCTTCGAGTATGTTTTTCGTCTTGTTAGCAGCTGAATGCTTAGTGCCTTGGTGTTCAATTCAGTGATTCATGCATTTGATTCCCACTTCCGGCGTAAATGCTGAAGATTCTAAATCTGTTTTAAAAAGAAGATCACAGTCGAATTAGAGTTGATATGTAAAAACGACCCATTTCTGACATAAATTTGTGGTTACCGATACCAAGGGGAGAACTGCCTTTTATGTTTCTAGAAAAAGTTGGAAGAAAAGGAATTTTTTAGAAATAAATTGTTTCATTGATTTTTAAAATATTTACTCTTGAGAGTCATACATCTTTCCACCCGTTTAAGAGAATTCTTGAAACACTTCGGCATATATGTCATATAATCCAGGATCCTAAATTCTCAAAATTTTTGGCGATGAAAAAATTGTTGCCAAGATGACGTGTTGTGACGTGCGTGATTACGGTAATAGTAGGGTTACCAAAATAAAATTCTCTACATAACTTTTGTAAGTCTGCATATCTATGACGCAATAAAAACCAGGTTACCAAATACATATGAAAATCCAACAAAAAAACCCCAACAAACTCAGAATTTGGCATCCTGGATTACATGGCATCCAAGACAACAGTTTTCCCACTCCGAAGTTAGTATCTCAGAAAGCATGGTTTTAGAAGGTGATGAAGAGACATGACAAAGAAATGACTGATGTCCTATGTTATTCTGAATGTGCCTTGTGTTCACTAGACTTTTACACACTTATCCGTCATTTTTTGCAGATCAATCTCAACAAAATCGTGATCCTAAAATGGTCCAAACAGATATTATCTGACTAACCGAGATCTACTGAATAAATAAGCAATCACTATCGCACCACATGGATGGTAACTAAACTCTCTACAAATCAAAAATATTCAATATCCTTTGAGTTGGAAGATTCTGAAAAGCAATCACTTTGTCTACTTTTGCCATCCAAAATCGCTAAAAATTATAAAAGCCTAGAAATTTTGAATCGTGATCAAATGATAAGTTGTTATTGTTACATAGGGCATTGTTACAAGCTCGTTCGTTAGCCGACAGTTAAAAGGGCGCGTCTTTCGTTTTAATCAAATCAGCACAAATGTGAAAGTACGACTTTGCTCAGACTCCTCCAATAGATGGCACCACCAGAGGATCCTCTTCCTCAGTTTTGTCTATGATCTGTAGATGAGTTTGATAGGCACACTCAGATTTTCACTGACTGAGTTCAGGTATCGAACCCATCGACCTCTAAACGTAATTTTTCCATCACTGGCCCCGCAAGTTATAAATTATTAAGATATTTTTTAGTTTGCATACATTTCCGGCAAATGAAGTTTCTAAATATAGATAACCATCTCATAACAATGTGCAACAGTTAGGTAAAAATTATTGGCATAAAATACAGTACTCTATTTTTCATACCCATTTCATACCCATACGAAAAATATCAGATCTTGCAAAACATTTAACATGCATGTATAGATATTATCAGCATGAATATCTTCATCTGAATCAGAAATCCTATCTGTTGTCTTCTGGACACAAGTAAAAACATCCATCCTTATGAATATAACATCCTCCTCAAACTGACACTTCAAGTTTTACGAACCAACAGGCATATGACGGTTAGTACTCTGATTTTCAGTTAAACGGAACATGGGTTCGAGTCCAGATTCCGTAACATAAGTTTACAGTGATTAATAATTCACTCGAGCCGGCCAACTTGTCTAGTGGTTAACGTGCCTGACTATTGATAGGGAGGTCCAGTATTCGAATCCCGGTTCATGCATGGATGTACTTTCTCTCTCTCTATCCTGTCTTTGTCCTTTTCTTGTGTGTGTGAATGAAGTATGAATGATGCCTACCCTATAAACGGGTCCCTATGGCATGTGTGAGGGTGTGATGGTGGCTCACCCCCCGTGGTGCACCTGGGGCAACGCCTCGGCGGCAAAGAGGTCGCTGTGTCTGGCCGGTTCCTTGGTATCAGGGAACAATAGATTAATAGACTATGTTGCAGTTGTAATTGTCTACAATCTGCCATTAGAAAAAAAAATTCACTCGAAGCTGGAAGTATGATTAAAGTAACTTTATTGATTGTTGAAGAGACTGAAATCAAATATTTTTTTTTTCATCTAATTACGGGCATTTGGGTGACTAACTCTTAGCCACAACAAGGCCGAAAACCGCAACTCATTTATCGTTACCCAGTGGGCATCTGTGATATTCGAGTGAGTAACTCCAATACAGCGAGAAGTGTCACTACAATTTTTCATGCATCATAACAATTTGTATAAGATTTTTATAAACTATCTGCTTAGTGTTTCTTTGTCAGTTGATATAAAAGCATTTCATTTCGAAAACAGTTATGAAAAAAAAATCATATAAGGTATATTTTCATTTAAATCAATAAGAAAAAGATTACACATCAAAAGACGAAAGTGTTGAAATAATATGATAAAATGATTAAAATAATAAATGAATAAAATGATTATATATTTCATTAGATTCGCAATGAATTGGGAAGATTTCATTTATATCAATACAGTCTCAAGGAAACATTTTTCTTTAATTTCTTAAAAGTAAAAAAATAAATAACACAAAATCGTAAAAAATTATTTTTACCATTATTAAGTACGACCCTTTATAAAGGAATTAATCCTTGTTCTCAAGATGAAGAAATTATGAGAATATATGGTATAAGGCTTATAAATTTCACCAGTTTAAAAGTTGAAGATATTGTGAAAAAATGTTTTTCTAATGTCAGGCACTAGGTGATTGACACTAGGCCAAAAAGTGCTATTCATTCATCGTTATATGGTGACACATGTGAACCAAGTCAAGAAGGCGAGTACCTTTACCTATGTCACACCACCATAAACCATTTTATAAGGTTGGCCCCTTCATTCATCCTCTTAGGAGAAGGGACAGAGAGAAAGGAACATCCATGCCTGAATCAAGATTCGAACCCGGGACCAACAGCTCAAGAGTCAAGAACGCTAACCACTCAGCCATCGGTAGGCTTCCGAAACCAAATATGCAGAATTTCTAAAACAAAATACCTTATCCAAATAGAAATTGGTGTCTTAATTTTATATAATTTTTTCTGAGATTAAGTAAATTTTATTCATTTCACAAATATAAGTATTCTTCTGTCCTAATCTTTTAAGTGCTAGAAAAATATAACTTTCCTCATCATTGCCATAGTAACCGATGAACCAAATATTTTTAACAAAAATATTAACTTTTATGCTAATAAAAATTTAAAGTGTTTATTAAATTACGTAATTTATATTATAATTATATAAATTGTTTATTATTTTATACAAGATATTTTAGTATAGATTTAAATGTGTTTCACCTATTTTAACGGAAATGTAATTTTTTTCCAATGACAGATTGTAGACAGTTACAACTGCAACAGAGTCTATTAATCTATTGTTCCCTGATACCCAAGGAACCGGCCAGAAACAGCGACCTCTTAGCCGTTGCTCCGGGTGCACCACGACGGGTGGGCCACCAGCACACACTCACAAATGCCACAGGGACCCGTTTATAGGGTAGGCATCATTCATACTTCATTCACACACACAAGAAAAGGACAGGATAGAGAGAGAGAAAGTACATCCATGCCTGAACCGGGATTCGAACCTTCCTATCCGTAGTCAGGCACGCTGACCACTAGACAAGTTGGCCAGCATGAAAATGTAATTAAAAATTAAATATTAACAAAATTACAGCATATGTATAAAGGATTAGGCAGTTTCTAGAAAAGTTGCACAATCATCTAATAATCTGAAAAACCCTTCAAAGATAAAACTCAAAAAGCACTATCACAAAAAAACTAGAACTTTTAAATGAAAACCGAACTTAGTCATGTTCATTAATTTGAATAATTCTTGAATGTAAATATATATTGCAGTTTTTAATTACTAATTTAGTTAATAAGATCAATGCCTTTATTTTAGCAGTTCATAAGTTCAATTCCTATCTTAATCATGTGTTTTTAATTATTCACAAGCTAATTTAAGCATAAATCCCGGTCAAATTATTCTTTACAGGCAGAAAGTAATCACAAAAATCCAAAGACAAACCAACCAACTGACATTAAGTTTTAAATAATTTTTTAAGTACTTTAGTGCCTAATTTAATAAGACAATTTCGAGTATTAACTATATGTAATTGGTTCATTTAATGAAGCATGTAACTCTAAAATAGCAACAAAAATTTTTTTTTTGGGGGGGGGCACAATCTGAAATTGAGCTCTGCGTTTTAAATCTAGAAGATGGAAAATAAAAATAAACTATTAAAAAAATTTGTAGTTTTAAAAATTTAATTTTCTATGATTCTTAAACTATTGAGGTCATTCAGAGATTTATTTCAACAATTAGAATCGTCCAAATATAAAATTACCTTTAATTTAAAGATAATTTTATTATAAAATATTAGGTCTGTTTATTTGAAAATCTCCAAAAATCATAGTTACAGTCAATTTCAGGTAAAATATTGATTTTATTGAATTCATAAGTTTTGAAAACCAATGACACTTTGTGAGTCACATAAGGGGTCACTGTTTTGTAAAATATGTCAGTCACATTTGGTGAAGTTATTGAAGTCATCAATGCATGAATAGGCAGAAAAATCTCCGAAGAATGAAACATTTATCATTCATTTTCATGCAACATCAGACATTTCAAACTGAGATGGATTTTATAAATTTTTTATAGATCTGCGATTGTTATTTAAATGTCGAACCCTAATTCGAATTGATCCGCATATACTTAAAGTACAAAGACTATAATGATTGCAAAGATAAATTTTAGGGAGCCAAATTGCCATCATTTTAGGATTAAACCAAATTAGGTTTATATCTCATATGTTGGTATTACCTGTAATACTGAATTCAAATAAAGTGAATTTTTATTGGCGATTTGTTTGAACCCATTAATTAATTCATTATTGTATTTTTAGCAAATTTTGACTATATATATGTATATCAAGTTCATTAAGTTTTCATTATTATGTAATGATGAAAATAATCACCAAGTATGTTGGCGATAATATCGTAAATAAACAGAATGATAATTTGGTGATTAGGTCGCCAATGTATAGTCCTTATATAACTGACTAATATCACAAATAGGTTTTTAAATTTGTTTATCCTAGTTCATAGGAAACTTTCATGTCTTTTATCAAGCTTTACCAAATTTACGGATTTATTTTTATAAAAAATATAAATATAAGTTAATTAAGTTTTTATTATTATGTAATGCTATTTAGATACGATTCAGGCTTTCTATAATAAATTTAAACTTTAAAAAAAAAAAAAACTGAAGTTGTGTATTTATTTTTAGTTTACACGTTAATTCCATTTATTATTTGCATATACAAGAACAACTAAAGAACAAAAGTAAAACCCGCCAAGAATTATTTTATGATAAGAAAAAAAGCAGAAGTAGCAAATTTCCACATTTAGTCTTAGCTTAAAGGGTTTTAAGATTAATTTTAAAAACTCAATAATTTATTATATATATATATATATATATATATATATATATATATATATATATATAGACAAACATACATACATACATATACATATATATATACACATACATATATATATATACATACATATATTTATATATATATATATAGACATACATACATACATACATACATATATATATATATATATATATATATATATATACACACACACACACACAGAAAAAAATTGATCAATATTCTCAAGGTTTTCCCAGGAAATCAATATTTTAAAATTTCGAGAAATCAAAAGTGTCAAAATATTGAACGGTTAATTAAGATCTTAAACACAAACCCTAATTTTTTTCCCCATTAAAAAAAAGTTGTATACTTCAAGAATATTCAGCGGTTTAAGTAACTAGAATTCATAATTTGAAAACTTCAAGATAAACATATTTAAAATTTAACTGTTATTTAAAAATATTCGTAAAACAATTTTAATTATGTTAAATATAATTATAAACGAACCCATAAAAGAAGTCCTGAACTCAATGGTAGAATTTAAGGACAGAGTTTGAAGATTTCTCATTTGGGTTTTCAGAAATATTAACTTGATCAAAATGCCTTGAGAGGCAGCACAAACTATAAATTCAATCAAATTTACCATAAATATATTTTTGCCCATATAATTTAATTTCCTATAAAGTAACCATCTGGTATAAATCTGGCCTTTTAGATAAAATCATTTGAGGACACATATATGCATTAAACTGAATTTCAACCTTTGCAATGGATTTTCACAAGTATAGTGGCACACATTAAATAATTCAGAACTTACTTAGATGAATTAATTAAAAAAATTATAAAGGATGTGTAAGTAATAATATGGATTAATTGATAAGTTAAGCAAAATAATTTTCACAAGTGCTTATAAGATTCTTTAACCATAAGGCAGAGGTAGCCTAGTGGTTAGGATATCGGCCTTCCATCTGGAAGGGTGGGGTTCGGTTCCCGTTGCCGCCAAAGACCCACCGAGTACATGCGATATACGTGCTCGTTAAATCTGTGGAATCGAAAATCCTGTGGTCAGTCGTTGGGCAGTTACCATGGGTACAATGGTCTGGAGAATATTTACTCCGCCTTCAGATCAATGCCAAAACTGAGGAAGTGGAGGATTTGAAGAGCAAATTCATACCTTAACCTTCGTGGTGCTGAGATTAAACGAAAGATGTTCCCAATTGACTTAAATTCGCATTGCAAAGCATAGCGGGCTTGTACAAGTGTCATTAGTAACACCATAACAGCAGATTCTTTAACCAAAAAACTCAATACATTGTGTGGTTAGCAAAATAAAACCATCACAATGCCATTGAATTATTTAGCACACACTAAATCTTTAACTCATTTCAAAAGTCACACTTCTGTAGTGAAGTTTCATTTACTCTGTATTTCAGTAATCTAAAAAGAATAATTTACTGATAGAATAAACATTTATGCAAAATAGGTAAAACAAATCACAATATTTTATTACATGCTTATATATACACAATCAAAACATTGAAAAAATTTATATTTAAAAGCAAATAATTATTTAATAATTATGATTTCCTTACAAAAATCATGTTATTTACTTTAAAATATGAGTATGGTAATTAACCTGGAAATATAAATGGAAACAAACATCTTCCATTTTTACTTCGTCCAAGATAAGCATCCAAATATAATACATGGTAAATGACATTTCAAACATTTTAATATCCAACGTATGAATTCTATAAATATGGTTTTCCATGTTATTTCATATTTTACAGAGTAACTATTATATTTAAGGGGGAAAAATCAATAAATTTAACGAACTTTTGCGCTTATGTTGCAACAAAAAAATTTTTTTTTCTTTTTATTATTTCAGGAATATTAATATTACAAGAAAATTCTTTGTTGGCGTAAGCAAGACAATAGTCTTAGGACTTAAAAAAAAAGATGGTTTACAAATATTGCAATTATTAATTTAGAATTCTATTAATCAATGAAATTTTTAAATCGCCCTTGCCGATTTAACTTAAACTTAAAATGGATGTCTTGTCTTTTATCAATTTGCTTTTCTGCTGTTCTATTATCCATGCGCTAATGGATTGAATCGGTGGAAAATGATTTCTCAAGCCGATGTTTTGCTCCTTATTGGAATATATGATATCGTTTTATTAACAAAATGAATTTCGACAATATTCTCAGATATTGAATGTTACACTTCGCCGTGATTGGAAAGCACGTGCAAATTCGTGGACGAGTCATATTTACAACGCCGTCTCAATACGATATGACGTAGATGAAACGCCATCAGACGTCATAGATATTTTAAACCAATGAGAATCATAATAAAGTGGCATACTGGGGATCCTAACTGTAACGAAAGAAACAATCATTTTATGATTAGTAAAAACTATGAAACGCAGTCTTTAGTCCCTATATTCTTAAAAAAAAGTTACCACAACAATCAAATAAAAAATACGCGCGCGCGATATTAAACTTAACTAATATTTATATTATATATAAAAAGAGTGGATTCGGTAAAATTTAATATAAAGTTATCAATAAAGTTCGTTTCATATTATGATTTAATTATTTCATATTTGCAATTAATTTTAAACTTGATAAAATAAAAAATATATTCGACTTTGAGCAAAATATTTTTTTAAAAGAATCATTCCTTCATTATTTAACATGTTGTTCTCTTTTTCATATTTTTTTCTACTTTTTTTAGAACTAATCCTTAGGAATATAATAACGCGAATTGGTAATTCTTACTTTGAATCAGATATTTTTCACATCGACTTTTTAGCAATTAGGAAAATTTTGTAATTTCAATCATTGTTCGGAAAATTTAAATGTTTTTTGTACTCTCAAAAATTTTGTTCATATCAAAATGAATCACATTCTTAATATACAATATTTAATACTAAATTAAAATATTTTAATTTTAATTTGAAATAATATTTTAATTGTTTAAATTTCACATACAATTTCTCAAATTTAGAATTAAGTAATAATTCAGAATAATGATCACTGATGGATAGATTACATATAATTTGATTAAATTAAATAAAATTATCAACTTTGCGCTATTTCACGTCAGAATCCAATTACATTTATTGACAAAAGCGCGCGTATAAAACTATTTTGAAAGCGGAAATGTATCGCTTTTAACAATTTTCAGTTTATTCGAACAATCAGATTTCAGCCGATGCCATTCACTCAAAGCAAAATATTCTAATATAAAATCGTTTTCTAAAAATATCCGGATTGTGAGGTACACGGAGGATGTCACACGCATTTCGGGGCGAGAACAAAAAATAAATATATCCTGTCACCTAAACAATACTCGAACACAATTTAAAATTGTTATTCTATTCGCAACGCTAAGTCGATGAAACAAAAAGAAGCATTGCGGAAAAAAACGTCAGGAAATGCAACGTATTTCTGCGTGTATCCATAACTTATTTTCCTTTCAATTATGAGACTGGCGGCAATAATAGGTGTCAGGTCCTTTTAATTCTTCCTCCAACAAAACAAGGGGGAAAAATCAGGCGAACTGGGCACGAGATGAGCTATTAAAAAATCATCAGATATTGTAAATGAACCACGTTTACTGAGATACAATGGCTAAAGAGAGTCATTCAAGCGATGGTAAGTGACCGCCATTATGCGGCGGCGTTGGCATTGTAATTCTTAATAAATTTGAACTCTCTGACCCGAATATAAAGGATTTATGAAGAATTTCCTTTAGTTTTGATCCATAAATTAAATTTATAAGGACTATTGAAGCTCATAAAAAGAAACTAAATTATATCGAGATGTAATTATGCATGTAACACAAATAAGTATTTTTCGAAAATACCTTTTAAAAAAATATTTCTTTGAATTTTAATTTATTCATGTTTTCAATACTGTCTCAATCAATGTCTAGATATATTTTCAATACTAAATATTAATATTAAAATATAATCAATAAATGCAAAAAAACTCCTTTATTAAAATATTTATCAATGTGTTTATGGGCCATTTTACCATGACTGCCATTTTACCAATATATAAATAGGGGAAAAATAGTGACTTTTTTAAAATTTAGATTTAATGCAAATCAATACGTTCCGTTCAACTGTATCATTCAATTACTTTCCATAAACAAAGTATTTCAAAATACAATTATGATATAATAAATATTTATTTGCCCTGCTTAAAAGACACTTTAATTAAAATTGAACACGTTTGTAATAAATTATATACATTTTCAAAAAAGTGTATGCAAATTCCATTTTAAGAATAAAATGAAAGCATATTTAACATGCTACTACATGTAATGAATATTAATTATTTTCAATAAGACTATTTAATGGAAATAAATTAGTGTATGAGGTGGTTGAGATACCAGTCAGTCGAGAGATGGAACAACAGTCGTTATAAAAGCAAGTCCAACGCCCACATTCATGCATCGTAACTCGTACAACGGCGAAGAGAAATGCATGTGTCGAAGGATGTCGTTCGGTGTTGTTTGCCTTACGATTTCAAACTGTGCTTATCAGCTGCTACATCAAGTCGCCGAATATGTCAAGCTTTTTTAGATAGTGCTGTGAATGAACGTATGGCAAGGCATTGGTTTCACAAGTTGATGTTGGGAGATTTATTCCTCTGTGATGAAGCTTAAGTTTGGAGGACTAGTCAAATGGTTCCCTATGAGCTGTTACCAACGGGCCAAAGATTCACTGTGGACTTGAACTCTTAGAAATTGGAAAGTGCGCAACAAAAGGAGCCAGTACTGCTTAATCGCAAGGCTGTACTGTTCTTGGCCGATAAAGCGAGGCCGCATGTTGTATAAGTGACCAGGAATACCATATAGCGACTGTGTTATCCTCCTTTTTTCATCTGACCTTGCACCATCAGATTACTACTATTTCTTACATTTGCTGGACAATCACCTTCATGAAAAATCCTTCATCAATGAAGCAAAGTGGTGCCAAGCACCTACAGACTTTTTCAAGATCAAAATTCCCCGAGTTTTACTGCAAGGGATTTCACAATTGGGGACATGTTGGCAGAAAGTGCTGAATACCGATGGTAATTACTTTAAGGACTAAGACTTTCTGTAAATCATGTTCTTTTGGATTACTAAAAATGGCAAGAACTTTCATGTTTTCCTTTTTAACAATATGAGGTAGAAAACCAATAGCTGAGTGTTTCATAAAATACAGTGGTAAGACTTATTGGGAAAGCTACAGTAGATTAATTATTTACAGACAGGATGATCTGCAAGCAAATCACAGTAGTAATTAAATATCTGTAGCTTCATATTTCTTTTGAATAGATTAAAGATCTTTCATTAATACTTTGAAAGAAGTTCTAAGAAATGAATATTAAAATGTGTGCATTTATATTAATTGTATTATGCGAAACTAATTACATATCAACAAATAAAATTATAAATTCATGCACAATTTGATGCATAAAATGTCTAGCCCTTCAATAGTAATTATTAAATTTTTTAATTAAAATACAGGGTTAATACTCTATGATCTTTTAATTAACATTTTAATTGCAGTTAAGATTTATTCATTTATGATAAAAAAAAAAAAAAAAAAGAAATATGAAAATAAATTGAACTGTTTTACAGTTCACATGCACTATACCTGTTAAGATGTGCAGTAAACATGTAAAATCAATTTCAAAACAGTAAAAATGCAATCAAGATCTCACAAAAAAAATTGAAAAATTGACGCTTTTTTATGTACAAAGATCAAAAGTCAAATATAAATGTGTCAATACATGTGATAATTTTCATAACTTTTATTCACTTACATTGAATAAAAACGTGAAGATGTTTAAGTTATGATAAATTCACTCAGATCACACAATATAAAATTAGAAAAATCCTTATTTCTCTTTGCTGCTTTTAGCATTAAAATAGAATTAAAAAAAAAAAAAAAAAAAAAAAAAAAAAAAAATTCAGAATAGATGATAAATTAGTTATATTACCAGTAAAATTATAAATGCCTAAAGAATTTAATACAAAAATATACAAAAGGTAATAAGCTGGTTCATTATTTTGAAGATTATTAAAAGTTAAACATAAATTCAGATTGAGATTCACAGCAATTAAAACAATCAGAAGAATATGAATATTATATATTTAAAGAGATTATAAGATGCAATAACTCATTAAATAGACACCAAATAGTTATCAATTATATTTTCATAATTTTTCAAATACATTTTAATACTTATTAATGTAAAATACTAAGCATCAAAATTTTAAACTGAATGTCCTCCATTAAGTGTACAATTTTTAAACATTTTTTTCCTATTAATTCTAGCAGCCTTAATATCTATATTTTAATATTTGAACTGAAATATATAAATCAATAACAATGAAAAATATATACACAGAAAATTTACATAACTACATGTACAAATAAAAGCAATTACGTATATTATTTCACCCGTTTTATAAAAATTATTTTATTTTTGAATAAGCTAGTTCAAAGATGAAAAACAAGATTAAGATCCAAGATAAAAACAAAATCCATTTTAACAATATTTTCGAACATAATATAAAACAAAGTGAACATAAAATAAGAACAAAGTGAAATATCATACAATGCATCAATCTGAAAACATTTTAAAAGATATGGCAATCTCTAAAATTTTTCATATCAAGACAGAAATTTAAATTTTGTAAAAATTTCAAATTACAATCTGATTGAATAACCTTATTAATAATAGGTGCAACTCAAGAATTCAAAAGAATAGAATGTATAAAAAAATTTATATGCATGTGTGTGGGTGTATATATATATCTATATATCTATATATATATATATATATATATATATATATATATATATATATAAATAAATTAAAATCTAAATACAGCAAAGTTGAACTGAAATGAAGAAATAATACAGATTCTTTATTTCTGGCTTTACATATTTGTACAAGGGGAAGGTAGACTCAAAATCAATTTTGTATAATGAGATTTATTCAAAGTGAAATATTTTTTGAGGGTGTAAAAATTTTTTTGAATTTCATTCAGGTCTCGAATTATTAAATCACACACACACACTACATTAATATATTTACAAAATTCACTTACATAAAAATATCAGTAGCAATGGCAATTTTTCTTATTTGAAAAAACAATTTCTCTACATGTTACAGACAATATCTAGATAAATTTGATTGAATTAAATAGTATAATTCAACTATCACCATCACAAATAATGTTTATTTCCTTCAATAATAGTTGCTTTTAATAAATAAAATTGCTACTATGTGATACACTTATCAGATACAAATAAAATATTTGTTGCTTCATTTTTATACAAGTTAAAAGGCTATTCATACTTTTCAGAAACTTTCAAAAATCTTACAACTGCTTTGTAGGTTACTTATTACTATAAACAATATGATGAGCTAATGTTTTATATAATTAATACTTTTAAGCAAATGAGATTATTTTTTTATTTTAACAAAGAAAAATGTTTAATAATTTTACTTATTTAAGAGCTATAAGATCAGTGCTCATATTCAAATATATGATATAAATAAAATACAAACATCAAATTAATAATTTTAAGGAATTAAAAATATTTCAATAAAATACTTTTAAAAATATTTGAATAAATCAAGTACTTTGGTTATTCAATGAATTACTTCCAATTAAGATTTTCGTAATGTAACTTTATTAGCTTTAACTTTTTCCAGAAAACTTATAAAATTCTTTAAAGAAATAAGCTAAAATCATTAATTGCCTCCTCCCCACAAAAAATCTTAAATCTGGAAAAATAAAGATAATATTTTTTTCACAGATAGTTTGTCATCATATACTTTCAAATGTGAAAAGTTATCAAAATTTAGCTAAATATTTTTTAACATAACCAAATAAAATGTTTCAACATGCGAGAATAAGTTTATTTTGAATTCTTTCCTTCAAGATCTTGATTTAAAAAAGGGAGTAATCGCAAAACACATGCTTTTACAAAATTGTATAATTAATTCTTATAATAAGCACTTAAAAAATTTCTTTGTACAACCCAATTCATTTAATATAATTTCCATTCATTTTAAATAGAAAAATATTGAGTATCTGAGTAAAATTTCAGCAAAAGAAATTTAACAATAAATTAATATAATTACATTTCTTAGCTAATATTTTAGTAAGTAACAATTTTTATCCAATACTTTATTTTCATTGGGGCGTTTTCATATAATTTGGGTAAATGTCACATAAGTACTTGAATGACTTAATGATTACCAATGATATTATATAATCAATGACTGCCAGACATCAACCAATGATTCTAACTAAACTCTGTGGCACAAAAGCCCATGTGGGCCAAAGCCTACAGTGCTTGTCTCTGATTTCTTGTTTGAGAGGCCTGGTGAAGCAAAGTATATATCTTGATTAGGTGATCAGCCTAAGGTGAAGTGTTTAGTTCTCAAGCATGCTTGTTACTCAATTTATTGACCCATTGAAAAGATTAAAGGTTGAATTGACCTTGAATAGTCTGAGGATCAAATCTGGGACATATGCTTTGGGAGTGTGAAACACTGCCACTAAGCTACTAGGCTTAATCAATGATTTAGTTTTCATAAAAGCAAATTGTATCTTAATAGCAGGGTATTCTGAATAAATGATCACAGGTATGATTAGTCATCAAGGAAAAACAGAAGATATATGTGGCACTTTAGCCTTCTGCATATATATCTAATGGAACAAGTGCATGGGAGATTTTCAAGTTTACTATCTTGAGACAAGTGCTTTGACTAATTATAAAATGTCTTCCCAAAAGGTAGTTCTGGCAGTAAATATTAAAATATCTTACAAGTCTTCTGCTGCCCATTATGCAGTGTTAAAGTATATTTCACTGGTTTCATTGACATTTTCTTAAATTTTTCCTTAACATTATTCTAAAAGTTTTTAAGATTCACGATTTGATTGGACTTCCAATGGTGTTTTCTCCAAAAAAAAAAAAAAAAAAAAGAGAGAAAGAGAGAGAGAGAGAGATGATTGTTTGGTTTTACAACAGGAAACATTGAGTAAAAATAAAGACTTCATTAAAATAAATTTTTTTTAATGTATTCAAAATCTTAGAGAAAAATTTTCATAAAAAATTTCTATTTTCTGAATTGTAAACACTAGAAAAGTTTGGTCGCATATATATTTTGGAAAAATATTCTTTCTGGATATTACATACATACATAATTTTATGAGCTCAGAAAGCTACATATATCATGCATGGCCCCAAAACATGCATTAAGTGCAATCGCATGCAAGTCCAAAAAAATATCAAGCATACATATATTATTTTTCACTATATTCCGTTGAACTCATACACAACTCTACAAGCAACTCAATTAAAAATCTTTTTAAATTCTTTTTTTATTTTTAAAGTTTTATTTTTACATGGAATCTTGATAACATTGTAAATTAAATATTCTTACCTTATTTATCATGTGTTTCAAAAAAAAAAAAAAAACTAAAATAAGTAGTTTAAAAATAGACAAAATTTTATTACAAACATTACATATTTTTCTGAATAATTTTTTTATTGTAATAGAAATTATTCTTATTTGCATGGTAGTCATTTAAGTTTATGGGTTTCCTAAGAGAATCTTCGATTAATCTAGTTAGAAAACTCATAAATTATATGTTCAAAAGTATCTTTCCATACAATACCAAAAATACACTTATAAGCTTTATTAAAAGCATTTGGCAACATTTCAAAATTTCATCTGTGAAGACATTTCCTTTAAATCAAACAAATATAAAAAATTATTTTTCTTGAAAGAGCATAAGTTTACAAATGTACAAATTTTTTATGAATTATATTTTTGGTAAAAGCAATATCTAAAATTTTCATAACAAATTCAATGCTTACCATGAAGTATACAAACATCCAAAAAAGGCTTCTTGCATTTATGTTAGCTTTTTATTTCTCAAGTTATCTCCAATAAATTTTTAATCATACAGATATATATTGCTCATTATTATGAATAAGTGCATTACTAATAAATTTTCCCACTAATAAGAATTTCATGAATAAGATCTATATAAATAATACAATGGGTTAAGAAAACATCAATTAAATTTTTTCAATAAATTGCAAATACTAGCTAAATTATTTTTAAATTGTTAAAGTTGTTTTATTTTATATTTCAACATTGCTTTTCTAGAAAAATTATGTATTATTATAAATAAACAATATAACAGTATAACAAACATATGAACAGTAGAACTCAAATTATCTGAATGGCTGATTATCAAAATCACTTTTAGAATTTCAGAAAAATAAATAAGACTGGAGAGAAGGAAAATGAGAAAAATCCCAAGTAAAATAAAGGTGACAGAAGGGAGATGATGATAATGAGACACGTCCCTTGAGGAATTCAAAAGCATTTTTTTTATAATTAATGAATATTCAGAAGTTAGAGATAAAGCATCAGGAGAATGAAATAATAAGTCAAACTTTAGATTTCAAATTGCAAATAATGGCAAACTTGTTTCAAGTGTTGATTAAAAAGATGAATTTAATGTCCAAGTTACGCCAGACATCAGACTATCAACTAGTAATGCATTTGCCAGCTTTACAGTGGATAGAGCATCAGTTCGAATGTGACCATATGCAAATTCTCACTTTCAAGTGGATGCACGACTTGGCTGCCCGAAAACGGATGAAGGCAGTGAAACAGTTAACTCTAATCCAGATTTTGAGCAAGCAATGATGTTCATTTACAGCATTGTACATACATATATAGTGTATCAATGTACAGCACTAATAAGCATTTTCATTTAATTGTGATTAAAATTTTTTTATGTAGCCTTTTTCTCCATTTTCAATATACAATAATTAATTCAAATCAACCCTTTTTTTTTGAAAAAATTCACATATCCTAATGAGGTCTGGTCCAATTGATTTGAATAAGAGAGAGAGTTCTACTGTATTGATACAAAATACAATAACTTAACATTTATTAAAGTTCAATGGTATTTTTATAATTTTCTGCAACACCTGTATGCTACTAATAACAATTTGGAAAAAACAAAAATTGATAATTGGTAATAAATTATTAAAAAATAAAAGCAGGAATAAAAACATCATGGAGTTAGGTTTTGTAGATGATTCCTTGTATAAGTTACCTGGTCAATGTTAAAGAATAAAAAACAAGATGGCCATCAAAAAATCAATAAATAGAAAAGATAGCTATTTGTACAGTAATATATTCAAAGATATATTTTCTCAGAATAAATTTTTTTTTTTTACACCCATTTGTTGCTTTAGTAGTAAATCTGTAATTTGAAGTAAATTTCCAATCTTTAAAACAGCAAGACATGAAAACAGACAAAAATAAAGGAAGAACTTTTTCAACAATATAATATTTATAATTTAATTTTATACATACATTGCATGATACTATAATATCATAGTTTATATCATTACATTCGGTCATGCAAATAATATTGTACATTAATGACTAATAAATACATAATAAATTTTAATTCTAATATTCAATTTGAATAGCTTTAAGCATGCATTATATATACTTAATATAACTTATATTTATTTAATTCACAAGAATCTTAACATTATTTATTAAAAAATCTCAGCCTTAAAATAATTACTTTTTATTTTTTTAAAACTAAAATATTTAAATAGATTTAAAAATATAGTAAGTCTATAAAACATACAGTGAACAATATAAATAAGCAAAATAAGAATTTACTATATTATCCAACCAAGTAATTATATTTATATTTGTATGTATGCATGTTTTAATTTGTTGAATGATACAGTAAATTCTTAATTTGCTTCTACATATTGTTTGATACACAAAATGCATAAAAAGACAAATAGTTTCACTGAAATTAAGAGAAAAAAAATGGAATGTCAGAAAACAGTATTTGAAAGCAATACAAAATTAAAAATAAAAAAAAGTAATAAATTTATAAATTTGAATTATTCTTTAATTATATTTATGTGGATTTTCATCTATCTTTATCATCTTTCAAATTGGTTTAAAAAAATGATTTCATATGTAAATGATTGAAAGAAAAGCAAATAAAATTAAATCATGAAAAACAATAAAGACAATTAAATAGTTATGCTTTAATTAATGTATTATAATTTACCAAAAAACAAATTATAAGAAAAATAATCTGATTTTTTTCACTCATGTAGTGCATCTAGTAAATTACTCATGAGTTAAAGTTCAATTTAATTTTTAACAGTCTGAAAAAGTGTTCTAAAAGACTGATTAATATTAATAAAAATAATGAATTTGTTCTTGACACTTAATTATTTAACCTTTGAGGATCAAGGTCAAGTTAAACTTTGAATTAAGATAATTATTCTCTTCTTCAAATGCTTAATTTATAAATGTCACTGAGAATCATTAAAAAACAAATATAATTTTAGCAATCAATTAAGATTAACTGACATTGAATGCTTTATATCACAATATAAGCAAGGATAATTGATAATGATATTTTAATTAATTCAAATTGCAGAGATTTTAAATATCCTTGCAATTAAAAGTTCAAGAAAAATTAAAATTTTATTGGATATAATATTTTTTGTTTAAAAAATGTATTTATTCTAATTAATGTAATTAGATAATTCCTTAAAATTTTTGAACTATTTAAGTAAAAAAAAAATTATAACTTTGTACTCTAAGCAAACATAATATTCAAAGCATTAATAGATTTAATGATTAATAAAGACACCTAAAAAGATGTCTTTTACTGTTTTACATTCTACTTATTCCTTTCAAAACTGTAAAGAATAAAAAAAGGTAAAAGCTATATGCATTTTAATTATTTTTATGAATTTTTAACATTATAACTATAAATCAATTACTAAAATTTTCATAATTATTGCTATACTCTTGGATAAAAATGTTTGTATACAATTAGCTGCATACTTTTATATGATAGTAGGCACAGATTATATCGGATTTATTTGATAGCAAACTTTATATAATAAGGAAACAACCAAAACCAAAATAAATTTAGCGTAAAAAAAGCCAATTTTTTCCCAGACTGGCTGGCTCAAAATATAAGACTCATATTTCTATTTATTCATGGAAAACAATTTTTGCATTATGAATAATAAGAAAAAAAACTTTTTTTTGGAAAATTAAAATAATTTAAAAACATAGATAATATGAATAGTAAAAGAAGTTACACAAATCAGAAACATTTGAAAAAAAAAAATTCTGTATGTAAAAAATATTCAACTACACATTTTGCTTAAAACTAATAGCTGATGTATGCATTCAATTATTTCTATAATAATTCAATGCTAAATGAGCTCTTTGAAGTCAGTAAAAGTATAAACGACCAGCCATCAATAAGAAAAGAATATTTCAAAAACTAGTTTCCTATTTGACAGCTGATTATTTCTAAGAGAGCAGTTTAATAAATAATTGAATCAACTCATTTCTCTTAAGGCATTAACATTAAAATGAAAATTCTAAATGATACCAATAATTCAATAGATATTAAAATTTTATTATATATAAGCTAATACTATTGATTAAATTATAATTCACATTTATAAGGTGTATAAAAAACCAGGTTAAAATTAATAAATTAAAAAGTATTTTAATTAAAATTTATCATGATCAATCATATACTGTAAAGGAAATAATTAGGTTTTCAGAACTGATAATGTAGAAGCAGGAAATTGTTACAATAAAAATTAGAATAACTATTATATATTTATATAAATACTTGCATCACAATAAAAAAAGTTTGGAACAAAAATTTTTAAGGTAGTTGTTTTCATCAAATTGAAACACAAACATAGTCTTTTTTTTTTTTTTACTGTATGTGTATTCTAACAAAACAAACTTAATTCGAAAAAAGAATAAAACTTATAATTTTCTCTAAACTTACCATAACTCTAGAAAAAAACAAGTTGCATACCAAAAAATAGTTAAAAAGATTTAACAATAGGAAATTTCACAATTTGAACCTGAAAATAAGTTGAAAATAGGAAAATAATTATTAAAATTGAAATACACTTTCAAAATTTATTAATTTATTTTTATCATGTGTAAATAGAAAATATGCCTGATTTAAGTTTGAGTAATAGACACTGAATTTATATTTAATTCCTAAGAAAAATACCATCAAATGACTACTGCACATATATAATATAATATATATATATGCATTCATACATTTATATTTAATTATTGCAGGGTCTCTTGCTCCCATTAAGCTATTTGAGAAACATACTTTACAAAAATTTCATTATCTCATGTAGCAATAGACATGCCATTAAGAAAATAAAATCTATAATTATAAGTAAGGCATAGGTTTTTCATCTCAATTTTTTTAATAACATCTAAAAATTATTTGCATGAAGTATTCACACTTGGACAAAATATTTAAATCAAAGAACACAATTTAGTTACAATAAATAAATAAAAAAAAATCAAAGTGCATGTACTTTCTTTTATATAATTTATGAAAACAGAAGGTCCTATAAAAATTAACATTAGGTGCATTTCAGATGAAAGTATTGATTTCAATTTTTAAAATATTATATTTTAAACATTTTTAAGCAGGCAGGGATTTTTTTTAAAGTATAAATTGCATTCTTAATTAAATAACAATGAACTAATTTGATTTTAAGCCACTTTTTTAAGAAAGCCAATAAATGTTATATTCATTTTAATTATTAAAAAAAATGACAATACAGGTTTTCCAAAAACAAAAATCTGTATATTATATTTAAATTAAATAATTACTTGCAAAGTTATGTTTTTTCTTTTAATTTGCGTAAGGGACAGCACACACAAGTGTCATTTTTCCGACAATTTTTTTTCTAGGATTATGCTCCATTATATTATTTCTTCATTTATATTGTAAAAAAAAAAAAAAAAAAAAAAAAAAAAAAAACATCAGTTAAAATTTTCTGGATAGATACTTATTACATAATAACATTCATTATGAAGGAAATACTAATAATTTAATTTTGAAATAACACTGAAATTCTTTTGAAAAATATAAATGAACTTTTCTTAATAATTTGGATAGAAAAAACTTTAAACTTATTAGGTTCAGAATTTTCATATACTTTACATAAATTGATTGGTTAGATTTAATGGTACAAAATAAATACTTCAACCTGTGCAAGTCAAATATAGAGCAATAAAACAAATCTTTTAGATTTTTATTTATTAATTCTGTTATAAAGTTAATTAAAAAATCATAATATAAACTTGTAAATTATTACGGCCACAAAATAAAGCAATGATTGAAATTTTGTTAACAATAAAATCAATTATTTAAGTTACAGTATACATTTTTCTTAACATATTATCTTATAAAATAAAAATTTATAACAAGAGTTAAAATTTTAAAAATGCATCTAATTAAATTGTAACAATTTACATTATTTTTTGAACAGTCAATCAGTTTTAATCTAAGCTAATGAATTTCATAGGTTTCTCATATTCAAACAATAAAATCGTAAAGAAAATATAAGTTATGTTAATACTTTATTATTTGTCTTAAAAGATCAATTGAAATAAGACTATTGTTCATAATTTTTAATTAATGCATGTTGATAAAAAGTAATCAGTTTATTCACTTTTTTGCCTGCCTTCTCCCATTTGCTTAAAATTTCAGTACAACATGAAATTTATGTATACATTAAATTGTCAGTTCGAAATTAAAGAAAATTCTTTTTATGTTAATTATGGCATTAAAAAGTAACAGAAATTCTACTTTATAAAAATAAAGCAGTAATATATAGATTAATAGATAAGACATGAGCACATACAAGATACATATTTTTATTGCTTAATTAATCAATCCAATTTCAGGTTTAAATAACTTTTTGCCTTATTTCCTTCCTTAATAACACTGATAACTAAATTTTTTGATGAAAATTTTGAATTTATAATTACTAGCTTCCACTAAAATATAAAATGATATTCAACATAAAGGTAATACTCACATTTTGAAAGAAAATTTCACAACTGTACAATAAAATTGATAATCTGTTCTTTTATCTCTCATTTCAACTATATTACAATGAGAATACTGAAGTTACTGGAGCAACAGGTGATATGTAGAAACTTAAACTCTTGAAACAGCAAACTGTGGTCATCAAATAAAATATAGATAATACAGTACTTTTCATTGATTCACATGCGAACCAGGCAATGCTGCTTTTCTGGAAAAAAATGTAGTTTTATTAATTATTATGCGTTATTAAATTATATTCTTTTACTCTTATCAATTGGGAAGCACTGGATTTCATAATAAACTTTAATATAAGATTATGAGCAGATCAAAGAAAATTACAATTTTCACACTTTAATTGAAATATAAATTTTATACACTTTTATAAATAGAAAAATAATAATTTAAAAAGATTAATTGCAAACAAGAATTTTTTGATTTTAAACAGCAGAGGATAATTAACATGTAATAAACAAAAATTTCTTTAAAAAATAGAAATTTTGAATACAAGACTAATTAAAATATAATAAAACTTAAAACAAGCAAATTTCAGCAGAAAAAAAACAAAAAGGAAAATATTGAAAAAAAGGATAATATTTTTTAGTGAAAACTATTTTTTTTTTCATTAAAAAACTCTAAATGTCTTTTCAAGAAAATTTTAAAATTGGTAAATATGACACATACATTTTTAGCAGAAAAAAAGATAATACTTATTACCATATACATAAAGTGAAAACAAAAATTATACATGAAGAGACTAATGAGACAAAACTTGTAAAATTGTATAAATTCAGATGACATAAAGAAATTTAATGGCAATCCTCAGAATCCATGACACATGACACATAGGATAACAAAAGATTGTTGAATAAGTAGCCAAATTATATATTGAAAAGAAACTAGCAAAAATATTTGATAACAAAAATTACTCTACTTCATAAACATTAACACTAATTTTTTATCTTTAGAATTAAGGTCTTCATCAATTTTTTTGTTTTTGGGAATATATACATAAAAAATTAATAAAAAGAAATATATCAATACAATTACAGTGTATCAGAAATACATTTTATTACAATCCCATTACCCAAAAATGCAAACAAAAATTATCAAAGATTTAAGTAAAGAAATGATTGAATCTTTATATCTACTTTCATAGTTTAAAAATAAATATCAATTTAAAAAATATACACACTTTGGTAATTTTATTTAAAGACTTTTTTAAACAGCAAAAAAGAATTCTGTTTTTCTATTCATTGGTTTAACAAGAAAAATAAAATATTTCATAAATATATTCAGCAAATATTTAGTTTTGTCGCACTTCAGCCCCATTTTGATTATGCAAGCATTTTGAAGAGAATGGGTATCCACAGACCATGAAAATTTCATGATTAATTAAAATATAAAATCTATCATATAATCTTCATGTTTATGCAATTAGTTTAAAATACAGTTAACAAGAGGAAGTTTTATGTTACCTTGGCACAATTATTACCATAGAATTCCAGAACCATTCAACAACTAAATCAGTAATAATTGCCCTTTGTTATATGTTGTTGCAAAAGGAAATAAAGTAACTTTTAAGCATAATTGTTCAATTATAATTATGGCCGTAAGAAGCCCAAATTAATAAGCAAAATTAAAATCAATTTTTTCCCCACAAAATTATAAAGCATAGAAAAATTCTTAAGTTTTTAATTTAAATAAATTTTTAAAAATATTTTGAAGATGTATAAGCAGAACTATTTGACAAGTTTCAAAATAATTTAGCTTAATAATTATTTTTGTTTACACTCCATTAGTTGCATAATGAGTTATTAGCAGTGGTTAATGGTAAAAACCTTTAAAAAATTCTGAATGACTCTTTTTTCATGCAACTGAATCTAGAGTCATTGGATATGAAATGAAAGCAATTCTTTACAGAATATGCACAATTTGCTTGCTGCAAAATGATGGGAATATACACGAGCTCTTGCTTAAAACACACATAATTTTAAACAAAGTTTTTTGTTTTATTAAAGATAAAATTTTCATATAAAACCAATGAATAGATGCCTAAATGATTGATTTGGTCGTCACTCTAAGTTTACTTTGTGAACATGATGACTAATTTAATCTACTGTTAAAGGTAGACTAAGCATATTATACACGACACTAAAGGTGAGGATCAAACACAAACTGTTGAAACTAAAAAAAAATGGGCTGTAAGCTTGCTGATAACTAAATACATATTTAAATATAATTTTAATCTCAAGATATTTTTATAATAACACCTGCTACTCTCATTTATCTTTCCTCTTATGGTAAAATGCAGAAATTTCGAATATGTTTGCATACTATGCATACACAAAAATATAAAATTTTCATATTCTCAAGTGACAAAATAAATGTATAGAATGGTTTAAGTATTTCAAAAACACAGTAAACTTATAAATGATGCCACAAAGTCACAGTACAATTTAATATATGAATGATTAATAAACCCAAAACATAAATAAATAGATCTAGATGACTTTATAATTTGAAATTTTATAAATTTACAATATAGTTTTAGCTATCATCAAAATTAAAACAAACTTATTTTATGCTAAAAACATTAAAGTCTGTAAAAAAAGTTTATGTTTAAAAATAAATCTATTTATAACGATTAAATTGTAGCAGTTAAACTATTAATGTTGATTCATATAAATTTTCTGAAAGTTAAGCTGAAACAATAGAACACTAATTTACAAAATTTTTAATCATTTACGAGCTATGCATACATAAGTTAGAACATACACTTGACATAGAACTATTTGGAAAAATGTATGTACTATTTACAAATAAAATGTTTCATGAATAAATAGAAAAGAAATCTAAAAAACAATAAATATAAGACACTGCTACAAATTTATTAACTGAATTAAATAGATAAGAAAACAAGTAACAAACATTTCATAATATATGAAAAATAATTAAAAATATAAATATAATATTTTTCACAATTTAAAACAAATAATGGTACATTAAAAGTACTAAATGAGTAATATATATACACGACTGATTTCTTTGCAAATTAATTTAATATAAGTTAATTAATAAATTAAGATATTATACTAAATATACATGATTATCATAGAAAGTTTCTACAAACTGATGGAAATACAATATTGAAAAAGTTTTTTCAATAAATGGTACAGTATGTGGAGCAAAGAAAAAATATAAAATCTATTAAAGATTTAATATTTGTTTTTGAGATACTACAATGACATTTTAAAATCTTTTTTAAAGCCATTTGTAACTACTAATTAAAATGAAAAATAAATGCTTAATATACTGCATCATCTGATATAGTGTTTTGTAAATCCAACTACATGTATAAATAATGTGCACTTAATATTCTCAAATAAAATATAATAATATTAAAAAAAGGAAAAATCCTATAAACTTTTTTGGAAAATTTTATATATTTTTAATAATAATTTTACTATAAATTTACTTATAAAATTAAAGCATAAATTTAACTTGAAATGTTTTCAAATAGTATCATAACAATGATAGGTTTTCTTAAATAACTTCTAAGTATATTTTAATTGAAATTTTGATAAAAAAAAACTATAACATTTCTTTGCATGTTAGGAAATTTTAATCTAAAGGAAATAAATCTTGGAAAAAAGAAGTTGTCATATTAATTTATCTTTAACATAACAGTCAAATAAAAAACACATAAAACATTCATAATAAATTTGTAGGCATTGTTTTGTAATAAAAAGAATTATTACAATGAATAAAGACAGAAGTAAAAAGATATTTAAACAATTTCCGATATCAAAGTAGTAAATAGAGAAAAATTTGAAATTTTTACGTTAAAAATATATCACAGCAACAAATGTAATTACAGTTACCTTAACAGTCGAGAAACGTAAGCTGAATTTTCAGTCGATAATGAAGAAAACATTATTAAATGGAAATTAAAATAATGCAAGATGTATATTTATGACTTACTCCACAATAATTAACAAGAACAGAGAAATAAGAGCATTAAATCCGAGAGTTTTTGAAGAGTTCCAACAATAACAACAACGAAGAGAGAAAGCTACCAGCCATCTATCACCCACAATGCCCCGGGAGAAAAACTGAACACCAGATGGTGTCGAGCGCATGCGCAGTCTCGCTCAGATGGATGCTAATTAGTACAATCAAAATTTATTCCCGAAAGCAAAGATGTTTACAAACGCTAGTCTCGTCGAATGGGAAGGAGCATCTCCAGTGATTTCTTCTTGGCGCTGATCCTTGTGAGGCTCGTGAGAATTTTTCTCGTCGTTTTATCCTTAAATACAGACTTATAAAATAAAAACTAAGACTTTGTTCGAAATATCTTACAATCAAAATAAAATTGTATTATTGTGAAAAGAACATTTGTAATAAATAATCCAGCGGCTAAAAGAAGGACTTAAGAGTTTGTCACGTGCGTCACAATAGAAACTGTAATTTTTATGTAAATATTAGAAGACTAGAAAACATGGCTAGAAAAAAAGTATTTTAAATTCTGCCGCAATTAAAAGTGACTGAAACTTTTCACAAGACTAAAGAATAATTTAAAGGATCTGTTTTCCACAAAAATTCTAAATAACTCTGAAGGTAAGTTTTTATTTATCCGACTTAAGCATTCGATTTCATAAAATTTCAAAATAATAACACATAACTTTAATTAAATTAGAGATTAAGTATAACCTAAGTGTTCATATATATTTGAATATTTTCATTATTAATAAAAATTGTATGAGGGTAATTTTAACTTATATTCATTATTTTAATAGAATAGAAGTTGATTAATATTTTGTGATTTAATTTTTGCAAAGAAAAATCACTTTCTTAAATTTAAAATAAATTTAAAGTAAAAAAAAGAAACAGAAATAATATTGGAATCTTAATATAATTTATTTTAGTTTAGATATCGATAACCAAATCGTTTTACAGTATGATATGAAATTATGAAAATATATTTTACGTACTTTCGTTATTATAATTCTATACACTCATTAATTTATCATATTAAACTGACTTATCATATATATTATTTCTGTACACTCATTAATTGATATTTTATTTTGTAGAATCAAATGCATTCCATAATTTAAGGATGCCAATTTTTTTTAAAAAACCTATACTTTCTAACACTTTATGATGCATTTATTTTAATTTTATGTTTTGATTTTCATTATAAAAGTCCGTAAGTTGTATATTTTAATTCATATTACAACAATTTAAGAAAGAGACAAGAAACTCTTACAAAGATTCGGTAAGCTTTACTTTCTTTGTAGTGAATATAGCTCGTATTTTTATAAGCCAAATAATTTTGATTTGTGATCTTTATTAAAAACGGAGGTATCTCAATTTTGAATCGAAAGCCCTTAATAGAAAGATCACGAGGACAAATATGGGTCTTTGTGTCAAAGATACGATACGTTTAAACAATTTAATAGACAATACTTGCATATATATTTATTTATAATTGAGTTTTTTCTCTGAAGTTCAACTATAAATAATTCTCGGTCACGACTTACGGTTGAAATGACATTCTATAGTATTCATTAGAATAAACAATTCATGAAACTAGTTAAAGAAACAAGTTAAGCAAGTTCGTGCTTTAGCATTAATGTTTTTCCCAACACAATTTGGGGATTATTAAACTATGCGAACGTGATCAAATTGTTCCTAATGTTCCATGTGTGATAAATAAGATTATTGGTCCATATATTAAGTAAATTGGTGCTGCTGAAATATTACATTTCCTTGAGAACATTTAATCAAAATATTTATTTATATTGTATACAAAATCTAGTTTTATGAATGCACTTGCTTATAAGTTAAGTTTCTTGAAAGTTGCAGGTATTTAATTTTGTGAAGGAAGATTTTTACGAACGTTAAATTTGTAAATTATTCCTTTAAAATGTGATTATAAGCGGGCACCTTTCATACTAATAAAACTTTATTTTACAGATTCCATGTTTTTCGATTACTTTATTTTGAATGTTAGCAAATGGAACTTTTGTTGTTGACAATGAATTTACAGTATGCCCGTATGATACTTAAGAAAAGTTACTTTAAGATAGACGCTTCAGCAGCTAATTACAATCTCAAATCCATTTCAATTTATTTGATTTATAAAAGCGTATTATATAATTATGAATAGATTAGAAGTCTAGATGGCTAAATGTGAGTATTCTTGATTCATTTAATTGAGATAATTGTTAAAAATTTCCAAAATATTAAATGTAATTTTATTATTAATATTCACTACAGTATACTAATATAAAAGCAGAATCTTGTGTTCCATATGAATACACACACACACACATATATATACACACAACTTTTATTTAGTTTTTAAGACAAAGTACACTCTTCATTTACAATTTTTGATTTCGATAACAATTGCGTTTCTAATAATTTTTTTTTTTTTTACTTTTTTGATTTTAATGTAATTGTTTCTTTTGCTGTGTAATCAATTCATTGTTATTAAATATTACTAGATATATGGCAAATTAAAAATGATCGAGAAGGTTTACTCTTAACATTAAGTTTCGCTTTAGAATTCTAAAATTCAAAATTCTTTTATATTTGCCATATTTTTCTCTAAAAATTACATATAAAGTTCTATATGTAACTCTGTTTTATTATCGTAATTATTGATATAGTTATGTTGATAAGAAAATCCCCCCCATAAATTTTGTTTTCATTAAAAATTACGTTCTTAATAGTGTAATAAATGCAAATATGCTATGGACAATAGATTCAGTTTTTCATTAAAATGTAGCACCAGAAAATAAAGTTATGTCCAAATATTTTTGTTTTATCTTAACAATATTTTGTAATGAAATATTAGGTTTGTATAGACCGTGTTTACCGTTACAGTCTTGTTCTTTGATTGACAGTATCTGCAAATGTTTTATTCGAAGATTAAGAATCAACCAACATATTTTATTTGAAATATATTATTTATATACGCTTATGTTTATGATACATTATAATTGAAAAACATTAAATAATTATTATTGTTTAGTAAAAAATTTCTAGTTGTAAGCCTTTTTTTTCTTTAATACCTCATTTTGAAAGCTCCATATTTAAATGAAAATGTATTATTTAAGTTCTACTGAGGAAACATTTTCGAAAGTGAAAATGCTCTGGTACTAGATATATTTCGATTGTTTGCTAAATGAAACTGTTAGAGGGTAGATAAAAGCTTTTTTGGAAAAATGAAAAGTCGTTTTTCAATTTATCTTTTAAAACATAATTAGTTTTATAAATAGGAATCACAAGAAATCTGTTTCTCCACTTCCTTAAGTATACCTAAGGTTTTAGAAATATTATATCTAATTTATTTTAGCAAAATATTTTATGAAATATATAAAAGCATTTTGTAACGTAATTTTAAAACGTTTTATTATTTTATTATAAATTATATTTTTTTTATCAAAATTTAAGTTCCTCTTTTTGTCATCAGATTTTTAAAAAATGTTAAGGTTTTTGATAAATGTTTGATAACTGAAATATATTTAATAAAATACGATTTAATCCTTTTAATATTGCACAGAAAATAGATATAATTAATGCATTTGAAATTATCATTGCTACTTTTGACTTGTAGTTATAAAAGCAATTACCCAAATGAATTAGAAAATTCACACAAGTTGAATTCTGTGTCACAAATGAGAGATGTATTGCGCTATGAATGCAAATGATGTGTACGAAGGCATGCTATTTAACAAGAGAAAGTTACACAAGGGATGTATTTTGCGAACACAATAACTGACCAATGTAAACATGGATTTGATGATATGAAACTTGTTTTTTATTGAGTCTATTAATTTAATTCTTCTAAGAATTTTTATTAATTAATTCTAATTTAGAGTACTTCAAACTAAATAATTTTCATAGACCTCTGACAGTTTTAAATTTTAATTTATTCTTAAAAAGTTCAGACTATGATAGGAATAATAATATTTGTATAAAACTGAAATGGAATTTTTTTTTTTTGAACCACGCTCAGGTGACGAGGTCACACCTGAGCTGGCACTTCCTGAACTGCAGTTTTAACTGCTTCTTAGATTCTTTTCGGATAGGGTCTAGCCTTCTGTTAGGTTTTCACCTTGTGCGTCCAGGAGTCTGAGGCAAGGACATACGGGGCAGTTGCCCTGGGGCCCCATACCAGAGGCTGTTCCAGCCGAGCTGGCAGCCGAATGGTTAGCGCTCTTGCCTTCGGTTCAACAGTTCGTGGGTTCGAATCCCACCTTGGGCATGGATGTTTGTAGTGGTTCAGAATCCACTTTAAACCGCAGGTCCCGGTCTAATTAGCCTTCGTGAGCAAAAAATGACCGTTGAGCGACAAACAAACAAACCAAACCAAACCAGAGGCTGTTCCAATTCGCATAGAAAGTTTATTTTAAGTTGTAAATAGAATAGAATCGTTGGTGTGGAGCAGAGAGGGGACTTCTAAAGAAATTGTGTCCCCGTCCCCAATTAGGTTAAGCCGAATGGTTAGCACTCTGACCTTCGGTTCAACAGTTCATGGATTCGAATCACACCATGGGTTTGTTTGTTTCTAGTGGTTCGACACCCACTTTAAATCGTAGTCCTCCTGACCGTTGAGCGACAAACCAAGTAACCAACCCCAATTAGGACAAGCCAAGCCCTGTGTGGGTCGATGCATTACCAGCTCGAAATCCTTTTTAAACTGTAAATCCTAACCAAATTAAGACGAGCTGGTAGCCGAATGATTAGCACTTTAGCCTTCACTTCAGCAATTCCAAGGTTGGAATCCCATCTTGATATTCGATGTTTGTTGTGGTTCGGATGGCCAGTTTATTTGTCGCTGAACGGTCATTTTTGCACACAAGGACTAATTAGGCAGGTACAGGTCATTTTGGTAAAGGGTCGGAATTCACTTATAACAATATATCCCCGCGCGCCGGCGATCAGCCCTCGTGTTTATAAAAAATTGACAGCTAAGTGATAAAGAAACTTAACCAAATTTACTCCAACTAGCAACCGAATAGCTAACTCTAGCCTGAAATTTAACAATTTTTCGATTCAAATTACGGGTGGAAAGTTTTATGTTAGGTAATTCTCTTTAAATAAATTGTAATTCTCAGTCCAGTCAGCTCACGTTTGCGCGATAACCGAATTAAACTCATTCTATATGCCCCTAAATGCGAATAGTAACTTATGTGAAAATTCATAATCAAATGTAACCCATTTTAGGCATATATGTGTGACTACACAGATATCACTTTACATTTTCACCCGAATTTGCTGTTGTGGGCAGAAAATGACCATGGAGTCAGAAACAAGCCAAAATGGACTATCGGTGAATTATCTGTTTATTAATTAGTTTATTTAATATATACATATATATAAGCTCTAAAATTTTTGTATCTTTCCTGGCGTAGTTTGTCCTGTTTTGGAAACTGGGCCCAAAAAAACAAACCAACCAATCATTATCTTTTGTTTGGTTTTTGGGTATTTTAAAATTCATTTTCAATATTCAAATGTTACTTTTTTTTATAAGTAAGTTAAAAGAAGAATTATAGTCGAGCTAACAGCTGAATTATTAGCTGTTTGACCCTAAGTTCTATAATTCGTGGGTTCGATTCCCACCTTCAATTTGGGTAATTATAGTGGTTCGAAATCGAAGTTGAATCGTTGGCAATGGTATATGTAGCCTTCGTCTTTAAAATATAATCATTGGGTTCTCACTTGAGGCATAGATCTTTATCATGAGTCGGATTTTATTCTGCATCGTGAATCCTTATTAAATTACTCTGGCATTCCGATTCGGTTCATCAGTTTGTAGGTTCGAATGCCAATTTAGGCTTGGATGCTTTTGGTTCGGAATCCATTGAGCATCAAGCAAATCAAACCTGATTATATTATCCTTTGTGTGCTAAAGTAGCCTGATAACGGGTAACAAACGAAACTTAAAAGAGTACATATTTGATGAATGAGTTGGCAGTGTTAATATTCATCTTATAGGTTCCAGTCACACCTCAAATGTTTCAACTTTAATGATTCGGAATTTTCTTTGAACAAAAAATAAATCAATTTTAATCGGTTACTTTTGTAATGCCGCAGAAATAATCGCTGAGCTGGCAGCCAAATGCTTAGTGCTCTGGCCGTCGATTCAACAGTTCGTGAGTTCGAATCCCACTTCGATCTTGAATGTTGTTGGTAGCTCAGAATCTAATTTAAATTATTGACCCTCGTCTAATTAACGCTGCTGTATGAAAAATAAATTCGTTGAGCGACAAACAAATCAAATCTCAGAACAGATTCAAAAATAAATTAAGGGACTTCATCATAGTATTAGTATCAGTGTTAATAAACAATTATGAAGAATATATCTTTTGAAACTTCTGTAACAGTCTCTATTATTTTTAAAACAGTTAATGCATGTATTTAAATACCTTATTTCAAGTTATAAGAAATATCGATCTGTGCAGATGGAGAACAGCATAATGTCGATGAATTCCATTTGAATATGAACAGGAAGTAGTCCATGGATGCTTATCAAGGGAAAAAAATCTATCACCCACCCCACCCTGACATTCAAAAAGTTGAAACAACATCCATTTCATGTGATTCAGCAATCGTAGGGATCAAACTTGGAGCTTCCCACTTCGAAAAACATGATGCAACCATATTTTTTAACCATTTATCGTTGTAGCTTATATAAAATAATTTTGCCTTAAATTGCACGATTTACTATACACCTCAAAGTCTATGAGATCAGTTTTAAACCTCTATCATATATATATACAGTCAAAATAAAAATAAAAAAAAAAATTTCTTTTTAATTTCGGAACTAAAATATGTATTATGAACAAAAAGCAGCTACTTTTCAAAGTTTAAATTTTCAAATGATTCATTGTAAATCTTGACTCTCGTTTACTGAGCAACAGGTGCTTATAACTTATGATACATTTATATTTTTACGATTTGTTTGATCAAAGCGGCAAAATTCAGGAAAAGGAAATTTTCTTATTTATACTGGCAGATTATTACCAATAACGTGATCACAACGAAGAAATTATCGCCGCAAAGTTTTATATTCGATAAGAATTTATAAGAAATATTTATAAATTTGGATTCCGTCTTGTGAATAACTTTGTTGAGTTGGAAGAAATATACTAACTAGCAAAATTTAATAGTCAAAGGAAATTATACGTCATAATTACTGAAAATATTTACGTCATTTTAACGTGCTATCGTGACTCTTATTATTATTAGACGATTTAAGAACAACTTTCAAGAATGCTATAAAATATGAATTTTGTATTCCATCTTTACTAACGAGTTTTTTTCTTTTGATTCAAGTGAAATTGCGTTTGAATGATTATGGTGCTATTGTCTTGAGCATAGTATTCATGGGTTTGGTTCTTACTAAAATATGGTTGTTTGTAATGATTTACCATCAAATTTAGATAGATTTCTCATTTAAAATTTTGTATAGCAATAAAATTTAAAACCCAACATCTCTTAGTAACAGGATGCCATTTTTTGTAAGGTCCCGAGTTCGACACTATTAAACAATAAAAGATTTTGCGTCAGTCTGCTAGAGAGTTTTTCGAGTTTTCTTCTTTGCATTAGGGGACTTTGACCCACGTCTTACAGAAGGATTTATTTGATGGAAATTTACATTTCGGACACTAAAATACCTATAAACAGACTTAGTTAGTTTTATTTGCCCATGTCGGAATGTTCAAAATAAATTTGAATTATTGTGATTCGCAGAGTATTCTAGCTTGCAAACATTAGTTCTTATTCTACTATTGTTACATATTATTTTAGTAAAACTTAACATGACCACACTGGACCATGTTGTTGGAGTAGGTCTCGTGTTTAATTCCAGGCATTGGTAAACAACGGGAAGCGAATTTTGTGTTTTTGCTTTCTGGATCGGTATAAGGTCCTGGAAGCTCAAATGTCCTAGAATAATCTTTACGTACTTACTAGAGTACGATTTCACTTAGTTCTTCATTGAAATGTACTATGAAAATATCTTTCGACCTCGTAGCTAAATAAGGACCTGACTGGATTCCGGCTTTATAGTTCGTTGGCTCGATTATCCTTTTGGTGTAGTTGTTTGTGAAATTCACAGCCTATTTTAAACAATGATTCTATTTTATAAAAAATGATCGTAGTACAAAAAATAAAATCTAAATTTATAAATATTTAAAAAAAAGCTCGAACACACACACTTTTTTCGAAAAAGAAAAAAAAACTGCTGATACATTATTTCCTATTTTTTTTGATTGATTGATTGATTGAAATGCAAAGCAACGATTTATTTATTTTTTACAGAAAATTCGGAAAAATACCCTGTAAGTAAAGCTATATAATCAAAATTGACATTCTTTTCCTGAAAAAATTAGTTGCTTCAAACATTGAAATTTATTCGAATATAGAGTTTCTAATGTCTTACTTATTTTGAAAGTTTTATAATTTTAATATAAAATTGATATGTTGAGTGAGAGCTTGGGAATTTAAAAAGTGTTGGTTTATAATAATAGTTGCCATTTCTAACAGTGTAATGTAAACGGAGTTCAGAAGTGTTCCATCCTAATGAAGATTTTGGAAAAGAAAATTCAAATTACAGAAAAGTTTTCAGGGGAAGAATTTTTTTTAATTCGAAACATTTGCTAAAATAAATTTTCCAAAAAATTTTACATCGTGGAAGCAAAGTACTAAACAGTTTAATTGTTAAGAATGAGCCGAATTATTTGTGGTAATGGCATAAATAAAATGTGTAATATTTATTAATTAATGATGTTGTAACAATTCGTTACAAAATATGCCTGTCGTTATACGCGTATTATTTCTTTACATCAACGAAAAATTTTATATTTTGGTTCTGAAATTGTATTCGAAACTGGATAAAATGGAATGGATATATTAATTTTGAATGAAAAATTGAATCAAATACATGCTTTTTTTTCTTCTTAAATTTCAATTCTAGTAATATATTTTGCTAATGCAGAATGATAAAGTTATATATCCGATAGGCTACCGACCGCCACTTGCCTCTGTCAAGTGGTCAGAGTGCGTGACTGCGGATAGGGAGGTCCTGGGTTCAAATCTCAGTTCGGGCATGGATACACTTTCTCTATTTATCCTGTCTTTGCCCTTTCTGTGTAAGAATGAGGTGTGAATGGTTGTCTACCCTATAAACGGGTCCCTATGGCATGTGTGTACTGAAGCAGTCGGACTCCACATCAGATATGGTTCAGTATGAAAAAGTGGAGTAGCGCACCTCATATTGTCAGTGTAGCTGGCACAAGACAATATATATATATATATATATATATATATATATATATATATATATATATATATATATATATATATATATATATATATATATATATATATATATATATATATAATATATATAAATATATATATATATATATATATATATATATATATATATATATATATATATATATATATATATATATATATATCTGATAGACTGAAAATGCAAATAAGTGATAAGGGCTGTCTTGAATTCGATGAAAACTGTTCATGAATTCGATTTCTATCTCGCTTCGCATGATTAACGCTCTGGCCTTCAGATTCGCCTGTATTCGATTCCCGCCTTGAGCATATATGTTTTTAGTGTTCAGAGAATACTTTAAAGTGGGTCCAGTTTGCCCTCTTGTGCAAAAAGTAATCATAGAGCTTCAACTAACGAACCAGCCGTACCTTATTTTGTTTCTGGATAGTTATAATGATTTGTAATCCACATAGTTGAATTAAATCTCGTGTAAAGATACATGGACTGGAATCTGATAACTTTTGAAAGGCGAAACAATTAACTGAATTATAATCATGATATTTGCATTGTTACATACATTTCTGACCTCAGAAAAAATCTGCTTATTCCCATTCAGTCACTTCATTATTTCAAATCATGGTCATTTTCAGAGTTATCGTTCGATTTATATTCTCACATCCATGGAGAGACATTAGATGCTGTGGGTCCTGGGTTCGAATCCCGGTGCGGGCACGGATATTTCTTTCTCTCTTCTTCTCTATCCCTTCTTCTGAGATAATGCATGGATGTGGGCCAACCAATAAACTGGTATGTGGTGGTATGGCGTGGGTAATGCTACTGGCCTCCGTGACTTATTTCACAGATGCCATCTGATAAGGATAAATGAGTTGCAGTATCCAGCCGTGTTGTGGTCAAGGGTTAGTCACCCAGGGCCCGCTCTAATTTAAAAGAAGTTTTTCATGCAATAGTGTTGGTAGGATCGGGTATCGAACCTACTACTATATTTGCATCAATTTGACACCTGTCGCCTCTAATCTGTTACGGTTTTGGAAATATATGCAACTTTTTAATCGCTCTCAAACTGTATATCTCTGCAGAGTTCCTTCTCGTGTATAAAGTTAGCTGTAAAAGCAAAAACCTCACGCTAAACAATGTCTACAATTGCTTATCAGAACAATATTTGTCTTCGAACTCGGAAATGGTACTAAATAATGCACTTATGTTCTGGGTTAAAATGAAATAAAAAAAAAACGTGTTGAGAATAATCGGGGGAGGGTGTGGTAAATTTGATTTGATGTATTACGCAAACGTTACTTTTTTATCAACGGAAACAGTTCCTTAATTTTTTAAATTTTCATTTTCATTTGTCTCAGTTTTATACTGAAAAATCAGAAAACGGAACTTGTGAATATTTTTTTATTGTAATCTTATTTGTAGTTCAGCAAACTATTGGAACTTACAATTATCTATATTGCTTGAATTCCTACTCAAATTAATACGAAAGAACATGAAATATCAAAAAACTTGTAAGTAAATGTTTCATTCTTAAAAATTAACTTCCAAATTATTTTGCAATTTTTTTATACCAGTAAATTTTTTTGCGTTCGTATGAAATCTATTACAATGAAATTCTAAGTACAGTAGTAGTTTTCGTGAGACTTGGCAGAAATCCCTTTAACATGTTTGTCATAAATTTTACTTTATATCAAGAATTAAAAATTGCAGTTCTTTAATTTTTTAGGCTCATCAAAATTTTGTGTTGGAGCACGAGTTGAATTGTATGTTTAAATTAATCTTGTGTAAGGACCCTAAGAGATTTCGTTTATCATTTTTATTCACACATTACTGTACTGAGGACGACATCAAACAGTAAGCATAGACAAAGTGAAAGTAAGAGTTAGTTCATTCGGACTGCGAGCGCCATCTGTAATATAATTGGAGGGATTCAATATTTTGTTAATTGTTCAGTTTTATTTATAACAAAATAGGCTTATTAGATATTTATTTTTATGTTAACTTGAAATGGTAAAACAATTTCATTATATCAAGAATTAAAAAATCAGTTCTTTTTTCTAAAAATTAAATAATGGCATAAATTTTAAAAATATAATTATCAACTTTATAAATCTGCATGTATTGTAAAACTAATATAGTGTGAGAAACAAAATTTTATAGAAAATTAAGTTTCTTTTATTATTATTTTGCTGCCATATATTATCAAAATAAATTTAAGGTGTAAAAATAATTTGTTTTATATTGAATTTGTGTCTGATGGTCTATTTCTGATAGCGGAAGCGAATAGGTAGCGCTTTTGCCTTCCGTTCAACTGTTCGTAGGTTCGAAACTCACATTGGTATTGGTTGTTTCTAGTTTTTCGGAATCCACTTTAAACTGTAGATTTTGGTCTAATTAGCCTTCGAATGCAAAAAGTGCCTTGAATGACAAAACCAAACAAATAGTTTTCTGTCAGTTGAAGCTTCTAAACGCGGTCCTTCGTCTTGCAATTTCAACCACGTTCAAGTGACAAGATCGACTTTCAGGTGATATTGCTCTCTAAACTTTGACTTCTATACCCTACCAGCGGAGACTTATTAACATCATAAACTTATTAACATCCTTAGGATTTTAAAAAAATGGATTTTTCCGTTTTAATTTCTCTCATTTTTAAATAATTTATTTTTAATTTAAATTTTCTTTGAAAACTACCGATTTTGTTCCTAGATTTCAAAAGTTGGTTTAAATTAAACTTTTATACCACAGATATGAAGAAAAATTGGAATGCTTTTATTAATAATTTTTCATTTTAAAAACCTGTGGTTTTAAAATTGAAGTTTTTCATGTTTTGGTTGTATGATCACGCGCTTCAGAACAGAAGGTCATGAGTTCATTCCACCTGCTGTTGAACAATATGAGATAGGTGCTGTGCTTATGCTTTTTGCGTCTTGTCAGAGTGATAATTAAAATTTTCAGGATTCCATATTGGTGAGATGGACATACGTGATGGAAACTACACGCACTTGCTACACATGGATATGGCCCACTGTCCATGAAATCTTTCACAGAGGGTGTTGCATGAAATCTTTCATTACGGCATATTTCCGTGTACCCACCCCGAATCCGGGTGTGAGTCTGCGTCATTTAGAAGCCATGACCAAGCGGAAGCTCTCCCCTAAATACTTGAACTATCACCTCAGAAATATCATTTCACTTGAAGGATATTGCAGCCACAAGGTATATAAATTTTTAACGTCTTTGTTAAGCTATCCGCTCTGCCGTCTCAGTTAATGGTGTTTCTTACAGTGCCCCCGTGGTGTTAAGTCCGGCGTTCGATCCTATATCTGTTGAATAATGGGAAGGGAATATTGCGTTTCTCAGTGTGGGTGCTTGGGAATTTTCCAGATTTTCTTTTTTATGGTACATGAATACGACCCTCTACCTGTAAGGAAGATCTCAGAAGGCACTGTGTGCACAGTTAGGTTGTTCAATATGTATTATTAACGTTAACAGTTTTTTGAATGTTTGTTAAAACAGTTTCTTTAATAAAAGGATACTTAAAAAGCGCAACATTGATAGTAAAAAGGTAAAATGCTGTGTTTAGTTTTACTAGATCGATTGATGCAAGTTCGAATCCAAAAAGATTTTAAATATTGATATTGCGTTTCTTAGAATTTGTTTTTAACAGTTTTCAAATGTGTTTCAGGATTGCTGCCGCCGATTTGACTGCCGAAGGGTTAGGGCTGTAGCCTTCGGTCCAGCAGTTTGTGGGTTCAATTGCCACTTAGGACTAAGGTGTTTGTAAGGATCAGGAGTCCATTTTAAAGTGTAGAAGTAGTGATAGCTTTATCACACCCGTCATTTGCAATAAACGGCCATTGGCGACAACCAATTCTAACCTATGTGCTGAGATCGAGAAACTATTATTCCATTCAGTGGTGATGCAATTATTTAAATTAATATTTAAGTTTTATTTTTAACATTAAAATATCAAATCAAAATATTGCGTATCAAATTAAGAATGAATTACTCAAGTTATAGTGCTTATGTAAATTAATTTTTCCACGTGCTTTGTAACAAATTTGTGATTGAAACATTAGATTAGAGATTTTTATAAAAATTTAGCCCTTAAGTATTGAAAAGAAGTTGTCAAGAAAAAATAGATAATTATATCAATATTATCTATTATAACTCCTTACAGCTCTTTTAATTGAGTTAATTTTAAGTTCGACATTTTGTGAAAATAAATTAGTTTTGCTCTTTTCTCACTTATTTTTAATTTCTTCTAAATATTAAGCTATTAATTTTATAGCATACTGAATTCTTAAAATACTGTAATCCCCTCGCTTTTCGAGGATTTTAAGTAAGGTAATCGCTTGCAAAGTATTTTCCTGTTTTCAGTTTAGAAACGTGAAAAATCTTGAAAAATACAAACGCACTCTCCTAAAAATGCAGTGTTAATTAGCAGGCGACTAATTAAAAGAGTAATTAAGCTTAATTAAAACATTTTCGCTGTCTCGGGCTGTTTAATTAACTTTTTAATTATATAAGAGCATATTAATGAGCTGTCGGGCGTGCTCGAATAAATGTACAAAGTATTGGGTCAATTGCCAGGGAGAAATTTGTTTAAATTTCTACAAAATATTGTTTCGTAACACGATAAAAGGTGTTTTTAGTCTTTTTGCTTTTAGTAAACGAGATTATAATCATGGTTCTTTTCCTAAAATATAGATGTTGCGTTACTTAATGTTTAAATAAATAAGGAATAATAGTTAATGAAGTACATTTTATAAAATAGGTAGCTAAAAGTTCTCAAAATGAAGTAAAAAGTACTGGGTTCAAAAATTACACTTTAATGATTTCCGATCATAATGCGTATTCATTATCTTAAGAGCTTAATTTAGAAATGGTTTAAATGTGAAAAACTGACCGTGATATATGCACATCATAAAAAACAAATGGATATGTTATCGATTAATTAATTTTGCAATATATAACATATGTTCTCAACAGTACGTGCCTTTTCCGAATTTGTTTTAATTTATAAAATTGAAATACTTTTATAAGAATTTTAATTTTTAAACAACTTGAATATTGTATTAGACTCCTCGAATTTAAATTCATTCAATTTGGTTTGTGAGGTTAAAAATTGCATAGATTAATTATTAAAAAGTATATAATATTAAGTCAAATTCAATATTGCATATTAAGTCCACTTCCTATTCATCAACATATGAATAAATTTTATTTTCTCACGTTTTATTTTTGCATATGAGCTTAGTACTAAATGATTTTTTCTCGTGATGATTTTAATTGTAGTTACAATTTTTGCCGCTAGGTCTCGCAATGCTTTTTATGTCCAAAATTATTCTTGTAAGGTAACTTAGAAGAAATGATTGTTTAAATGGAGAAATAAGAAGAAACTGTGTATTTTAACTTAAAATTTAAAAATTATTTTCCGGTTGTATAAAATATAAAGTTTTGTTTTCTTTAATAAATGAACTTTCGAATACAAAAGGAATTCTAAGTATTCATTATAATATTTATCTTTTTAATTGCTCGCGCATCTAAAAATTGTGCGGGTTTATTCATTAAATTTTTCTAAACAGTAATAAATAAGCTTAGTTAAATAAAATCGAAATTGAAACTGTTTTTAATTAATTTTGGGCTAATAAATGAATTTGTGAATTTTGTTTCAAAGGAGAGAAATTTTTTTTTAAGTAGCGAGACATTTGTTGGGCTTGGACACATTTCTGACAACAATTATATTGGTATCAATCGGGTCAAATAGATGGCTTTAGAAAAATTATTGCTAAACGGGATTGTTTTTTTAATTAAATATAGCCCATATCAAAAACTGTATTCCATTTTTTTTACATTAAGACACATTTTTAGTACTCAATCATTTTAAGAGAAATAATTAACACTTTGCCTTTCATAGTATAACAGGATTGATTATAAACCTTTGAACATACGTTGTGTAACGACTCTTTGAGGATGTATCACTTTGATTCCCTAGGAAGAAAATGCACAAAATCTCTATTTCGTAAAAGGTGCATTAAAAAAATTGAACATTTACCTTTTGTTCAGTACTTTGCTTTGCTTTGCTTTGGTTCAACGTTGCGTTTGCACGCAAGAACTCATTCGACATTAAAAGTCTGGCGCAGTTTGTCCGTAATCGGATCTTGTGCCATTAAACTCCTCAAATCAAACCAAATCGACCAGGAAATACAGTTAAAAGTGGATACAGAATCACTATTAACATTCATGCGTGAGGTAGGTTTCGAACCTACGAACTGTTGACCTGAAGGCTTTAACATTTCAGCTGCCAGTTGGGGTTTCTAATTATCGGGTTTAATAATTAATTTCAGATCCAGGATTTGGTACTGGGTCACAAAAAGCTTTAAGTTAAACGAGTTAAAAGTGAATTTTTATGGTGCATTTATTTCATTTTTTTTTTATAATTATTGCATTTTCCCCATAATTGACTTGAATCAATAGTGTCGTTAAAAATTATTATAATATTAGAGTAAATTGAATTAAAGGAAAATTTTCTCATTTCCACTTATAAGGAAAAAATTTCATTTGAATGGCAATGCGGTTTTGATATTTTGTGACGTGTACATTTTTTATCTGCGGATTTTGGTTCCTTCATATCCTGTGCCTTGTTACTGAACATGAATCTAGCAACGTAGGTTCTTTGAAAAAGTGCTAAAGAAGCTATCTTGATATCGTGAAATTAAAGTATGGGAAGATATATTGCGTAAAGTTCAAGCATTATTGGGTGCACTAACCTATCCGTAGACAACATCTTCATTACTTTTGAAGAATTACCAACTTATCTTGTTATTATTGCACCATCAAGCTTCCCTGTACCCAGCCCTGTGTTGGATTCTACCAGTTAGATAGGAGTAGCCGGGTTGGGTCTTTGTGATTTTAAAACAGGAACCAAGAAGAAGATCCCTAATATTTGGCCTGCAACCCCCAGAGTTATAATTTCACTTGGACGACATTACAATCACTACCAGTTTTAATGTGCCCCAGCCACTTTTAGCTAACACGACGGATCTTCTGTTAAACCGGGATTCGAACTCACTATCTTTCGATAATGAGAACGACGCTGTAACCAACGAGACCACAGCGGTCCCAACTTGCCTTGTAAAATACTTTTCATTCATCACAGAAAACTCGTACGACATGCTATTGATTAATGGTTACTTTCGAATGTTTCCCTCTATTATGTGTGCACCGAAGTATTTCACTGCGCCTCGCTCAGAGATGGACTCTTTCTAGTTTAAGCTGCTAGGTGAGAGTCTTCAAAATTTAGAAGCAGAGACTAAGTAGAAGACCCCCAACACATGATCTGCCACTCCTGAGGTACTATTTTACTTGGAGAACATTGGGGTCTCGACCAATTTAGCGTGCCCCAGCCGATTGAAGTCAACAACATAAAATTTCGGTTAAGTTAGGATGCGAACTCACTACCTACCGAGCGACGCCCTTACCAAATATGTATGTCATCATGGCCTTTATCCTCGATTGTATGGGTCAGTGATATGTATTGCAATAACCATATAAATTGAACTGCTAGTTAGAAGAACACATTTCTCATCAATTTTGTTTGTTGGATTGACTCTACAAATTCAGGTGAGAATATTTATTTAATATCTATTTGAACTGTAAGTCCTGATTGAATGAACACTCGTATGCAAAAAATGACCAATCTCTCGACAGTCTGCTTATTTTATATTATGATTCAGAAAGTAATGTCTTTTAGTGATGTAGTCCTGATCTCTGATATGAAAATAAAATGCATTGATTACACCGCACCGTAAATTAAAAAATAGTAATCTTTCCGCTCTGAAGAACAGTTTGTAATACTACATTTTGGCAGCTTCATTTAGAAAGATAGCCTTTTTATCCAAACTTATGATTCCAAGCAGTCAGCTGTCAGTAGTAAAATTAATTTTCTTCAGTTGTTATTGTTGCACCAGCATGTTTCACTATAGCTAGCCCTTTTGGAAAATACAAGAAATTGGAAACAAATCCTGCTATTTTTCAACAACTATATTCATATCACCGCCGTCAGTACACTATGTATATATACTCCCGTATTTACTGATGGATCCAAAACTGCAGGATCCGTTGGCTGTGGAGTTTATCTTGATGATACCTCCTATAGTTTGAGCCTTCACAAATCCTGCTCCATTGTCACTGCTGAGGCTATGGCTATATACCAAGCACTTCAGCAGGTGAGAACAAAAATTGAACATAAATTTTACATATACACTGACAGTAAAAGAAGCATTGAAAAATAGGAAATTTAACTGTCATCCAGTTGTGTCCAAAATTTTTAAATTGCTTGATTCTCTTACCAGCAATGGATCTGAGATACCATTTTGCTGGATACTAAGTCACATACGAATCGATGGCAATGAGAAGGCTGATGCGGCCGCTAAGTCTGCATCTACTTCCATTTTACCTTCAGTATCATTAATGGATTTGAGAAAAGGATTCTAACATTTCATATATTCCCTTTGGCAGGAATCCTGGAGCATGCAAGTCAGCAACAAACTCCACTCCATCTTTTCATATATCATTCCATTATCCGTTTTATCTCCACGAAGCGCAGACATTAGACTGTCTCGCCTTCGAATCGGTCACACGAGCTTCACCCACAAACATTTGATCTTAAATGGTCTCCAACCAAGGTGTGAAAACTGTGATGCACCATTCTCAGTATATCATATTTTAGTTGTGTCCAGATTTTAACCATCAGCGTTTTAGATATTTTAATAGTAATATTTTAACATTAGAAGATTTGCTTGGTGAACCACCCAATTACAATCTCTTTGCGTTTTTAAAAGATATAGGATTTATGAATTTTATCTGATTTACAAATATTTTATGTAAATTTCAAGTTTTTAATTTTATTTTTAATTGGTTGAGGAAAGCAAACTTATATCCAATATCTTGTGATTATCGCAGCTTGTCCTTATTAGGACCTGGCGCCATTAAACCCAACCAACCAACCAACTAACTAACTGTACCTAGCCCTCAACTGGGCTCTACCAGTTAGATAGAAGCATCTGGGTAGAATCTTCGTGATTTTGATTCTGGAATCAAGCAAAAGACCCTCAATACTTGGTCTTCCACACCCAAAGGTATCATTTCACTTGAAGGTCATTAAAACCACGCCTTGTTTTAACGTGACCCAGCCACTTTTAGCAAGCACGGCAAGATATTCACTTCAACCGGGTTTCAAACTCACAGTTCTTTGATTAAACTCGATGGATCTTCGGATAAACCAGTATTTGAACTCACTATCTTCCGATAATGAGAACGACTCGTTAACCAACCAAGCCACAACGACCCCAAGTGTTGCAAAATAAACCAAATTCCTCGGGTGTAATATAGAAGTTTGAAAAAGAGCATGTATAGTTTAGATATAGATTGTTTTTGATTTGACCATGTTCAAAAATTATAAAATATTTCCAGATAAGTCTTAAGATGCCTTTGATAGTCCATTAAGGATGTTCTAATGTATAATGATCATTATCTTGTCCATAATATTGCCTATCGAACATAACGAATTTTTACTATAGGTATTTGATGTTTTGAAACTATTTTTATTTGGTTCTCTTCTTTTTAATATAATCGTATGGCGATGATAAATTGTTTGCATTATAGAACGAAAAGAAATTGACATGCGTGATACTTGTAAACAGCTTTTATTGCCGATTGTTAGTTTACTTAAAGCGGAAAATCACTAAATTTCGTGTAGTATTGAATTTGCATATTTTACACTTGGATTAAATCAAGTTACTAAAGAACGGTAAATCCTTGAGAGCTCAGGTATAATGACAACAATATAAAATACATAAATGTGTTAAGCCCTTATTGCAGCTTTAATGTAATATGGAATATTTTACGTGTATTGTTCATAAATTTCCCCCGATTTGTTCAATGGCATTGCTTTTGATGTAATTGAAATGGAATTTGTTTAATTTTTGGATACTTGGATTTTGTGGATTATTTACATTTACGATTGCTATTTTGAAAATAAGAAAATATAACTCATTAATACTTAAAAAAAATTAACCTTGAACATTTTGAAAGCCTTTCTATTCAAAATAGCTTTTTAACATTAAAAATGTTTTTTTTTAAATATTTTTTTTGATACAAATTAAAACCTTTATATAATATTCTTTCACTCCACTTGTGTATTATAATAATAAAACTACAAAACTAAAGGTACAAATTTAATAAGCAATTTTATTCTTTGCAAGAAATATGACATTTTTAACCTTTACTTTTTAGTATTGCATCAGATTTCCTTCATACTTTGTTCCTTTCTGCAGCTTAATCTTCTCCTGATCAAATAGTTAAGATGACGTCATTTCGATCATCGATTACTCAAGTGATCGTGTATCTTTTTTTCACTTTCTTACTTATTAATAACTTATTGCACATCCTGGTTTCCTTGATAGTCAGATTTAATTTCAATTTTGGGTATTAAAATAGAATAAAATTGCGTTTTTATTTCTTTATAATGAATTAGTCTCGCATGTAACAGGTGATTTTGATTTATTAAATTTGATATTATATTTAAATCGCTTAATGTAAATGTTATAGAGCTGATTCTATATAATATAAACATTCACTAGGAAAATTTAATTTAAAAATTTGCTGCAAATTAGGTTTTTATTGCTCATATTAGATGTTGCATTTATTGGACTTCTCTCTCTATATATATAATATAAGTATAAATTTTTTTAAAATTTTAGTAATTATTTGTTAAGTAGTCTGATTCAATTTACTGTGGATTTTGTTAAATAAATTAACACTGTTATTTTTAATCCTAGTTAACATTTTTGACTTTTTGAGATACCTGAAAAAGCAACCATTAATTGTTCGTTGGAAGTTAGTAATATTTAAATACCTAGTAATTTAAGTAGATTTTTGACAAATTATGAATATTCAAGAGTAAAAAATTTTTTTTATCAAAACTGAATAATAGAAATATCCTTTCAATATAGAAGTGATTTTATTTTAAATCTATTCATGAAGTTTTATAATATTGTATTTATAAATTTTAAGATATAAATTAAATTTACTTTTTTCATAATATGCAGTTATATATATATATTTTGTAAAAAAAAAAAAAGTAATCGTGTAATTTTTAAGGATAATATATGCAAATTGATTGTACAACGGAAAGTGATATTTTAAAAGTAAATGATATTAGTTCAACAGTAGCAATAAAATATACAATACTATGATTCCATCACTTGAGTACCAAATTATGTTGTCAAAATATTTCATTACAATTTCTAACCGGTTTTTTTTTAAAAATATAAAATTTTAAAACTTAAAATGATTAAATTTTGCACCAATTCTTAATAATATGATAAAGCATTCACTTTCAAAATATTTTCACAACGAATTTTATTTTATTACTTAAAACATTATTACACATTTTAGATCCACTTGATGATTTTTTATACAAACATATTAAGGGAATTGTTTGCAAATGTTGAAATTTTTAATTTAGTATTGTAGCAATTAATAAAATTAAAAATTTATACAGTCCTTGCTAATTTAAACTAATTATATAGTGAATATTTTGTCTTTTTCCTTTTGCTTTTTCTTCTGTTCTATTAACGTATTAATGGCTTGAATCAATGGAAAAAGCTGCCTCAACCGATGCTCTGGTCTTTATATAAGAAATCGTGATATTTATCTCTACTACAAAAGATTTCTCACCAAATCTAGCCTCCTTTGTCTTGATTATAGTACTACCAATTTTCCCTTTCATGTTGCCAGTTTGAGATTTTGATATTATTAGGATTTTTTGTTGTCAGGTTTGGTTTTTTTAGTGTTTCACGCCATATTTTCGTCATATATATTTTAAGCGGCAACAACGCTTGAATTGCCTGGCGACCAAAAAATATCACGAATGTCACAAATTGTCGGAGACACCCTACTAGTTCCAAAATCGTTTTATTCACAAAATTAACGTCGACAATATTCTCAGACATTCTATGATGAATTTCAACTTGTTTGCTCGAAGTATGTAATATGAAGACAGGCAGCTAATTTGTCAACACGTCGTATTTACGACGCCGTCTCAATACGAAGTGACATAGGTGAATCGTTATAAAACGTCATCGATGTTTTAAAACCAATGAAAATTGTAATTAGTGATGATGTCCTGATCTCTACTGTAACGAACGAAACAACCGCTTTACGAATAACAAGAACTGCGAAATGTAACATGCTTGAAATACTTGAGAAATGGGGAAATGATTAACTTTTCAGCACAAATACGGACTTATTCGCCTCATATTTAAGCTCCATAGAAAGCAGTTGTGTAATTTGATAGAAATTATGGTAATTGGACTAAAAAGAAATTCAGCATTTTAAAGAAAGATAATGATTATATTGTTGACGGGTAACTAACGATTGTCCTATTTTGAAAGGGATCTCATAAAAAAATTTTAATGATGATTTAATAACCACCTCCCCAGCAAGTTTTTCGTAGCATTATGATATTCGCGCCGTCTCGACTATAGGTGATTTGTAACGGCATAATCAATTGTAATTCAAATGCAGCGATGTACAACTCAACCCCGATCGACAGACTGTTTACCTCGTAAACTTTTACCGATGATTCACTTCGCTCGTGCACCTCGCTTGTTAACGACAGTGTTTTAAATCCATCTGATTCTGTTCCACTTGTAAACTTTTCTTAAAAACTAAAATTAAATGTATTGTTCGTTTTATAAAGTGTGGTGCTAAATACAATGCCTACAAGTGGTGATTCGGACTTGATGGTAAACAAAGTTTGAATATATTTATTGTTGTGAAAAATATGGTTACTATATGTTAATGAATTAGGTTGGCGATGACATGATTTTTCTTATATCTTCATGCACATATAATTTTCTCTGCACATATTTACTGCAAGCAAAATGATTCCCCCACCAAGTATTTTGGTTTCTTCTATTGCCAGTTTGACTTTTTTACCTACAGAAGCTAAGCGGTTCTTCAAACCCGGCAGGGCATGACAAATTTCCGATGTCTCAACTAGAAGTACGTTTCTTCTTTTCTACGTGCCAGTGTTCAACATGGCAAGCTACAACGCTGCCGATGCTGGGAATGTTCATCACCTGAGTCGGCCCAGATCGCCCACGCCGCACTGCGTCTGCCACCATTCTAGAGGAGTAACGTTCGCCTCTCGATCGCCCAGTGTAACAACTCATTATCGTACAATCGACATCACCAGCGACGACATTAAATTCTCAGCGTTAGTGGCCAACATCGACGCAGAAACCTTGGAGCACTTGGCAGACATCGTCCTCAATCCACCCTTGGCGGAGAGTGCAAAGCCCTTTCCACTCGCCTAATATCAGAATTTTCAGAGTCTGATCAACAGAAGATTAAGAAGCTGCTATGTGATCTCCAGTTGGCTGACGAAAAACCAAGTCATCTCCTCGAGAAGATGCGTGGCCTCGCTGGCATGCAATTGTAAGACTTCCTGCAGAACCTGTGGATGCAGCGGATGCCACCCCACATCCAGATGGTGCTTTCAGCGTCGTCCGATTCGCTGGACAAGCAGGCGATCATTGCAGATAAGGTCGCGGAGATCGTGTCCCCTGCAGCTGTATGTACTACCACAACTGAATCGCCCACACCTTCAGCTACGGACATAGGAGCTATCCGTTCAGGTCGCGGAGCCGTCTAGAAGCCGCAACTTCTCACGAAACACATATCTGTCCCGACGATCGTCCCGCAGCCAATCGAACTTGAACAGACAACCCAGATCGAACAACAACAGGGAACTTTGTTTCTCACATAAGAAGCTTGGTGATCGTGCCTTGAACTGTAAACAACCTTGTGCTTTTTAAATAAAACCTGTTAGGCCCGTCACAGTAGCTGGCATGGCGGAGGCTACAACCAAGACCAGCAGGCTTTTCATCCATGACCGTAAGAGTGGACTAAAGTTCTTGATCGACTCTGGCTCGGAGGTCTCGGTTCTCCCTCCAGCATCAAACAAGAAAATATCGTCGCAATCCAATTATGCCCTTTATGCTGCTAACAATTCCAAAATTCTAGCATATGCCTTTGTAAATAAACAACTCGACCTTGGTTTAAGAAAGAAATTCTTATGGACATTCATCGTTGCTGATGTTACTTCACCAATCATAGGAGCTGATTTCCTTACGCACTTTGACTTGTTGATCGACCTCTAACAAAAGAAACTGATCAACAAACTAACATCCTTACACATATTCTGCTCAGTGATGCCTGCCTCTCAGCCGTCGGTTACCACCATCTGTGCAGCCGTTAATGACTTTGGAAACAACCTTAGACACTTCCCAGAGATTACAAATCCTACTGCATTAGGAGGATCAGCTCCACACGACACAGTCTATCACATCATCACCAAAGGTCCTCCAATCACATCAAGGCCCAGGCAACTACATCCCAAGGTGCATGAAGCAATCGAGTCCGAGTTTGAATTCCTCATTACACAGGGCATCTTTCGCCCATCAAAGTGCCCCTGGAGTTCTCTTCTACATGTTGTCTCTAAACAGTATTCCACTGTGCGTCCGGTAAGAGATTACGGACGTCTAAATGCAGTGATGGAGCTCGACAGTTACCCCATACCATACTTGCACGATTTCGCCCATGCTCTACATGGAAAACGGGTCTTTTTGAAGCTGTATATCTACAAAGCATTTTACCAGTTCCCGATTGCTGAAGAGGATATACCCTAGACTGATGTTACCACACCTTGGATGTTATACGAATATACTCGCCTGTGCTTCGGATTAGTGAATGCCCCACAGACCTTTATGCAGTTCATGCACAACGTTCTAAGAGGATTACCCTTCTGCTACGTCTACTTGGACTACATCCTCTGCTTTTCTGATAGCACTGAAGAATATGAGGGGCACTTGAAGACTTTTTTAAGGAAGCATTTTTTAACCAGTGAAATCCCATAGTCTCAAGCTGAACGTTTTGAAATGTGAATTTGGTGTAGCCGAATTAACTTTTCTGGGACATCTTGTCACAGCTCAAGGTTTGAAACCTCTTCCAGAAAAGGTGAGCGCAGTACTCCAGTATGAACTACCGGAAACCGTCACAGCCTTAAAAAAATTCTTGGGGCTGTGATGGTTTCCGATACTTTTACCAACTCTTACAGACGGTTCATACTCAACGCTTTGAAACACCAACGCCTGTTGCATGACTTCCTAAAAGGTTCTCGGGGCAAGAAAGATGTCCGACAGATTACCTGGACTAAACCTGCAAACAATCACTTGCCGAAGCGGCGCTTCTAGCTCATCCTGCACTCTCAGCTTCACTTGTTTTGCATGTGGACGCTTCGGATTACGCAATTGTAGGAGCCTTGCACCAAATCGCCGATGCAGAACTGCAGCCACTGGGATTCTTTTCCATAAAATTGACCCCAGCTTAACTCTCCTACTCAACATACGACAGAACTTCTGGATGCACATGCCAGTGCCAGGCATTTCTGACACATGTTGGAAGGTCGGGAATTCACTTTGCTCACTGACCATAAGCCCCTGACCTTTGGCTTTCGCCAAAAAGTGACAAGTGTTCCCCTCGTCAAACACGCCAACTTGATTTCCTGTCCCAATTCACTTCCAGTATCCAGCATGTCCCCGGGACCAGGAATATAGCAGCTGAAGTCATGTCTAGGATACCAAGCATAATTATGCAAAGTTCCATTGACTATCAAGCCATTGCGGCATCCCAACTGTCGGATCCTGAGCTTGCTACCTTGCTGACATCAGGAACGGCCCTGCAGCTCAGGAAGGTGACGCTGTCTGTGATTTTGAGATAACATACGATTTCTCAACTGGAGTGGCACGACTATACATTCCAAAGGAGCACCGTTTTGTATGGCCCTCGATATCCTCCAATTTTGCCAAATGGTCCAAACACTGTTTAGCCTGCTAGAAATCGAAGATTCACCTCCACACCAAATCACCCGTGTCAACTTTCACCGAACCTTCTCAACGATTCGACCATGTTCACCGAGATTTGGTTGGACCACTTCCTCCATACAACGGGTACAGTTATTGCATGACAATGATTGACAGGTTCTCCAGGTGGCCTGAAGCACAACCACTCAAGGGCATTACCACATAGACTGTTGCCGAGGCATTCTTTACCTCTTGAGCGTCGCGATATGGAACCCCCCACAGTGTATACAGATTAGGGTCGTCAATTTGAAGCTTCTTTGTTCCGGTCCTTCAGAAAGTTCCTTGGCACACACCGTTCCCGAACTACGAGTTTCCGTTCTCAAGCCAATGGACTGATAGAAGAATTTCACCGTCCACTCAAAACTGCAATAAAGTGCCACGCCACTGAACTGCGGTTTTCCCGACAATTCTTCTGGGCCTCCGTGCGTCCCTGAGGGAAGATCTCGGTTGTACCCCAGCAGATTTGGTCTTTGGAAAGACCCTGGCACTTCCAGAAGAATTTATCTACAAAAGCAAACCCAACTGTGATCCTGCCAGCTTTGTGGTTAAGCTCCATGCCCACATGAATCTTCTACGACCACAGACACCCAAGCACCATGGTAGACGTCCAACGTTCGTCCATGGAGATCTCTCAACTTCATCCCACGTTTTCCACCGGCGGGTCGTCATTAGGAAATCACTACAGCAACCCTATGATGAATCCTTTCATGTGCTCCAGTGCAACAACAAGACGCTAAACTTGGACAACAAGGGAAAGTCTGTGACAGTGTCCATGGGTAGAGTGAAACCTGCCTTCATCTGTAACTCTGAGGACATAGTTGCAAACAAGAGATCTCTCCTACAATAGCCACCAACTGATCTCGCATCAACTGATGATTCTACACTACCGGCATAGGCAAGAACCACTCGTACAGGAAGAACTGTACGGTTCCAAAGTCGGTATCGTTGACACTGGGATTGGAGTATGCAGCGATGAACAACTCAAAAGCGATCGATAGACTGTTTGCCTCATAAACTTGTACCGATGATTCACTTCGCTCGTGCAGCCCGCCTGTCAACGACAGTGTTTTAAATCTATCTGATTCTGTTTCACTTAACTTGTAAACTTTTCTCAAAAACTAAAATTAAATATTGTTTGTTGTTTATAAAGTGTGGTGCTAAATACAACGCCAACAGAAATAACTCGTTGGCACAAAGGTAAATAGGATCGCGAAATACGTAAGCATCATTTAAAGATAGTGTTACATCATCTGTTCTACGTAATTTTTCATTAGACATTGAATTATTAATTGAAGCGCGTTATTTCTTGGCGACTTAGCAATTCTATATTCAACTTTTGATTTTCACTAAGGGATTTATTTTTAAGCTCCGCAATATAGTGTTGTCTTGGATCGGTGAAGATCTTGGATTAGGGGACAGTAAACTTATTAGTTTACTAACGTGATATTCTGAAACTGTTTTACGAACTGGTGAACCGGAAGACGACGTTAATGTCGGTCTACTAACCGACGAGTCCACTAATCAAAAATGTGGTGACTGATGACACCTTTTGTGAAAATTTTTTGAAGATGTCAGTAACGCAACGTCTGTTTTGGGATGAAGTTCTATTTTGTATAAAACGTAAAAAGCACTAACGTGCTTGGAAATCTGGCACAATTTTATTCTTTAATAAACTTGCACATCCCTAGCCGTTGATCCAACATGTTACTGTATAATAATTACTTAATTTGTAGAAATATTGTCCGAAAATTGAGTCAATAAATCCACACAAACATCGTTTTTGGTGAGTGCAACATAACATTTAGATTGGAAACAAATTTTATGGTTACCTAATTCGGCAGTTTTGATTATACATCAACCTTTCTAAATGAAAGCATGTTTCGTATATCCTGAAGGTATAGCCGAGCGTCTCAGTAAACTGAAAGTATTTAGAGTTCTTAGCCCAGCTTCTCATCCAATCCGGATCAGCAAATTGAAGTATTATTTTCTGTGGTGAGTGTTTGAGTTGGTGACCACGTTCTCCTTCACTTAGTTACTGGAGCTCCGTAGTTTTGGAACGTGTCCACTTTAATCTGTAATGTCCAAAGTCCTTCTAGTGTGGCGTGGATGTGCAGAAAAGGGTGCCAGCTCAGGTGTGACCTCATCATTTGATTATGGTTCAAAATTAGGATGTATTTGATGACAGGCGAGTATTCAAATCCGTTAACCTGAAGGTGTAGTTCGAGACTTATATATCTATGTCAGAGGATGTTATTCCATGACCATTCTTAATCAATCTTAAATAGAAAGTAAGTAAAAACTGGTGTCGAATCTCAAAATCATATGGAAGCAAAATCATACTTAGACAAAGTAAATCTTAGAGGATAATACTGTAAGATTTTCTGCATCATATTCTGGACACTTGAATTGAGAGAAACACATGTCACTTCTTTCTTTTACTTCATGGATTCCAGTAATGTCACGTATAAAGTTTGACGCTTTGTTCTATGGCACCTTAAAGCGTAAGCTTTTCTATTCTTTTTACTGGAACAAGTTTTTCTTACTCTTTCAGATCAAATCTTAACGAACCCGTTTCTTTCAAACTTGTCTACTATTCAAAGGTTGATAATTAGTGGACTCTTCAAAATCTCTTTCAAAATTCGAAATTTTCGTGAAGCAACTACTTTGAAATTAAATTTCAATTTGAAAATATCCCGAGCAATTGTTAACGAATGTATAAGAGGTTTGCTTGGGACGAAACATACAGTTAACACCAAGGACTTACAGACCAGAATGTATAGTTTAAAGTAGATTCCAAATCACTGCAAGTATCCAAACCTGAAATGGGATTTGAATTTAGGAACTACTGAGCCGAAGACTAAAAGCTATGTCATTCGCCCATATTTTAGAGACATTTGAAGTTCTAATTACAATTTTAAATTAATTTACTTTACAGATTGCCTAACTTATTGAGTAGGGTATTTATTATGTTAAATAGATAAAATAAAGGTCGTAATAGCCTAGTGGTTAGGATATGGGCCTTCTGCCCAGAGGGGTGGTGTTCGATCCCCAATGCCACCGAAGACACACCGAATACAGGCAATATGCGTGCTCGTTAAATCTGTAATATCAAAAATCCTGTGGTCGGTCGTTGAGCAGTTACCATGGGTGTAATGGTCTAGAGAAAATTTCCTCCCTTTTCAGATCATTGTTAAAATTGAGGGAGTGAATCCTCGGGTGTTGCCATCTATTGGAGGAGTTTAGAGCAAAATCGAACTTTCACCTTCGTGGTGCTCCATTTAAACGAAAGATGCATCCTACTGACTTAAATTCGCATAGTGAGTTTGGCTTGTCTGAGTGTCATAAATAACAACAGATACAGTAAGCCATACTAAAAAGTTATGAAATGTATAAAGCCTTGTCTTTAAGTTTATAAAAAAAGACTCCTTCTGGGGATTCAAGATTTGTACTAATTGTGTTTCTTCTCATATACGTCCCCATAACTTCAAGTTTTACACTAAATTTAATTGTTTAAACAATGATTTCGCGTCTGTAGACTATCTTAAAATAGGGTCGTTTATTTTCAGACTCTCTTTGCAATATTCTATCAACAGATTTGTAAATAAGTGATCCCTTTTCACTCTAAAATTATGGGTTCAAGTTTCTAATCTAGTTGAGAGTTTATAAAGTTGTATATGAATTTTGACTGCACTTCTGCACAGAAAACTGTTGAATCATGTGTCTTAGAGCATGCTGTAAAATTATGAGAATCTTTTAATGGCTGTTCATATATAATTCCCAAATTCTCCATCGCATTTTCATAATGAATTATGCAGACATTTTTGCCATACATTGTTATGCATGAAAAACGTTGGCAAAGGCATACATCCAAAACGCTTTGTAACATCCTTTCCAACAGATATGCATAGTTTCTTCACATATTTAGCAATGGTTACTATCGAGCTCGAAATTGTTTCTTTCTACAAAGAATGTTTTTACCACTGAAGTACGGAGTGCAACATGTACATGTGAGATAATTTTTGGACTTGTTGGATAACTAACTGCGAAATGATATTCTGAATCTTTATTTTAGCTTTCATTGCTTATTTATCTTCTGGGGAATCTGTTATTTATAACACTTGGAAAATCCAAGCTTGCTAGCCGACGATAGTCTGAAATTAATATAGAGGATTACGAAAGTGAAAGTAAGACTTTTTTTCTAAGACTACTTCAATAGATGGCACCCCCAGAGAATTCATTCCCTCAATTTTGATCTGGACGATGAGGAAATTTTCTCCAGACTATTATACTTATGATAACTGCTAAAGGACTCGATGAGTCTTTGCCGGCATTGGGAATCAAACCCAGCCCTTCCAGACGGGAGGCTGATGCCCTAACCACTATGGTCCATTCTGGGGACTCTTTTCATAATAAGTGTGTATACTTTTCACCACAGAGTTACAATAAGTGCATTATCTGTACTTGGCATTAAAATATGAGGACTTCGAAATTTAAAGAAACATTTCGGTTGTTCTATTTAACAGAATTTTATATTTCTCTGGCGCTATGCTGTACGTTACCTAACTCGACAAGTCTAATATGAAACTGTCATATGTCATTGAAACATGTTTAAATTTTTGTGAGAGTACTTAAAAAAATCTGCAATCTGCGTGGAGCCCAAAAAAATTTCGCAGTATCAATTCTGAATTTCCTTACCAATTGATTTCTTTTTAAAAACCACTTATTCAGCAATAAACTCTATTCTTTTACCTCTATATTTTCCTCTAAAATTACAGCTTTAGCTCTCCAACACATTGATATTAATGAAATTCAAAAATCCATTTCATAAATTGATTCTATGAGTCTTTTAACGTCTTTACAAAATCCAACTTCTGATAATCCACTTATTAAGGTAATCAAAAATATTGATAGAGACAATTATCTTCAGAAGGAGCCCCAGATTCTATTTTCATGGGTTACATCTAATGTTCTCATTAATGAAAATGAATTGGAAGGCAAAACTGCTCTAGAATTCTTAACTCGAGAAATTATTTATGTTGATATGAAATCTGCTTTCAATCATTTGTGTTACAGGAATCATTGGCAGAAAAAATAGAATCAAGAGAGTATTAAATAAGCTTCCTAACATTAAACCAACTCTCTTTACAAGGAAGACGAAACAGACGTTGAGGTGTTTTATTAACGTGACTTCCGATTGGACATACAAGTCTGATACATATATATTTTCTCCACCCCCAGAATGTAGCCATTGTGGTGAGGAACTAACTGTGAGACACTTTTGGTTGACTCTGTACTTCTCTTAATGGATATCAGATGTAATGATAACATGAATTTGGAATTTTTACTAGGAGAAATTCCCCACTCAAATATCTTTATAGATTTGGAAGATAAAGGAGTTTTTAATAAGATTTAACTGTTTCATCCATCTGGTTTTTTCATGGGTTTATGTTGTTTTAATATCATTATTCTCTTCTGAGTCATTCATCTGAACATTTTAAATTGGATCATATCCAGTGATTTACTTGTACACTTAATTTTATCAAAAAAGTTCCTGGTATAGCTTATCCCATCTAAGGATTTTGCGTCAGTAAAATCAAATCGAATCCTCACTAATTGGAACTGTTTCAATTAATAATACTGTTGATTTCTGTTTCAGGAAGAGTTAAATCACAGATCTACAAAAGCTGTATCCCCATTGGTTGAGCTGACGTTTCCGGTTACGTGCAGCAATTGAGGTAAGAAAAATATAAGTTCATTCATTGGATGAATGATCTCAGTTCACATGTATCCAGACATCATTTAAATTTTAATGACATTACAGTATTTATTCATTGGGAAAAAATGAAGGATTTCAATAGCTTTCCGGTATGTTTATAGTGACTTATAATCTCTTATACGTAAAAATATGCCTGACTATGACCAAACTGGATCTAATGCTCTCTTCAAAATAGAAGATTCATGTTTGATTCTTACCACAGTTGGTTATTGGGATACGGATGTTGCATTTCTAGAGCTCTTCGTCAAGCTGGCAGCCAAATAGTGAGCACTCTTGCTTTCAGTTTAATTCAAATCCCACCTCCGGCATGGATGTTTGTAGTGGTTCGGAATTCACTTTAAACCAAGGTCTAAATATCCCTCGTGTGTTAAATATGACTATTGAACAACAAACCGAATCTGCAAGCACATCTGTGGAGCTGAATGCTTCAGCTATTCTTGTATCTAGCTTATAATTTAATTGAATATCAATACCTCCAATTTAACGACTCGTAAGTTCGAATCCCTCCATCTGTGTGGGTGCAAATTGTGTAGCCCTAAGCTGCTGATTCTGATAAAATTAGCTTTATGTTAAGAAAAATAAGACCACAGGGAGACGAATCAAAATCACTATACCTACCATACGTTGGCAAAAAGCTTTAATTTTTTTATAGTAATTAGACATTTATACTATCAAGATTGAATTCCATAAATATTTGACACGCAACCTAAAGCTGATTGACAGGTGATACATATATATAGTTTTATTTTCCGAAATGACTATTCACATATGGTCGGCCCTATAGGCATTTTCATAGAAAAATGAGAATCACTGCAAACCCACGTAAATCTAACACATCTAAAAAATACATATCTACAAAATGTAACTTTGTAAATTTTAAAGCCTTTATGTAGCATAATTTTGAAATCATAAAGCAATAATTCTATATGAAACAATGAAATAATTATAGGAAGTGGTATTGCATGATAATATAGTATTAAATACTGTAGCCTTCGATAATCAGTATTTGTATATATGTTGAATTAAAAATTTTCACACCACGATGTCTTTATTGTTTCAGTAAATAATATATATTTATTAAAATCTGTTAAATTTTTCTATTTTATTATTCTATTAATTTTTACTCATTTTTTGACATATATATGTTCAAATGAAGGCGAACAATGCTCTACTAAAATGTAATTATTATAAGTTATGATAGCTTTAAAGTACTTTTATAAAGGGAAATGCTAGTAATTCACAGATTGCTTAAGCTGACACTAGTTAAAACTTAAATAAAAATTTTAATTCCCTACTCTTTAAAATCAGTTTCAACAAACTACAAAAGATGTCATCTTATAGCAAAAAATTATAATTTAAATTTATTCCTATATAATTTTAGGTTTTCTTTTTAATTTAAAGAATCATTTTAAAAAAATCAAACCAACTTTTTATACCATTTCTCTTTCATTAAATACAAATATTTATTATATATTAAAATATGTATACAGTTAAGTGAAAAAGACTTTATAGAAATTTTTTAATTTTAAGTATTCAGCTTGTTGCCCTCTATGCCATCAGGGGGATACTGGTGGTGTCCACTTCAGGTGTTGCCCCATTCTTCTAAAGTTTTCTGTACACACGCTTTTTTTTTTTTTTTTTAATTTTTATTCTTCATCATTAATTCGACTGATGGTAAAGGTGCCGAAGACGAGTGTTGAATAAATTTGTTAATTTTACATTTTTGCACACAATTTTTAAAAAAATTAAAAATTTTATTTTTAAAAATAATTTATGAAAAAATGGGACTATAAAGTTTGATTTAAATATTTATATTTTATTTTACGATATTAGAGGAAGTGATTGTATGAAAATGCAATATGGAACAATTTATCATATTTTCTTTTTATATAATAAAATATTGCTTCATTGGTGATTTAAGTATTAAAAATAGATAAGATAACAAGAAGGGGCAATATATTAGTTGCATAAACCGTAATGAAACTATCACAGTATGGAAATATAAGGACTTAATATTGCGCTATATAATCAGCTGTTAAGATTATGTAGAATGTTATGAGAATATAAAATCATTTTATATAGATTACGGCCGAGCTGGCAGCCGAATGGTTAGTGCTCTTGCCATCGGTTCAACAGTTCATGGGATCGAATCCCACCTTGGGCATGCCAAGCTGGCAGCCGAATGGTTAGCGCTCTTGCCTTCGGTTCAACAGTTCGTGGGTTCGAATCCCACCTTGGGTATGTATGTTTGTAGTTGTTCGGAATCCATTTTAAAACGTATGTCTCGGTCTAATTAGCCCTCGTTTGCAAAAAATGACCGTTGAGCGACAAACGAACCAACTATCTTAGATTACAAACATGTGAATTAAAAAAAAATTTTATATTTGTTGAATTTAAAATTTTAATTATACATCTGAATTTGATTTTTCTTCCCATTTTTATTTTTGATATCTCATATAATTCTATGTATAATATTTTAATTTTCTACAGATGAATGCTAAGTAAAATACTATATTCAAATTATTAAAATTAAAGAAAAATTCTAAGACTTCTTCACAAGAAATTTATTGAAAAGTTTAACGTGGAATTAATTTATCTTGTGTTTATGTCTAGTTGATATTTCTTTTGATATTTGTATAAATATAACTGCTAACTTAAAATAGGTTACATAAATAATAATTCAGGTTATGAAACAGGATAGATAAAAAATTTTCAACTTACTGAAGTGCCTATTTTAATGATATTAATCGTAATTTATTTCGTTAAAATGAAACTTATAAAATATTAAAAAATGATTAAAGCACATAATATTGATTTTCATTGAAATTAAACTTCGATTTAGAAGGTCTTTATTATTATTTTTTCATCAAAATTAAAGAATTTTACCCGTTAGGTATCCTAATGTGTAAATCTCTTTAATTTAAAATAACTTAATGAATTCGCAGAAACTTTTAATCAAAGCTGGAACTTAAATGATGTGCGTTCTATTAGACAGTTCATGAATTCAATTCCCATCTTGTTGTAAATATTTGTAATAGGTAAGAGTCCACATTAAATTGTAGTTCCCGGTCGAAGTAACTTGCATGTGTAAAAAGTGACTTCAGAACGGCAAACAAAATCCTACAATAATTTAATGTGTTCAACAGTTTAGTTTCAAATTTATAATACTTGTGCTTAGTGACTAAATTTAGATTACTTTGAAATCTGCCAGCACTCATAAACTGGAAAATTATAGAATTTTACTTGCTCTAAATATTAAGGATTTTTTTTCTTTTACTGAAGTGGAATTTTCCATTTCTGTATGTTTACATTTCGGTAAATATTTTCAATCCTTTATTTTAAACATCTCGCATGAAAAGAAACACAGAAAACTCTTATGCACTGAATTCAGTAGATGTGCATTCAGAAACGTGACATCCATTTCCTGTTCTGCAGGGGTTGGGTATCAAACCTAAGACCTTATGTTCTAAAGAGTTAGTTCTTACCTTAACTTAAAGACCATATTACAATACTTAGCAACAATATTGTTTCATTTAATCTAATCGAATGCAATCACATGTTTATTTTGCTAAATACATAAATAAGCAGTATGGATTATGATTAAGAAATAATAATTGCAAAATATAATCACATTTTTTAAATGTATTTGATTAAAAAATCTATTTTTAATGTAAATATTAATTCTAAAATGAGCATTCATGTGTAAAACAAATACAAATGATTAATATATTTTGGCTCTTATTTTATTTTTTTCATTTAAACTAAACCCAAATCCAAAAATATGTTGCACGCGTGAACTGGTTTTTCTTCCCGTTTTTGGAAAATTAAAACATAAAATTGTTTGTATCACTTTTTATATTGAATTTTATTTAAATTTGTAAAAATATCTGACTTGAATGTACTTTTTTAATCCATATTTTTTTTATTAAACTTAATCATGAATATTGTTTATTACACTTAAGAATTTTTTTATTAGAAGGCAATCAAAAAGTATTAACAAACAAGTTTTTTTTATTTTTAAAAATTTATTTTTGATAAATTGCTGTTTTAGTTAAATTATTGAGTTCACACACATTTTTCAATTCCCCCATTTAGATTCAATTCCTTGATTTTTTGTGCATTTGTTGCTATTTAAAATTGAGTTTTGAGTAGTAGTTCAGGTCAAATGAGACCTGCGTTTTTTATAGGGCAACAAATTGAATTAAAATATCGTTAGCAAGCTATTTTGTATCCAAATATTAATTACTTTGCATCTAAATGAAGGATAATGCATTCGGTTCTACGATTCCTTAGTTTTTAACCATTTTCTTTGAAATCAACTTTAATTACTTCATCATTACTAATTTGAATTTTCTCATTCTAACTTTGAGAAATACTTGAACTCTTAAATAAAAGCTTTAGAAAATTCATTTTAATGTTTTTAACACAAAATTGTTCCTAAAAATTGAAGATTAAAATTGCTTGTTGCAGTAACTTTGGCCAATCTCAACTTTTAGCTTTGTAACTTTTAATGATCATTTGATACATTGAATTCACTGTCATTTACCTATTACACAATTGTACAAGGATATATATTTATGTGTAGTGATATATATATTAATATAATATACATATTTAGCTCAGAATAGCAATGTCTCTTGAATAGTATTTGAAAATTCTCAAAATTTATTATCGGTGTCTGTTTCTTTTCTTTTTAATTATAGTTATTGACCTGTGTCCACATTGGAACATTGCTCTGAAGATGAGAAACAAAACTAATTCAGCTCTCATACTTTTAAAATATTTTTATATTGTTCTTTATTAATATATATATATATAATTTTTACTTTTTTAATACTGACATTTATTTTTCCATTTAACATTTTTTCTTTTTACTTTATAATTAAAGATGTTATAAAGCGAAACTTTTTATTTTCAAGAATAATTCATGCCGGAGTTTAAACTTTAAAAAAAATGGGCTTTGCTCTGGATGAATAAAGTATATTTACGAGCACAACACAGAGTTTCCACATGTATGCCATAAGCTATAATTGCATTTTCTGTTTTATGTGCTAGACCACTGCAACGGAAAGTGACTATAGACAGACCAACAAACTTATCCAACCGGAAATAATGCCGCACAAACCACAAAAATGTTACTCGAGTCTTAATATGTCTGATTTTCATTTCTGAATTTCGTATGATTAAAATTTTTTATAATGTTTTACATCGAAAATACTTATTTTATCTTTAACCAACTATTGATTAAAGTAGACATGATTAGATTGTCATTTTCAATAAAGAATAAACATTAGTATATCATTAATTTGTGAAAAGTCCAATGACGTTAATTTTTTAATGAGCTGAATCAAGGACTATAAGAAATAATAAAAGTTTTTGTGATGGTTTTTTTAGAATCATTTTCCAAACTAGTAGCTGAATGAATAGTCAGCATTATAGATTTCAATTCAATACCTTAATTCCCACCTCAAATCACGAATATTTGTCGTAGGGGAAATTTTTAAAACCATGAGTCCCAGCTTTAGTACATTAAAAATTACTCCTTTGAGAGATAATGAAAATCTCTCACACAAACATATATTTTTTAAAATCATCAATTAAACAAATTAAATAATATTGTTTTTAAATTTTTAATGTATTTTTGATATTTTTAAGGATTATTGAAGTGAGTTTGAGCGAACAGAAAGGAGTACATGTTTATATATATTAACATGTACTCCTTACTGTGTTCTCATGTTATAACTATCATCCTAAAATATGTTTCTCAAGTTAAATTTCCATATCAGTGTTAAAATCTGAATTTATATGTATGTATAAAATATTTAAACATTCAGATTTTTAATTCCTATTAATTATAGTTATAAAATGAGACAATAATTAAAAACTTTATGAAGCAAAATATATGAGAAGCCATTTTATGTTAAAAAACACGATTTAAATATTATTTGCGATGCAATAAAATAATCCACGATTATAACAAAATCTTTATGGTATTCTTATGCGAGATGGAACAATATAATTTTATACTTTTTGTTATTATCAATTTGTTATAAAATTTAAAGGTATTATTATATGATACTGAATTTAAATTGAACTACTCAATCTTTGAAAAGCTGAAAGATTAGCACTTCAGTCTTCAGTTCAACAGTTTGTAGATTCGAGTCCTACCTATTCGTTGAAATTTTGTTGTAGTTCAGAATCCAATTTAAACTATCGGACCTGGTATAAATATCTATCAGCCAAAAATGAATTTTGAGTGATCAGCAGAGTAAATCAATCTTTAAAAAGGTGTTCTTTTAAAGGAAAATCAAAAAGTTTAATCATTATGCTAACTAATAAGTCTTAAGAAATTTGTAACGGCTTTTACTTAGAAATCTTATTAAATTAATATTTCTTATCATTTATAAGTATACTCCCTTTTAAGAAAATGCAATATAGATATTCACATCTTGAAGATTTGGAGTTCGAATCTGGTAAGAGGGAATGTATTTCTTATAAGTATACTATAAATTATATTTATAAGTATACTTTCTTTCTGTGAAGAATTATGCATTTCTTTCATTTTTTTAAATTTAAATCTTGGATTGCATTTCAGAAAGTCTAAAATTTATGGCGTGATAGCTTTGAACATTTTTAAGTTTCTTTTTCTTGCGCGTGCGATTTACCTCTAGGCCATGAAAACCTCAATTTAAAAAGGAAGTAATAAAATAATGCATGTATGCTTCAAGAGTAAAATTTGATATCAATGCCTTTGTAGTTTCTGGATACACAAAACGATTCTAATTTACGATCAAAAATAAAGCAAATTATTAAATAACGTGATTTTTTTAATGTATTAGTTCTTTTTCATTGAAATTTCAGTACAAAATAATTTTGATTAATTTTCAAAGATAAAATCAGAAAAGTATAAATTATTCTTTAAATAATTTACATATTTACAAAAAAAATGTAAGTTATTTTAACTTAGAACTGGAAATTTTATTACATTTTGTAAAAGTTATCATAGTTATAGGCATTTCAAATTTAATGAAGCAAAGTAATTTGTAATTAATATATATATATATATAATATATATATATAATTAATTTCTGGCAAATCTTTAACTTTATTCTGCATGAAATTTGCAGAAATGTTTTACCAACACATATCTGCTATATTAATTTCTAATTTTTAAGTATATCATATTTAATTGCATTAATTAACATTGGGAGAAAATAAAATTGAATTGAAACTCATAAAATAAAATTGAAATTCCTAAAATAGTTTGATTTCAATTATAGAAACATAAATGATAGCCTACCATCTTGTAAAGTCATTTTTTTCTGCGTGAAATGATTAAAATATATGTTCTTTTAACGTTATCCAAATGTAAGATTTAAATTTCATTTTGACTAAGAAAAAACATAAAAATAATTAAAAAAGTCATCATCTTTATGATGTATATTTATTTATTGTTAATAAAATCAATAATATTTTGAGTTAGAAAAACAATTTTTTCCTAAGTCTCTTTTGACTCCTATTAATTTTTCAGTTTTAACTCTTAATAATTTCATTACAAATTTTAAAATAACTGTTTGTTTGGGGGAGACTAAATCACACATTTATAGTTATTTTTAATATTTCCTAAAATCATTAAAATATTTACCTGACTTTTTAATACTTTGTCAGTGTGCTTTATCAAGCTTATGTTGTGGGAACTAAGTATAGTTCTTTCAATAAATTTTATAGCTTAATTTTTTATTACGACATCTAACCCTTAACCTTAAATATCTTGATTATAAGCAAAAGTTATCGTGAAGTCATGCAGAAACATCAACATAATTAAAGAAATTATGTGAATAACGAAACATTGATTCAGTATAAAAAAATAATTTAAAAATGAATTTCAGGTTATAATCATGTTTTATCATGGAATTTGATGTAATGATGGTTGAAAATATTGAATTTTGTTTGCGGTTTTCCTAAGTAATTTTATATTTTATGATAAAAAAAAGAATCAAAGTAAGCTGCTAATTTAGTTCAATTTAATGTTTATAAATCCATTGAAATGTTTCCGCTTAAACATTTAAGAGTTAAGAGAAACTGAAACAAGAATACTTTCACAGATTAATGAAAATTTATGAAATCCTCTAATGGAAAAAATTAGAACAAATCGGAAAAAAATATTCATTCAAAATGCATTCACATTATAACGCTTTTGGATTTGTTGAAGTAGACAATTTTAAGACACAATTTTGCTTAGAATTTTAATTTTTAAATAACTTAAAAGAAGAAGATATATATATTTTTTTATATAGTTTAGAGTAAAGAGATAATGTGTCGTACTTTTATTTTTAAATTTACACTGTTAAAAGATTTAAATTTGTGAGCATTCGATGTTGAAAAAGTGGTCTGAAAACTTTGTCATACAGATTTAGAGTTTTAACCCTTAAATTATATGTTACACAGCCTTATTAAAAATGAAAATTATAATCAATCAACATTTAGAGCTCTTTTCTATATTACGCCAAAATTCTAGTTTCCACTAGTTTAGTGTGTTAGGAATAAACTATATTTAAAATTAGTCACGGTTATATATTCTTATCGTCTAAATGAGGACATATTAGCAAGAAAATTTCAAATTAATATGAAGTTTTAATCGATTAATTTAAATTCGGTTTTTGAATGAATTTTAAAATTATTAAATTGTTGAAAAGATTTTAATGTAGATAAGAAATGCTTCTAAATTATGTGTATAAATTACTAATACATTAGGAAATTCAAATAGAAATTAAAACTCATAATTAATGAGGGAAATTTCTCCATCTTAGCTGAAAAAAAGTTTTTAGAAGATAAAAAAAAATACCAGTATTTAAAATAAAGTGGCAGAAATATACATACCTGTAAAAATATCCATTCGGTATGAGTAAGCACTTTTTAGTGATAATGCAAGTGCTTACAATTAATTATTGGTTAACCTATAAAGCCTGCCGAAGAATTAATGTCTATATTTCACATGGCATCCCGGAAATCTGCAGAAATCATCCCAGAACCAACATCGCATGAACTCCAGAAAATAGTAAAAATGTCTGCGCCGCCGGAGACAGAATACAAAATGCGTCGGGTTTTGGGATGGGGGCGGCATTCGGTAACGGAGTGGGGAGTGCGGAGGGGAGCTTTCGAATTGTGTGTTGCCTTTAGGCAAGGTCGCTTTTCCTACACAACGCTTTCTCCCCCGCACATGCATTCGGCTCTTTTTTTATATGAACGAACGCGGAAATGTATTTTACCTGGTAAGCTCCTGGTAGTTTGCAACTGCCCAGCCGGTGCTGTGTGTGAGATGCACGTAGAATCATGTTTGTTTTCACGCTGTTTCTCGTCGTGTTTTGGGTTGGGCTGTTCATTAAATGTTTGCTTATACTGCGATGGTGTGATACATATATTAACTATTTTAAATTATGTTTTTAAAGTTATGCTTTTAGAAGAGAAAACTTCGTTAGACTCCATTCTAGGTGATATTAATTTGTAGTTATTATTTTTTGAACAGCTAGAGCTACGTTTCACCTAAACATGACACTTTAAAAGAGTTAAAAAATAATGTCTTGTAAAATTTTTAATCTATTCTCTAGCTTATATTTTGGGATAAATTATAAATTTAAAATAGGTATTGATTTATATAAAATGTTATGTAATAAAAAGTATCCTGTAAAATATTTTATAAATTTTTCAATAATAGAAAATTACAACATTTTGTGAGTTACTATTGATTATCAGTTACAAAGTATTCTTTTGATGATTTTTTTATCATTTTAAATATTCGAATAAAGAGATTTTACTCAGATTTATTGATTAATTTTATTTAATATTTAGAGGAATAAATTAGGCATTTCTGTTATTTTCGATCATTTGATCAGATATTAAATTTTGAGGGAAGTAACATTCACAAATTTCATTTGGGGATTTTTTGTGAAACATTACAAATATTAAATGAAAGTCACGTACAATCATATTAAATATAGTAAAATTTATTAACTGAATGTGTATTTAACACTTTAAATATAACATTTTAAATTGCTAATTAAAATGATGGATTCGTTGTCTTAATTAGCTGTCAGATAATATTTAAATACCTAACAAAATTGAGGTCAACCGGAAATGTTATCAATTATCAGTTGAATAATCATTTATTCTTTCCCTCTTCGCTATACTTCCTCTATTTTTGTACTATTCAGAATATTTTATTAGAAACTATTAAAACTTTCTGCTCTAATCATTTATTGAAATAATTTCTGTACTAAATTATAGACATAGTATGCAACAAAAGAAATAAATTACGAAATTGGTGCGTTTAAGTGGTTTTTTCTGAAATATTCTCCGCGTGTCATTTGTCAGTGAATTTTATGTAATTGGTATTATGATATCTTCTTAATTTTCCTAACATATATTAAATTTAAAACTTCATTGCAAAATTAATGATTTGATAACTGAAAGCTATTGTAATTTAAAGGCTCTTCTTACAGACAAAAATTAGCGAAAATTGTCAGACACACAGTTGCAATTTTTTTTTTTAGCTGAAAATGTAAAGTTAGTCTAAGCATTTCTTGTAACTAAAAGTAAAATTAGTATAATAAAACTTTTTTTTTATTCATTCCTTATTAGCATTGACTTGTTTGCATGGTTTGAATTTTTCATTTCATTTAATTAGTATTTTATATTTGTATATATACAAACTAGGGAAATGAATACTTTATATTGTTGTATTGCCATGCCGCGAGATGAGAATAAATCAAATCAATAAATTTAGAGGTTCTTTGATAACCTCTTTAACTTTTAAGAAATGTAACAATTGTAAATCTTTTTTAAATTTTCGTGTATTTAACGTTTCAATAATAAAAAATGTCGCCCGTTTTCAGAGCATTTTCCACACTTATCAAGTTTGCATAATTTGCGACTATTTTAATATAATTTGGAAGTTTAGTAATTAGTTATAAATAAATTGATGGACAGAAATATAAATTACAAAATGCAGATTGTATTTAATCATATTTAAAATGTTTCACCCGCACTTCAAAATTTGTGGCATAAATGGTATAAATTAAAGGATTGATGTCAGAATGTCATATTAAATAATAAAATTGTTTAATACAAAATAATTTTTATTTGTGTTAAATGAAAAATTATGAGACAATTATCAAAAAAAGTAAAGCAAATCAAATGGAAACATTTACCAACCTTTTGAAAAATTAAAATTATTATAAGCATTTTTTTAAATATAGGAATAATTTAAGTATGTTTGAATGAATATGGGAATTGTAGGAAAAGGATATAAATCACATTTTTTTAATGTTTGATATTGCTATTTGTTGAAATTGTTTTTCTATAAAATTTCAGTCTAAATAATGTACAGACTGTCGATTCTGCTTTCAGCTAGCATTTCTAACTTTTGTTTCAATATTTTGAATCAGAAGATAAAACTATATTTGATATTTTAAAAATTATTGCATTCATTTTATATAAAACTCTTGATATAAAAATTGTAAATTTTAAAACGAGTTTTTTTTTCCATCAAAAATTTACTTTTGGTATAAAACTTTTGAATTAAAATGAGTATAATTTTTCTTACTTTTGACATTAAATATTCTTATTTTTTGTTTCCGTTACATCATCTTTAACTTTTGCAAAAATAAAATCAAATCGATTCCTATGTTCTTTCAGGAATATTTGATGAGAATATTATTACACGAATTATTTATATCAAAATGTAAAATAATATATTAGTGAATTATTCTCATAAAAATGCTTTAATATTAAGTGTTAGTTTTTTTCATAAATTATTAATTAAATATGGTTAAAATAATTATATTCAGCCTACGGGAAATTATATTTCAAATTCTTTATAGAATTTTATATTTTGTTTCAAAAGATTGGTGGTTTGACTCCCACTTCAAGATGCATATTTGTAATAATTCTCAATCAGTTTTATATTTTGGATTCCAGATGAATTTGTGTGTTAAAAGTAACCGTAAAATGACTACCTTTGAATTTTACAACAACAAGGAATAATTTATTTATAGATTTTAGTTACTGATTTGCTTAAGAATTTTTTAGGTGTGCATTTTTTGTTTTATTGAAATCCGAATACATTTTTTAATTCAAAATCAATATTTGCGTTTTATCAAAATTTTGATTCCCGAAGTCAATATCTTATCGGAAGGATTTTAAAAGAAGTTAAAGAAGTTTTTTTTATATTTTTAAATTCTGAAATATAAAAGGAATAATTATAGTGATTATGGTTTCGACCAATTTATGATGATAATTTTGCAAATCTCTATTTCCATGAGATAATCAAAGCTTGATATGAAATGCTAATAATGTACTGAAAATCCTGATATTTCCTTTCTTATAAAATAAACTGTATTAAGGACTTCATTACAATATGCTGACGCCATAGAATTTTTAAACTTGGTACATTTCTTATGGTATTTTGAAAATGTTTATATTCTCTTTGTAAGCAAAATAATTCAGAATTTGTATTTCTTGTTTCAGAGTTTAAATTCAATAAATGACACTGTCAATTTAATTTGTATCCTTTTTAATTGCTGAGTAATCGCAAAAAGCCATTTGAAAGTCTCCTATGTTTAACGATTTAGTTTTGATATGTGTTTGGGTGTGTATATTAAAATGTACATTTTACATTTTTTCAAATAACTATTGTAATGAATATAACTATTAGTAGTTTATTTTAATGAATATAATTGGTGTTGATGAAATGGGTATAAAGTTATTTTCCATGTTATTAATTTTCTCTCGTTTCCAATAGTTAGCTTTTAATACATAATTTTAAGTCAGGATTTTATTCGAACAAAAATGTTTGTAAAATTTCCTATGTAGGATAAATGACAGATTTTAGTTCAACAGCTCGTAGGTTCATCTCTTATTTCAGAGGTTGATGTTTGTACTATAAACTGTATATCTGATTCCGAATAAAAGATCTTCATCTGTGAAAATTTTACCATTGAGTGATAAACTTAACCTGGAATGTTAGTAGCGTTGTTTTTAATCCAAATTAATGAGTTGATACCAATCAAATTAGTCTTCACGAAGAAAAAAAAAAAGAGATAACGCAGACCAACAAATCAACCACTTGTTTTTATTTCCTTAAGTCAAGTTTTTTAAGAATTATTCAGACGATAATCCCAGTTGCTAAAATTAATTGTTGAATAAAAAAGCAATTTTAAATTTGGCGAATGTTAGGAAATGATTGTTTGTTGACAAAACAATATATTTAACCAGTATTCAAATATGCTGATTTAACGTATTAATTATGGAAGTTAGGATTATGTGTAACATATAAAAATGTAGCAATAAAAAATATTATCTTCTATGTATAGAAGATGCAGCCATAAAAATACCTGCAATAAATTATTAATAATGTCAAAGATATTTACTAATGCTAAATAGAAATATGCTTTTAACGTGTTTTTCATTAAAAAACAAATTCAATGAAAAGCTTCAAATTTATAAAGATGAAGTAAATGTTTTCTTATTTATCATAGATAAAGTAAGAATTTTATATTCACTCTTACTTTTATACTGTCCCTATTCTAGAATTCAAAAATAGTTTTTAATTTTTTATTTTAGTTTTATACTACTAAACATTACACCTTTTGGGGGGAAAAAAACCATATTTCAAATGGAGGATAGTATCGATTGAATATTATGTACAAAGTATCATAGTACATGCTAATTTGCATTGAATGTATCATTCTAAGTTGATTTGGTAGAAAAACAAAAGTGACAAATTCAAAAAATTGAGTATACAATTTAACTTGTATAAAATAAAGCAAAGAAATACAGGGCAATAATTATTTTTTGGCATCTAATGAAGTTTCTTTTTTAAAACACTTTAAAATAATATAAAAAATGCAGACTGTTTGTTACTCAATAGTGGCAATGATTCTTGGCATAAAAATAGTCCGAAAATGAGATCTTTTTGTAAGAGTCACATAAAAAAGTTTAAAAAAAAAATAATAAATAAATAAAAAAATATACAGACTAAAGCACATCTGTCTTCAATGAAATAATATAGAATTAACAAATACACTAAGTAAATAGAGAGGTTTGCTTTTTTAGTTGCGAAAGAAATACCAAACATACAGTAAACAAACTAAATGTATTTATAATTATTCAAATAGCTTCTCTTTAGATATTCCCCTCATGTGCAAAAAATGACCGTTGAACGGCAAACAAACCAAACCAATCTCTGTAGATATTCCTCTAACTTTAAATCTAGATTATTGAAATGTTTTATATTTTTTTTATTTAAGTATAATGCGTAACTTCTACACAATTAATACTAAAAGATTCAACGTGTTTTTATACATTTCAATTTAACTTGAAGGCAATTTAGGAATATAGTATTTTTTTTATCATGAATATATTATTAAGTAAAATGTTTTGTGTATGTTCACCTTTTGTATTCAACAAATAAAGTGAATTTATTACATAGACACATGTATGTGTCCTAATTAAAGCAGTGTTTTATTAAACTTTAAGAGTTTGTTATGGCTAAGTTATCTCACCAATTAAAAAAAGATGCAAAATTTTTTATTTATGATTTCTTTTATATTTATTACTCAAAAATAATGACTTTTATAAATAGAAAGCTAAATATAACATCTTAATTATAATATCAATTTTAAAAAATTTTTATTTCAATTCAGTTTTAACATAACAATTTTAAGAAAAATCCAACTTAAAGTTTATATTTTTCTTAAAATTGCTATTATGAAAATGCAATATATGTATTATCCAAACTCTAAAAATGTTTTTCTTAAGTTAGCCAATATATACAAATCAATTTATTACAGTTTTGATGCTTTTCTTTGTGTTTGTAATTAAATTTATTTCAGAAATTTGAATGATAGATAAAATTAATATGTTTCAGAATAAACTTAAATATCCTAAAAAATTTTGATGCAAATGAACCATAAATATAATCGTTAAAACTATAGCATGAATTAATTATCCTTTTCCTCATTAGTTACCTTTAATATTTCCATTTTAAAATATTGAAATAATGCTGGATTTCTAACTGAGAATTGTTATTATTTTTTTTTGAAAATATTGGCTTACTAATGAAATAATTACTTATTGTATTATAAAAGTATTTGTTTATGATATAAAGTAAATGACATTTACACCATTTAAAGATTTTATTATATTAGCAACTAGGAAAACTATCCTCAATAGGAAAATGAATAGATGCAAGTAACTTTAAATTTTTACTGCAAAATAACCAGTTTAATAATAACAACGTAAATTATTTAAATGCAATCAGCAATGACACGGTTTGAAAGTAGATTGAAATTTAACTAGATAAAATTGTTAAAAGCCTTTTTCTCAGCACATATAATTAGTGTCAATTTTTTTGTACCAGAGTGTAGATTTAGATGAATAGCAGCCTAAAAGTTTAGCTAAGAAAATATTTTTTCATATCATCATTTTGCTTAAAATAAACCAGATAGTGAAAAACAATTGCCCTTAAAGTTCAAATATGAAGGAGACAGAAATGTGCCTTTGGATTGATAAGTTTCAAGTTAACACTGCAGCGCCCCAGAAAGCTCGTTTCTCCTGTCTGTTTCATAACCATTGCTGGAAAAACAACAGCTGTTATTCAGCTGTGCTCTTTAACATTCTGAGATAGTAGTACCAATGGCAAATTTGTTACTTTTATCGGAAGAAGTCGCTCAAAAAGTAAAGAAACTCGGTAACTTACCCATTAGAGGCAAATATCCATACGGTGGGAAAATTCAGTTTTTCAGTAAACATCCAGAGCCAAAACTAGAACCAACCGGTCACTCCTGCTGGCCTCTGGCCATCTGCCCACACATACATCTATCGCCCCCTCCAATTCTGCAGCTGGATGTCCATTGGCTAGAGACCCTGGTTTCTCCCAGACGATGTCGGCGTGCTACTAGAGAAGTAAATAGTAGTACATCTAGGTACTACTATTTTTTCTTTATTTACTTCCTGCTGCAACACTATTTTTCTTCTTTCCGGTCGCGCGCGCTGCTAACAACTCCCAACTTTTTTTTTTCCCTAACCTACTTAATTTTTTTTTCGTTATCTGCTATGGTGGGACTAGAATTATTATTTTTTTTTATTTCATCTTGAGAAATCCGGGGTTTTTTTCTCCCCAGTGTGACGTCGAGAGAAGAGGTGAATGACTTTTTGTTGTATTCTTAGGGGAAAAAAACAGGTTCAACACTTTTTTGGTCGGGAATCGGAACGTTCTTATTTGATTTCTAGGGTGGGAAAATATATAAAAAATCTGTTACAGCAAAATAGATTTTTTTTTCGATGTGTATGATTCATTAACGAATTTTCTTTTATGAGCATACTTTAAAATATAATTATTGCTGCTCTTTTATTTATTTTATGTGACAATTTTGTGCGCATTTAATCACAATGTACGTTAATCAATCCATTATTAAAATCATAAAATAATATCATCTAAAGATTTGCTTGATATGAAAAGTCTTGAGCACCAATATTTATAATTTATGTGTGTGTGTGAATGCTTAAAATATAATCAACTCTCATATTTAATCCATGAAAACAAATTTTGATCTATGACATCATGGACTTCAAATTTCGTGTGAAGAATATGAACACGTGGAAATTCTATGAAGAAAAATCAACATTTTAGTGAAAACTAAGTATAACTTAATATAAATATTAAAAATGTGTAAATAAATATTTTGAAAGAATAGTTTTTAGTAAATATGGAAGCAGTACTCTTATTGTATTTCATTGGTTTTCTAAGTATCTTATTTATTTGATAAGTTATATAATTGAAATACGATTCTGAAATAAATCAACAGCGATTTTTATCGATTATTTTCTGATAATTGCTATATGAAGTAAAAGCAAAGATATGTTCTACAGCAGAGGGACAATTTACAAAAGGAAATTTGGCTAGTGCAGACTTATTTTAAAATTAAACATAAAAGATCACTTATGAAGTTTTTGCCTTGATATAAAGCGAAACAAATTCTTGGATGAAACTACATTTATTACCTTTAAATACTATGCTAAGGGAAATCATGCTTACAATGGCTTAAATTTTCAAACATCTTGTAAACTTTTCTGTGAAACGAGTACTGGATGATTGGAGAGAAAACGATTTCTGGTTCTTCCAAATTTTTTTCATGTAGAAGAATCTTCATCGTTGGTGGGTACTGGTTATATTGTGCGAATGAAAGAAATAAAATAGTGTTCCAAACAATAACACGAGGAGCCTGCAAGCGATATTTAGAAAGAACCAGGCGAAAAATAACTTTCTTTCTTCCTTTCGTTCTTGTACCTTTTAGAGAAAACAGAATCCGACATAGGAAAAAAAATTTAAATAGTGACACTGGCTTGTCTGTCACGACGGACTCAGGAAGGATTGAAGAGTGAAAAGAAGAGGGGGGAACGAATTTAAGCGGGGGTGGATACTAAAAAATTCTTCCAATAAAAAGGCGGGAGCCGATGCTAATGGCGTTCTATCCTGCATCGCTTTTGGGTAAAGCGTCAGCCAATCTGGATGCGAGACTGGGTATTCATTTATGTACAGGAGCCCATTTGAATATCATAATGAGGCAAGGGTCGCCATGGAAACGTATGGATGACGGCCAATCATTTCTGGTAGTAGCGCGCGCCAAAAAACGCTTCTGCGCGCTAGCTTTCTATTTCTGAAAAAATATAATTCACCCCCTCCCTCCTCTTATTGTTTTTTCTGTCTCCCTCCCCTTAGTTGATCTTTTTATTATATTTTTTTTATCTGACTCCTACATTTTTTCTTTTACTTGAATTTTTAACGCGAGTGCCATTGTTGTCCATTGCATTGCTGCTCTCAGTGTTAGATGCGGACGGCTCTTAGCCGGGTGCGAACGTTTCTTGTTGAGGTTGTACCCACCCGGTGCATATAAATTTTTTTTTATTTCTGTCGTCAGGACTGACTTGGTGCATTTTTTTTCTTTTTTCCTGCTGCCTCCATGCCACTGGATTGTGACTTGTGATTTTTTTTACTGTTGGAAAAAAAAATCTGTGTGCTCTGGGATTTTAAAACTAAAACTTGTTTCCGGAAGTGTTCCTCATCTGCTGCTGACCGGAAGAAAGAGTGGTAAATGGATTATGATATCTTACATGGTTATATATATATATATATATAAAGTAGGATTTCTTCATCCTAAAAAAAATGTGATTAGTGACGATTGCGTATGATTTACAAAAATATTACTTATGATTTTAAAATCTTACTTGTTGCACTTGGTGAAGTTCATTACAAATTTTCAGTATAGTACCACATAATGCGTTTATAAGTATCACCTGGGATAATTGCTCCAAAATAACAATGTAAATTTGGAAGATATTGTATAACTTATGCAAATTAATTACATCTTAAATATAACTGTTTGGTTTTCCATTTATTTTTTTACTTTAGATTTAAATAATTAACTAGCCATTGCTTGAAAAAAATCTAAATGAAATTACTTAGTTGTTGTCCAATTACCAATCTGTAAACATCGTCAAATGCATAATTTCTTCTTTATTTTGATGAGCTCAGTTAAGATATACACAATATATTGTATGTCAGCTTTATCTACTTCATAAAATATTTAATGCGTGAAATAATTTTATGTCGAGAAATTAATTTGATCTAAAAAAATTTCAATTTGATAGACGCATAATTTAGTTTATTTATGTATACAAAAATAATTCTTTTTTGGTTAGAAACAATCGGCTTACACCGTTGTGAAATGGTCATTAATCGCTTTGATGAGCAAATTTCTGTATTATAATTAACACTCAGTTGATTAACAAACTTTGAATAAAGTCATTAATTTCCAATATTTTAATTGTTTTATAACACATTAATATGAATTATAATTATGTTTATTATAAAGTGAAAGTTTTTTAAATTTTATAAAATTTGAGAATAAATGCTGTTGTCAAGTAATTTGACAAGTTTCCTTACTTGGCTTGAATATTTCTGAAATATTCTCTTTATGATATATAATTGGAAAGTGATTTATTTACTACTATTGAAAAGCTAGTGACGAAATAAAATCCGTTGGACTTACATATACATTTACAAAACAATACTTGAATGGAAAATAATTTTCTATTTCGTTGTATCACGGATTCTCAACTGGATTAAAATTGGATACTAAAGGATACTCAAAATCCTACAGATGGGAGAAATTAATTGTAAAAGATTTATATAAAAATGTTGGAAAAATGTTCTTAAAGAGTATAAAAAAAAAAAAATATTGGCTGTGACAAAATGACGCATTTTTTCCTCCTCATTTTGATATAATTTAGTTTGAAAATATATTTATCATTGTTATAAATCTTTTAGAAAGTTTACAGTACACATTTGTTGATGATTCAAAATAAAATAGTTCTTCTCGCATTGCAATTTTCATAATTTTTAAAAAATATTATAAACTTTTCATGTTTAAATTGAATAAAATTCAAACAAACCCAAAATTTATAAATGCTAACTTATTCCAAAATTATTATTTTGAATTTATTCGTTAAATCTACTCAATTTATCTGAATATGAATTGCTTAACTCAGAACATCTCTAATTTTAAGATTAAAAGTTCTATTTCCAAATTATCCATGATTAATATTAATAGTGTTAAATTGTAATAGAGGGAATTTTAAACTTTTTAACTTAAGAAATCCATATTTAAATATGAGAAAAGTGTTAATTATTTAAAATTTGTGTTGTTTTCACAAAAAAGCAAAGGTTAAAATACGTTATTTATTGCGTATCATGAGTTAGAGGGTCATGATTTAAATTGTAGAAAAAGTTAAACAAGATATTATAAATCTTTGTATTCATGTGTTGCCAAAACTTGTGTACGATTTTCAAAATATTTTAAGAAATTTGTTTGCAAATTGATTTTCTTTCATGGATATTTTAAAATTTAGAATATAATGCCATTACTTCATTTGATAAATGCTTTCTGACATAACATATTATATACTGATTTGGTTATGAGAAAAAAGTTTTCAATTACCATATAGAATAAAGTTCTGATATCATTTAAACAATATGTATTTTCATAGTCAATAGTTTAAAACATTAACAAGCTTAATTAGCCCTATGTGTATGATATAGAAAAAATAAAATGGTTTCTTGTTTTCAAAATTTTAATTATATTTTACTAAAAAAGAAGCATTTCACTTTATAAGCACTTTTTGTTTCCATTTTAAAACACATTTTAAATAAAAATAATAATTATGTGTCTATTGAAACAATGTTTTTATTTTATTACTTAAATTTATAATTAATCTTAAAAATGAATAATGTACTCCCAAATACATTTGATTAACCTACAAATAAGCATGAAAAGTTTTAAAGTTTATTATCCTTAAAACTTAAAACTTTTTTTCTAATATTTTCTACTTGTGTGAATGTGCCAAAATTTCATGACAGTGCCCAAGTTACATAGATAAAAGATTCTTGTATTTTTATTAATTTTTTTTGTAGTGTTTTAATTCATAATTGATAAATATTTAAACCAATTACAGAATATTGGATTTAAAATCAAGATATAAAAAAATCTAACAATATTTGAAGAATAGTTGCAAATAAAAATTTATATTTTATATAAATAAAAATTTATATTTTTATTTATTTTCCTGCTATCGACGTTTTTTAAGCTTCAATATTTCGAATTATATTTCATTTTACTATTGGAAAAATAGCTAAAAATATAGCATATTAAAATTTATTTAATATACCAGAAAAAATTACATATAGGTGTGAATGTTTTTAATATTTTACTCCTTTCTCTTAATTTAATTCCTTTACTCTTCCTTTATTTTTATATTTCACAATAATTTTTTTATCATAAATACCGATGTTAAATTCTAAATAACTAAGTCTTTTTTTCTCAAAACATTTCTAAAGTTGTAGGTATTGTTGTATATCACCCTACGAAAAATGACTGCTTCAAATTTTTCAATTTTCGTTTTCTTATGAATACCGAAATTTTGCTAGATTAAAATTTTATGTAACTATTTTTGAAATATAACACACTCAGTTTTAACATATTACTGCATATTTTTTGAAACGTGGAGAAAATTTTTTCTAAAAAGCTTTATTTTGCTATAAATATACTTATTTTCTGTAATGCATTGATTAGTTATAATAATAAAATTAATGCACTCACAAAATTTACTTAATGACAATATAATATTTTCTAGTAATGAATAATAACTTCTCAGTTATTCTTAAAAGCACAGACTAAATTTGTTATCGAATTCAAATAAGTATTAACTGATTACTTTTACTCATTACAGTTTTCTACGATTTTCACATCATTTTAAATCTTCTGTTAAAATTAAATAGAAATTCATTTAAAAAGCAGAAGCAATTTATTTCGTTATAAAGCTTTATGCGTGAGAGTATAAGTGTAGCTTAAACATTACTTTAAAAAACAATTTCGTATATTATTTAAACTGCTGGAAAAAATATTTTAAAAGATGACTTGAAATAGCATATTACACCAAAAAATAACTGACAACTTAATGATCCTATTTTAAAATGAATTAATGATGTTTCTATCACTTTATACACATTTTAAATTTAAACAAATTACTTTTATAAAATGTTCTTAAATTACAATTTATTTAACGATGGTGTTTATTATTTTATAGTAATATTTATCAAAAAACTTTGATTAAATATTTTTGAGTGTTTATGAGGATTTGAGCTAATTTATATCATGAATGGCAACAAGTTTTGCGCGTCAAAATTATTTTATTTGAAAAACCAACCTCTGTCTCTAATATCGTCATTATTAAACAGTTTCTCTTATCTAAGTAAGTTGTTTATAATAATTTTGAATTTTTTTTAAAATTTAAATATATTTTTAGTCTTTCAAACTACTACAAATCATTAAATTAATCACTTTTTTAAGCATTTTGATGCGAAATCTAGCACTAAATCAATTTTGTTTTCCTATACTTTTTATGAATACTTTAAAATTGATACCATGTACATTTAAAATTTTTAACTTTATATTGTTTTACAATGAATTAATCACTTCAAAAACAATTTTTGCTTATTAGCTAATGATTTTATTTATATAAAAACACTTAAAATATTCTTTTAAAAAACTAATATCTTTATTGTACCCATCAACATTTTTTAGTGCAAGTGCATATATGCAGTTATGTAATAGTGTATACATATGTATCAGATAAACACAAAGTTAGTTAATTAGAATATAATAGATTGAACATAAGTGACATAAAATACAAAAGGAAAGCAAATACATAGAAAAAGTTGGTAATTCGTCAAACCTCAAAGTATGGTTTTTCTGCAGACATCGTGCATTCCAAAGTCAAATACACAATTAAGCTATCCAATTTGTTTTTCCCCTCCTGTTTACTGTCTTACTTTCACTTTTCAAAATTTGTTCTATTCCATTTCATGTTTCTGCTGTCAAGTATTAAAATTGGCGAAAGAAAATAAATCGATGCTATATTTAAGTACTGTATTTTTTGAACATAAAAAAAAAGTTTTGGTTTTATTTATATCTTTCCTATCATGGTTGCTATTTCGCTGAATGAGAAAAAATATCTATACATGTCAACGCGAAAAACAATACATTTTCTCGTTAGGAAACAATATTTTTTATAAGAAATATCTTTAGATTAGGTTCTTTCAGTAATAAAAACTTAAAAATATTTTTTCTTACTTTATTTCATTTGTGTAAATCTTTGAAGCAAAAAGTTGTTTGACATTCTCATTTCAAATATATCTGAACTTTTCTGGGGGGAATGTGTTGCAATTAACATATTTTTGAACTTAAGCATATGAAATCTATCTATTTTTAAATATGATATAGTATCTTTCTTTTGTGAAAGAAAATGAGTCATGTATTTTGTTTAGTTTTTATTATCAGCTCTTAAGAATACACGAGTGTTCTTACTGAGGAAACTTTCCCGTTTAATTTATTTTCCAAACAGCATATCGTTTCATGATGCAATTTTTTAAACTCTTCTTTCTTCAAATGGATTCATATTGCCACAATATTGTCTACAAATGTAATTCACAATATTAAAATATTAATTAAAAGTAAAATATTCAAAAAAATTATTTCTCTTGTAACAAAATGTAATAAATCAAGAAAAATACAAATTATAAACTATTAAGCTTAGAAACTGTATTTGAACATTAAAAATTATTTATAAAATGTTATGAGTTATATAAACTAAATACTTTGTTGTATATATATTAATACTCATTTTTTCAATTTATAATGCCGGATTCATAAATGGATCAAAAATGAATTAAACAAGATTAAAAATATATAATCAAGATTAAATTTCATATTTAATGAGAATATTACTATTCAAGTACAGAGGAAAGCGACAATAATAAACATTATTTTAAGTTGTGTTAGTAAAAGCATTAGAAGTACAAAACCTCCCCTTTTCATAAGATAAATTTCATCGATAGTTAAAAACATTTTTAAAATTTTTTCAAATTTAAATTTTTGAAATTTAAATTCGCTCTTAACTTAATGTTTCTAAGACTTTGTTAACCTTAAAAATCAAAGTATGCAATCTCTCTAATCTGATTATATGTTTCCATTATTACCCAAATATTCATCTGTTTCCATTATTACCCAAATATTCATCTGTTTCCATTATTAATAAAATATTCATCTGTTTTCATTATTACTAGAATATTCGTCTGTTTCCATTACTAAAGGTATTTTTAACAATGATAGGTGCTTTTATTAATACTAGTTACAGCCCTTTTTTTTAATTTAAGAAATGATGCTGTATAGTTAGTGATTTTGAAAAATATTTTTAAATGACAAAAATAAAGGGGTGTGGTGACGATATATGTATGACGTCATTTATATTAAAATAAATGATTTTTCTCATGTGTCTCATAACCTGACTCATGTAATTGACACATGAATGATTTTAAAGGATGTGAATTTCCCTGGTTATTATTTTCTTTTTTTTTTTTTAAATCAAGTACCACATAACTGCATCCGATTAGGCTTAAGAGACAAAAGAACGGTTTCATCTTAATCTTTCCTGATTTTTTGGTTGCGGTTGTTTATAACCTCTTGCGCATTTTGTTTGGATTGTGTTGGAGCATTTATTAGCACTTTTTATCATTTTGTTACCCGGTCTGTGAGTGAAATGCTGGAATGTTTTTTTTTCACTCTCTCTTTTTTATAGTGACTTATCCTCCTCCCTCTTTCGCGGGCATCGTAAATTTTTATGTTCTTACTTTAACGAACATCTGTGCTGTCTGAGAATTTCTTCGCCCGTACAAAATCGTTATCAAGGCCGTTCACATTTTTCGGAAAAAGAAACTTAGTACACAAGCTTTGTATATTTATAGTAAATCAACAAAAATAAATAAATCCAGTAAGCTTTACTAAGGTATCCTTTGATTTTTTTTTTTTTTAAAGTGGTGCTTTCACTTTATCATTGAAATTTGACTTATACTTATTTATCTCAAAGCTTAATCTATAGATTTGCAAGTGTAAAAAATGCTTATAATATGCATGGGAATTAGTTTATGTTCATATAATATTAATTTAAAATAGGCTGCTTTTCCGGGGAAAATGAGTTGCAACAACTTTTCCACATTTTAAATTCAGGGATGTTTTTTGTGTGTGGCCATAGTGATCCAAATCTTCATGAACAGCTGTTATATTTATGCTGGGATCGATCTGCAAAATTGTGAAAAAATGATCAATGCCGTTCCTCACAACAGCCATTAATTTCTTATAAATGACTGTATTTTCAATTTTATGAATTCACTTTTTCATGTTTCTTATAGTGTGTTTAAAAAAAAAAAAAAACTTTTTACAATGAAAAACTTAGTTTCTTGCTTTTTTATTTTTCTATATTAAAACACATAATTTTTCTTATTTATAGTAAGCAAAATTCTAATTAATAATAAGAGCACATCAGAAATATTTGGTACCAAAAATTATTATCATTCTGAGTCTGATACTTTTTAAAACAATACTTTTTTATATTTTTTTCCTTCTAATCCAACGAAACTTGACCAGTCTAGGAAACTTCTTATTCCAGAATGCTTTGCTGATTTCTTCATTTTTTGTAAATATAAATCACCAGTAAATTAATTTTTGTAATTTTATTTATACATCCTCTCTTTAGATAGTAGAACAACTTGTTTTCCCATAAATTTAGTTTCTTTCATTTTTATGCTTAATTTATGAATTGAATTTTTAGTACAAGTGATCAACATTAGAGTTTTTTTATTGTCTAATTTTTGCCTCTATGATTTAATGTGGTTTCACATTGTACTGTGTATTAATATTGGACGTAATTGTTTTTTTTTTTCATGCAAAAATTATTTATAATAAGCATGTAATACTTATAACAGTGTTGTCAAGGATTGAAATCCTTTCTAGCTTCGAATCGAACTATCGGCTATTATTTTCAATTCAGCAGTTTGTGGATTCGATTCTCACTTCTATGTGGATGTCTGTAATAGTTGATAGCCTACTTTAAGGCATAACACTTAATCCAATACATCTTCTTGAGTAAATACTTTAGAGAGACAAAATCTTCTAGGTCTTATTCTTCTGTGGTTTTAAATTTCGTGCAGCGTGTACTTTTGGCTGTGTAAATTATGAATTTAAATAATTGTATTATAACCAAATAAAGAATTTCATTATAATTAGTTTCACTATGCAACTCTAAAAATATTCTTCATAAGTCACGCAAATTTGAATAATTTAATCTAATACCGTGAACTTGTGTGGAAGTGTAATTTCCGAATTCATTATCAGTCATGTGATTTCCCTTCACCCCTACAAATATATTCGGTAAGACCCACAGCTCCCCTCTTGTTTTCTTGGCCAGATATATTCTGAGGGTCAGGGTCATGTGGTGAGGTGCTAGTACACCTCCCTCTACTACCCACTACTTTCTCCACCCTCACAGAAATTGCTACTACCATCGCAGGCCCCTGTCGTTAACTAGAATTGGGGGGTGCAGGTTTTTTTTTGCCTAGTCTGGCAGTCTGTGAGAGGGGTTGGCAACTGTCGCAGGAGGTGCTGAATGACGTCATTATTCCCTTCCCCTCTTTCCTGGGGGTGTAAGTGTGGGTGCTTGTTGGGGTTTGGCATAAAAAAAAAATAACTTCCTGGACTCTCATCCTCTATTTTTTGCTAGGGGTTATTCTGCCATATTTGGCTCACAATCATACGAATTGGTAAACTTTCAAAAGTGTTACATTTTTATAAAATATAATCTATATATTGAGTTAAATTCCTCGCTAAAATAACTTTTTTTGTTTGGATGTAAAAACAGGAAAATCATAATCATTAACTTTCTCGCTTAAAAATTAATATAAAATTCTATGTTAACCCTATATTTCTAATAAATATAAATTCTAATATTTCTGAGTCATAATCTTCTAAAGTAAGCTCAACTTGAAATGAGAAGACATTTTGTTGCTAAGCATGTCTCTTTTAATATGCATATTAAAATGCACTCATTTCATAGAAAGGAATTCACGGTAGCTTTGTATGTGATTAAAATCTTCAAAGAAGAAATATTTATAGCTGAAAAATAAATACATAACTTGGGACTTTTGAAGATAAAAAATGTACATTGCCTAATATGTACATAATAATGACACAGCTGTCAGCTGTACCACTAAATATAATTCCTTAATATAATCAATCTGGCTATAATTGTCTGGTTTTGGCAACAAACTATATAATTTTGAATGCCTTTTTTAATTTTTAAATCAAATAATTTTTTTAGCTTCGTAATATTTAGAAAAGCTTTTGTATCTAACTATTATGTTTGCAATATTTTTATCACTCGAACATTTTCTCAAATGTATTTCTTTGATAAAAATTTAAATAATTAGAAAATATCAGCATTTATTATTTTAATATAGGTGATCATGTTTTGTGTAATACATGATATTATTTTTAAAGTGAATATAAGCCGCAAATAATTGAGTTTTATGAAAATGTGAAAATATTGGCCAAAATTTTGGCGACTTTTTAAGGCTTCCAGTTATTAATCCCTCTCGAATCCCTCCCTGAGTGAAAGCAGTGTAGGGGGGAAAGGTCAGAAGGGAGCGGAGGGATGAATTTGAAGGTCACAGGCAATAGGCACGCGAGGGCTGTCTCCCTGTCCGTCATTTTTTTCTTCTTTTTTTCTGCTAACCAATTTATGAAAAACGAGTAGGAAGTTATAATCAGAACAGAACCAAGTTTTTTTAAACGGTAGTAAAAACTCTTCCTGGTTCTTCTAAACATGTGAAAATATATAATGCAAATACATCTATAACTTCCGTCTTCGATTTTAAAGCTCATAAACCAATTAATATATATAATCGATCTTTGTTAGAAAGGGATGGAGAACAAAGATTTAATGTAATTTTTTTCTATAAATAAATATGGGAATAATTTTATAATTTTAATAAATATTTCAAATTAAATTGATAATTCTTTTTATGGTCGAGGGAACTGGAGAATTGAATTTTCATCTTTTCCCTCTTCAGTAATAAATTGCTTAAATTAGTTTGATTTGACATTTAATGGATGATTTAAAATAAATGTCTTGTTTTATTTTATTTCATTTCATTTAAGAAAATGAAAGAAATATGTAGCGAAAAGAAAAACTGAAATCAAAGTAATTAAATTATTTATAATTTTTTTTGTCCCTGTTAATGTTGACTGCACTACTATTCTTCAGCAATGTTAGTGCTTGAATTCTATAGTTTTGTCTTAAATTTTTATTACGTAAATAAGCGATATAATACTTTATATCTTTCATTTTGGAGTCTTATGTTAAGCCACCATCTTTAAAGTATGAGGTGCTAAGTTCAATTCCAGTCACTGTTAAACAGCAGGAAACAGGTATTATTTTGCTTTCTGAATGCATATTTTCCGAGGTAACAGCCTGGAATGTTTCAAAGTTCCTTCTTATGATAAGTAAAAGTGGCTTACTAATCTACGTAAAGCTCTCTATGAAGGAATTACATAATTTATAAGAACTTTACAGCATCTTTGAGCTGTATACATTACCATACAAAGCGCCTTAATGGTGATAAATATTGGACACAACCTATGTGCGGCCTGGAACTGATATTAATTCATCAACATGTAACCACTGTACTTAGAAATCCATGCAATTAGGAAACACTTGCAACTTTAAATATTAATCATTTAAACAATGCACTTAAAGCGAATAAATTTTAATGATATCTATTATCTCATATTAATTAATAAAACAAGCATATCTTTATTCGATGAGATATTCAATTTATCGCATATTGACGATGGGCAGGTTTAATTTAATAAATGCTCTTTTTTGTAATATTATATGCTACTTCTCAAATAATTTTTTTTCCAATTTATTTGACATGAAATTATTCAGAATTCTATGTCAAATGGAATAAAAATCATAAAAGCTAAATCATAAAGTAGTTTTGAAATAATTGTAAGTATAAATTTGATGCATTAATATTATGAAACTTATATAAATTTATATTTAACACACAGAAAGTGTTCTTAAACCGAGTCTGATAAAAAAAATAAATAAAAAAGTTGCTAAAATTTTCTTGATATATATTTGCTTTAAATTTTTCTGGAAGTAAATATATTTAGCTTTATTATAGTAGATATACAATTAATCATTCAATTGTGGAATAATTTCTTTGTCTCGAATGCTTGTGATAAATATTAACGTTTCCCTTATAAATGGTTACTTCACTGATTTTTAACTATATTTTTATTTTTTTTAAGCTAATGGCAATTTTAATTTCATATATTTTGAGATTTTTGCAGACTAAAAATAAAACAGAATTTGTTATTAAAATGTTTATTTTCAATATTTTTCCTTAACTAGCTTTAGAAAGGTTTGAAATTGCAATAAAATGTACGTAAAAGTATAAAAGATACAATGTTTTTGGTGTTGACTCCATGTTTATTTTTTTAAGTGAAAATAACGTTACTAATAAAAATATGAATTACATGATTGTACAATATATCACACACTCAAGATTTTAATTTCAAATAAAGCAAGAGTTTTGTTACAAATATATGTATATAATAAAGATATATGTATTGTCTGGTAGGATATTAATTTAAGATGAACATTACAAAAGATTTAATTATAACCATTTCATATAAGTAAAACTATTTTTAGTAATTTATCATCTTAATTACAGAAACACACATTTCGCCATTATTTAACTGATTCATTATACTAAATAATATAATTATACGAAGTAATAATAATTAATGAGTTAAGTATTTTAAAAAATAAATATTGTTAACAAATTTTAAGTACTTGTCATATTATATGCACACATGCATAATTGTTTTGTAAATTTAACTTATATAAACATTTTTATAAGTATAGATGATTAATTTTTAAAATGTTAAATTTTAGTCATATTATTTTTTACTTTGTATAAGTATTTTTTTAAATATTTTTATTATAATTACCATGCAATATTATAAGAAAGGATAATAGGAATAATATTGTTAAGGGAATTATTTTCAGATGAAAAAGAGATTAGAAAAGTGATTTTATAAAGTATAGAAATAGCAAGTATTTCATTCAAGAATATTGTTTGTATTTAATAAAAGTAAATGTCGATTATTTTGTGAGTGTTTTTAAGGAAGTGTTTTTAATAAATTAGGAAACGTTGATATGAGAAAAACGTTATCGAAATGTACTGTAAAATTGACACATATTCATGAAGCTTAGTTTGTTATGAAAAAGCACGTCTTGAACTGGTGCTAAAATTGTGTTCTTCGGGGTTGAAGGGCCTAAATTCGATTCTTGCCATCAATAATAATCAATGATAGATATATGTAGAACAAACTAAAAACTATACCAAATTTCTCGTGATGTGTGAGAGAATTTTCAAAGTTTCGTACCTTGAACTCAACGGGGACTAGTGATAGAACAACACTATTCGGAAAGGCCCTGTGTTTTCGATTCCAGCCATTTTTGATCGACGATTGAAATATGTTTTTCTTCTGCGTACCAGTCTATTGGGGTGATAGCTTGGGAGTTTTCCTGGTTTTCTCCTTTTTGACAGCCTATAATGGATAAAAAATCTTCTCAAAAGGCAATTTATACGAATGACATTAAAATGCATTACAACATGCTTAAACAGCCCACTATACAGTTTTACCTTAGAATGTTATTATATTTTATTACTGGCGAAAGCTTTTTTCATAAAGCATTGTATATTACATGTTTAAATACTTTGCAATAACCTGTTAAATAAATCAAATATTATCTCATGAATGTTATATCTGCTTTATTTTTATTCCAGCCTACATTTGTGCAACTGAAATATCAAAGTGTCAGAATCATTTTACTTTAACTTATTATTTTTTAATTTATTAATCTATTAAGCCAATTCCTATTTGTCATTTAATATATTAGGAGTAAATAGGAAACCATAGAATCTATGCCAGGCATATTAAATATGGTAAATGTATTTTGCACTACTTCAAACTTCTCTGTTATTAAAAACAAACTAATAACTACCATGAAGTTAAATTTATGCCATGCATATTTCTCTTATTTTATTGTACATGTTATTTAATAGTGGAGCATAAAAATGGACATGACATTTATATTTTATTAGTTTTTCGTTATTACCCGTCTAGGATTGTGTTATGTAAAATTTTGTATTTAAAAATTGTAATTAAATTTTTGTATTTTTTTAAAAAAAGTTTTTTTAATTACGAAATTTTTATTCAGGCTATGAATTTTGAAGATTTATAAAGTGTGATGTAAGTTTACATAAAGTTAAATACCTACCTAAAAATAGCAATATATGAATAAAAACGTTTAGAATTTCTTTTTATTTGATCATGCAACTGTAAGCTATGATTTTGAATAAAATTTCTCTGGTTACAACAGTTAATCATAAGAATACGTCGTTTGGAAAACCATTTTCTTTAAACTATAAAATGGTTGGTTCTTTCGTTTCTGTTTAGATCCTACACCACTATTTTGCGATTCTCATTGGTTTAAAATATCCAATACGTCAGATAACATTTCAATACGTCATCACATCATATTCAGTTGTCAATCTGACTTGTTAACGAATTTGCTGCCTGCCTTCAAATCGCGCTTTTTCGAGTGGCAGCAAACAAGGCGAACTTCACCATGGAATGCCTCAGGATACTGTCGTTGTTCATTCTGTTAATAAAACGATTTCTTGTATAAGGAGCAAAGCAGCGGTTTGAAAAGCATCCATTGATTCAAGCCATTAATACTTGAACAATAGAACTGCAGAAAAAACGAAATGAAAAAGACAAGATTAAACATCCGCCTTATGATTAGTTTAAATCGGCAATGACGATTTTAATTTTTTAAATTTTCACTAATTAATACGATTCTAAATAGTGCAATATTTTAAGTTATCATTTTTGAATCTTAAGACTATTGTCTTCTTACGACAACGTTAAAAATTTTCGTTTAATTAAATATTACTGAAATAATAAAAAAGCAGATTTATAGAACATGGACTCAAAAAGCTCATTGATTTTTCTTAATTTTTTTTAAATACTCCAGTAATGTGAAATAAATGTGCATGTTAAGAAGTCATCATCCAATTTTTTTTCACAAGCACGGTACGAATATTCAGTGAAAATTTAAGATTCTCTGAAGATTGAAAACTTTAATAATTCTTAACAGATTAATTAGTAATGAACAATTATTCCCCCTAAAGAAGTAATTACCATAAAATAATTATTTAATACTTTTAATCTGTTAAAAAAAATCAACAATTTTTATAGATTTTCTGGAAATCACGAGAGCTCAATTAAAAAATTCTATATAAATGTATTGATTTTCTAAAATTCTATCAATCCAAACAAAAATTATTAAAATTTTTTTTTGAAAACATCTATTGTCTGTTCAGTCAGCTATATTATTAGTCCAATTACTAATGCTTTTTTATCTTTTCACTATTCCATAGTAAATCTGAGTCAAGCTGGCAGCCAAATGGTTACGTTCTGTTCTTTGGTTCAACAGTTCGTGAGTTCAAGACACACCTTGGCATGGTTATTCGTAGTAGTTCGGAATCCCCTTTCAGGTTTAATGAATACTCGTGTAAAAAAAAAATGAACACTGAGCTGGAAACAAAACCAACCATTGAAAACATGCATTTTTTTAATCATTTGCATCACTTCTGAACTTATCTTTAGAACTTTTATTTAATGTAATTCTTAAAGTGCTTCAAATGCTTATTAATGCCAACGTTATATTTATATAAATTTTGTATTGCCTTTTCCATTTCTAATGTATAAAATTTCACCTCATATTTATTATAATGACTAAGGTTTATGAAATAATTGTTTCATGACCACTTTTAGAGCTAATATCCTAATATATCTTTCAAATTTCTTGGAAAATATATATACCTTTTATCGGGAAATAAACTTTTCTTTTTTCTAAGAAGGTGCATTTGATGTAATATAAAAAAGTTCACTTATTTATTGGCTTTACCTTCAAAATCAATTACATTTCGCACTAGATAGATAAAGGTGAAAAATTAGATGACCTATAAAACTCCTTAAGTTGACGAAGGGTATTTGTCATGACTTTCAAAAATAAAAGTTCCTAGATTGATAAGGCATATTATATATATTGATAATCCAGATAAGAAACGTATAAATGCTGAATATATCATCTCCTCAGATATTTTGATTACTAAACTTATTCATCAAACATACATGTATGAAACTGGTGATTCTATCAGTGTTGGACAAAATTAAATTTCCGAGAAAAAAATAATAGCGTTAATAAAGACTTTAGTTTACTTTCAACAAACGATTCATAGAGAAGAATGAAATTAAGCCACAATATCGCCGACAGGATCAAAAAGAGAAAGATATAAGGAACAAAAGATTTTTTTGTCGCCAAAAGAGAAAAGAATTTAATCCAATCTTGGCGATTTAATGAAAAGATAGCCAAGATAATAACAATAAAAATCCTAGGTGATACTATTTTATGCAATGTACAAACGCTACTGAAACCTGTACCTGTTTCTAGGAAGGTCTATAAACGCAAGCTCTTTTCCTGTCGTTCGCCAATAACGAAGGCGTAATACAATATAATAATCACATTAGCCCGGCAATAGAAAAAAATTGTGTGTATTTGGCTGTATTGGTCCCCTTTTATTTGGGGCCCCGGTCTCCAAATTGTCACGCACCTTCAATACCTGGAATAAGAGAAGAGCAGTATAATAAAAATAGGCATATAATAAGTAAAATGGTTTTACTATACAATTCGAAGGGCTGTGCCAAGAAACTTCGGTGAATTATTTAGGCTTTGTTAATCTTTGTGGCATAGGCAATAAGGGGATCGTATATTGATAACAAAAAGTCCCAGGGAAGATGTTCACATTAATAATTTAAAGTGGCAATTTGGCTTACACGATCTTTGTTATAGTGTTTGTACTTGCACATTATGCTTTAGATTTTTAAAATAGATTAAAAATATTAAATCAAATAATCTTCAAGCACGATTTTTATATAATTTACTAGTTTATATAGTCATTAATTGCATTAAAGTTTATGTATTTTATCTTAAGCAGAAGATTTGTTCGTGCTTTGAATAGTAGGGGGAAGCGAAATTCCTGTTTAAAAATGTTGCATTTTTAAAGGGAAATTTAAACTGTGTTTTTAGAATTGTAGAAGAGATATTCTTTATATTTAACTATTTAACTTTATATTTGAAATTTGAAAAAAAATATTGTAATTTTTTGCGCCAAATAATTATTATAAGCGATATTATATGAATTATAGGAGATTATATGAGTAATTATAATATATTTATATATATATTTATATATATTGAGATAATTCAATTATTTTATTCTGCACAAGAAACTTCTCTAATATTTTCAACTTCATAATAGCTTGCTTATTTATTCATTTTAAATAATAATTAAATACCTTATAATTTATTTTGTATAGTAATTATAAATTACTATCAAGCTTTCTTTTTACGAAATCGGGCAAATTTGAATAATTTTTTTCGCGGGAATTAAAACAAAATATATAATTTATTTGATAAATTTAATGATCACATATCTAATATAGACAATTAAAATGGATCATAGGAATTAAATTTTAATGAATTTGTAACCAATTTTCATAAATCTCATTTTCCCAATGTTTAGGCTTCCATCTCTTTTAATGTGAAACAACTCTCCGCATTATTATTCATTATCAAGACTCCTTATTGCTTTCAAATCGAAACACATTTCTTGGAAACGATTTAGATTCAAAAGCAAATCCCGACCGATTGACAGAAAAAGAATGGACAAATGTCAATAAAGCAAAGCGCAGTAATTACTGTTATTGAGTATTTCAGTCTCGTAACACTAGAACTCGCTGGTAGAAGACCGTAGAAATGGAGGGGAAAAAATAGAAAACAAAACTTGCCAACAATACACCATTTTCTTGATGTCCTGATCTTCCCCTGCCTCTTATTTAATCACCAAATTGTCGTTATAAGTTTTCTAACCGGTCGCAATTTGCCACAGCTGGAGTAACATACCACCCTCCTCCCACACCTCAGCAATACCTTGGGAATCGCCTTCTCTTCACACCCCCACAAACGAACCAGTTCTCAAATTTTTTTTATCTATAAGTAATATTTGTTGGGTTTTTCTGAGTCGCAGCCTTAATGGCCGATTAAGTGTAGCCCCGAAGCAGCTATGTGTTCTTCTCTTGGCCCACGAGACTGGAATAAAAGGCAAGGGTGGGTCAAACTGTGTGACGGGGTCAAGTCCACTAGATAAGTGATTACTGGGATATAAACCTTGTTCACATTGCTTTGCAAAGTAAAGAATTTAGTATTTGAAGAAGGCTTCAATGATGCCATCTTTAAGGTGGGCTTAAAAAAGGATTAGTTCCGTGTCATCTTGAATCAGGGGTAAGATGTTTTTGGCGAAAAATTCGTTTCTTGGAGATACGATTTCTCAGTTTTATACAAAGTGATTATTCATGTTTATTCCTTTAAGAGTTTTAAAAAATTAATAAACAAAAATTCAATATCCACAGTAACTTGAAACGTTATTGGGTATTGAAAAGTTTAATAATTTGAAACTTCCCTCCTATAAATGTGTTATTGCAATTTTTTTAAATATATCATTAAACTGTATCATTTGATCCGATACGTAAGTAAACAGTCAAATTTCAAATTTAATTAGTTTCTGTTGACATTTGAATTATTTTAAAGTAAATCATTGACTTTAAAGAAAAAATTAGTTCCATTTAGTTTTGAATCTCTTATTGTTCCTAATTTGTTTATTTTATTACTTTTAAAAATAGTAGTTTCATCATAAACAATTTTGTAATTTTTTTGAATATAAAAATTATTAATTGTTAATGGTTATGAAAACATGTTGAATATAATTAAAGCCCCATATAGCAGATATAAGCCCATTTTATGCTATTAAGGGAATTTTGAATAATTAGCGACAGTAATTCATATGCGTCATGTATTGTAATGAATATTTGGTTAAGAAGCCACAATATGATTCTTTTTTGCCACAAAGCATTTTTATATCCTCTATTCATTTCTAGAAGAGAAATTTTATTTTTATTAATCGGCAAATATTATATTTTTGTGTTAGACCATTAATCTTTCTGCATGTGGTACAGCTAATGTACACAATCACTGTAGGATTTCTGATCTTTAGTTTGACTGCTCATGGATTCAAATCTTATCTGTAGAGTGAATGTCTATAATGATTCAGAATCCTCTTTTTAAGCTGTGATTCCAAACAATTAATTAAATTTAATGTGCAATAAGTGAATGCAGGCCGACAAAAAAAAAAAAACTTTATCGGAAGAAATTCAAAATACTTTAAAAAATTTGTTTGTCTATTGAAATCACTTTCGGTAAAGTCTTAAACGTCCATACAGTAAAAGTCAATTTTTTTTATCTACAGGTTTTATTTTGCATGCATATCTCTTTTCTGATATAAGATATTTTTAGGTAACCCAACTTTTTTTTTGTCTATTAATAAATATTACTATATAGTAATCATTTCTCAAATAGTGCGTCATCAAAAAATTCTAATAACATATGAGGAATTTTTATAAAGTTGCACTTCATATAATTTTAGTTATATGTTCAGAGGAACTAAAGATCTCTCTAATGGTTTTTAAGAAAATGGAATGTGTCGATATGAAGGAAGTACAGATGTGAAGTTATTTTCTTCCTTATATCCAAGCTCTTTATAATATATGTAGTAAATTGATAACTAATAAAGATTCATTAATGTCTAAAATAGTTGATTGATAATAAAAAGGAAGATTTTTTTCCCCTGAATTTTCTCATTATTTGAGGTAAATCATTTTACATATTTAGAGAAAAATTCAAATTTAATTCTTACTCATTTTACACCGTGCAGGAAAAGGTTGTCACTATATATTGGATTAGTTTACAGACGTCCTCAGCGTTTAAGGTATATTCGGAATCAATACATAAAATAAAATTGCGAAGTTAATGCACAAATCTTTATTTATTCCCAGTTGGAAGTTACTTTCAATATTCTCATAAAACTAAATTTTTTTTCTTCTTCAGTGTAAACAGCTTAGTTCCTCCCTTTCCATTTCATGATTGTGTAAAAAAGAAACCTCTAGATTCATTTGAGAAATATTCTTTTACAGTTCTCGCTTTTTAAGTTCAATTCGGAGTAAGCTTGCAGTGTTATGTGTCTACAGACATCGAAAAGAGGATGATTTTCAAAATCTTTATAAAAAAAGGTAGAATCCCGTGTGGCTTAGAAGCTATTTGTTTTAATTCTTGTAACCTAGCTTGGATAAGATTTAAAAATACTTTTTAAAGTGCTTTTGTTGAATTGAGATGGCACTGGTAGGAAGAAAGTATATATGAATAAAAGTTGAATTTATTTAAAGGTTTATTGTCTGGCACGTATTAGATTAGGTTAATTTTAAAGAATAAGTCTAAAAATTTTCTCTCTCTCTCTTTCTAGTTACATGGCAATGAGCCATGATATGTTCAATGACAGTGGTACTTGAGTTATTCTTCCAATATTTTTTTATTATTTTAATTTTCGAAATGCATGTATATTCTAATTTCGTTATCATGTAATATCCTTTTTTTAAATTTTATTTGAAAGATATTGCTTAATATTTGCTTATTTTATCTTCTCTCAAATGAAAAAAAAAAATGAAAGTTATCAAAATGTCTTTATAAGTTTATTTCATTTTGTTTAAATTAGAACCATGATTTTGTGTTCAGAATATTTTGTTATTACATAAAGTCCTGATCTGCTATAAAATATTTCGCTGAACTGGTAGTCGAAGGACTAGTGCAATTGCCTTTGGTTCAACAGTTTTTGGGTTCGAATCCCACTTTGCTATGGATATTTGTAATGGTTCGAAATCGGTCCCAGTCCAGTTAACCTCATGTGCAAAAAAATTATTTTTGAACAACAGACCAACCAACCAACCATGAAAATGTTTTATGCGCTTGAAAAAGGAATGACTGCTATATATATATATATATATATATATATATATATATATATATATATATATATATATATATATGTGTGTGTGTGTGTGTGTGCGTGCTTGTATATTGCAGGAAAGTATTTAAAATATTGGTCTAAACAGTCTTCTTTTATACAACTGTAGATTATAAGGATATTTTTAATTGGATAATTAATTTGATAACAATTAAAAAACAGCCATTGATATTTCTACTATATCAGTATAAATTGGGATTATAATACAATTCGTGATTATTGCATTATAGTTTGGATTGCATCATGAATTAAGTGCAAATGTTAAATTTCGAAACACTATTTCGATAATTCTAGTCTCACTTTATTTCTTTCCCCGGCAATATTTTATCTGGATTATGAACCTGTTTGATTCCAACTTGTTAGACGTTGTAATTTGCTCGCACACGCCCATTATACCGGAGAAGGTGAAAAATTAATCGCATTACGTAAAAGTAAATTCTTTATTCCACTCAATTAAGGAAGTCATAATTTAGGATTCGTTCGATGGAGAGTGGAGGTAGAGGGGGGTTGGCGTATGAAGATGTCCACTCAGCCTACTTCAAGAGCCCAACTTCGCCATGCCATTTCTCGATGCAATCAGAGAATGGTTGAAATAATAACGAATGCAACACCGTGGCATGAATTATCACTGGTGACTTTGGGGGTCTCGACGTAAGTTATCTCCAAGTATGAGCCCAAGAAAAGTTGGCGTGGGGAGGATTTGAGGTTGAGATAGCTCTCTCCTTGACCCCTTAATCCAACTGGAGTGAGTTGTAGACTGAGGAGTTCAAGTGCAAGAAAAACTTCCCATAAATAAAGAGGCCATAAAAAAACACACCAATGTGGGAGAGGTCTTTCTTGGGTAGCAATAGCTCTTGCTATTGCACTTACAACACTGCTGTAGACCAATTTTTTCTTTTTTCTCCCCCTAGGTTTGGCGAAGATTTGTTTATAAGCATTTGCTGTGCTCTCTGTGAATCTAAATATTGTTTTGTTGTCAATGATTTCTTGTATGTTTCCTTCCAGTAACTTCTTCGCATGCAACATTGACTTATTCACATAACATGATTCTCCGTGAAAAATATTTTAGTATATTTAAGATATATGTTGTTTTAAAAATGCAAGGATTTTTTCAACCCCCTTCACTTTAATTTGAAGTTCAATTATATTTCTTACAGTTGAATTATAAATTATAGTTGAATTTCAATCTCTGATTTGTTTTATGAAATTTATTTTTTATTATTGTTGATAGGAAAATAAGTAACTTATCTAAGTCAACTTGTAATCATAATTAAGTAACGAACTTAGAAAGCAGTGTTTTCTTCAAAATCTGACATAAAAATTGGAACAATACAGCATACATACATTTAAAATGACGATTTGTTGAGAGTTTAACTGACCCGTTTATAAAGTATTTACAATTACACTTTTTGGAAAATACAACTGTTGAAAAATAAGTCTTCAATATACTTATATCATTTCTATTGTTAAATTTTTCACTTTAACTAAAAGCATTTTTGTAAAATTTACTCAATCAAATTATAATTACTTTCAACAAATTAGTTTAATGTTCTTGTAACTAAGTTTGGCATTACCACTTAATAAGTGACTCATTCGTAAATTTCTGACACATGCCATAACACTGACTTTAAAGAATAATAGAAAGAGTTCTTTATACAGAAGGTGTTGGGATTTTTTTCACCAATCATAAAAATTAATTTCAACTAATTCCTAAGTAAAATCGATAGGTGGTTAGTATTATCACATTCAGTCCAGGAATTTGATTGATACTTCGTCTGTGGATGCAGTAGTAGTTCGGAATGCGCTCATTATAATATATATAATCTGGAATTCGTATGTGAGATCTAAAAATGTGTCTATTAAGAGCAAATAAAAATCTTAAGAGTAATTAATAAATTCGTTGTAAAAAGTAATTACTACAGTTTAAAAAATGAATTGAGGACAAAGAACAATTTAACCCTTTCATGAAAATTTTGATTTCACTGAAGAAATCCAAATTATGAAGTTATAATCATGTTTGTACATAGCATCTTGGATGGCAAAAAAGAAATTTGCAGCAAAATGTATCCATACTTTACTATTACATTTTCTCGAATTTTAGAATACTAGGTTTGTGGGATCCACCGTTTTTAGTTCACAATCTATCTTCGATCTAACCTGATGAACGATTGTCGAGATTTAAGCATATATGCGAACCTTTTAATTTTAATATCTTCCCGTTGGTGTGGAGTAGAAGTTCGAAAGATGTCAGCTCTGGCATGGCCCCTGCTTTCTGAGATTTCCATTTCAGAGACTGCAGACATTTAACCACTGAGACTACAAAAACAAATTCCTACAAAATTCAGGTGTCAACATTATCAAATATCTTGAATTAAACGTTTCTTCGATCTATTATGGATTATTAATAAGTATTTTAATTATGTATAATATTACCTATAATATCAATATAATTAATTTGAAGCAACATTATAATCAATTTCTGTATATTCACAACTTGATTATCATTAATTTTGATTAGTTTAAAAATTTGATATTGTTTAAATGAAATCTTTTCAATTGAAAGAATTCATATTACTATTAAAAGCTGCATGCATAATTATAATGTTGTGAAAAATAAACATCGCTTGAGGGGGAAGGGAAGCTTTCATATCTATGATAACTGCATTTTCCCTCAATCACTTAAGGAACAGGCTTAAATGTTTAAAATATATAATATTCCCTTGTACAACTAAGTTTCATCAAAATATTACATTTTTTACATTAATGCAATATGTGATTTAAGCTTTATTTTTCTTTCCACTGGGTCTAGTTTCGAAGCTCAGAATAAGGGTAAGGAAAGTATTGTTAGTATTTCATTTCTTCCAATAGTATTGAACTTGCTAATCTTTATGCCAGCAATATGATACCCTCCACTGGCACATATATTTGTAGTGGTTGGGAGTACATTTTAAACTGAGGTTCCAGGCTGAATTAATTATTATATGCAAAGCCAAGCTAGCAGCCGCATGGTTAGCCTTGTGGACTTCGGTTTAAAATTTGATGGGTGCGAGTATAATCTTGGCCGTGGTTGCATCAAAATCCACTTTGAGCTGTAAGGCCCGCTGTTATTAGCTCTCATGTGTAAAAATGATCGTTGTGATCTATGCGACAAACAAATCAAAATTTGCAATCAAATTAAAACTTTTAACTGAATGTTTTTCTCATCAGTTCTTGAGCTTTTGTCAAAAGTATACTTAGTAATTCCCATGCAGTATTTATATACAATTGTAATGTGCAAACACAAATTTTGAAAATTTTAGGAATTTTTTTTAAGTGAGAAGTTTGTTTACCTAGTTAACCTAAATTATTTTGATATTCATTTCTTATTGAAAAATTGTTATTCCAAACAAAAATTATATGCATTAATTAATTCATAAAAATCAAAAAAAATTATAAAAAAAAAATGAATTTTATAATATTATAAATATTTTAAACATGAGTATTTTGCTTCGGTCTAATGTATACTTTGTAAAAATGAACACAGAAAAAATTAATTTGTAAAAAGAAAATTCTAAGGCTTCTGAATTTCTCACTAAGAAATGCGTAACTGAACACTTGTATCACGTATTATCGAATTTGTCAAAAATGACTGTTTTTAATTTTTTTTAATCTTCAAATTCTCTTTGAAATTCCCATTTAACTTTCATTGTATTGAAATTTCATTTTAAATTTTGCAACTGGCAGCTTAATGATACCTTGCATTTATTTACATAAGCTTATGGTTTCGACTTATATCTCGGGCGTAAATGTTTGTGTGGTGTAAAATCCGTTGAAATTATATTGTACCCGATCCCGTTTGTGATTATAGTTACAATATCATTTATATTTTTTCTTGTACCTAAACGTATTTGTTGTACTTCTATTACCAATGGACCAGATTTTGCTCTTGTGAACTATCACAGTGCCTTAACATTAAAAGTGCCTTTTTATTCTAAAAACGCAAAATTAGAATAAAATAAAAAATATATCATTATTTTGCCTGAAAAAGCTTTTTGTTTTGGGCGTTTTTCCACCGAAATGTCCACTAAAATTGAATAAAAAGATTTAAGTTATTTAAATGTGTTTTTAAATTGAGAAGGGTTCTTGCATAAAACATAAAAATTATTACCTGAAATTCAAATTTTTTATTTGAATTTCAGGTAATTACACCTAATTTTCCAACTCCACTAAAAAGCAACTAAATTGTCTTTTACTGGGAAAAATTACTTAGTTTCATTTTCGTCCTCTTATTATTTATTTTGTCACCACATTTTTCATAGTTTTTAATTTATAATTATTTGCTAATAAGATTCAGTATATTTTACAGTTAAAATTAATTATTCTCTTTTAATATTACAAAAAAAAAAAAAAAAAAAAAAAAAAAAGCAGAAGAAATATAAAACTTATTTTTAGTCACTCATATACTGTGTGTGTGTAATGTTGAATGGGTATCGTATAATCGATAATATGGTTATAGAAAATAAAAGAATTCGAAATTGTTGAATTTTGGGGCCTTAAAAATGGACAAATGTTTCGTTCGCCTTGCCGATAAATGAACCTTGAGGAACGGTATTATCTAGTATGAAGATGTTTAAGTTCCTTGCGCATTCTTAATGTGATTATTTCAACAAACACTGAACTATATTTGCTTTTCATGAAACGATTACGATAACTGTTCTGGTAGTCAGATTGATGCATTTATTAGAAAAAATGTAGTGATATTTGTTTCACGTTCGTAAACGTGTGTCCTATGTTTTACGTGTTTTTTAATAAATATTTCTAGTACACATTTGTCAGTCAAAGTAAAGCACAGAATCGATTGAATTAAAAGGCAAACCTTTCAGTTACGAAACGACAGATGGTCATGGAAAAACTAAGAAATAGGTAAATACTTTTGAGTCATGTACGTGTATTATAATCATTTCTGTCTTGATTTACTATGGAGCGAATGGCTGTTTCTGAACGTTGAAGCCACTTTTCTTGGTCATGTAAGTATTAACTGTGAACCGCCCCATTCCGCCCTAAATCACGACTTCGGTTCCCTCCCCCCTCTTAGTTCACGTCATGCTTGCGATCCACACCTACCACTCCTCCCCCTTCCGCTTCTTCTATCACGTGCTTCTTCAAGATGTTCACATATTTTGTTAAAGTTCGCACCCTCAACTTCGGTCGTAAATTCTAGTAGTTAGAATAGATTTTTTTTTTTCCCTTTATCATCATCCCATGATCTGTTCGTAGCTCCCTCCCCTGCCGATGGAATGTTACAAGTGATGTAATGATGTTTTTTTTTATGTTGTAAAACGCCCGAGCTCGTTGTGGAATTAAATCTATTTGCTAAGTCTCAGCTGTAGGTTCTCTTCCTCTTTATGATCTCTTTTTGGCGTATTGTGTAAATTTTCGGAGGCGTTAAAAGGCGCCAATTTGGTGTGAAAAATTCTTGAAATCATTTCAGACGTTAATGTTATGCTAATTTCTTGTATTCATTTAATGAATTATTTTTAGGGTGTGATCTAAATTACTCAAATATTATTTGTATATAATATTCGCACAAATAATTTTATATAAAATTTAATATATACTTTAAATTTATATTCATATGTCAATATAACTGGTATCAAGCGTGCTTGTAACATAACAGTAGTTATCCCTGACACCCAAAAGTAAAGCACTATATTCAAATTCTTACAACTATTTTGTCTTACCGAGCTTTAGCGGAAGATTTCGCATTTCGATTCCGAATTCGAGACTAGATTTTTATGCGGCTCAGGTTCCATTTTAAGTTACTTGTCCCAATTTAATTAGTATGGTTGATCGACCAAAACGCAATTAGTTATTTTTCATAAATTATTAACTGTGAAGTGGGGTTATTTTGTTTAAATAAACTTTAATGTCCATATTATTTTATTCTGTTTCTAATTGTGTACTCTATTTCACATTGATTTGGTCCCTTGCATACTGACAAACGTGGTTTATTCTGGATCCATTGACTTCAGACAAATGCCATTCAATTAGGGTGAGGAATCGACGAGATTCAGCTTGTTCGATTCTAAATTGTTCAGATGTTACTTTGAAAGCATCGATTCATAAGCAAACTTCATAACCATGGTTCCCAAGCTATTTAGAATCGGTCAGAGCCATCTGCCAATTGACACTAGTCGTTTAAATATGGATGAATAATTTCTGATACATAACGACAATTTTACGGTAACTACTACTGGTTCGATTTTAAATTCAAAATTTGAAAATTTGTAAACTATAAACTTCCACGAACGCAAAAATTATGGTTCCACAAGCCAGTTCAAATGGATTCCAACCATGTGCATGTTGATACAAGCCTAATGGTTTCAACTTGTTTGATTAGAAACCAAAAATTTCTTGGAGTGCACTTGGCTCGAATGCATGATTCATTTCTGAACGCCAAAACCATGGGTTGACAAATTATTAACAAGCTAAACATTATGCAGAAAGAAAATTTCAATCTATTGTAAAATCTTCAGGATCATTTAAAGTTTTTTTTAAAAAAACTTTACTGGTTATTTCACAATTTAACTGTATTTGTGGCTTAAGTTAAAGTTGAATGGAAACGATTCAACAATAATACTGATTTCCAAATATTCTATTTCTTTACGCAAACATCTACAGCCAAAATGTATTAGCCGCTTTTAGATAAGGTTCGAAAAGAGGCTAACTAATGCATAAAAAATTTCGTTATAGATAAGAAAAACATAAGTTGCACCAGCATATTTCCTTGTACTTGGCTTAGAACTAAACGTTTACAAGTTAGTAGATTAAATAACCAGGCCTCCACACCACCTAGCAAGTGAAAATTTACCTAAATTAACATCGAAAGGGGATTTAAAATTCTTTATAGGTTATCCAGTTTGATTAAAGTAGATTGAATTTGTGCATGTATATATCAGTGCATTTAAAATAAACGCGCTCAGTTTTTACTATAAACTTTTTATATTTACATTGTATTTTATCTAAATAAGAAAAATACAATTAAATGTCTAATAACGCTGATGCTTATTAAGAGTTAAGTTTTTGGTATTCGTTATAGACTTTCGGTATCACATTGAATGGACATTCTGATATCTGTGATAAGACAACTATTTACAGCAATTATCCACTTTAGAAGGCTTCATTGAAAGATAAAGCTACGTTTAGTGTTGCATGATAAGAGACTACTTAAGTCTTTCAGCTTGGTCTTAATAACCTAACCACTGTGAGCAACAAGTAAATAAGGCATTGATGCCATAAAACAGAATTTTCTGTGGGTACACACACATATTCACTGGTTGAGCCAGCAAAGCCATTGTTGAACAACAAGAAGAAGATAGATGTTGTGCTTCTGCACGTGCTTCTCTGTGTGGTAAGGAGTTTTCCTCGGGTTTACTCCTTTACGACTCTTGATTACGGCCTGCTATCGTTGAGAAGTCCTCCCGGTAGATAATTATGTGGTGAATCTTAAAATGTCTTACAACAGACTTCAGCTGCTTGGTAGTCCACTACGTGGTGACAGCATTCCAAATAGCTTGTGCATCGGTTTCCAATGGTTTGGTTATCGTTCTCATTATCAGAAGGCAGTGAATTCGAATCTCGGCTTAGCAGAAGACCTATCGTGCTCGATAAAAACGGCTGGGACACACGTTAAATCATGGCATAGTCGCAATGTCCTCCAAGTAAAATGATACTTCTGGAGGTGGTAGGCCATGTATTGGGGCATTATGCTTGGCCCTTGCTTTAAAATCACGAAGAATCCACCCCGTCTTCTTTTATCTAACTGGTACAGCCCAAATGAGGGCTAGCAACAAGGGAGCATGTTGCTGTAACGACAGCATTCCAAACTATTTTTCTTTTTAGGTAATATAATATAATAGAATATAGAATCCTGTAACTACAAAGCACACATATGATCTGTTGTAGATGGAATATTGCCGCTGGCAGTGGTTGGGAGGGTGACCACGCTTTACTCTCCTTCACTGGATTGCTGGAGCTCCCTGGGTTAGAAACGTGTCCACGTTAATATGTGGTGTCCAAAATCCTTCCGCTGGTGTGGCGTGGATGTGGAGAGGAGGGTGCCAGCTCAGGTGTGACCTTGTCACCTGACCAGGTTCAAAATGACGAGGCACTTGGTGATGGGCGAGTATTCCTAACCCGTTAACCTATTGATACAGTCCGGGGCTCACCTGCACCGCTATGTATGCATGTAGATAGAATATGCCATATTTCTTCGTTTGATATAAAAACTAATGAGTCAAATTAACATATTAACTAAAATATAATAAAAATCTCATTTAATATAATGAGGTATGACTTAGCTAAAATCAAAGCCAGTGTATTGTGTCATAATTGCATACTAGATGCCCTTTAGCAGAAGTCGGAACGGCGGAGAAAATAAAATGAACGAGCCTTCAGTGACTAGTTGGTGAGAATAAAGAGAGACAAGAAGAAACGGCTGAGAGAAAGTCGGCGGCGCGTATAAAAGCACAAAACTAAGATTACCATGGCCAACTAAGGAAAGAGAAAGCCGAGAAAAGAATTCTGCTTCATCCCTCCCCACGGGAATCTAGGACTCTGCTGGGTGATTAGCTTTAATTAACGATCCTCTAACAGCATTCCGAAAGGCCAATTTTCGCTCCTCTTTTAATTGATAATTGAGGCGGCGATTAGGTTAACCGAGTCAGGCAAAGCGATGGATTTCCGTTTAATCGTTGGGAGGGGGCTGCGATTTCTGGTAGCTTCCAGGAGTGATTTTTATTTCCAGCCTCGCCGTGTTTGGTTTCTGTGGAGATTTACGGTGACAGTGGGATTTTTCGTCATTTCGGGGATTGTGGTGGGCTTAGAAACATTTAATTCACTTTTTCTTCAGCTGCTTTTCTTTTATCGCTTGCCGCCTGTAGGTCGAAATAGTTTTGAAAAATGGTTGCTTCAGTTGGGAAATGAATATTTGCGAGAAAAAAAAATTCTCTTTAAATATTTTTCATTACATCTTAAAAACCCTTTTTTTTATTACATCAGTGATGCCATTTTTATGGACAATTTTGTTTTACAACTCTTTTTTATTCAAATTATAAAGAGTTTCACAATTGAATACTGTACAAAGGCATTTGGATTATCCACAACGTATTCTTTTTGGAGATTATAGGCCAGAGGTATTCTCATGCAACAAAGGTGGAAATCGGTAGACTTACAAGTACCTACTTAAACAGAAAACAAGCATCCATTTCTCGTTTTTATACTGTAGTTTGGATAAAACTTTAGATCTTCCGATATGGAGTCTAAGCTTTGGGCTCTCTGGTCCTCGATTCAGCAGTTTCTGGGTTCGAATCCCACATCGAATCTGTTGGATGTTTCTAGAAGTTCAGAATCTTTCTTGAACTGTTGATTCCGACCAATGCGCAAGACCGTTCACAAATCAAATCATACTGTACAACCTCAGAACTTTAATAACTAAATTGATTTCATTAGGTTGCTAGTTGGAGAATTGGGTGAAAACCAGTGTTCTGCGAAATATTCGTAAAGAAAATTGTTATTATCATTTTAAAATAAATTTCTACTTACTGTTTTTTAATAGAAAAGATCGTAAGAAAGCTATTCATTTAATTTTTTTTTATTTTAAAAAGCATCTAATCGATGAGAGAAAGATATTGATGAAAGTAATCTTAATCATACTGTATTTCGAAAACAATTCCTGTCATTACTATTTGGAATCCGAAATCTTATAAAAAAAAGACTGCTTTCTTTTAAGTTTTTTATTTTTCAGAAACTTTTCCTTATAAGAGCTTAAGAAACACATCTTAACCGTTTTCGCTCGTTTTTATTTATTTATTTATTTATTTATTGTTTTTTGAATAAACAATTTTACTAATAATTTTCTAATTGTATTATAATATCTGCAAATATACTTGAACAATTTTTAAAGTAATTATAATTTCTAATAATATTAAAAAGAAAATTTATATTTAAAAAAAATGTGAACCAGTCACTAAAGTTATTTAAAGCAAATCTCATTAGACAAAAATGACAGAAATCATTTATTTAAAAACATTGTGCGTCCTTACATGCATATATTCATGTGAACCCTTTCTCTTCGAAATCGATATGATTGATTGATAAAAATGGCTGATGTTTATAATTTACTATTACATTTCGTCTGGTTGCAACTACTTTAATTTTTTGTCTCAAATTGTGTCACACTTTGAAATTGTTAAATTAGGTATTTATATAAATCTTCTGTGTAATGCCCGGCTGCAAGAATTTCCCCACCTTTCAGCACTACAGAGGGAGCAAGTGATGGTCCTTTGTATAGTGGGGCACCCCACAGTTGTGCTTTCGTAGTCTCGAAAGTGAGTCTTCTTAATTTAGAAGCGGAGATTCAGTAGAAGATACCCCTGGAAGTGGCAGGTAAATTTTGAAAATCACTTCACATGGAGGACATTTCAATCAGGACTTATTTAACGTGTCCCAGCTGCCATTAGCGAAAACGACGGATATTTGATTAAGCAGAGTTTGAATTTATTACGTTCCGATAGCGAGAACAAACGGCTCAAATGAAATTAATAATAGTGTAATATTCTTTAATATACTGCATATTATTAAGTGTTCATTAATCTATCCGCCTAATATATATGACTAGAAAATGTTTTAGAACCGGCCATTATTTATGATTAATTAAAACTATCAAAAAATCTATATTTTAAATATATCAAGAATATCTCAACAAAAAATGAATCTTATTTTATTGTTGTTTACATTGTAGTTAAACAATAAAACCACGTTCTTCGGTGAAGCCTTCCACATTTGATTTCAGCAGCTTCATATGTGTTGGCTGCAGTTTTTATGCGCTTTTCTGTTTTGATGAATATTTGGGAATTTTCCTGGCTGGTTTTCTAGAAGTCGAAGAAATGAATATATTCGCCTTTCATTGTAAACTTCTGAAGACAAACAGTTGATTTAACTATTGTTATCCTCTTATTCACACTGATACCATGTAAAAATTGCTATTTTGATTGCGAAAAACTTTAATATGTATAATTGGACCCTAAAGATAAGCAGCTTTAGTAAGATTGGTTAGTTTATGGTTTCAATTCCATTCTCGGCCGGAAATATTTGTAGTGATTTTTGGTAGCACTTTGTGTTTTATCGAAATTCTGCATCCAAAAATGAGAAAGTGAATTAAATTATACGAATCCTAGACAGACATTACTGTAGAGCAGTGATGGGGAAACTACGGCCCGCGGGCCAAGTCCGGCCCACGGAAATGTTTAATCCGGCCCGTTTAAGAGTTCAAATTACAGTTATTATTATTTGCTAATCAGATCTCTAAATCTGATTTTTCTCATTTACCAAGAATACAATCTTTAAAATTCACTATATCAAACAATAAGATTAAAAAATACGAAATTAATTTGAGAAAACTATCTTCAAAATTTGAAAAGAGATTTCAGGACTTAAGAAAAATGGAACCAGAGTTTAGTATTTTTGCGACCCCATTCAATGTTAATTACGAAGAAGTTGATGCAAAACTTGAGTTAATAGAACTGAACTGTAATACTCTCCTGAAGCAAACTTTTCATATAGTACCATTACTAGAATTTTATAAAAATTTAAGTCCAGATAATTTCCCAAATCTAATTACTCATGCAATGAAGATAATGACAATGTTCGGCTCATCTTATATATGCGAATAAATCTTTTCAACAACGAAGCTTAGGAAAACTTCTTTAAGAAACAGAATTACAGATGAGCACCTTTCATCAGTTTTAAGAATTTCTGCTTCGCAAATGGAACCGGACTATGATGAAATTTTGATAAAACAGTCTCAATTTCATTTTTCTGATGCACCCTCAACCAGAAATGACACCAGAAAATAAAGTGATAATACTTCACATCAAGAATTACACTAAATTCATTTTGTATTTTGTGCTTATAATTTTCTTACCTTTTGCTTTTTTACTATTAAAATAATAAGTGTATGTAATAATATATGTATATTTTTATAGAACACATAATTTTTTTTTAACGATTAAGCATTATTCTTTGGCCCGCTACGATCGTCTAGTTATTACAAATGGCCCGTCTTAAAAAATGTTTCCCCACCACTGCTGTAGAGTATCGAAACTCGTAAACTGCTTTTACAAGCAATTCATCTGAATTTATTAGATTGTGCGTTTCTGGCGTGTCCAACATATTGAAACTTTCAATATTGAGATACACTAAAAATCATATTTTAATTACATATACATATAAACTCAGACAATATTAATGGACTCTTTAATACTTACAAAGCGGTAAGCAAACAAGAAATAATCTGAAAATTTCTTTAGAGTAATGGATAAAAAATTAAATCCAAATACTGGAAAGCAAAATCAAAAAATGATAATAATCCCAAAATATTTAAATCTATAAAAATTTAGAAGATATTGTAAAATTTTACGGATTTTTAATTTTTAACTCAATTACCTTGATATTCTATGCATTTTCTATACTATATTTATAATATGTATGTAAGAAAATATAACATTTTTGAATCTGAATTAGACCTAAATCAAAAACATTTAAAAACCACTTCAATTTAACCAGGTTAAAATCTTAAATTGTTTAAAATGTATTTTGAATTCATCAGTATGGAGTTTTTATATTAATAAATAGACCATTATATAATTTTTAAAATTCTTTTAAATTTCTTAGTAAAAAATTTAAGGAAAGTGTTGAAGCTGATAAATATTTAATAGCTTACTTTTCTTCATCAATCTCAATTACTTGAATTTATAAGTAACATATTAACTAAATCTTAATTGATTATTGTATCATTTGTTGATTATATATTTTAACTCTAGACAATGCCAAGCTAATTCGGTCAAGGAAAATATAAGTTTATTTTCAAAATAAGTAAATAAATACATAACGGCTATGAATTGAATCTAAATTTGTTTTAAACTGGATTCTTTGAAAAGAATTGAAGTTTTTAAGAAGCTCGGGAAAGAGATGTATCTCTTGTTACTTTAAGAATAAAGTTTTCGATTTAAAAGAAATGATAAAATTATCAAAAAATAATGTTTCCACCTATATTAATTACAGATTTGTTATATTTGAACCAAAACAGTTGAAATCAGTTTTATTCTCTCCAGCGTGAAATTATGGGTTATAGAGAGATTCGCCATTTTGGTTTCCTAGAACAAACAAAAGAAGTTGGAATAAGTATTCTTTTCTTGTTTTTTTATCACTTATTTGTTTTCATTAATTTTTGTTTTCTTTTTTCTGCCTGGTATTTAGTGAGAAATTCCGTTTCGCAACATCAAAAGTTGATATCAAAAACCTGAAAACAATGTACTTGTAGGTGAGAAAAAAATATTCTATTTTTCTTTACTTTTTCTCAATTTTCTAATTGTACTTAATTTGTTTTTGGCAACACTGGCGTCTCTCGTATTAAAAAAAAAAAATTCCTTATGAATAGTCTGTAGAATTTGATATCGGAATAATATGATTTTGATACAAAGTTTGCATTCTTTCTTCAACTATTGAAGTGTAATCGGCTAATTTTATATTCTTTAAATTAAATTTTACATTATATATTTAGAACTTGATTATAAGTTTGAACAAAAGTACAGTCAATTTTTTTTATTCAAATATCTGCATGAAATAATGAGTTTTAATAATTATTGCGTAAAAAGTTGGAAAATTGAAATGACTTCTTAAAATATTTAAATCATTCAATGATTCTTCTTCCTGGCTATTATTATGTTACCATGCTTAAAATTTTCAGTGTACAGCTTTTATATTGTATTATATTCACAAATACACATTATTAATTTTGAATGTTTTGAACTGCTTTGGTTTGCCTCATCATACGCCATTTTAATACTTCAGTGTGCCATTAGCCTTAGAAATTCTTAAATTTTTTAATATACTATAAATTTCAATTGCATGAAATAATAATTAAATTAACAAGCACAAAAAAAAAAAAACATTTTGAAACAACCTGTTAATCATTTATTCTAAAGACTTACATTTTCTATTCATCGTGTAAAAAGTATTTTGATTACATAAAATTATTGGGACTTCAACTAAAAATAATTTCTGTGATTGAATATACAACATCCCAGTGTCTGATTTCACAAAAACCAAATTTCACGCAAAAAGATTTCTAATGCTTATACTTTAATTACTTAGGACAATACAATTTTCTTATGTAAAATATTTGTAAAAATTGCACTTTATAATATTAGGATATAAGCTACTATTATAAAATAAAATATTTTTTTTTATGCTTATAAGAATTTTCGCGAATAAAATGTAAAAGTTCTTTTTAAACTTGCTTAAAAATGTATAAATTCTTTAAAAACATGAATGAAGTACTTATGCTAGAAAGCACTCACGGTAGTATATATCAACATTTTAAATGAATTTTGTTGTGAAAATTCTGTAAAAATTTAAATTAGCCATTAGAAACTCTAACTTACCCATGAATAATCAATAATAGATGTTAATAAATAGTTTTAAATGAAAGTAAACTGACATGAGTTATTTGAAAAATATGAAAATAAATAAATAAAAATTTATACCTTAATTCATTAAATGGGTGATTGAATATTTTGCCTTTTGGTGTATTATAAGCGATTATCGAGTTCAATTCCCACTTCAGGTGTATGCTTTAGTCGCCCAGAACTTCCACTTAGAACTGTCTCGGTCATTATTTGTTAAGAGCTATCGACTTCTATGGCCTCACGAACTACAGTAAAGTTGGCTAAGTCATCTATAAATAGGAAAAGATCTGAAATCAAACTTTAAATAAATTTGACGAATAAATTATTTATATTAATTATATAATAACTATGAGAATACGTGTAAAGTGTGGAAAATAACAAAATAAGGAAATTATTTCATTGAATAGAAATTGGGTTCTTTTTAATAACAATAAATGAAAATTTATCGTGTCATTTCAATTTTCACTCAAATTTGAAATTTTAAAAAGTTGGATTACGATCCTATGACAGATGGTGGTAATTCTATGATTTAAGCATTCATTGAGGAATGGTTACATTCAAAACACTATAAATAATTGGTCAGTGTTTTTTTTATTATTTTAATATAAACTGATTATTTAATCGTTCGTTATTTTTGAATCAGGATATTTTGATGTATAAAGTGCGAATAATACTAAAAATTATTTTGCCAACTCCCAAAAGTGTAATATTTTTTGCAATCATTTTAATTTCTGAAAGTGTAAATTATTTGATAGTGGGTGGCAACAATTCCACTCAAACTCCCCTTGAAGAAGAAAAATGTATAAATATTTTTAAATTCAACTTTTGCACAAATTTTTAAATTAGAAAAAATTAAATCATGCATCTAAAATTTACTTCAATACATTTAGCTTGTTAATAAAAAATTATGTTGAATTTTTGGAATAAATACTCGAAAATTAAGACAATGAGGTTAATTGTTTAACTAGGGGACAAGCTTTTAAAAAAGTTTCGTATTTAAATCTTTTTTAATGGTAGGGTGGCAGCCATGGAGTCCACATTGGATTTCCGAAAATACTATTCAAAGCTGTCTCAACAGTGACTTCCTGGCCATTTCTGCAAGCTTATTGGTACAACTTCTATCTAGGGATTGGATTTTTGAATTTAGTTTTTAAACTTTGAATTCTTATTGAAATGTTCTCTGTATAATAATAATAATAATAATAAAGATTTCGGTGTGACAAATAAGCTAAACAAACTAAGATCTCTATATTTGTGTTTTTTCCATTCTGACTTATGTACACTCTTTTCCAAAGAATTCTGCCATTTAACTATTAAGCTTTCAACATTCCTTTGTACAAACATTTGTTGACATGGCCATATAAATGTGGCTCTGTAACTAATTTTAATTACGTCACTATCTGTTTCAGTTACAACTTATGGTAAAATTTATAATTTCTGAAAAAAATTTTTTTCTTCTTTTTTCTGATTTAAATTTTTTAACATAATTTTATAAAAGTAAGCATACGTTTTTGGAATCAACCCGATTACAAATTCCATAAAAAAAAAAAGAACATCGTTTAGTGTAACTCGATTTACAACTTATGTTTTTTTTAGAGATTTTTAAGTAGATTCTTTTTAATCTGTATTTTCGAGGGTAGAGTTAGGAACTGAAAAATAAGCATTGGATTCAGCTTCTTTCAGCAACTTGCCATGAAACTAGATTGAGATATATTTATTCATCAATAATGATTTATAGATACATTTTTAATTTCAATGAATCAATAGAATCTTTTTATTAGTTATTTGCCTTGTCAACAGAATGCATCGATTCCTGCAATTCTAAATACATTTTAGACATTTTATTCACAGGTATCAACAGTTGATTCTTCTTTATCGATTCCTCTTTTTGAAATTTCTGTAACTTTTTTCTCGATTTTTAAGGAAATTTTTGAATTTCCTTTTAATCTGAATCATCAATTATTAGGTGTTGATATTGTTCCTTACTCTTTATGTATATAGTATTGTTTTCATTTCTTAACATCGTAGATTCTTTTACTGGTCAGATTTTGATTATATTCTCGAGAATTTAACTTTTTATACTCAGTACTTAAACTGATTTAATTTAAATGAAATGCGGTTATAATCTCTTAATTTGGAATTACTCTTCATATTTAACAGAGAAACTAATAGAATTACGTTTAAAGTTCCTCAAATCATTTATAAATCATTAGTACATATACGACTTGTCAACTAAACAGTTATCGCTGTGTCCTTCAATTCAACAACTTAACAATCCGATTCCCACATCGAACGGGGAGGATATTTGTAATGGTTTCGAGTCCACTTTAAACAGTAGATTCTAGTGCACAGTGACCAGACTTTTTATCGAAATGAAAGGTTGTTTAATCAGTTAAAGATCTCGTTATGAAACATTATCTCTTAATTGTTTTAAAAATAATTTAATGAATTCTAACAAATGTTTTCGGCAGAGATGAAGCTTGGATATTTAGCATTCTAGCTTTCGGTTCGCGAGTTCAATTCTCCTCTCCATTTTGCGTATTTAAAACAGTTCTGAGTCTACTTTAAATTGTAGTTTTGGGTTGAATTAAGCTATCTGCTATTATTGACCATTTAATAATTGCTAAACAAACAACATCCGTTTTTATTCTGTTACCGAGCTGACAGGCGAATCGCTTACTCTCTAACCCTTGATTCAACAGTTCATGGGTTCGAATCCCACTTCAGTCTTGAATGTTTGTAGTGGTTGGAAATACACTTTAAATTATAGGAGCTGGTCTAAATTAGTCCTTGTTTGCCCAAAATGATCGTTGAGAGACAAATAAAATTAAATCAAGCGTTTATGTTTAATAAACGAGAATATAGTTCCATTTTTAAATTACAATTTTTTTATAAATTATTTTTTTAATTACTTATTTAAGAAATTTTATTCCTGTGGTATTTATAGATACCATGATTAATAAAGGGATCACAAAATTGATATTTTTTATGATGTGCTTATTTCTGTTATGAAATTTTCTTGTGCTATTTTAATCTGAATCGCATCATAATGCCATGTGTCATTATTGTGCTTTTTTTCCCCCAATTTTAATTGTAAAAATTACATTTCCCAATATTTTAAATAGTTTTAAGGCTTAGATTATGATTGGATTCGATAGATTTTATTGCTGGAATGCATCAAAATCATAATTACTTTTTTTTTATTGATGCGTCACCATCAAAGGTTTGAGATGTGAGCTGGCCTTGTTGGTATTTTATGAATCACAGTTAGCCAGAGATTAAGAAATGTAAAACACCAGTGGCAACACCTCTTCGCGAGTCAATTGCATTCCTATCTGATCGACCTCACACAAAGCCAGATAGAAAATAAATCATTGACTTCTTTCCTCACACCATTGGAGGTAGGGCATAAAAATCAGAAGACTGAGAAGTTATATACATTTATTTTTTTTTATTTTTTTTCTATTGCTGGACCACTTCTTCCTTTGTGTTACACGAGGCAAGGGAGAAAAAAAGTGCAAATATTTTATCAGAATTTCTGGAAACTGGTTACAGAAATTGTCAACCGTGCCAAAATCCTTTTATGCTTGGTTGGTTTAAGATGACAATTATTCCTGGAGAAAAGAAGTTTTTAGTGTCTATTGGAATTACGACTTCACAGAAACTGAAATATTTTTTAAAAGCCTTTGTTTGCAAAAAAATGAGGTTTATTTATTTTTTTAATGCACAGGTTACTGTTGCAATAGATGATTGAGCTTATTCATCCGTTTATATATGTTTCACATAAATTAAAAATATTTTTTTATATATATATATACCCGTTCTAAAGTGATAGGAAAAAATAAACTCATGTTAAAGTCTATTTTAGATGTTGGTTTTTTATACTTCATTTCGTTTCTATGTAAAGTCTGTTTTCTTCATTTTTTTTATACTTGTTAGAGGTGGAATTAAAAAAAAATTATTTCTGAGAAGCTTAGCTTCAAATGTGCGTGAAGCGACTTTATAGTTTTAAAACATAAAAGAAGCCAACTCAAAATATGAAAAAAAACTAATATTTTAACCATTTACGCACAACATGGCGATAAATTAGGGGTTTTAAAGTCATAAAAATAATTGTATATAAAAGAGAGGATAAAATTTTCTAAAAAATTATTTTAATTTTGAGGTAGTTGTAAAAATATCTATAATATTAAGTAGTTTTTTGCAAATATTTTTCAGAATTCTTTACACGTATATATCACTAACATGGAATGTAAAAATGTTAAGTTTTAGTAAAATGGATGCGTGTACAGTGAAATATGTGAGATACTCAGCTGATTGATCAATTGGGTTTTGAAATCAACGAATAATAAATGGGATGATTAATTCCTGCTTGGGTACATATGCTTGTTGTAGTTCAGCATGCACTTTAAACTAGTTCCTTGTTGAATTAAACCTTCTAGGAAATTACCTATCAAAATGTAGCATTACATAAATTATAAGTTTGTAATCTCGTAAGCAGATTTTAAAACTAATGTATTCTATAATTCCCAAATTAAATAAACCTTTCGCATCATGAATAGTTTCTCAAAAATCTGATATCGAGTAAAAAAAACTTTTTTTGTTGATTAGGCACTATGCTGCAAATTTGAGAATACTCACTTATAATAAATATTACCAAAAGAAAAATGTTAAGAATTCTAAATTCAAACTACCTTTGAGTTTAGGGTAGAAATGAAAACCGAAAGAAAGGGTGAAATATTGTAATCATTCATTTACCAAGCTGAATATTCTCCTTCATATTGACGAACTATCCTAATTTTAAAAACAAGCTAATTGCGCAATATAATAGCATACCTCACTTAGTGAATGCTAAATTATAGTTTATCTATTTTATTGTCCATTAAATTATAGCTAAATTATACGTTATGCATAATCATTATAATTCATTATAAATGATTCTGATTTTATATATTGTTTATTTTAGCTGTGTTTTATGAGTTATATTCAGTAAAATACTGGTCTTAGTTTTGTGAAGCTGGCAAATCGGTAACTTAATATTTAGCTGTGTATCAACACTTCAACGACTCGTAGGTTCGATTTCTCCGACAGAATTAGGTGTTTACAATGATTCGATATGTATCCTAATAATTCATTTCGGTCGAATTATCACTCATATGGATGAAATGACTAAAGGAATAAATAAACCATAATTATTAAATGATCAACATTTCTCTAAAAAATTAATATATACGTTGATGTAATTTTAACAAGTTGTTCCAATCTAAATCATTTTCTGAAATGTTGCTATACGATTTAAGATCCAGTATTATAATTTTATTTTTTGGCTGAATCAAATCTTTGTCAAATTAATATCTAATTGTGATTGCTTCAAGATTTCAAGGATACTTTATTTCGAAGGCTTCGCTTAAATTCTTATGAGCATATTATTTCCACCATGAAATTATATTTTATTTTGCTAAAAATTCTAAAAAAATGTTTTTGACTATTTGTGATGAAATTTAATTCTAAATATAAAGGAATTGTTGAATATAATAATTGAAAGAGACTAGATTAAAATTGTATGCTCTCTAAATCGTGTTGCATGTACAATCATTAGTTTCTAAAAATGAATTTTTCTCATTTTTTATTTAAATTAATTAAGCAATTGCAATTAGAAGTTGAAGGAGTATTAAGCAACTGAAGGAGGAAAAATTTTAAATTTATAAACATATTTATAAATCTAACTTAAGTTATAATATTTTTGGATTTAATTTTTTACAATAAGTATATTTTACCTTGTATTTAGTTTAAACTAAATTATTTTTAAACAAATATATATATTGTGAAATATATTTATCATAAAAATAATTATAACTCTTAAGTGATTTTGACATTCGAGGGATTTTAAATTATAGGCACTTGTTTTGGTTAGGTTTAATATTAAATACTATTATTTATAAAATTAAAAATGAACTATATCCATCTATTATGCCCAAAAGAATTTAAAAAATAAGACATTTTTCCTTTAAATAATTTAATAATAGAATAAATTTAATATTCATAAGTATTTTCCTTGTGTTCTAATTCTATATAGTCAAACTCTTTTTAAAATGTGGTCATGTGTGAAGTTTGATTTTAATCAATTTTTTAGGGTATTCTTATGCTTCGCTGCTTTTTATTTAAAAAAACAGAGATTTATTTCATTAAATATTTCACTTTAGAATTTAATATACTTTCTGTCAATCTTGACGTTTCCTCATTTTATTGTTTTAAAACTATAACCGTACAAATTCGTTGGTGGATGAAGGATGACCATTATAAGACAAAATCTGCATTAGATTATTTTTAAGAGATATTTTTTTTCAGATTAAAGTAGAGGGAATTTTAAATGATTAGATAATGTTAATTTTTTTCTAAATGTTGACGAAGTTGTATTTAGATTATGAGATGTTCTATGAATGAAATTTTATTGATATACAAATTTTAAGAATATAGATTTAAGTATGATTGCAAATATACGTTAATTTGATTTCTTACAAATATTTAGGTCTGTAAACTTGATCTAAGAACATTCCGATTAAAAAAAAAAAATAAAAAAAATGGAAACTATACTTTCTAAAATATGAGTGACTACTTCGTAAGTTTATCCTCTGCTCTTGGTTCTTCATCGAAAAACAAAAGCTTGAAATCAAAAACTGAAGCATGAGTTTACTTTAAAGGGAAATTTAGAACGGAATTTAAACAAACACTATTTATTTGTAAAATAATTGGAACTATGTGATTGTCGTAGAGAATTTTTAAAAAATGTATAGACATTTTTTAAAAAATTTAAGCAAACCACGTGTCAGTTTTGGATCTATATACAAAGGTTTATGAGTTTTTCTAGCTTTTTTTTTATTTGGTAATTTAACAGACATATTTCTTAATCCAAAAAGTTTTAGGTTCCGTAATATCTGTTTGATTGATCAAAAGTTAATACATAATCTGATTTATTCTGTATTCTTTGCCCATTCTCTTTAATTTGAAATGAGAGAGTAAACATATTTGCAAAAATTAATAAATGAAACATCCCTTATACAATAAAAGTAGTGCAAATATGGTAAATAACTAGCAAACACTTCTCCGATAAGATAAGGACACTTATAAAGCTATGACACATGAATAATAATATTATAATAATGGTTTTTTTATTATATATCTAAATACAATAAAAAGTGCTGTAAAACTTATGTGTAGAGGTTTAAGTCTAATTCCTAATTTTATAAAAAAAATAAATAACTCAAAATGTTTTTGAAAACTAATGCTTAAAATGTTTGAGAACAGTAAACTACTTCTTAAATTTGTTTCCAATAAGTGTTATGTAAAAAAAAAAAAAAAAAAAAAAAAAAAATAACAACCTGTTACGTTTGGGCTGAGCTGGTAACCGAATGGTTAACGCACTTGCATTCTGTTCAACTGTTAGTGGATTCGAATCCCACCTTGGGTGTAAATACTCTTAGTGGTATGGAATCCAATTTAATCCGTAGGCCTCAATTTAATTAGTCCTCTTGTGCAAATAAATAAATAAAATAAAAAAGATTGTTGAATGACAAATAAACCGAACTTGTTACATTAGACTCTGGATTGTGATTTATATTCTAATTTATACCCTTCATCGAATTTACGTTCTATGGCGGCATACTATAAACTATAAGTTTAATTTATAATCATTTACTTATTACGAAATAAAATATATACTTCCGATGAATAATTTGGGGATATCTCAAATTTTAATCCACTTTTTTTGAGAACAAATATCCAAATGCTTTCTGATTTTCAATACGTTAGTCTGGGACTAATCGAGCAAGGATATTTTAACACGATATAATGGGCAGTTTTATGTTGTAAGATATTTAATACCCTTCTGTAGATAGCCTTTCAGAAGTCATCATGGACCGTGGATGGTATTCACATTTTGCAAGGGAGGAGACGTGGAAAATATGATAATGACGTGTGTGTGTGCAGTATCCCTTTCTCGTTGTTCAACTGTGGCTGAGATAGAACCTGTGAACTTTCTTTTGTAGATAGTTATTCTATTTTTTAGGAATCTTGAGCCAAGTTGTTTGTGCTAATTCTGAGTCCAATTTAGATCCTAGATTTTTATTAAATCTATAACACTAATTTTAAAAGAAGTGATCCTGAAGCAATAAGTTAACCTACTTGTGGGATTCGATGAATTTTATTTAAATAAAACTTAATAGATTTTGAATCTGAAATAGCTTTTTAAGATTTGCAAATATTTGAAGATTTATGCATTAAAGAAACTAAAATATTTAGTATAAACGAAGTAATAATTAAATAATAAAACTTTTCAAATTAATCGCTTTCTCTTAATGCTGTTTTCCTATAAATTTTTAATCCATCTTATTCGGATTTCTGCAGGCAACTTACCTAATTACAAAATCTAAAGGTGGAAAAAAAATCTAATGAAGTACCAAATTTAAAAAAAAAAAAAAAAAAAAAAAAAAAAAAAGATAATATAAGAAGGTTGGCTTTTCCCATATGATATGTGATAAGAATTATTCCCTCTTACTTTATTTTATTCATTATCTTTTATTTATACGATACATTTACATATATATATATAATCTTAATTATGAGTTTAATATAGCACAGATTAATTTTACAATAATAAACGATTTGTTACCATTCCTTTCCTTAAATATAAGTAAATGAAAATAATCGTAATACGATAAAGCATTTAAATTCTGCCTTATGTACATTAAATTGTATTTATTAAAGTTATACAATAGGTTAAAATCCGAATCTATCAAGAACCCAAATCAGGTAGCACATTGCTCTTTCTTTAAGTGAACTTCCAATTTTACCTTTTTAAACTGCGTGCAGGAAAAAATTCCCTCGACGAAAAAAATTTCTCCAACCCTTTTTATATCAACTCTCACCTTTGCTAGAAGCAACCCTTTCCCTCCAAGTCGCGTGGATGACACCTGTTTCTCTTTGCTCCTAGGATCTGCAGGCCGTTCCACCCTTTTAGCACTTGACGCACCTGGCGTCAACCCTTTTCGCACACGTCGATTCGTTTTTTGTATACATATAAGAACTGATCTTTCACCCGCTGCTACAGTTAACTATGTTACAAAGCTTGGAATCTTATTTTTTCAGTTTAAGGTAGAAACGAACTGTGTAAATCATATTTTTTTTATTCAATACAAAAAATTTTTTTTCTTGGAAATAATTTCAAATATAATTATTTATATAAAAATAAATAATATAAATTGCCTTTTTACGAGCGTTCAAATTTATAAAGCTTCAATTTTAAACTCAGGAATATCAAAATGCAAACTTGGCGTGAATTTCAAACGTATTAATGTTGCTAAAATTATACAAATTGTTGACAAAAATATTTAAATTTTTCTAGTTTATTTATATAATTGTGCTTCATTAATCTGACATTACTTTTAATTAAAAAAGTTTACAATGCAAAGCATATAATATCCATTCTTCATTTAAATATATATTAGAAATAATTCTTTTAGAAAAAATATTTTTAAATATCGATTCCCAAAACTGTTTGCTAATGAACAAATTTTGTTTTCATTCTGCTTAGTTTCAAATATTTTAAATAGTAGCAAGTCACTACGCAAGAGGTCTGCTGTTATTTAAATCAAGAGCACTCAAAAATAACATACTATTTAGAGTACTATCTCTAAATATTATGTTATTTTTTAGTCCTTTGCCAGAAATTATTCAATGAAATAATTTAGTACTTTGAAAAATATTTTACTGAAGAAATACTGAAGAAAATTTTAAAATCTAAGCCTTTCCGGTCATTTTTGAAAAAAAGTGAGAGCTCTCTTGCTCTTATTGACCTTGATCATTAATTTCTTATATATTTTTTAATATTTAAAAATATATAATATACTCACCCATATATGAATCCTTTTAAAACGTGCTTAAAGCTATAAAACCATTATTAAAGAAATTTTATGATTTTTGCATTTTGTAATTTATTTTAAAATTTGAACAAAGTGCAGAATTTATCTGGTTTACTCTCCTATTTATTTATAACTTTAAAAGGATTTTGTAAATATTCATTTTGCTAAGATTATATAGTATATATAGAGAGAGATAAATATGTTGATATAAATAACATTAATACACTTGTCGGAATATGTATTATGAACCGTGTTTGCATTAAATACTGTCATATTAATTTATTCCAAAATGCATTTAGTTAATAAAATACCTTTCTATTTCCTCTATTTTTAAAAATTATCAATGTGCATAAAAAAATAATTTATCAGAACCATGTTGCCTAAATGTAATTTAAATGCTTTCTATATTGCAATCTTTAGGCGCCGGTGGAATTTTAGTAATTATTACTTTTTTCTGTAGTTGAGGGCATTCTCTCTGGGAAAGTACTAAGTCCAATATTCCTTCTAAACTCATTTGCTTCAGGGAGAAATAAAACTTGGAAGGAAAAAGTAAATTTATACATTCTGAATAAAAAAGACACTAAAAATATGCATCTTCGACAATAATTAATATTGTCATTTACCAATTTGTAGAAATGATACATTTCCCTTTCAAACATTTTTCTTTTTGATGTGTTGGAATTTATTTCCATTAAATCTTAAGTTTAATATAAACTTCTCTTATACTGAGCAGAATTATGCTTAGTAGAAAAATTTCGTTACTTTGTAATAGCTTGTTTTATTTAAGTGTTATTTTAATCATGTTTATATGAATTTCAGAGCTTTACTTTTTTTTAAATAATCTTGTTAAATTATAAGATTATTACGGAGCGAAACTCGAGGAGAAATCAAAGCATCTTTCCTCTTTTATGCTTTCATTCTACGTTTAATATTTATCTGTTATTTTCTTCGACGCCATTTGAAAAGCTTGATAAATACATAAAGTTCAACAAATTATTTTATAGCTTTTCTTCGTATTCATTTATTATATAGTCTTGAATGTTTATTCAGTTAATTTATTTCCTGTAATTTCTTTTTTAGGTGGGAAAATCTTATTTTTAATGAAAGTTTAAACAATGGAATGTTAGTAAATATGTGAATTTTTAACCGAAATAAATATAATCTCACAACAGTATATTCTGTATAATAATAGGATATATTCTATTATCAGTGTAATTCAGAAATACCGTTGAATGAAAATTGTTTTGTTTGTGAATACTCATCATTATCCATTACGGAATAAATGTATTATTAATTTTAAAATTGCCTTTCGGGGAATTCAATTTAGATTAATATTTTTTAAAATGGCTTATAAATATAGAATTAAAAATAAGCATTGAATGATAGGTTTTAAAATAATTTTATTTTACGTAACAATAACAAAATCCACTATTTCCATTTCTTAAAAAGTTATTCTTAAATTTAATAAAAAAAAGTGAGCAAAGGATATTTTATATAAATTTTTTTTGTAATGTGATTGACAATTGCTTTATATTGTAGAACTTCTGTGATATTTTTATCTAGGTCGTAGTCGAATACTTGCCTCTCTTGTTTTAAATTCAACAGGACATAAGTTCGTTTCCTACTTTGGTCGCTGATATTTGCAGTGGTTTGAAATCCATTTTAAACTATAGTTTGCTGTCCCTCAAGTGCAAATAATGATGGTTGTATAAAAAGTCAATATGTTTTTTTTGATTTTACTTTCGTTGTCACGTGATTTCAAGATAAACCGAATTTAGCAAAAAAGAAATAAAACAAATTTTATTTTGATTTAGTAAAGCTAAACTACATCAAAAAAGTTTGATTTTCAGAAATGAAAATTTATACAAAATATCACAAACAAAGTGATTATCGTGTAAATAATGACACAAAATTTGGCTTAAAAAGAACTAATTTGTGTTCGAAATAAAACGTTCTTTTTTATTCTCAATAAAGTATCAGGCAATAGTTATAATATGCTTCGCGAGAACAACATAATTTTTTTTTCACGATAATAATAAAGGATATCGTGAAATGCACATCTAAAAATATAGATCTATAGTTATATTAATAATTTAATTGCTAATTATATATTCTATGATAACATATATTTTTGATGAAATCCTCGAAGGAATTCTTCGGAAACTTCAGTATTTCGAGTCCAGTAGAAGTGATGAAAATTAATCTTTGTAATTAACATACAATTTTAAAAACTTATAAAAATATGTTTTTTTTCAAACATCTGGTTTTCTTATGAATCATTAATAAGCGGTTATGAGTGGCTTTTCCAAGAGGGCAATGCTGACAATTGCTCAGAAGTTGAAAATAAAAAAATGATCACCATTGATTATTTAAACGAATCCATTTTGCATTTTATTCTCTTTTAATGAGTCTTGTTTATTGAAACTTCCTCTGATATTTAATTTAACTATTTATGATTTAGATTCTCACTTTGAGTAAGTGCTTATGGTGTAATCCATTTTAAACTATAACCCATTGGCTCTTGAGTTAAAAATGGGATTACTCAGTAACAAGAGGAAAAAAAAAAACTTCATGGCAGTGAAAATAATATATTTCTGTTAAGGAATGAAAGAAATCTATATAAAAATGAATCCAAATTAATGTCAATCTTGTCAATTTGTGTTTCTAGTTGAACAGGTTAATTGAATGGTTTGTATTTTTTCCATCAGTGCAATGTTTCTTTCCGTTGATTTCCATTGTGGATGTGAACGCTTGTCTTCGTTAGAAAGATAATCTAAGAATAAATGTATCACGATTCAAATTCTTGAATATTATTCGACTTATTTATACAGAAAATCAATGTGATAGATAATGCTGTTGAGGGTTATTATAAAGGTATACTGAGTTCATCTGCAATGCTCTGTATTTCAAAAAATCTTCTGTAGATATAAAATGAAATTTTTATGTATTGCAAAGGAGAAAACTCGAAAAACTCCCTTCCAAATATATATCCAGGAAGTTGAAATGCTACATAAAACTCTTGTTACCTGAACTTGATTCGAATTTGGAGTTATGTGGTCTTTTGTGTTATAATAAATACGGATTTTTATTTAATGACCCTTAATAATAGTTTAAGATCACCAAGTTGTAAGCTTTTTGTGATATTGGTAACATGCTTTTCAAAGAGGTTTTTCATCTGAAGTCGAATTTTTTGGTTAAGAAGTTAATTAATTCACTTAAGAAGTTCTAGTAACTCCCACGCATTATGTAAATGTGCATGCATAAAAAAAGGGGTGGGTGGGCTTGATCTCTGTGACAAGTATTAAACTAGGAAACTTTCACTCCAAAAGCGTCCTTATGAGCACTTCATATTATATCAATTTATTATAACGATACAAATTGTATAAATCTTCAATTTATTTTGTTTCCCATTAAATGTCATTTATTTAAATTGAATTTATTACAGTGCTAAAATTATTAAACACTAAGTAAATAGTTATCATTTGTACTTACATAAAGATATCAAAGTGATGCTTTTGAAATTTATCTAGACAATATGTTCGTAGAAAAATATCAAACATATTTTCGAAAAGTTTACAAAAAAAAAAAAAAAAAAAAAAAAAAAAAAAAAAATCTTATTGAACTTTTTTAAGCAGTTCAATCTTTCATTTTAGTCCTTAAATTACCTTTATTTTACAATGAACTATATTTTAATCACTGATTGGTCATGAGTTTTTTTAAAATAAATTTGCCATGATTTGTTAAGACAAATAAAATATTCATTCCCTTTGTTAGAGAAAGGAATTTGTTCCTCCGAAAGCATATTGTATTCTTAATTATCTGTTACGAATCCACTACAATAAAATTACATAAAAAGAAAAAGAAAAAAAAATGTCCATACAAATAATTATCTCTCCGGGTTTTCTTCTCTTAACTTTTCTACATTCTAACTAAATCCATAAATCCTATTTAAAAAAAAAGAAAAGAAAAACAAATGAAGCCAACTATGTGCAAACGGGGAAAGTGGCTGCGATTTCGAATCCCGCCAATAGCGCCGCCGTGGTGGACACTACAACTGCGGAGGAGGCTTGGCCTTGTGTTCACAAAATATTGAAAATTATCCATAAAGGCAGGTGAACGGCCCTGTTGTAATATTTTGGTTGTTGCCCCCTTGCACAACGCCAGCAATTTTAATACCTGTGCGCGTCGTTGTTGTTGGGCGCGCGCGTGCTCTCGCCTTTAATGCTCTCAGCAGGAAGCCGAGGCAGAAAAAAGGCGGAACGCATGACTTGTCTTTGATTATTGCGCCAAGTCGTGATTTACCAGCGCACAAGGTTGAAATTCGTGTTCCAATGACTTGTCTATCTTTGAGATACTCTTAGAATAAATTTGGCGATAAAAATGGTCTCTCTGTTCAGAAAGTTTTTGGCGATACATAGTCGAGAGTAATTTTGTGCAACTTAAATCAACACCGTTCAAAAAAGCATTTTGAACTGCGTTAATGATAATTTTTAATAATAAAAAAATAGCAGAAGAAATTTAAAAAATAGGCATTTAAGAACTTTAATATCTATAGAAGATTTTAATAATTAACTGGCATTTTAAATTATTTTCATAATTTTCCATGTAATTTCAAAAATAGATTGAATTACATGATTTAATGTTTAACTTTATCCAAATGCTTTAAGCAATAGAAATGGTAATCTTTTTTTTTTTTAAATATTTTTTTTAAAAAACACATTTTTAGTGTTTCTACTAATAAAAAAAGTATTTTCACTACTAGGACTAATTTTAGTTCATGTAAATTTAAATTGTTTTATACTATTAAAATCTGTAATCCAGTCTTTCGCATTTTTATTTCTAGTAGTTCCATAAGTGAAGAAATCATTTCTTATAGCAAACATAACCAATGCCAGTTTTAATAAATTTCTTACAATATTGATTATTTAGATAAGAAGTATTTCTGATTATTTTTCTTAGTAAAATTTTAATGTTTTGACAAGTAAAACCGGTCTTTCTTACTTTTTATTTAGACCATTTTCTTTTTTGTTTAACATGGATTCGAACTTTCAAACTTCTATTTTCATACTTTCAAAAGCGTAAAGCTGCTTCTAAGCTGCAGTGATATTTATGCTACTTAATGAAACTATAAATGGTTATTTACCACCTTAAAGCCGTGATTTATTTTGACATCAACATGAATGTATATTTCGCTTTTTTTTATGTATTCCTCAAGAATTTTGGTCAAATGTATGCTGTAAGTGAGGAAAACTAAAAAATTCTGAAGGCGTACATGATGGCCCTAATTATGCATATAAAGAAGACTGATACATAGCATTGTTCTTGTTTTCATCTAAGTATAGATTCGAACACAAAAACTTCTTACCTTATAACTTTTTAAGATTATATATTGTAAACGAGGCGAAAAAAATCTTGCTTATGTTTCTTCCAACTAAAAAAAAAATTATTAAAAGGAAACTATAAACAAATTAAATTAATAATTTTGTAGTATTTATCGTAGTGTGAATATTCAAATTTATAGATAATTTTACGATTTGTTATTCTTTATTGCAAGGTAATCTAAGAATTTTATTAATTACATCCCTTAAATTTTTGTCTAAAGTGCCAATTTTATTCTCATGGTGGTCGAACTGTATCTAAATCCATATACTGGCCATTCTAATAAATTCAGTTTAATTTTCAACAAATTTTACTAATCACACTGGTGAGAACATATTTTAAGTTTCTAATTAACTTAAAATGTTATTAATTTAATAATGTTAATTAACTGTAAGTTTTTTCGAAACTATTTGCTTATATTTTCCATTTTTTATCAATGGATAATTTAAAACATACACATATATATACACACAGAATGATCGATAGATATATCCCACTTTATAGGCAGTTTCTTTAAAATTAATGAGTATACATGAAAAACAAATGAAAAAAGAGAGAGAGTTAGTTTAGTTCATACCTACTTCTTAATTTATTAATTGAAATTTCTGACAGTTTTTTTTTTAAACTGAAATTATGTTGTTTTATATTATTACCACTTTGACATTTTGAATCATCTTAAAGAACTAACAGTATGGAAGTTTGTTACCATTGTAGCTTAAAGTGAATGTATATTGATCAGTCTTGGAAAAATATTCATATGTTTTTTTAAAAAACGAATTTAATAGTGAAGTGATTCCGAATGCGGTATTTTTTTTTATTTGATATCTAGTTTTGAACCAGGGGCAAAAAAAAAAAAATTTGTACAAAAATAAATTCAGCTTTTATTGCAAAAATATTCCCTAAAAATAAATTGTTAGCATAAATTTAATACTTTTTTTTATAAATATTTTACATCACAATCAGAATTCACGAAAGAGATTATACATGAATATCAGTTAATAAACTTCAACATAATATTTTTATAATATAAATTATTCTGTAATCGAAATTATTTTAATTTCTTACTAATGCCTATTTATTTAAAAATTTTAAGATCATATTTTTCTATAAATACACGTTTTGAATTAAAAATTTTGAAAAATAATATGCTTGACATTTATAATTCAACAAATATTAACTACTGCAATTAAGAATAAACTAATTAAATTTAAACATTTCAAAAGTTGTCAACGAATAAAAGCATGAGCAAAGCTTTAGTTTTTGTTATATATTTTTCAAGAATTTTAATTGAAGTATATTATTTATTAAATCTTAGAAAGTTCAAAGTGATGATTTTTTTAAAAACTAGTGTTACTGCTGCATTAACTTTTAATATGCTGTTATCAGGTTAATGAAAAACATTAGTTATATTGTAGTTATTACAAGTTCTGTGTTAAAACCGTAAATGGAGTTTTATGGTAATATTTAATCTTTCTGAATTTATTTGTTTTGAGAGGCATATATATTACTCAACTTTTGAATGCAGTAATTATATTTGCGTATACACATGCAAATTTACCTAATATATGTACATTTTTACTGTCATATGAGAAAGAAAATCAGTTTATGTATTTATATAAAACTTTGATGAAATACTATTCATATTTGACAGGAAATTTATGTTAAAAAGTTTCCCATTATAAAAGAAACATAGAATGGAAGCATAAATTTTTCTTACTTTAAATTTTAATCTAATGTTATAAACTGATTAAATACGTGATGCAATTAATTTTAAATTTTAACAATTTATACAGGATTGCTTTATATCTTGTAATTCTAAGTGTGTGTGTGTGTGTGTGTGTGTGTGTGTATATATATATATATATATATATATATATATATATATATATATATATATATATATATATGCATGCTTTACTTTCTTATGAATTGGATCCTCCGAACTTTTCCAAATAGGTATCGTTTTGACCTTCGATTCAACAGTTCATAGGTTCGATGCCCTTCTTGGGTTTAGCTGTTTGTAGTGGCTTGGAATCCACTTTGAACAATATATTTGGATTGAATTAGACATAGAAAATAAAGTGGCGAAAAATGACAATTCAGTTCTTTAAGACAAGCGTGACTCATTAAACTATATTTTAAAAAGAACTAAAATAACAAAATCAGGACTTAAGATTACTTAAGCACACAGATAATTTTGAAATTCCTTAAGAGATAATTCCCTTAAGAGTTTGTAGCCACGTTTTTGTTAAGGACGGAAGAATTATGAATCGTTTTTCGAGAAACTGTTATCAACGAGATCGATTCTTGTGTATTCGTCTTCCAGGTGATGTTTTGCACTCAGCAGGTGAAGTTTCAGCAGACAATACTTGTCTTGAATCCCTGGCTCTCCTCTAAAAACATATCCCCGAGCTTTTGTGCTAGGACCTGCGGGGGGCGAAGAGAGTCGCTTTTGTCAAATCTTTCCGGATGGAATTACTCTAGAGCAATCTATTTTGTTTCTGAGACTAACCCCTTGGGTGGTCCGCTGACCGCGGTCAGTTACTTTAAGGGAAAAATGACTTGGGGAAACTACTCGATATTTAATACTTTGCCTTTTAATATGATAACTGCTTTGTTTGTAACTTGAATTACTTTCTTGGACTAGGGGGAAACATTTATTGTATTGGATGGAGTTGGGTAGTTTGCGGAACGCTATCTTTGAGAAGTCCGTTACAGTTGTGTCAGCACAGTTTCTGAAGATGTTATGTAATTTCAGATTCTGAGCTTCCTTACGGAGCGATGACAAAAATAAAGATGTAATACATCTCAATAAATCTATGGGATGAGATTCAAAATGCACACATTTCAAAGTTTGTATGTGTGTGCACCCAACGTAAGTGTGTATATATATATATACATACATAATATATAGTATACACTTAATAGATTTTTACATTACAATAAATTTAAATGATCTATCCTGAATTTGTTTTGGTCATAGTTGTTTAGAGGTAAGATTTCAGAGTTGAAGGTCCTGGCTATTGTTACAGAAGATGTGGCACTTTTTCAGTCTGCATACGTGTCTCTCGTGCGTGTGCTTAGAATTTTCCATCTTTGTGACTCATGAATCACCATTATTTGTGTGCCCTGTATATTCTTAGTACCCTATGTCTTCTTTATTAACTTACCGTTTAATTCTTACCTCCTTTACTCATTACCACTTGTGCACATCTTATCCATTATTTGCGTGCTCTATACCTTCTTAGAGGTTTCATTAACTCTGAAGAGTAGTGTACGTAACATGCAGATATTAAATTCACTTATGACAGACCTAAACGAATGCTATCAACTAGACTGTACAAAACAGAGAATTCACATTTATATATTAATGATAATGAAAGCTGTATATATATATTGAATTTAAAAATTTATTAAATATATAATTTTTATGGCAGTTGAGTATTGTCGCCGTTAAATCTGTTAACATAATTTTGATGATTTATAAAAAGGTTTGAAAAGAATATTGGCAAATATATACCGATACTTATAAATGAGTCGTACAAAGCTAATATAAAACACTGTTATTTTATAATGGAAAAAAAAAGATAGATAATTTTTTATTCGGAAAAATCAGTATTTATTCTGAATAAACCTAAATTTTTGAACTCTATTAATTTAAAATATAATGCATATAGCAAACCATCATTTATTTTCGATACATTTAGCGTATAAATAACTTTTTCTGATATGTGTATGTTATTCAGTATTATGCATGCATTCACAATAATCTTCTAGCCTGTCATAGAAGGTTATGATCACTTTTCTCTAGCAGAAAATGATCATAAATTAATCGATTTTAAGTGAAACATAATTATGGAAATTTTCCGTAAACGTTTTTGCCTGTGTGTCACTTTTATAAACATTAAGTATGAGTGTCTTAAGATAATTTAAATTAGTCATATCATATTTATATGTGTGGCTTCTAAAATAATATTAAGTTCATGCAAATCCTCTGAATTGTGTATCGTCTAATTCATGTAACTTATGTTGGAAATGCATTCCAAATTTCTATCATTTCCCAAACAAAACTATTTAAATGAAGTTTCAACTCGTCAGAAATAATTTAGAGTAAAGCTACATTCTAATAAAACTGTTTTTGGTACTAAATATTATTAATCACTCATGATGTGCTATAAGAACATCAATGAACCAATAGCTTAAATCCCACAGTTTAATTGTTGAAAAAGTTTTTTTATATTAAAAGGCACAGATACCATATAATCCAGAATGCCAAATTCTGAGTTTATTGGCGGATTTTCTTATGTATCTGACAATTTGGTTTTGATTACCTCATAGACATGGAAACCTTTGAAAAATATGCCGAAAATTCTATTTTGACAACACGAGCATTAACAACATCGCTCACGTCACAATACGTCATGTTGGCAGGATTTCTTAATCGCCAAAAAATTTTAAAATTTAGCATCCCCGGATTATACAACATTTCTTGCCTTAAAAAAATAATATTGCTTAACTTCTATAAAACATAAAAGTTATGAAAATATAATTTGTGAATCATTTTATTGTTTACGCATAACGCAAAAGATACAAATAATCTAAGCACTTTGCCATTGTTTAATAGTTATTTCTGTTTGTAGTGCTTATTCAGTTTTACAGAATGGAAGTGCTTATAACTTCCTTATAATTAGATCACATTTGTGTTGAAACATTTGTTTTTCTAAGTTTTACAGGAATATTCTTTGTATTAGTTAATATTCTACTCAAACATATAGAATGGTTTCTACATTGACTGCTTTATTAATGGAGATAAAACTCCATCTTTACATTCAGTACCTGTCATTTATATGGATTAATTTATAATCACCCCAAATTATAGTTGAAATCATAGATTGGGTTGAAATTGATTCATAGTATATAAATTGAACAATATACATTTTTGTAAGATTGTCTGACATTTCAGCCATCAATTCACAATTTGATGTTAAAGTCATACAGAATCGTCCTCATTCATCCAATATTAAGTCCGATTCCAATGAAACCGGATAGTTCGAAGGCTAAAGCCAATAATTACACATTTTCATGTCCTTGATCATTAATTGTGGTTCCCAATCATTACTTTCCCATCCTACTTTTAAGGTTTTCACCTGCCACGGCAACCAGAAAGCTGTGTTGGTAATGATTTTAATTGCCGATTTTTTATATATATATATATGTACGTATCCATAATACTCGATGTTTTTTCCTTTCTTCTTTCCACTATTATTCGATTTTCTTTTCCTAGGGCTGTCTTGATCTTTTTTTGTGTATTTTTTTCTTTTAATATGCCTTTGTTGAACTCTTTTTCTCGATTTGTGTCTGCAGTAACCAGGAAACAGATGTCTACGCACACAATGCGAGCTTCACTGTTTTGAGGATTTGTTGAAGAGAGGTTAAGTACGAAGAGATGATTACTCTATTTCTAAATTGGTAATTTTTTTTTTATCTCTTGATTTTTCAATACCTCAAATGATCAGGTGTTGAGAACTGCAACTAGATTTTCTCTCTTCTTCTACTTTTTTTTTTACTGGATGTGAAAAAAAATCTGCATAACTTCTTTGTGGGCCTTGTAATTAATACTGGGCTTTCAGTTTAGCATTTGGGACTCAACCTAAACTTTAGACTTCGTTGTTCACATTTCTTTTTTGAAGAGTCCTTTAAATCAAAACTTTTTGAGGATATTATTCCTTGTGACTAAAAAAGAAATCATATAACAATAAATCAAATTTTGATCAATATTGAGTAAAATTTTAAGGGTTTTCCCTAGTTTGCAGGTTCAGAGTACATGAAAAATGTTTTACTTTTTGCGCATATTAAGTTCAATAAGGGATTTGTGTTTATAATGTACATTTATTGGACAAAATTTTGCTATTTTTGTCATCTGAGCAAGCTGTTTGAATGTTTTTCTTAAAACTGGTTTACAGTTCAATTTCTGGATTTGGAGCTCAAGTAGGAATGTCTGTAATAATTCAGGAAATCCTTTAAGCCATTTGATCTTTGTTCAATTAGCCTCGTGCGAAAAAAAAAAATAACCGTAAGCTGACCAGTCATTTAAATTAATCTTATCCAAATATTTTTAAAGCATAAGACCTGATATAATACTCATGGTTCACAGATTTTAATTTAACTGTTATTTATATTATATTCATATAAAATATGAAAAGATAAAAACTTTTCTTTCAAATGCTAATGAATTTTAATAATTAATAAATTTACTTGGACTATAAACTACTTTATGATTTAATGAATGATATTTGAATGATATTTCCTATTTTACCCACATAATGTTAGAAGTTCAAACAAGAAAATAGCACGAAGAGAATAATTTATAGTCCTCTTAGAATGATAAATTTAATTTGAAAAAACACATTTTCTGTAAGAAATAATTTTAACATAAAAAATTTAATGTCAGATTGGTATGAATTTTTATTTTCATGTTTTCCTTCAAAAATATTAATTGAAAAATAATAATTATAATTGAAAAAACATTATCAAAATAATTAAGATTAGAAAAGAAGTTAAATAATAAAATTATTTAAGACACATTTTATCAAAAAATATTTCCTGACAAGAAAATGTAATTTGGAATAACTGGTAAATTAGCTTCCAGAATTTACTTGCGTGACTAAAAAAAATATTGAAATTGATTTACTATTGTTTATTTTATGTTTTTATAAACAGTTTATTTTCTTTTAATTTACATGTTTAAGTACAGAAGAGATTAGTAAGAAATTTTTGAATATTTCATAGATATTTTAATTGCAAAAATTTTTGATGAATATGAAAATATAAGTTTCATTTGGAAAACTAATGATCCAAAGGAAAAAATTAGGTTTATTCTAATTTTGGGAATTAATATTAATTCATCAAAATGCATGCCAGAATGAATTTTTCTAATTGAGATATGCATTTTGTTTAGATAATATCTTTTTCTCTTTTTGTGAATTACTCAGAACTACGGTATGGTTCGGTTAAAAGTCCTATTATATTTGATATGTTCAATGATAAGTTAATGATTATGAAATCACAATAAAATTAAATATGCAGATTTTTATTCTGAGAAAACTTCCAATTTTGATGAATATTCATATGGATTATTATATGAGAATTGTGTTACCTGTCTCCAAATACTTTTTTAATGTTATAGCTGAATACTTTTCCCACTAACTGTATGTACGTTTGATTCCCACATCGGATTCAATTTTACCAAGAGTTAAACCTTGTTTGTAGTGTGTGTATATATATATACATACACACACACGGAGGTCCTGGGTTCGAAAAACGGTTCGGGCGTGGATATACTTTCTCTCCTGTTTGTCCTTTCCTTATCTGAATGGGTTGTGAATGGTTGCCTACCCTATAAACAGGTCCCTATGGCATGTGTGTACTGAGGAAGTCGTATGCCACCCCAATATTGCCACGGACAAGACGACAACGACATCCAGTTTAAGTAACGATCTACAGTTTTCGTTGTCGCGGGAAAATAGTGTCAAATTTACATATTAATAGCCACTATGCATGTTACACCATGCTGTACTCCATAAATAATTATATGAAATAAAAGTTAACAAAGAATATTTTGGTAATGTTCTTAACCTTGCAATACGTCGAATGTGATATCGGCTGAAAATGATATTCCTAATTCGCCTTTTTCAAGGATGCAGTCGAAATTCGTTAAAAATCGCAAGGTTATTATACAGTTTTGCACCCACGAAGGGCAGGCACCTTCTGTAATTGTGAAGGAATCCGACGACACCACCAACGCCACTCCATTCTCTTTTCATGTTTATAATTTATGGATTAAAATAACATCGCGCACCGTCAGTTTCCTGCGATTCCAGTCACCGAAATGTCACACCGCGACCTGATTTATCGCCGCCAGACGCTGTCTGTCTTTCTCATCCGTGTTTTGACGCTAGATGGGCTGGAAACTTCTGAAGGCTGCTCCTGCCTCTATTAATAGTTTGGATGATTGTTTTCCGATTCTAACCATTCGTTGAGGTCCACATTTTTTCTTTTTTAGAGATTTTCATCAATAAAAGTGTTGTGTTTCGCATACAAAATTTCAACCAAGTCTCGATTATCCGGTGTTTGCTTAACCGATGCTTTCTTTTATCCGTCATGTCATTGGGCAAACGCGCTGAAGTAACAATGTTATTAACTTACTCCGGATGTAAATAGCTAAAATAATAAAGTCTCGTTTATTTTATGTTTACCGAACCGTTATTTTTGGTAATTTATAATGCATCTGCGGACACATTCATGTTTTGATTTCGGTAATAATTTTCAAATGTTATGGAACATGGAAAATAGTTTGAATTTTTAACTATGAAAACTTAGTTAAATAAAAATTTTAACTGTGCGACTCAGATAAACGTAAGATACACATTAGGTCTCAATTATATACCAAATTATTTTCATTTGGCAACAATAAATTATTTATTAAGTATGAGAATTAAATAATACAGCTAATAGCTGAATGCTTAGCACAGTCATTTGGTTCAAGAATTCATGGGTTGAATTCTCACTTCAAGTGTAGATGTGTATAGTTCAAAATTCACTTTTAATTGAAGGTCTTACTTGATTTAACTCTTCTAAGGTAAAAATTGACCAGTAATAGGCAAATAATTTTTTTTTGTCATTAAATTTTTACTTTTATCATGTAACGAATCTGGGCAACAAAAATTATCTTTACAATTAACCTATCACACTGAGAATTCCCACTTTAAATGTTAATCAGGCTCTTTTAAAGAACATTAAATGCAGTTGTTTCAAGTAAAAACTAAGTTATTTATCACGAAATAAGAACTTTTTAAATCATATTCCTCCAATGCAATTCCAACTGTCCAATTAATAATTCTTCTGCTAAATTTATTTTATATTTTTATTAGCATTTTAAAAATATGCAAAATTTTTAAATTATATTTCAAATACATTTTTAACAACAGATATAAATATAAATGTGAGTCAGTTAATAAGTTCTTGTCAATATACAACTACTCTCCGTTAAATCGACTTTTAAAAATGAAAACAATAACCAATCTTTTTAAGGTAAAGGAAATTGAATTTGAAGACGTAAGTTTAATTTAAAATTTGTGGATTATTCATTAAAATTGGATAAAATTATTTCTGCAATTTCTTAGAAAGTTGATTGCGAATGAAATAATGCATTGATCAATGAAAATGTCATCATTCAGAAGCATTTTGATTGGACGAGAGAGTTAAAATATTTCAAGAAAGGGATGTGAGTGACAGTTAATTAAATAAATTTTCGAATTCTTTCAAATTTACATTTTTCATTAGAGTGTTATGAAATATATAGATTCAATGAAATAAAGGAAAATTTCATTGATACAATTTTTAAATTCGAAACAGGAAAAACTGAAATTTTTATGTTTATATATATTACAATATAGAGTAATAATTTTCTGAAAATAAGTATTAATTCAAGATAAAATATATTTCTATAATAGAACTGGGAAACAGTTGTTTAATTACTTTTTCTATTAAATTTGAATTGTGAGGTTAAAATAACACAAATTATATATTAGGTTTTTTTTTTTTAATTTAAATAAAGAACTAAACTGAACAAAAGAAATTTATCCCTCACAATTCAGATTTGTAAAATATAATTCTCCCATCAGAAAAATTTAATAATTTCGAAACCTACTCAATATTTTATCCTAACTAAGAAAATATTTGTTATTAGTTCAATAAATTCAAGTTCATCAGTTTCTGATGAAGTTATCTTATAATATAAATAAAGAAAACTAATAAATGTTTTCTATAACTTCAAAACATTTTTTATTAAATAAAAAAAATTTTTTTAGCATTCACTTAAATTTGTATCTGTTTAATAATGCTAAAGCCAAAGATAAGTAGTTATGTATTTGCAGGGCATATTTTTTCATTTTTTGAGAAATTAATATTGTATTTTATTCTAAACTTTGTAAAATTTCAATGTGGTATGATAAATTAAATGATTATATGGATTCAAATTATTCCTTAAATTAATAATTGAGGATATGAGTAAATATTGGAAAATGATAAGTTATCTTTAGTCTGCCAACATTAAATAGAGAACTGATAAATGATTAATAGAATTTCAACATTGTTTCATAAAATATTTTTAAAAAATTTTTTATAAGTCTATAACTGAACGTTAAATAATCTATTTAAGTAAGTGCTATATTACACTCATGAATAGCAGCGATGTATTTGCAATATTTTTTTTTTTATATTTTAAAAAAATCAATACTTTATTAACATATTTTGTTTTAAACTTTGAAAAATTTTCATAATGCATGATGAAATGATTACGCAACTAAAAAATTTCTTTGGAGAAATATTTAGTGATATTGATAAATATTGAAAAACGGAATATCCTCTTTTTAAACCTTGTATCTATCTTTATGATGCTTGACATGAATTGCTTTTCAGTTGTCAAACAAATTTATAAAATGACATTATTAAACTAATTCATCAGTTTTTATTATTTTATTATTTACGAAGCAGTTTTTATTATTTTATGAATAATGTTATTAACTATTTTTTTATTAACTTTTGATTTTTTTTAAAACATGCTAAGATTTATATCTAAAAAAATGAACTGATTTGTGTTCTTTTGTTTATAGGTATCGGATATTTTAGACATTTTCCTGTCAGCCAATGAACAATACATAATGTTTTAAGTAAGTCAGTATTTTTATTTGGAATTTAAAATATTTATATTTATTTTTTAATATTTTCCTAATTTAGGCAAAAATAAAATCGTCTTAATTCTAAAATTTATTGTTCGGTTTGTAAGAAGAAATGAAAATTTAAATTTTTCCTTTTTAAAATGTTTAAAAAAATGATAATTTTAATTTATAAAATTTTTTTCAAAGAAAATTCCTGTCATAATGAACACTTCTTTCAGAATATTTTCGTACACATTATTAAATAATTATATTAGTTTGAAGTAAATGGCCTATTCTATAAATTTTTCAACAAAATGTCCTTGTTAATGATATTAATAAAATTTATTGCATTCAAAGTTCCCTGTCTTAAAATTAAAGATGAAAATGGGGAATATTTTTAAATAATTTTCGCTATGTCTCAATGTCGGAAAAACGTAGAATGTTGAAGTAAGTCAAGATACACACACAATCATTAAAAATTCCGATATGAAATAATTTAAGAAATTTGTATACGTAATTTAAATGTAAATGTAATCTTTCCAATGAATAAATAAATTTCAGACATTTCCTCGAGGGATTTTTTTTAAATTTATCTCTTTTATACGGATTTTTTTTTTTAGATTCATGAAAATATTTAGATTCAGAAAAATCATTAAAATTGCTTACAGTTTATTATTGGCCACATCTGGACTAATACTAAATGTCCTGGAGCCAGTGTTTACTTTAAAGAACAAAGGGGAACATTCACAATAATGTAAACTATTTTGCTATTTTCACTGAATGAGAACTTCACATTTGTATATGAGCACCATATGCTTGAAGTTAACTTTTTTCCCTACTTCCAACACTTTGCTATTCAATAGATTTCCGTTTGGTTAAACAGAATGAAAATGAAACGGCTTAGATATTTTCGCATTTGATCGTAAAATCAATTTATTAATTGAATTTGCTTTCTGGCCTATATAATTTAGATATTTTTTAATTTATTCAGAAATGGAAATTTTTTTTATATTAATTGTAACTGAACTGGTCGGTTAATAGTTAGTACTTTGATTAACAATTCATCATCCTATTCAGTTCAATTTGTAACTCTGGAATAAAAATATTTATTTGTGTTAGGTGCTTATTTTAAACTGTTGATTACTGCTAAATTTACTGTCATGCAATAAACTACAGATGTGTAATAAATAAATTCAAACAAAAATAAAACCTGTAATTTATTAAGAAAATATTTTCTGCTTAAAAATGACTGAAGTGATTTTCTCTACTTCCAATAGGTACTTGATAATGGGTTTGGGAAAATCACGTTCTTTTGTAATTAAGAGAAATTAGAAATACTTCAGGATTTCAATCCTACCAAGCATTTAGTTGAATAGTCAGGGCTCTTATTTCCCCTTTATGGATTTGTTTGTTCGATTCTTGCTTTTGGAATGGATGTTTGTAATGTTTCAGAAAACACTTTTAAGATTTAGTTACTGGTCAAGTTGACTTGAGTGGGATAAAAAAATAACAACTAAACCACATTTTGAAAGTACTTAAGTGCATTTTTATGAATGCATTTTGAATTTAAAAGTATGCTTGTATAATTTAAATTCCCCAATTTAAGTGTGAGTTTATATAACTACATTGAACAGTACAAGTTGCTTATCCAGTATTATAGAAATGAATCGATTTACATTTGTTAGTAAAATATGCAAATTTTGGTTTCACGTTGTTGAGTTTCAATACTAAACAAAATTTAGTTGAGTTCCAGTACCGTCAATAGTACCAGATCAGAATGCATGCTAATGAATGTAATAAAATATTTTTGGAAAAAACGAGTTTTATAAGTTTAGAGCTGCAACTGTTTTCAAATAATTTTAAATAGAAAAATGAAATTACTAAAAAATTCTCACGAGCATCTCGTAATAAAATTCATATTATTTCCTGTATTTTTTTTAATTAATACAATTATATTGGCTTTTGCAAAAATATATCTCAAATGTATAAAATGATACACAAATTTGTCTCGTGTGGTGGTGGAAGATTAAAAGCAATGCTAACTCGCTAAGATCCCCTAGGTTAATTATGACTTTAGTCCAATTAAACTTCGCCATAGATCTTTGAGATATCTCACCTGCCATAGATCTTCATCAGTAAATACCAAAGCAGATCCCCCCCTCCTCTCTTTGAAGTACCTTGATCTTTATGTTCTCTAGGATACTTTATCTCTGGGAGGCGTCGGCGAGCGTGAAATAGTATCTGTCTGCTTAAGAGCTCCACATTTCCTGAAATCTGTCCTGTATCAAATACCAAGACCACCCTGCGCTCATAGTGTACGACTCTCTTGCCAGTCCATTTTTTCCCCTTTATGTTTTGGCTTAGGAGAATAGTAGTACCCTCTGTTTCAAGGACATTCGGGGGGGGGGGTAGAAAAGTAGTATTCTTTGCCTTTTAACTAGAATTGCCTCCCACTTAGAAGTAGGGGTTGAGTGACACTTGAAGGGACTTCACTGGTTTTTGTTATCGAAAAGCACAGAATGCTGGTGCCTTCTTTTAATTTGGAGTTGACGTCTTCGAGTCTTGTCTGTTCCTGGTTAGCCCTTAATGCGGACGGAAGGTTAAAAATGGATTGGATTTAAGCTCATAATGTGTTCATTTATCAAAAAAATGTTTGAATTAATGAAATCTTTATTATCGGGAAGAAATTTTTTTTATGTTTTTTAATCGAAATGTCTTATATATTATAAGTATTTTTGAAAATTTGAGGTTCCCTGCTTAGATAATGAATTTAAGTTCTCTCTCTCTCCCCCCCCCCCCGAAAATTACAAAATTGATGTTGAGACATTTCTGAACAGGGATAATCGAACACAGTTCATTCAAATTAACCGTTGGGGATCTTGTCGTTAAAACAGTAAATATCAAGGTATTCTTAGTATCTGAATTTCTTCATGAGAAATTAAGTATTTTAAAAAACAATTGTCTTAAAATTTTTTTAATATTTCCAAACGTATTTTAATTAACAATTTCGAATATAAGATGGATTTATCGAAATACTTAACTGATTTATAAAACTTTTCTTAATTTTTTTATGATAAATTAATATTTCTAATGATCATTTGATCAAAGAGCGTGTGCTAACCCCCCCCCCCTTCCCCAGGAACAGACAAGACTCGAAGACGTCAACTCCAAATTAAAGGAAGGCATCCCCATCTTATTGAAACAGCTGTCAAAAATTTGTTACACTATTTGTACAATATCTAATGTTCAGAATTTATTTTAAGAATTTGTTGTTATTTGCTGTCAAGTTGAAAAGGGAATGGCTACCGTTTTGTCATGCAGTTCAACTGGAGGGAGGTAGTTGTCCTCCATCCCTATTTATGGTATGGATAATTCTAACTATTCGGAATCCACCAATTTCAGATTCGAGTGGAATAAGGTCTAGACTGTGGTGCGAAGCATTACCCAATCAACATATTTTGTTTTCGCTTAAATTAAAAATATGCGATTTCATGCCTAATTAGAAACCAGTTTCGTGCTAATAGTTACACATTTTGCGTTTAATACCTGCCCATGAAAAAAATTTTACGTTAAGAATGCATACATTTTATTTCTACTGAAATGAGTCAGTTGAAAAAAATATATATGTATCAGTTGAAATAATTTTCGGCAGTTCTTTTGGATTGAGAGAAATTATTTTCTCATTTTAGAAACTGTGACGTCATTGAATAAATCTAAGACTGATTAACTGAATTGGGAATAAAGAATGGAACGTTCTCCGGCAAATTTTCTCATTGGCCGAATCAAAATCAAAACATGGGCGTGGGAGGGGGTGAGGCAAGGATATGCCACATCTTAACTCCTTCTCAATCAAGTGTGCACCCCCCCCCCTCAATAAGGCACCGCCTTTCTTAACCGCCTTAATGACGAAAACTTGAAAATAAATTGCAATGATGAAGGAAGAAGAAAAATAAAAAAAATGAATGGTTATAACTACTTCATCCGATCACGTGACTAGCACAGCTGTCTGCTTTTCTTTGTTTTGTTTTAGTGTAGCTCTTAAATCACGACCTTTGTCGCGCACTGTCAAAGGCGGGGTGCAGGCCGTAATTGGTGCAGGCCTTTTAAGGAGGCTTCTTCAAAACTAAGGGCTTTAATTGTCATTTACGGGTTTTCATGCTGTGCCCAGCGTCATTTCCTCTTTAGTTTGAATGGATAGCCTGCTCGGTTTTTAATCTAATCGGCATTTCTTGGCTTTTCTTCTTTTTTTATTTCAATCGGCTGTGATGTAGTTAACGCGATTTGTTGCTAGGCAAAGTAGAAGAGAAGTTCCTTGAGAAAAAAAGGAGCTTCTCAGAAATGACGTTTTGATGGATAATTATAATAGTGTGACAAAATGAAATTAGTATTTATTGAATTAACATGCATCATAATATGTCGTTTCATGAACACATGTAAATTGAATTGACTCCTAAATATTTCAAGTGTTATCAGTATTATATTGTAATGTTCGAGCGAGTAAGGGGTCTGCATTTTATGAATTTTATAAATATTTAAATCGTAGCATTCTGAAAGATGAAAGCTGAAGGGTTTGATCCCTAAATTTCTCCTCAACAGTTCTTGGATTCGATTCTCGTCTCGGGAAGGGATAGTTTTAGGAGCTTCCCCTGAAATCATCCAAAAAATAAATAAACTCCTTTAACTATTTATCAAATTTAATTTTTCAAAAATAATGAAGAGTAGAAATGAATAGTAAATTATATTATTTATTGACATTATATGATTTTTTTAATCGATTAAAAATTTAATCATAGCTCTGAGCTGGTATCTGACTGTTTAGGTCCCTGATCTTCTCAGTTCAGTTTGTTGGTTTGATTTTCACCAAGGTTTATTTCTCCCAAGCTTTTTAGTGGTTTCAAAATCTACTTTAAATTTTAAATCACGATCAAATGAGACACGTAGTAGCTGAATGGTAACACTTTGGCTTTCAGTTCAACAATTCGTTAGGAGTGGCTTGGAGTTCACTGTAAACCGTAAGTTCTTGTCCAAGCAGCCTTCGTGTCCAAAAAATGACATGGAGCCACCACAGACCAAATCAAACCACTTCCTAAAATAATTACAAATAGTTAAAACCAAATAAAGTATTAAAAATCTCTTTTGGGTGATATTCTAAACGGTAATGTATGATTTTTTACTTGTATTAAAATGGGGGTTTTTATTTCAAAGATAATCAAATACACATATTTTAGTTTTGATTTGTTCATCAATAATTAAAAGGTGGATTAACTTCAGCCTCTATCATCTCTTTCACACAACATGCCATGATACGTGTTTAGAAACACATCGATGCAGTTTGTCGCGGCAAATTTCTACAACACAGGCGATATTACAAAAAACTAACTCCCTAGTGTTATTGGGATTTGCCTATTAACATGCCGTCCTTATAAAAAAAAAAGATTTTAACGAGCGCATATTTCAAATGTATGGCTTTATCTTAGTACAATGCTAAGTTCATTTTTGTGTCATTAAATTGATTCTGGAGTATCGATTCGGGTTTGCGGTTCCCTTATTTGTCGACTCGGAGCCCTTCATTATAGGGTGAATTCCTATTCCCGATCTCCATATCCAATGAGTGTTTCATTAGCCTTTCTGTTCGTGTAGCTTTTTATGCTTTAAAAATTCCTCATTTTCTGAGAAGTAAAGCCTTCGACCGAAACCCGAGAAAGCCTCCAGTTTTGAGCCTGTTCCTCCCCTTAATTTAAAATTCCTATCCTTCCACCACCCCTTCCTTTTCGAATAAAGAAAGGCCGCTTACAATCAGCTAACTAGGGGAGGGGAGGGGGAGAGTAAAAAAATTTGAACCCCCTGATTGGCGATTCTGATCCGGCGTGACCTCTTTACAATTCAAACTGCGTTTTAATTACACCGGCATTCCTGGATAAAAATAATGGGAGAAAAAAAGTGTTTTCTTTTTCTCCTGGAAGTTCCTCATTTGATGATTTTTTAAATGCACTCTCTTGTTGGCAGAAATGCCCTTTGTTCTAATGCAAACCTGTCTCCCTCTTTGTAGTACAAATGGTCTAACGAAGTCTAATTAAGCATATGTAAATAAAACGCTCCTCTAGCAGCCTTTACAATCATAATTCGGTTTTTTGAAGGCTGACTCGTAATTAAAATGGCACATTCGCCCAAGTATAATGCCCCGCTCTTTGCCCAGCCACTTGGACTCATTAAAGTGAGGAAAAGAAACAAAGCTTGCAAACGTGTCTTGCTGAGGTGGATTTTGATTTATTACAGCGTTTTAATTTTGTTAATACTCATGAATAGAGTCCGAATGGAGCTTTGTGCACTCTTTGTACTAATGTCTTAAACGATATGGGAAAGAAAAATTTTTTCTTTTGTTTTTTTTTTATTTAATGAAGCTATGTTTTTCTATTTGAACTAAGCTGTATTTTTTAAAACAAATCTTTAAATGTGATGCTGTTTTAAATATTATTTTCAGTTAAATTAGTGTACATATTTCTCAAAAAATGCGGTTTTAAATAATTTCACTCAAATATTTGTATTCAGATTTAATTATATTTATTAAATTTACATCTTATTCAACGATTCCAGGAATTAATTTACAAGAAATGTTCATTTTCTCTCTCCCACATTTTCGAGAAATTTTTTTTAATTCTGAATTTTTGTTTTTCATATCATTTAAATAGTAATTTTGATCGAACAAAATAAATCTGTATGAAAAAAATTACGTACCGAAAAGAAATTTATTATTAAAAAAAAAAAAAAAAAACTTTTCTCTATCTAAAACTATTTTATTCATTCTAATTTAATTATTAGTATAATTTATATTTTGTATATGAGATTTAACTAATAATTTAATTTACGCAGTTTACAAGTTTTCTAACTGCAAATGTAATTAAACGGAGTAAAAAAAACTGATGTAAAATATTAAAAAAAATATATTTAAAATAATTGCCTAATAGAAATTTGTGCAAATTCATATTTAAAAATAGTGAGCTTTGTTTTTTAATCATTTGATGTTCTTTTGATGACCACTTAATGCTCATACACATCTGTGAAGCATGAGAAACTTCCTTTGCCATTTGGTTATCTCAGATAATGAGGACGGAATTCACGAAGGTCGTATGTTTGGGAGACAAACTATTGAACTCTATTCATCATTTTGAAAAATATGCACGACATGTATCTTGTTCATCAACAGCTGCTGGAAACGAACTAGGAACCTTCGATTATGGAATTCAACCGTTAAGTCAAGCGCTTTAAAAAAATTGATCCATACAGTAAAAATTTTTCATTTCCACTGGGCTTCAAACCTAAAAATATGTTTTAAGTATTCTATTTGTTGTAAACTCAAATTTTTTTAAGCAAAAATTATGTACCTTGTTTATGAAACTAAAATTTAAAAACATTTACAGTATCTGTTTGCATTTGTTGACTAAAACATTTGTACTCTACAGTAATTTTAAGAGTATTGCCTTAAAAATTTTAACATGTGTGTCCACTGCCATGAAATATACATTTTGATTCATTATATTGTCATGTGTAATTCACGTTTCCTCTAACACAATAGTTGGATGATATATATTATATACTATGGATAACTCTTCTAAATTATTTTTGACAAAAATTATAACACATTTAAATTTAAAAGCAAATTTTCTTATAGGATCCATCAATCATTTTGAAGTCCCTATCAATAGTTTATCAGTTTTAAAAAAATACAATTTGATTAATTTATAGTTAATTATTTAATTATTAAGTACTCAAAACTGTATTATAATGATGAAATGAATATTAAAAATATTTCACCCAATTAACACAATGTTTATAAACGGGACAGCAAACACTTGCTGATTTAGAGTATAATTTTGGTTTCAATTAATATATTTATTAATATTAAATTGAATTGAGCTTAATATAAAATATCAAACCTAATAGTAAATATCAGTATTTATGACTAATAGATTGCTATTGAGGGCAAATATTTACATGCATAAAATTCGACAAAAAGAAGTACGCCTGCTTTTTATAAGTTTCGGATACCATATTCGAATAAATTTCAGAAATGCAAATAATAATACTAATCGGCATTTTCTAAGCTACCAAAATTTACAGTAAATTTAAATTAAGTATTAATACATGTTTATTTATGATTGTGTATAAATATTTATATTAATATTTAATATAAATTTTAATAGCTCTTATAATTTATAACTATTTTATTAAAAGTAAGGTGTTCGCTTCACTTTCCCAAGCTTAAATAAAAAAAGAATGCATCAGAATAGGATTCGAATAATTTTTCTAATAAAATGTTGATTTCGAAAATATTAGTATTTTGGAGTTTATATGGAATTCTGTAACCAAAGAAATTTCCCAATTAATGACAATTATGACATACAATCTTAAAAAAATCGAGTGGTTTTTCACCACTCGATGAGCGATTGATATTTTGTACTCCATGAAAATACAAAATGAATGATTTTCTACTTAATTGGGTCAAGAAGCTCTCTTTCATACACTCTATTTTCGATTCAAAGCAATTTTCACTCTTTTTTTGGCGTGTTTATGGCACAATTTTGTTTCGCTAAAAGTAAAGAAATTTAGCACTCCATTTTGTAAAAGCTATGTAATAGAATATTTAAAATATATAATTGGACAAGAAGGAGCGCAGAAACATTACGGTAAGTCTTTATTTCTTATAATTAATTGAATGACTAAATGAAATCTTCATATTTGTGATTTTTCACCGTGATGTAAGCTTTCCTATTCGAATGTGTGAATGAATGAATTCTATTGGATTTATATTCATGTAATACTTATAATATTTGAAATTTCTGCTATCAAGACTGAGAAAATGTTAACTATTATTATTACCAAAACTATTAATTACATTGTGCTTGTAAAATTTATTTAAAAGTTGGAAGTAATATTCTCTGTTTATGTAAGAACGCGGTATCTTAATAATGATTTTAAATATATATATATATATATATATATATATATATATATATATATATATATATATATATATATATATATATATATTGAAGTACAATTTTCAATTTGAATTTAATAGTTTCAAAAAATAAATACCCAGTATTTATATTTCACTAAACATAGTTTTTTATATGTATGGTGTGTGTGTGTTCGTGCTATTGAGTATATAACATGAAAATTCCAATCAATATTTTCAGTTAAAATCTCATATTATAATTTTTTGGTTTTAAAGTTGATTTTAAAATAAAGAAAGGTAATTATTCATTAAACTATACATTAAATTAATATTACTTGGTAAGAAACTTAAGAAATTTTAAGAATGTTTTTAAATTAATTTTGATTTTTTTTCTGCCAAAACTAAATTTTTATTAACTTTATAGTAAATTTATAATTCATTTAAAATTTTCGAAAATTTTAATTTGAATTTAAAAAATAAATATCCAGTATTTATTAACTTGACCATAAATAGTTTTTACATGTATGATATTATTGATTATACACATATGTGTATATATATGTATTTTCCTTTCAGATAAAATGATTACAATTTGAAATGCCTAAAAATTCATTGAGAAAAAATATTTGAACTTAAGGAGAAAATGTCTAAAATTAAATATAATTTTATGATGAAAAATAGACCATCTATTGTTCTATTCTATAGCAGAATTTATGTCTCTTAAGTATCCAAAAGAGGTTGCTTTCAGTGAAACATTGGTAGTATAAAACCTGTGTTTTTTGCATAATTAAGGATGAATTTTAAAATATTCATGAAAGTACTAAACCTTTATATCAACATTATTTTCTAACAATGCCATAATTAAGCACACCAAAATTTACAATCACTTACGTAATTTGTATGTCTGCATTTTTAATGGTAGAACATGAAAAATGCTTGGAAATGGTAGTTCATACATTTTTAAGTTTTTTTTTTATTGCAAGTGAATAAGATATTTTAAATTATTTTAATACCAAAAATATTTCGTTAAAGTCTTGCAGAGAAAAGATTTTTTTGATATTTGTTTCATGATTGCATGATCCAAAAGAAAGTAATTAAAATCTATATTTTACAAAATATGCAGTATTGCATATGTCTTTTATTATATTGTAGTTTTCTATCTTATATTTTTAAATATCGTTTTACTTGCAATGTATTTGAATATTAGTATATGTGATACAAAAACAAAGTTTAACATTTTTTTTCAGTAATTTGTAAATATATATATTTATTTATTTAATTTCAATTGTTTTTCAGTTACAGTTGATTGATTCAAAAATGCTTTAACATTAGAAATAAATGTAAGTATGCATGTATATAATTTTATTTAATGTTTAACAATCCATTTTGCAAATTATGATAAGGGCTATATCTATTTCATAACAAAGAAAAAAATCCCAAATTATTTTGTGTTTGTTTCATTGTGTATATCAATAATTTATCATTTTTGCCACAGTCTTATTAAAATTATCAAAAGCAACTAGATAATCATTAATTTACTAACTTAAGTTACTATGTTTTAATTAATTAATTAATGATAGCACCATTTTTTAACAAATTACACTTGCCTTAAATTACAATGAAAAGTTCTATTAATTTAATGTATATGATTATTCTTTTTATTACAGATAGAGTTTGTATTTGATATCCAGAAGCTGACTGCTTTCTCAATAAATATCCTGCATTCTATGCACCTAGAATATTATTGTATGTTCAAAAACTCGTCCTGTAATAGGGAATAAATACGTGAGAATTCAGGATGATAGTATTTTTTAGGCTGAATATAATTCTAATAATAAACAACAAAATAATCTGTAAATATTTGTCTTCTTTATCCTCCTGTAACTTCAAAAGGCATATTATCAATATTCAAAAATAAATTTTAAGCTATATATGTATTTTTTTAAAATTGTGTATAGTTTATTGTATTAATGATGTTTGTAAAAGTTAATTTTGTACTTATGGACCCATAGTAAACTAAACTGAAAAATAAGTAGTGTGACCATTTTTTCTTCAGAGTGCTACACTTACTTGTAAAACTAAATATATATAAGTAATGAAATAAATGGCTGAACAAATTGCTTAATATTGTATGTAATTTAAAAACCACTATAATTATCCAAATCAATTAAAATGTCTTATTCAACTGTTCTGTTATATTATTGACTAAAAAAATCATATCTTTATACTGTAATAGTCCAAAAAAAAATTCTTTAAAATAAAGAATTCAAAACCTAATTTCTGCACTAAATTGTCTATATAAAATAATCATACTTCTATAAAAGATTGAAATTCACTCTTTTTCCCATCTAATTTACCCCTTTAAGCGATATGTTGTTACTCCCCTTAAAAGGAGTGGTTTACCCACATTTTTCAAAAGAGTGAATTTATTTTATTTGAATTTCTATTTCTATCTTAAAGATTGGTTTTGTGACAATGAAAGAATGAAATTTCACTCCGTCTGAGTGAAATCCACTCTATTATTTTTAAGAGTGAACATTTTGAGTACCACTCATAAAAAACAGTTAAATTTTAAATATTTGTAAATACATAATGTCTCATTTAGTACATTATTTTTTCTTCAGCAACAATTATCAAACATATTTTAATGCTTGATAATGAATAGTTGAAATTTTTATAATGGGTGGTGGGGATTTTTAATTAAGGTTATCAGTATCTTAAGCATTCATTCATAAAAATATAAAAATGATGTAGGTAATCGAATTCTCGTTATTTGTAAAAATGCAAAGGATAAATAAAATTAACTGTTATAGTTTTTCATTCATGTTTTTATTTTTGTCATAAAATTCCTGATGGAAAATTAGTAATTTTGTAGTTGCCTATGCTAACTTATTTACAGTAATGGTGGCGTATGGTAAGAGAGACGTAGTTTCAACAAGACAAACTAGTTAATTTACTCTTAAAGTTATGTATCTCCCAATTTGAATCCAGTCCTATCCATATCAATTTCCTGTCCCTTTTTTTCTGTCGCTTAGTGGTGAGGTTATTTTCTGAAAAGAATGTCTCAGATTCGATTCTCTCTCTCTCTCTCTCTCTGTTCACTATTAAACAATAGAATAAATTAGAAGTTGACATCCTTAAAAATATCTGTTGCGGTGGGTGCTTTGGAGTTTTCTGAGATTTCTTCGATTTCATTCGTGAATAAAGACTACATTCTATGAAAGGCTATCAGCAGTCAAAAAGCGCAGATGCTCACATGTTTTAAAATGGGTTAACTGTGACTTAGTTTTAGAACGGCCTTTTCCGTTGTTGTTGCACCAACATGCTTCCCTGTATCTAGCTCTCAGTTGGGCTCTAATAGCAGTGGGGTGGAGTCTTCGTGATTTTGAAGCAAGGACCAAGCAAAAAACCCTAATGCTTGGCCTGCCACCCCTGAGGTATCATTTCACTTGGAGGACATTGCGACCAGCCTTTTTCGTTATTGAAGTCATGATGTTCCATATAGTTCCAGATACTGTTAAACAACAATGGCTAAGGCTGAACCTTGGTATGGATTCAGTTAGGTGTTGCACTCTGCTTTCATGCTTTTAAGTTTCCTTCTTTTCAACATTGAATTCAGAAACACAATTTCTGCAAAATTCTTACTCGGTGGCAAAAGGCTATGGACTTTTTAAAAAAAAGAGCCTTATGTGATGTCAAAATTACTCTGCATTGTTACATAAATTTCTCTTCCACCCTCATGTAGACGTTCTGCTCAATCTGAAGGAACGTCATTTAAGAATATGGGCCGGAATCCGGTCACACCATGCAGGACAATTATCTTTTTCTTTTACACTTCAAACTCGCTTATGTCTCAATTGAAGGACTTTGTCTCAGGAGGAACGACAATTGGACGACGAGCATCCTAATGCCTGGCAGCAATTGAAAGTGAAGATTAATTACGTTTCCCTACTCCAGATCATCTTCCTGTTTCGTTGGACGAGTCGAGGGTGGGGCCAGATTCCGAACAGGGCCAGATTGAGTCTTATTAGGGCCTAACAATTTCGTCCCTCCACCCTTCTCCCACAACGCTTCTCTCGCCTTGCGTTTAATTTCGGCGCGTTTTAAGCAGAGGCCGAGTAATGATAACCGTAATAACGGCTCCAATTGTGGCTCTCGACTTGTTTGTCTGTCTTTGCCAGGGCTATGATAACTGTCATCCTGCACGTGTTCAGGCCGTGCTAACTGCTAATTGTTGTCATTTGGGGATTGCCTTTTTAGTGTAGTTATCTCCTCCTTTCCCAATCTTTTGTTGGAAGCTCTTTTCTCTGATTAAATTTGCCGAAATGAGTTAATAGCTTTCTCTACGGTGCTGCCCCCGGACACTCGTAAAATGAGAATCACAAAGGAAATCGTGTCATTAGGAAGAAGATTCGCATCTTTCTTCTTTCAAGCCGCCGATATTTAACGTTAATCATAAATTGGCCTTGATTAAGGTATTCAAAAATTTTTACATGTCATAATAGCACATCAGGGATGTGATTGAGTAATATTTCAACTTGGATGGACCCTCTTTCACTACATTTTTGTTTTATGATCAACTAACCGATTCTATTTAAAATAAAGCTCTAGAAACCATAGATCACATTTAAGTTAGCCCTGATCTGCAAAAAAGTAAGCATAAAGCTATAAACAGAGCTTAAGCGTTTAGCAGTAAAACAAAATACAAAAATCTACACTAGATATATCGATTGAAATACTATGACCATAAAACTTTTCACTAAAAAAATCTAAGCAAAAATTGCAAATGGAAATTTAAACTATGAAAATTAAGTTTTTTAATTAATAGACTTATTTCAAAAAATTAAGGGCACAGATGTCGTATAATTCAGGATGCCAAATTCTGAATTTTTTTGGCGATTAAAAAATTTTGTTAAGATGACATTATGACGTGCGAGATAACAAAAATACTAAGGCTGCCCAAATAGGATTTTCTGCATAATTCTTATGTCTCCATATCTATGACTTAATAAAATCCAGGTTGACAGATACATGAGAAAATCCACCAAAAATATCACCAAACTCAGAATCTAGCATCCTGGATTATATGGCATCTGTGCCAAATTAAGTAAAATTAGAGAAATAATATCCGAAACAAGCTGTAAGATGAAAAATACATAAAACTAGGTTAAGACGCTTAATAAAAACAAGTTATATATAAAATGTATTAAACCTAGCCTTTTAAAAAGGCAATATCTAAGACAACATTGTTTTCCTGACTTGATATAATTTCAAAGCCACATCTATGACGCAACAAAAATACTATTACTAATCATGAGGTAAGTACTGAAATGACTATTCGGTGGTATGTTTTCACCTGTTTCATAACATAAATCCCTAAACTTTTTGTCAGTTTTAATTTAAATTAATTAAATTTTATTCCTAGTACTGTATCGAAAGCAGAAATCCGAATACATTGCAGCATTGTATGAAACAATACATAGAAGGCAATGATACGATTCAAAAATTGTTTTTATATTATGCATTACTGTATGCATGAAATATACATGACGTTCAAAAACAATAATTTTTATTTCGTTTTAGTCACTGGAAATGGTTTTAAGTGAAATTTTACGAACTAGAAACTGTAATATAACTCAATGGCTAAAAAGGCAAAGGAAGCACTACCCGAGTCTAGCATTTTTGGCAATTTTAATTATGTTAATCACTGTGAGGTGCGGTTACAGTTTCTGTATTTTCCACCAGAGAGTTTTCAAAATTACTAAGTGAGCAGTTTGGATTATAATCAATAAGAATTTAAAATTAATAACATCATTTTTCCTCGTACCAGTTGTTGAAAGCTTAATGCTGTCTTTAGTTGAACAGTTTGTAGGTTCAACCTCGAACTTTAATATTTGTAGTGTTTGGAATTCGCTTTAAAATCTAAATAATTCTCGTGTGTTAAATATTGGGTGACAAATGAAACCAACGAAAAATAATTCCTGTATAAATGTAGTGGTTAGAAATCTGTTTTAAACTGATGGTCTCAGTTGAATTAGACCCTACTGTACACACAAAGCAAATAAGAAATTAAAATAAAATTATACATGTATATAATGCAAAGTTTAAGGAACAAGCAAATAATTTTGTTCTGAGGAAATGTGTACAACGGTAAATTTTCGCTATCACATGATACATACTGATTGAAGGATGTTACTTATTACTGGAAATTTAAACCTTTATTACAAGGAAAATAAGTGGAAATTAGTTCCTTTAAAATGCACGGTAGCAGTTTCTTTGAATAAAATGAATAAAACTGAAGGTTGAAATGCTTATGTAAATTGCTTAAATGTTAACAGTATTAAGAAAAGGATAAAATCATTGATAAAAAAATAACATACAGCTGTTATTAAATCCTATTATTTAATAACGCAAATCCAATGTTATTAAAAAAAAAAAACTCGCAATCATCTTCTGTTGGAAAAAGAATTATATACAAGAATTTTTCATGAGTATTAATTAAAAATAGAATTCAGATTGCAACCCTTCTTTATAGTACATATATGGCACGTTTGTATAATTATATATAATCATTCTTTTAATGAATGAATAGCATTAATTTGTTTTATAATTATTACTTGAAACACGTTAATAATGAAGAAATGTTTAAGATCTAATGGATCCTTCGTCCTTGGATTTGTTTTTAACAATCAAATTATAATAATGAATTATTTTACGGCAATAATCGAGAATATCCTTGTGTGTATTTGTCGTTATACGGAAAAGTCATCATAATAAGATTAAATTGATTATCATAATGATTATATATATATATATATATATATATAACTTGTATTTAGTGATTGATTAAATGTTTACTGAAATAAATGTACTTAAATTTTTTCTTTCTTTTTTTTTTTTTTACCTTTTAAAACAAAATTTCAAACATTCTAAAGAAAGTTCAATATTGTATGTATGTATGTATGTGTGTGTGTGTGTGCATATATAGATATATATAGAATATATGACTTGTTTAATATGAAAACTTTATTCTAAATTTTGCTGATTTTTTGTCAGAACAGCATTTAACGATTTCAGTTTTAAATTATTGTTAATAAATATAAATAGATACTATTATTTCGTATTTTATTAACTACTACATAATTGTATTAATGTGATTATGTAATTCTCATGAAAGTTAAGATTTTTACAAATAAAATGGACGGATAAGTAAATTTTTTTAATTTATAAACACTTTCTGATATTCGTATAAAACCAATATATGTATGTATATATATATATATATATTATTTTTTTTCATTATTTGCAATAATAAATTTTATCAAAAATCTTTAAAAATGCATGGAAAAGAAATACTTAGAATCAGTGGAAAAGAATACACAAATTCCATGTATCTTAATATGCATTAATTCATTCAAAATAAATGATGCAAAGATGTTTTTAACATAGATTATGTTTTCGGTGCACATTAAAGTGAACTCTTTTTTATGGAATTAGACGTTTGTAAGATGTCCTTCCTAAAATGTTAATTCTATATTAAATATGTCTATTATAATGAACGGTTTTTTATTCTTGTATAATGTGTTATTTTCGAAAGCGCTTTTAACAATTCACTTATGATAAACTAATGTAGAAAATTATTTCGATTTATCCATACTGTGAAATTGATTTTACTAATTATGGAATACTGGACAAGAATGTTTTTGGTGAGATGAGGATTTATAAAAACTTTCCAATTTTTATTTTTTCCAGTTCCGCATAAATTTTGGTATTCTTATTTCTTATTGAGTTGGTAAGTGGAAGATCAGAGTTCCATTTAGCAGTTCGTGGGTTTGATTGAAATCGTCAGTCGTGGACCTATACAGAGCAATTTCGAGTGTTTTCATTTGCAATTTTAAACGAAATCAACCCCTCCCTTTTTCCTGTAGTCACTTGGCAATGACAAACCAAATGCAGCGTCCTGATCTACATTTCGGAATATTTTGCGACATTTAATTTTCATTGTTACCATCAGAACCTTGACTCTCAAGAAATTACATTTTTAGGTGTACACGAAATCTCTAATGCTTTTAGAAATTTTAAAATGTAAATGGACTTTAAAAGTAGTGATTCGATTTTTATATAAAAATTTTATTTTACCTAAGAAACAAAATATGAACAGTTAATTATTTGAGTAAATATTTTGTTCTTAATATTAAATTCCAAGTACCACTTATAATAAAAATTACTTATCCTGTTTTATTAATTATAATAAATCAGAAGTAACTTAAATACAAACATATGAGGACTAAAGTGATAAATATGAGTAATTTCAAATAAGTTACTATTAACAAGTCAAAAATTAAAATAAGAAAATTTTCTCATGCAATGCATTATTGATAACTTATTTATTTCTCACATCTAATGATATTTTTAGTTTTTATTTTGTAATTTAAATTATTTAAGTTATGAAATTTCTTTTCAAGATTTTAATATGGAGGAATATTAACAAATATTTGATTAATAGTGACTTGGAGAAAATTGCCGGTCATATACATTTCATGAAGTTGGAATCCAAATATTCTTCCATGATTAATTAATCAGCTTATTTGCATCTCTCTCTCTCTCTGTATATATATATATATATATATATATATATATATATATATATATATATATATATATTATTATTATTAAATTCACTAAATACAAAAAAAAATCAGTTTCATTCTCAAACTTTTCTAAAATATATTTGTTATATCATCTCTTCATTATTTATCCACCTAAATTTTTACTCTATCAAATTTATTTTTATAATTTATTCACGTACATTCAAAATCTTCCAATATATACGATATAGTAGTTAATTTTTTCGTCATTATTTATCCAGTTAATTTTTTATTGATGTCAAATTAACTTTCATAATTCATTCAGTTTTACACTTCAAACATTTGAGTAAAATTTTTTCATCTTTTCTTATATTTTATCGCCATAGTTCTTAATGTTTATTAAACCAGTAAAATTTCAAAAAACTTTATATATATAACACGATTTATGCACTTATCAGTAAAACCTTCTACTGATATTAATGCTACACGTATATATTATATTTTATAGGCATCATAAATTCAGTTTCTTTGCTTTCATTAAATTTTAATATTAAAAATTTTAGTTTTTAGGTAAGATTTTTTTTAAATAAGTATTTATCATATTTGTAAACGCAGATCAAGCACTATTCAAAATTTATTGGCATGTTTTTATTAAAAAGTGTACTCTTTACTGAAGGTTGATTCAATTGACGTAAACATAGGGAAATAATTAATATTAAATTGGCATTTAAATGTACTGTGATACATTAACATTAAAATGTAGGATATTTTAAGTTCACAGAAAATAATTTAATGCGAATTAAATCTGAAATTTATACATATTCTTTAGCACTTACATTAAAATGTTTTTTTAAAAAAAATTCATTACAATTTGAAAACGCATTTGTACTAAGCAAATCACTTAAAATAATTTATATTTTTTTCTTTTGCAGACTTAATAAATAATTATTGCGAAATTAAGATGTACATTAATTTTGTACAAATTCAAAATATGAGCAATGTACTGCTTTCTTTTATGAAAAGCTTATAGTAGGTATAAATTTTTAATTAGTTAAATATATTATAATTGAAATATAAACATTGATTCTTTCTTTTATAATAATGCATTTCACTTTACTTTTGGTTTTCTTGCTCCCGTGCAGTCCTATCCTTTCGTATCTGAACTTTTAGACAGTTTAAAAATGTGATTAATAGGCTGCTTCTTTATGGGTAACTTGCAGCATGTAAATTTTTAATTAAAAGCATAATTTAAATTTTAATTAAAAATGAATAATAGATATTTGTTTTTCATAGTAATTATTTTAATGCGTTCCATCTTAAACTTATTTTTCATTTTAATTTAGGATTTTAATAGGTACTCCTGTTCGAACTTTCAATGCAACGGTGGAAAGTTATTTTGGAAGATTTTCATTCATTCAAAATTTATTATTTAGTATTCCTTTAGATAAAAAAAAAAAAAAGCAGATTTAAAAAAAAAAAAAAAAAAAAAAAAAAAAAAATTGCTTTTAGAAATTTTAATGCAATGTCTGAGGGTTTGAATAGGAATCGCGGCTGCCAGTTAAGCCTTATCTGGTCGTAATTCATAAGAACAAGCCAGCAGACGCCATACATTATTGATAATTAATTTATGTCGATCAATTCCGATGCTTTTCTCTCTTGGCGACGAGAGAAAATGTTTTACGACCTAACCTGTGACTGTGTTCGTGGAAGAAGGGTGAGTGAGGAGGAAGGGGGGGGGCTTCAGTAGCCACGGCAGATACCAAGCCACCACATTAAAATGCTAAAATATTAATTATCGATTGGACTTTCTATTTGGGTATTGGAAATTACGGGGGTTGTGGTGGTGGAAGATGTAGAAGGAAAAAAAAAAAATAATATACTTTAACTCGATCTACCAGATGGCGCTGGAACGGTCTCCCGACCCCAGCACATTTTAAAATCTTTAAAAAAATGTAAAAAAATCGATAAAACGTATCCTCGTCAAGCATATTCGCTCTTCTGTAATGGTTTCCAGCACTCGATAGCCTGCGCTCGTAATCGATTGAGGTTCTGCTGCTCCTTAGAACTGGCTTCCTTTTCATCATGGCGGGCTCTTGAATACATGTTTAATGCGCAAACGTGGGAAAAAATATTAATTTCGCCTGCCTCCTCCGCCCCCATCTCCAGGAGGAAGAAGAGGGGAAAAAAACAACAGAATGGCTCCTCTGTTTCGTTAGAGAATGTCGTGGCAGCCACCACATATACAAAAATGCATAATTCAACGTTTGTTTTTAGCAGAGCTGTTTTCAGGGCCCCCTGTTGACGGCCCCGGATAAAAAGAAAAAGGTAGTTCTTAATTTTTGGGTGAAAATGTAATTGAAGGAGGGCCACTTCTCTTGTGCGGGAGGTGGGATATTATCAAAAAATGTTACCGTGAATCGATGGCCATTGGAAGGGTCATGGGCTGTTTTTGTTGTGTTTCAATTTTTGTTGGCGCCGTTTTTTTTTTTTTTTTTTTAACACAAGAGAGGTGGTTTGTTTTGGGAATATAGGATTTTTCTTTCCCATTACGTTTTCAATGGAGAATTCGATGTCCCGGAGTCTTAGGGGGATATTTGCGGGAAAGTGCTAATAATTTATGCAAGAGCTTGCACGAATGGTACGATGTCGTTGAGCAAAAGCAAGGTTTGCTTTTCTGATAAACCTAGTTTTCAAAATAAGCTATTTACACTCGAGCCATAATCATACTTGAGCTGTGTTATACTTTCTTAGTGTTTATTTAAAAATATATATTTTACTAAGTTAAAAAAAATATATTAGAAGCATTAGATTATTTCTAATGATAAGGATGAATAAATGTTGAAAATATATATGTTGAATAATTAGAAAGTTGCAAAAAGGAAAAGTGTATGTTTATCTATGCAATTATTATTCATAATTAATTGAAAGTCTTACACTGAATGCAATAGTTATTATGTACTAAGAAATATTATTTTTAAAAATGGCTTCAATTATATTCTATCTTCTTCAACTTTACTTTTTACACACGAGTTAACAAAATTAACAAAATTGATTTGTTTAACTATTAACTCGTGTGTAAACAAAATTTTTCAATTTATTTTTAAGGAAATGAAAAATTTATTATCCTTGAAGACTAACAATTCCAAGAAATCTAATCACTCTTATTAACTAACATTACAATAAATTAGTAAAAAATTTAATATTTTGTAAAATATGTCAAATAATTTTAGTAATAAATTTTTAATTTAAAATTGTTAACTATATTTATTTAATTCATTAATGTTCGTGGAATTAGTTTAAATCTGATTGTAATTTGTATTTATAGTGATAATATTAATGTCAATATTTATCACTATAAATATATATTTATCATGAACGTTTATAAGTTAGTATTTAGTCTGATACAAATGCATTTAAATAATTTATTTTTTGATTTCCTAAAAAAAAGAGAGAGAGAGATATCCTATTATGTTAATAAATTATGAACTTTAATGAAGCAAATTTTAAAAATAAATTATGCGTCATAAAGTTTTAAAATAAAAATATTTTATTATTAATTGGTACAATTATCACAGAACTTTGTATGAATATTAGTTCAGAATTACAGCTAATAATTTAATGATAAGTAAAATGTGTGTGATTTCATTTGATGTTCTTAATCACACAAAATTATTTTTGCATGAAAGACTTACTAAAATTGAGAGTTATCATAATTATCTCAAAAATAAACTAATAAATGAGTAAAACTCTTTTATTTAAGGAGTATAAAACTAAATTTGCTGGGTATCAGTGATTAAAATGTAAATAAATGTTAACATGAAATAAAATATTTAAATTTTAGCTGCATATCGATTGTTGATATTTTGTTGAAGGAAAAAAGAGATGTTTGTTTCATATTATAATCCGTTGTGAAAGCCATTCTATGTTGCTAAGTGGAACCAATGGACTAAATATAATTCATATTTTTGCTATTAACTAAGTATAATACCAACTAAATAGAATTCATATTTTTATAAGCATTTTATAAATATTTTAATAGTAGTAACAACAGCAATAAAAATAACTTATAATACGAGATTATTATTGTTAAAAATATATATAATTAGTAATAAAATCTAGTAATATACTTCCAGAAAAATAATAATAGCTACTAAATGAGTAATGCATCATACAGTTGCTGCTGAGTTGATTTAACAGTTTATTTATCTGCATAGAAATATCAGCTGCTAAATATTATCACTCTTAAAATCAGATGTAATTTTATTTCTGTTTTTGTCATTACTGCAACCTATTAAAAAATACTTAATTTTTTTATTTTTTTTTATTTCATACATTTTTTTTAAAGAAAAACTCATTTTGTAAATTAAATGCAATTTAAATGCAAATGAATGAAATTAGTACAGGGTACTTAATTAATGTCTCGCCAAATCGATCAAGGAGTAATTATTATTGTCACAATTTGTGAAGAATTCTTAATTCCGATCTTACAGCCAAACTGTTCGTGTATTCCAGGAATCTGCTCTTATCCGATTCCAAATTAATCAAAAGTAAGAGCAATAATCGAATCTTCCCTTGATTGGAACAGGTGGTTTCTCTTAAATAACCAACCGACGTCCTTTGTAATATAGCAGGACATTGACTCAATCAGCAGTGCTTTATAACGAAAAAGTTATTGAGAAATCTTTCGCTAATCGTCTGCGTCCATTGTACAAGGTCCCCATGTCTAAGCATGTTTAACAAAGGAACAGGTGCTATTCTCTAAAAGGTGTTGGCTAGAGCATAGCACAAATAACGCCTTTTTATTACAGACATTTGGAAATGTATACTCATTTGGTGCTGGGAAGATTTTAATTATTAGTTGATGGATCTGTGACGAGAAGAAGATATACTTTTGGCCAATGACTGTGATATACCTCAAGCAATGCATATTCCTTTTACATGTATTAATGATTGTATTCATTTAATAAATTAAAACTCGGCAGAATGACAAGTCAAGTTAAAAGTAAGTGGAAGGTTTATCTAAGATATATTATTAGAGTTATTGAATTGAAATATTAGATTCTGACTTGGTTGAGAGGAGCATCAGTTTTTGGTCTTCTAAAATTACAGAAATAACTTTTAATAAATTTCATTTAAACAAAGTCTAGTACTTCTTAATTAGGATTTAAATTTTAGCTGTACCTTTCTATAAGCATAAAAAATCATGAATAAAATTGAATCTCATCACATATATCTATTAAAATATAATTGATTTTTTTCGCATGGTATCACTGTAAAGATAAATAGTTTCTGATTTCTATGTTACAAATCTTAGAAACTGTTTTCTATAATTCTTTTATCCTGTAAGTTATCTAGGTGGTTTGGGATCTTGCCTTTCGGTTGGTTCAGCAGTTCGGGGATTTAAATCCCATCTCTGTCATAAATGGATGTAGTTATTCGAAATTCAGTTTAATTTTAAACTGAAGGACCCGATCTAATTAGCCCTTGTGTTCCAAAAATAACCGTTAAATCGTAAAGCAACTAAACCTATATTTCGTTACATTAAAAGAAAATATTTGAAAACAATATAGAATTTTAGGAATACTTATGATTTCAGTAGAATTCGTAATATTTAATGTGATTTGAGTAGTTTATTAAAATTTGCCTATGTTATATTCATTACGAATAACTAAGCTTATAGATAATAATCATATTTAATTTTCAATTAAAGATATAGAAACGTTTATTGACAAAAATCTCGTTAAAATAATCTAATTGAAATGTGTACATAATATTCTTGTTAAATTTTATAAACTTATTTAAGTTTGTTTTCACAGTCTAAATATTGACTTCTATCTGCTGAGTTAGAAAAAAGTTTTTTTTTTTTGGCTAATTATATTAAAATCTTTACTTTTCGAACGTTTCTCAAAGAGCTTATACTGAATTACTTTAAAAGCATGCTTCATATTTACAAATGAAGCAACTTCTTCTTTGATCTTTAAGACAACTTCTTAAGATCTTAAAAAAGCCTATGCTTTTATACTGTTATTGATATAACTATTAACTTACATTTCACTATAGGCAAATAAAAGTTTATTATTTATAACGGAAACGCTATGCATATCAAATATTCTACTTTGGCTAATATTTTATATGTTCAAATGAAATATTTATGAATAAATTGAGAAAATTAAAATTAGCTTTTAAATAAATGTATACTTTTAAAGAATTAACAGAAAACTTAATTTTAATCTGAGTTCATTTAAAATATTACATATAGTTGTTATATCATGAAACATTTATTTTTATGAATGGTATTAAATAAAATGCGGTAATTTTAAATTTATTATTTCCTTTAACTAAATTTATTTTATCATTTTTAGCCAAAAGATTTTAAGGTTATATTTTAAACATGTGGCCACACTTATAATTAAATATTTATAACGGCGTGGAATCTATTTTAAAATCTTAGTTCTGATATGACCTTTTGTGTTAAGAGTGTAAATAAGTCAGTAACAATAACAACCGGCTAACCAATCAACTATTGGTGAATTGTATACCTTTATATTGAAAAAAAATTAATGGGAGCAAATATAAGGCAAAAATGTTATTGATTAACTAACAAATTACTCATGAAAACACGAAATCTTAAAATATTGATCGAAAATTCAAAAAAATGTTTTCAAAATTTAAATTTTCGTCATTGATCAGTTTTTTACGATCTTGAATATTTCTATTGATATTCTAGTAATATTTGACAATTTTTGTATAAAAATGCTATCCAATGAAATAAAATATTAGAAAGCCGGAAAAGAATTATGAAGGGTGTTACATTATATCTGAAATTTTCTCAATATACAAATATTGCTAAATTAATCCTAATAGAAAATGAAAGATTACACATAAAACGGTGTTTTATTATTTATTATTTATAAAATTGAAAATCAATAAAATGATATTCTGCTTAATATTATACAAATGATGACTCCTCATAAGTAAAAAAAAAAAAAAAAAAAAAAAAAAAAGATTAATAAATAAATTATAAGTGTTGCCCACAATTATTGCTTAGAATTTGTTTCTTAGAAATCAGCCTAAATATATATATATATATTTACTCTCATTCGAATATTGCTATCTTGATCGTGATAGGGCTACTGATGCCCATCAAAGTATTTGTGAAATTACTATCGATGTGTTTATATTTCTACGTGTTCATTTGTGCGCTTTTTACAAAGTAACATTTCCAGCGTCTTAAAGCATTTTACATGCATTGCCGTTAAAGGAAACCGATACTTTGTTTTTAAAGGCATCTCTTAAATACACCGAAGCGTCTGTATCAATTTTGAGAAATAAACATTTCGTCTCTGAGCGGAAAAGGTGAAAAGATTTTTATCAATATTTCTACCCATACTCGCGGTGTCACTCTCAGAACTGTGAGTGGAGAGCCTGCTCCTGTAATTTTTTTTATTTATTTAATAAAAAATCGATAAATGTTTGGTTTTAGATTTTCTATTTGCTTTGAAATGAATATTTCTTTACATACAAAAATGCGCTGGAATTTTGCTACTTACAACATGTTTTGGGTAGTATTTTTATTTCCTTAGTACGAACTGTTTTCCTTTTTACACATAAACATTACGTTATTTTTGCGTGGATTTGTTTAAATTTACATATGTAATCAGATTTTAAATTAATCAGTTATTTATATTCTTTTAATTTAAATTTTGATATATATTTTTATTTTTGTAATTTAAATAGCAATCGATTTTTGTTAAAATTGTGAATATATTAAGCATTAAAATAATTTATTTTTGTTTAAAGAATTGGATGAAATAAAAGTCAGTAGAGTTTCAATAAGCATTCAATTTTTAAAATTTTGTAGTTTGATTCATATTTGTGAAAACATCGTATGAAATGTTATTCTGTATTTTTTTCATTTTGTTCACTAAAGTGTATTAAGAATGGGTAGAACAAGTTATTATTCAAGTTCACAACTTATGTGATCAGACGTTAAACAGGACTTAAACTTTTTTTTCTAGCTTTTTAAATTTTGACAAAATATTTAAAATTACGTATCTTGCATGTAATGTACTCAGTACAATTAAAATAAAAATATGAGTGAATAGAAAATATGAAAAATTACTTTAGAATTTAACAATATAATAAAGCTTGAAATATCCCTATAGAAAATCCTTATAATAACATAAAATATTCGATAGATTTCTTGATAAATGCCAATATCTTAGAAATATTTATTATTTAAATATTTCATTCAATAATACCATGCAAAATATATAAAACTTATTAATTAAATATAAAAATTTAGAATATATCTAGAGAGAGAGAGAGAGAGAAGTTCATATTTAGCCTCTTGCTTTCTAAATAGATTGTAATATAATGTACTGTAAATATTACAGAGTACCATTTGAATATGAATGATATTTACTTTCTGAATTTCTCAAATAATGTTCTAATGGTTACAGTTTTTTTAACTGAAAATGCATTTTGAATATAAATTAATATTTATCTTACTAATTTTTGTATGAATAAAACTAAAATGTATTAATGAATATTGCAAAATATATTTTAAATATAAATTAATATTTACCCTCCTAATCTTTATATGCATGAAATTAAAAAGTAATAAATATTGCAAAATATATTTAGAGTATAAATCTATATTTACCATCTTACTTCCTAAAGTTTATATTTAGTATTTATTGCTTAAATATTAATTTATAGTTTATTTTAAATATGACTTGATATTTGCTTCCTAATTTTTGAATACATTCGATTAAATTTTTTAAAAAATGTTTAAAATATATTTTGAATATAAATTGATGATCGACTTCCTAGTTTCTGGATAAATTTAATTAATTCTGCTTATAATTTTTGAAGTAGTTTATAACATTTATTGCTTATTAATTTAAAGTGTATTTTGAATTTGAGTTGATATTCTTCTAATATGTGAAGACTTCCTTCATCTCGAGATTTCACTTCAGGTCTCCAGTTACCGATGAAATTAAATGACAATATTTTACACAAAAACCTTTTCAGCAGCAAAAATTGTTCCCCTCTTTATCATAAACATATTGTCCTTTCCACACACACAATCTTCTTGACAAAATTACTTTTCTTCCAGACTGGACAAGTTAGTTTTCTCTTAGTTTTTTTCTTCTTTCCTTCCTCCTAGGTCTCTCCTTTACATACTTTGGGGTGCCCAGCACTGAACAGAGATTTATTTATTTCCTCATCGCGCCCTGGTGTACCGAGTTTTGTAATAAGCAACTCTTAACACGGGCACACAAACTCTGGTAATCCAATTTTAGGGACTTTGTGGAAGCTTTCTCTCAGGTTCTCTTAGTTGCTGCCCTCCAACAATATTAGATTGCCTTCGACAAAAACAAAGAGATAAGAGGGGGACAATCTTATTTTTTAGGCTGATTTTAAAATGAGTAAATAATGTGCTAGTTATACCTCAGTAATCAGTAGTTATAGCCTCTATCAGTTATTTACTTTGAGGATGTTCATCATAGCTGCCCATATCAATGATTTGGCGTTTGATTATGTAAAGAATACTCATTTTTCATTGTTATATCAATAAATGAGAGTAATTGTATATACTCTCATTTATTGATCTGCATTTTGTATTGCTATATTTTAAATTAAAACTTATCAGTGACAACAGCATTATTAAGTTTGTTATTTTGTTTTCTATAATACTGGAAAGTGCAAAAACTGTAAAATTCTTAAATATCTTAAGAGTGCAATTAGATTAACTAAAATCTAGTGAGAACTGGTTTTAAGTACTGATTTTGCATCGTCACAGATATGCATTGTAAATTAAAATATCAGAGGAATATTGTTAATTCAATATTTAATATGGTTATTGACAGAAAAGTGATAATGCAATTGATACCTAATTATTTTGAATTTCTTACTTGGCATTAAGCTATTCGAATTTCTTCACTTTTACGTTGGTAATGTGAAAATAAATAAAATTAAATTGATTTGATTATTTTTTACGTTTTTGGGAAGATCAATTTCTAGTAGTTATATAATGAATAGGTATTAAAATTTGCTGTCTGAAACTAACGCTTTAAAAATATATTAATAAACTGGTTTTTTCCTTGAATCCTCCCATTCATCTATATTTAGTTATATTTTTCTCATAGTTTAAAGTACATAAAAATTTAACATCCACACAGCAATATACAAACCGAAATAGACATTTGTTCTGAGAATATTGTAAATACGATTCATTAAATCGAAATATTTGAGTTACTCTAAATTAAAAAATATTTAAATAAATAGAAGTAAAAAAGATATTTAAAGATAGTAAAAAAGATATTAAATGATTTAAGCACAGAAAATTTTAAGGTTTGTCTGATACATACTTTTTAATGCGCATTATTTTTTACTTTCCACTGAGTTTGTTAGAATTGTATATTGTCTTATTTTATGTAATAATACATAGCTATAAAATGATAACATAGCCTTATTCATTCAATAAATAGCGTACATATTATTGTTAAAATGTAGTGATATATCATTTACAGTTTTGTTTTCTCAAATAAAAGTGTTGTTACAATAATTATTTGGAAAAAAAAAAAATTCTATACATCATCATTAAAAGGGCTCCATTTTTTAAATGTAAGAAGTTAAACTTTTTATGTAATTTTTTTTAATTAGAAAACAAGAATACTTGAAATTTATAAAAAAAATATATGTCTCAAAACTATATCAAAAAAGTGTAAAAAAAAGAAAAAAATCACGATATTTAAATCAGACATTTGAACTATAATTTTAAAGCGAATAATTATTAAGTTTATTTATTTTAGAGAAAAATTCGTTGTTGTTAATTTGTTATAACTAAGACAATGGATTTTCTCTATGGGCTATGTAGGCTTTCTGCCTACATGTGCAAAAGTGATGTTGAGCGACAAAATAAACTAAAGAACACTGAAGGTAAGGTTAGAAAAAAAAAGGTTTAAAGCCTCGAAATATAGTTACCATCTCTCCCAACAAGGAAATCTTTTACACGAAATAAGTAGGTCACGCCACGTGCCATACCTGAAAATTACCCCTTGGGCCCCACTTCCACGCAGGTCCCTGGAAGAAAAGGGGGCCCTGATGGTGACAGAAGTATCGCGCAACAGTCGGTAGCTGCTTTTTTTTTTCTTTTATCACTGTTATCTATCATAACTGTTTTTTTCCTTTTTTTTTTACTAGAATGTTTTTTTTTTATTATTATAAATTTTGACGACCTTGGATTTTTTTCATTGAACATGTTGTCGGTTAATAATATTTTTTTTTCCCAACTGCTTTATTCGGCAAAAAAGATGGAAATACGGGGAAGATTTTTTTTTTCAACCACTGCTTTGCTAGGTGTCAGATGGATTTCCAAATTTATTTCCGCTTCCTGATTTATGCTATAGTTAATATAATTTATTTATGAATTTATAGTTCAAAATCGAATTTCAGTTTAATCATGATATATATATTTTAACATTTGTGAAGTATTTACCTCTCTATATTTTTTAATGATTTCATAATATTATTTTTCGTTTAAGAGAATTTAATTTACATTGAAACTATTTAAAAACCTGTTCAAATTGCTTAAAGATACTTTGCTGTAAAAAAATATTTCTAATATTTTAAAGCTTGTATAGAATGCTTCTCATTAAAATGCATTTTACAGTACATATAATTTTCGCTGATAACAATTAAAATTTTTCATAAATTTTCGTTATATTTCTTTTAGTTATGAAACTTTGGATTGATATTTTTATTATACTTATTGATATTCAGTTGCATCAAATTATGAAAATAATTCTGATACAGCTATCAATTTATAAAAGGCAATTATTCTCAATTTTTTGCTAAAGAACGGTAAAAAATAAATTTCAATTACTTAAGTGCGATTACTTTATTTAAAATTTATTTGATCTTTTGTCAATTTATTACAGATTTGAAAAACAAAAGGAATTTTATTGCAAAATTTTAGGTTTCCTCTACATATAAGTTACTGATATCTAAACTTAGTTGCCTTATTATTAAATTATAAATAATTAGTACTTTTATTACTTTATACCTTGTTCTATTTTAATAGATTAAAGTTAACAAACTATATAAGTTTAAAACTTTTTTCATAACGCTTGGTTGCTTTTGGTTGCTTTTTTGATAGTAATAAAGCAAATATAATTGCAAAATTTCTAGCAAGATAAAATAAATATGTGATTATTATTTTTATTTTGTGGAAATTTCTTATGACATAAAAAATATTCAGAAACATATTTCTCAATTTTTCTGAAACTAATTTTCCAGTTCATATTATCCCCCCCCCCCTCAGAAAAATACAAATAATGTGATGTTTATGCAAATAAAGAATATATATATATATATATATATATATATATATATAGTTAATTTAAAAGCTATTTAAACTCAACTTTTATTTGTCAATTTATGTTTTATCAATTTTTTAGAAAATTTTTTTTATTCCTATTTAATAGAAATAAAAATTATATTTCATAAATCTTAAACATTTAAACACATAGAAATTAATTTGTAAGCATTTAATAGATAAAATTAAATTAAAATATTTCTAAGTATCGGCTGAGAGTATAATTATGCATATTAATATTCTGTTGATTAAAAAAATACCCCAAATAATTCTTTCTTTCATTTCAATTGATTTATTTATTAACTGTTATTCAAAACCTGGGCATTATTTTTTTTTTCCAAACTTTGAGTGATTATTAAACAAATACATTTAACATGTTTAAAATTTATATTTAAATAGTTTGGTAAAAATATAATACGTTTTAATTCTTAATACTAATGTAATTGTCAATAACTTTCATGATTTTATTTTAAGAATCACTATTCAATTTCAAAAAATATCTGATGAAATACGAATAGAAAACTAATTTATGATGAAAGTTTTAAAATTTACCTTAATACAGATTATATAATAAATATTTTTCAATAAATGAAATTTAACTAAAATATAATGTGGGAAATTTTTGGTGATTCATTTTTAATAAATACGTAGTAAGAAGATACGTAATGGATCTGTAATTTGTTTTGTATATATTTTGAGCTTTGAAAATAAGAAAATACTGAAAATCATTTATATAAAATTTGATGAAACATTCCTTATATATTTTATAAATCATTTATTTAAATGTAATCATATGTTTTCAAGTAACCTCGTATATTATTTATTAATCATTACTATTTTTTACAAAATTATTGTTTATTTTTTTCATTATGATTTATATTAAAAAAGCATTATTTAAAAAGCGAGCAAATGATAACTTTATTTAAAATTTATAAAATGAATTTCTAAATGTTTTATTGAAATTTAAAGTTATGTGCTTATATTTATCCTTATATTTTTATAGACAAGTATTTTAAGCTAAAATTCAAGATAGGATTATTAAATTTACACTTAAATTAATTAAATATTCTTGATATTTTCTCATATAAGCCAAACACTTTTCTGTTATTTTTTGTTTTATTTAAATATGATTTGTGTACGTGATTTGACAAAATGATTAATTATAAAAAGACAAAGTATTTTGTAAAACATTTTATATAAGTAGTAAAGTTTCAATTGCTAATCTGAATTCTTAACTCTAATTTTATTCATACGTAAAATAATGTTTGAAAAAACATTATTTTATGTAAGAGTTTAAAAAAATGCATAATTTCAAATATTATTTAATAAAATATCATTAAAATAAAGAAAAAAAATTTTCAAATGTGAAAATTTCAGAAAAACTTAATTTGTAAATAAATTTCTATTTAAGATTGTAAATATTCCATACTAAACAGCAGCTGTTTAAAAATAAACATTTGTATAAAAATTTTAAAAATTTAACAATTTTTTTTAAAGAATGTAACTTTTATTTCAGTTTAATCGCTTTTTTCATTACGTAGGTGAAATGGTAATGACAAATATTTCTAAGAATTGTTTTCGTTATCCCTTTTAAATTTGGATTTTCATTTTCTTACTTATTTCTAAATAATATATATTGTCGAAATGATTGTGGAAATGTGAGTCTCTTGTATTATTTTGAAATAGAAAATTCCCTTAAAGTAATTTTTTCCATTTCTTTTATTCTTTCATTTTTAAACTTGTATGCATATTTTATAATATTGTATTTTGATATTTATAACGTTTAGTTTAATTTAAAAAACGCTCTTTTACAACAAAATAATTTACATTTGATTGTTGAACTTTTTTATAATATTTGTAACTTTGTTTCAACTACAAAGCTCAATTTTTAACAATTCAATGTATAATAATGGAATTAATTTAAATATTTCTAAGAAAATATTTTCGAATATTTTTTTTTAAAAACTGATTTGGACAACATGATTAATTTGAAAAAATAAAAGATGCGTAGAATAATTGTTTAAAATTTCTCTTGGTTAAATGACTTTTTTTTAAATTGCAAATTTTTATACTTATGTTGCTAGACCTATTTTTGAGCTTGAAGTAAATATTTTCAATGTGTTTTAATAGGAACTGTTTTGTATGTTTACAATTTCGTATGTTTAAATTATTTTTATGAATTCGTATTATTCCTTCAGTCCAGATGAAATGATCATACATTTTGTGAAATGTTTCAAAATAAATCTTGTATATATATCTAATCAATTTATTGTTTAAACGATTCTCCAAATGCAATATAATATATATCTGCAATTCCTAAATTTTGTAGATTTTTCTACCAAATCTACGAGTAATATTTTGTATTAGCTCTTATTTCATTTTTAAATAATTTAAATAGCTATTTGTTATTGGAAATAATTTCAAACATTCTTAAATATACTAAGAACATATGCTAACCTCAGAAATTTGTAGAGGATTTGATTATAAAAAACATTAAAATTTATATGTTTTTTTTATATGAAAAGTAATTGACACCTAACATTTCTCAAAGACATTTTTTTGGTAATTTTTTATTCAAAAAGTTACTTATTTCTACAAATTAACATTCAAAAATGCTTAAAAAATATTAATTTTTGAAATACATTATTTTGGTAGAAAATATTTCAAAACTGAAAGCTTTTTGCTTGTAGATTTGCATCTAACTGTGAACGTATGTTACATATAGATAAAGGAAAAAAATTACGAAACATTTCTAACTGCATTTGCATTGTCTCATATTGAATAACTCAACGCATTTAGTTTTACAATTAGCACTTGAATGATAATTAAAAATTACATTATTTTAAATAACTTCATTTAAGTTATTTCTTATTAGTAAATTGAATAAAAATTTTGTAGAAGTAATATCAAAATTTTATGAGTACTCTTTCGAGAAATGAACACTGTTCATTTTTTCTGACATAAAATTTCTATTGAAATTCGATAAAATTGTGGAAAAATTCTCTTACTTCTTCATATGTTATTAAAATTATAATAAAACATTTAAAGGGGGAATCTCAATTTAAAGAATAAAGCTATTAATGATTTATTTTTATGCTGACGTAACAAAGATTTTACTTCAATAGATTTGTTACAATACCTTACTATTTCGTCGAATAAAAGTACTTATAATCTGATAACACTAATAGGTTTAAAGGTTTTTTTAAACTTAATAAGCTTCATAGACTTATATTAATTTTTGGAATTAATACCAGAAATATTAATAAAAATGAATTATTTCATTAAAATACATAAATGTGATGTGGAGTATTAATCTAATTTCCAACAGATAATAATATTACTACGAAGTTTCATTTATAATTAAAATATTTCAAAAACCATTTTCTTTTATTTATTTTTTATCTCATTTGAGGCTTATTATTAATGAGATATTTCTGAATTTCGACCTCATAAATAATAATTTAATGCGAAGGAACTAAGTCTTTTCATCATGCCTCTCCAATTGATTGCTCATGGAGCATTGCAGCAGACGCTTTCGTGATGCTGGGCTTTAAATATGTTCGTTATCATTGTGTGAGCAATATCAACAAAACTTCCTTAAAATCCGCATATCAAAGTTATAATTATTATGAACTTTCTTTCACGTCCCCGCGGACAAGGATTTTCTCTCATTTCCTTTTCTGTGCCAATTCATTGTCTAAATGCAGTCATTCGTTCATAAATGTTTTCAGAGAGACGACCGAATGGAAAAGAGGACACTCTAAAGCAACAATGACAGTAATGACAATATTTAGATTCCAGTTCCTCTTATTCGATGCCATGATTATGTCCTCTTCGCACTGTTGTGCTCTGGTCAAAAAGCATGGGATCAGATGAGGAGAACGTGAATAATTTTTCACAAATTCAGAGCATCCAGTTTGGTGATACATTTATTTTTTTAAATTATTAAATTTGTGACTTCGTTAAAATGAATAAATTTCCTTGTTTTTGAATTATGTATTTTACAAGGTATGAGGAATGATATATGATGTATATAAGTATAACTGTGAATATGCATGTAATATAAATAAATAAAAGTATATATGGAAGAATTACTGATTACGTCACTTACAAAATTTACAAGATAATTAGAAAATTATTTTTTATTTAATTCATTACTTTACTGAAGTGATGTTTAGCTAAATCTAAAAAAAAAAAAAAAAAAAAAAAATAAAAAAAAAAAAATAAAATCAAAGATTTTATTTCTCTATTTTAATAATAATTTTTTTTTATATCTTTGAATTTGACTTTGAACAATAGCTTTGTGTTATAATTTAATTCCTATTATAATGTGAAAAATTGAGTCCCGTGATATTTTTTAAAATGTTGATAATTGTTGTTTTAATGAATATTGATTATTCATTCTCTCAATTTTATAAAAGCTTTGATTTAATTTTTGTATTATGATAAACTAAAATTCCGAATTTTAGTGTCATACTATTATTAACAATATAAAAATTTTAAGAAAATATACACATAAATATGTTATACAATAAAGAAATACCAAATTTCTCAGTGACGTATTTCGAAGAAAAATCACTTCAGTTTGAATTTTAAAAATAGTCTGACAAAATATCCATAGAAAATGTTGCAACATTTATACATATGTAAAAATTATGTAGATAAATTTTAAAAATAATAATTTTTGCTTAAAAAGAGATAAAAAAAAAAAAAAAAAAAGATTAAAATTTGAAATATTAAATTTTATTTATTTGAAATCTACAGAAAGTAATTTCTTATGTATCAAATTTTACTTTTTTAAATTTCAAATTGACTGTAATATATCAAAAATTCTTTTAGAAAAGTCCATTATACCTCTAAAACTAAACCTTTCAGAAAAGCAATAGTATTTAAACAATGACTAAAAAATGGTTATTAGATATGCATTTTTAATGATGTGTCTTATAAAATTTTTATAACACTTAAAATATAATATTTTCAAAATTCGTTTCGTAAATATCAAAATTCTTAGTATTTTTTTCCTCTACTGTTCTGCATTTTTTTTTTTTTTTCATTTTATTCAACATACAATATTCTGTATTTTTTCAACACCAGAAAATGAAAGATTATTTTCCCTTTATTGTTATTTTGTTCGAACTTAGGAGTATTTATGCCTTTATATGTATAAATCAATTAAAAATACAAAGCATATTATTAAATAAATTTCAATATGTGCATTCTTCTATTACATTAAAATTTGGCGAAAAATGCTATCTTTTAGCACATGTCAATAATACTTGTATTAGAATAAATTAAAGTAAAAATATGGATCATTGATTTCAAGAAATTATATATATTATCACTAAATATTAAATCACTAAAATTGAGTTTAGTGTTAACTTGGATTTTTTTGTTTGGGTAATTTTTGCAATATGAAATTTTTATTCGTTTGACTAAAACTGTTACTCAAATTTTTAATGTTTCTGATCAAAATAATATTTAATATCATTATAAAGTGTATTAACTTATTATATATTTAATGATGATAGATTAAAATGGTTTTATGAAGTACATTAAGTTTGTTTTCTAATCGCCTTGTAAAATATGCAATGAAACAGATTTTGTTCTTATATAAATCAGCAGTTTTAGCTGAATCAATCAATATTTGAATAATAGAAATTTATCTTTGTACTGTTTACTTAATTTTCAAAATCATTATATTTTCATTATCATTTAATAGTAATTTTCTGAAGAAAACTTTAATTGTTCGAGCTAAAAAATATACCTTTTAAAATTATTCTTGTCAGAAATTGTTTCATCGAATTTTTTTTATCTAGTTTTTAATGTTATCTGGAATATATGTGATACAAAAGAATTCAAAAACAATTGTAATTTTACTGGTAAATAGATTTTAAAAAAACAAATTCATATTTATAGAAAAAAGGAAAAATTCTCAATATTAAACATATTTTTCTTTACTGAATAGTATATGACCTCATATTTTAAATTTAAGTTGATTGTTTTAAATTTTCCTTATTACTTTATCTGTGTTATGTTTAGTTAAATTCTGTGAGCTATATTACATTCTTTAGCAATAATAATTGATAGAGATAGTAAATAAAAATTAGGACTAAATACAATAATTAAAAATGTATAATTGGAATACAATATTTTTTTGTTCGCAGGGGATACTGTTAAAGTATAACTTGCATGAATGATAACAAGGAATAAAAATCCTGACAAAATATGCAGTTTTTATCAGCTTGCTTGTACATAAAAATTAACATAAACTAATCTAACACATATTACTCAGAGAAAGCTTTTATATACAAACTAGGAAGTTGTAAATATTAAATTAATAGTTGAAAAAATTAATATTAACACAATGATAAAACTACTAATTTTATACATATGACTTACGTCCCTTTTGATGTTTTGAAGGTTATTTATGAATATACTGAAGAGAAATGATTATATTAAACTAAACATGATAATTCAAGATATTCTGTGTGTATACAAGGAAACATTTATAATCATTGAAATAAAATATTAAAATGTAATTATTTCCAGAGAAGGAAAAAAATTGTGAAAGATATTTTCATTATCTTTAGGAATGACAAGCTTTCAGAGTGAGTGTAACTTATTATAAGAAATAGCTAGATTTTTAAAGGATTGTTTACATTTATGAAATCCATTCTTTTAAAGTGAGCAGTTGAAAGTTTTTGTTTCGTTTAAAATTTTGATGTAAAATTATATATATATATAAAATATATCTGTTTTAAAGAGATTTTCTAGTTATACGATATCCATAATTATTTATAAATATCGCCTCTTTTTCAAACTTTCAAGAATTCAAATCTTAGTGGTTTGTTAAATATCATAACTGAAAAGGAAAAAAATCTTTTGATTTGTAATTTTTTTCATTGTTTTAAGAAATAAAAAAAAATTTTTTTTTTTTTGGTTAATATTTGACAAGCAATGTTGGATGCATTTTTGAAGATACTGATTTAATTAGGTAAATATTACACTAATCTACCCCACACTCATGTATGCATTTCAGATATTTCGTAAAATAACTAAATCTACAGCGACACAAAAATGGAATAATGTTTTGTTAATAAATTACTTCAAAATCATTACAAATTTACATACCCACGAAGTTGATATCCATGCTGACAGTCCTGCTGAAATTCACATTTTGGCTTTGTTGATGCTAACAACAACCAGCTTCAGATAGGCAAGCTCTTCGTTATTTCGAAGACCTTCAAATTTGAAGGTCGTGTAACAGTTTTAGGTTGGGAAAAAAAATTCTGGTCCCTTTCTGCACCTCACCCACAAAAGAATTTTTTAGGTATGGGTAAGTCCCGTTGAACAAGCCCCCTCACAACAAATGAGGCGTACTTAGATTTGCCACGTGGCTCACACAATACTTCCGCGTTTGTAAAAAATTTTCCACTAACCTTGTTAGGTTCGTGTTGGGCTGCATATTATTAAAATTTGAAAATTTTGAAAAATCAGATTTTTATTTTGCTACAGTATCCATCCCGGATATTATCAATTTCATAGCCAAAAATCAATATTCTTGTCTCTTAAAAATTTATGTACCATAAATAATTTTCAATAGTGTTAGTATAAATTTTATCTTTTGAAAAACAGCAAATATTCTTTACAAAAACAAAGTTAATGCAATAAAAGGTTTACTCTGGAAATTAAGTTTAACCTTGTGTTGTGTTAAGATTTTAAAATGTCAGAGATAATATTTTGAAAAAATTAGATATTTTTTTAACGTGATTATATAGATACGCATTCAAAAATTTTATTATTTTCGCAATCAAATTTTAATATTCGTACCTCACCCAAAATAAGATATCCCAAGTGAGTTTCACAACAGTTAGTAACAATCGTAACTATTACAGAAACAATAAATATTAAGTACAATAAATTTCCACTAATTTTGTCATACTTATATTGTGTGTTTCATATGTTTTACAAATCTCTCTGAGAAATATTTGTGAAGGTCTAGGATTTTAGGCTCAGTGGACTATTTCCATCCATTTAGTAATTAAAATTCAGTATGGTATAATAGAAATGAAGATTGAAATAAATTTTATAATTTTTATGTAAAGAATAATTGTGTATACACTATACAGAAATAATAGAAATGCAATAACAAAATGTTTAAAAATTTTAATTTATTTATTATAAACTAGCTAAAATGCTTACTGAAAAATCAAGAAAATTATTCAATTATTTGAATATTCTTTAGAGTACAAATAAAAAAATTGACAATTATTTATTGCTGATATTGTATACCAAACAAAAATCGTATTAATGATGAAAATTTAGAAATATAAATATTTCACTTATTATGCCAATTGGGGTATGTTTTTATTCCTGTGTTTTTCTTGAATGAATAAATTTGTATGCGAGAAAGAAATTCCACAAATTGCAAGAATTTTTTTTATTTTTATAATATTCATATTTATGTATTTAAAATTGTACTTTTGTAACATAAATTGAAAATAACTTTGACAAGAATGAGAAAATAATTTTAAACTAGCGTCTCAATTTTTTGCATCTTTTATTTTTCATTTATAAATTCTGCATGATAAATACAAAATTGCTAATGGTATTAGTTCTCATGAATTTAAAATTTTATAAACTCAACTAATAGAATTTATTAAAAAATATATTTAATTAGTCACATTTCACTTAGTACAAATTTTTTGGAAAAAGTTAAAATTTTGGTAAAAGAGAATTTTTTAAAATTATTTTTTGGAGAAAGAGAGAAACAAAACTTATTTAAAATTATTATTCTCTGGTACCTTTTCACAATTTCAGAGTTTCATGTTTTACTTCAAGGACTTGACTACATTACCTTGTTAGATAACTCGCATTTTGATGTATATCTATATTAATTATTTAATATTGTATTTTAAAATTTTCTATAAAAAGCAGAATTCCTGCGCAATGAAGCTCTTTTAGAGTTAAACAACTTCCTCCAATGGTAGGAAATATATACAATATATTTTTAATGAAGAATCCTGAATACTTATATATATATATATATATATATATATATATATATATATATATATATATATATATATATATTGTTTATTTTTTTGTTTAAGATCAAAATTAAAAGTAGTCGTCTATTTTTTCCTATAAAATGTCCACTTTCCGGAAGACTCTAATTTTTAATAGGAATAATTGTTTTAAGGTCTTATTAGCATAAAATATTTAAAAGTGTATTTATGAAGAATATTTGTGTGTGTTCAGTGAAAAAGAAATAGTATCTTTCGATCATTATTTACTTGTATGCGTGGTATACGTTGCTGGAACCACGAAATGGATTGCTTAATGACTAAAAGAGCCGTTGTAAACAGTTTGAACATTTATTACAACTTCCTCCAAAAAAACTTATAAAATATGAGTCGTATTCGCATGATAACAAATCAAAAATCCCTGATGTATTTTTTTTTTAATTTATAATTTTTATTGTTTCACATTTATGCCGATTAAAAATTATTTTCAAATAAAGAATTTTATTTCTTTCTTATGAAATAATGTATTTTTTATCTTTTTAAAAAGCCGCTCCAGACGATCTTCCGATTTGCGATGGCGAATTTCGGTAGGAATCGGTGAGAAATCGCGCGTCTTCTAAGCCTACTTCTTGTCCGCCGACGCTCCTTCTCCCCGGCCGAAACATACACCGCACCGGCGACATCTGATACTCCGCTGTAAGGGTGGAATTTTTTTATGGATGGCTGTCATGCACCCGGAGAACAATAGATGGCGGTGCTTATCCACATTCCCTCCTGAGCAGCCACCATCCGCACACCCTCCATGAAATCGTCTGCTCTTTCTTATCCTCGCCGCTTGGCGACCGAATCAGTTGCTGCTCTGGCAAGCAAAGCGGACGGTCGCTCCAAGCGGCCACCATTTACAACACCTCTTTAAACGCTTCATCGGGAATAGCTCACCTACACAAAAATAAAAACAGAACTTGAAAATACTCGGTGTCTTCCTGTGCCAATCGTTTGGAATTTTTTTCTATCACTTCGCTTCTCTTCTTTCTCTTCCTCTTCCTCAACCCCGCGTCCTGGGATATGTGCCTGGACAGCAAGGACTGGACTTGCGGTAGGAATACATTTTCTTTTTCTTTCTCTTCTCACACCCCCGCCTTGTTTGTGTTGTGTTGCTTCTGCGAGGAGGCGGCCGCTCGCCCGCCACAGTCGATCGGTCACGGGCGACAGTCACCTGAGATCATGCTCGTTTTGTTGTTGAGTTTATTTTTATTGCGGTACAATCGCATGAAATTGTAAATTCATTTGTAGCTGTGCAATTCAAATCGCAATCATAGCTAACTAATAAAATGTTTATTTATGCATCGCGTGCCTTTTCATCGGAAGGATTAAATAGGTTGCGGATCTGACAGAATAATGAATAGCAATTATGTTACTAAGGATAATTAATTTTGGAAACTGCTATTTATTAAAAATGACTATTTAAATTAATATTTATGTGAAAATTTGGTGGTTTATTTAATATCCTTGACTGCACTTCAATTTGGAAAATAGCGTAAATTAAGAAAAGAAAATGCCATAATGTATTTTTTACATAATAACTTAGAATCTTATTTTTAATCCTGTAATTTTAAATTAACTTAAGATGGATAGTTTAATTATATTGTTGAATAACAAAGAATAACCGCAATTTGCAATTCTTATAGAGTTCGCGAGGTTAGAAATAACATTAGTTTTTTAAGTTTTTCTTAAATATGCAGTGTAATTAATGTATAAATATATCAGTTACTTTCAATCTTTTTTTATTATATCTTATGTTTACACTTTTCTTGCTTTCGCCTTTCTTCTTTACCCTGATTTTATTTCTGTTTATATTTATTTAAATATTCTAAAATAATTTAATATGTTTCGAACGGGTCTTACTTTTAAAATTTTATTTTTATTTTTTTAACTTTATTTAAACTGCATTCAATTCCAAGTTTAAAAAAAAAATTTTTTTTTAAACTTATCAATACATTTTTAATTATGCGGCTCTTTTGATGAAAAAAATTCACCGGTTTTTATTGAGAATTTAGTGATATATCTGGAATAAATGTGTTTGAATAAGTAAATTAAATTAAGGACATCTTTTTTACTAAAAATAAAATCATGTGGGCGTTAAACATTTCCTAATAAGAAATATTTAAAATTAGCTCATTTAAAACAAACATAATAAAAGTAGCATAATTTAAGTAATGTAATAATAATTTAAAATAAATATATATTTTTTAGTCAGTTTAAGCTTTTAAAATGAGTTTTGAGTTTATTGAATCTCGTTATAAATATAGATCCGAAAATCAAAGTTTAAATGGACATTTTATAGAAAGTAATATGTGAAAGTTTTTGATTGACTGTCAAAATGATATCGGTTTTCAAAGAACAGAAATGTTCCTGTGACTAAATTCTTAAGAAACAGCAAAGTTTTCAAAATTCTAAAATTAACATTTCTCCTTTCCCAAATAATAAATTGCGCTATTAATTTTGAAATGAGTATTTCCGTCATTTTTTTTCTCATTTTATTATCAATTAATTTTTCAAAAGGTGTAATAATTTAAATTTGTACGTTTATAAAGTGAGTCGTATCACATTGATTTCGCATTTTAATTTTATAACTGTTTAGGTAATTATATTTTAGATTTAAATAATATAAGAACAATTCCGAGTATTTGCTAAAAATATTGACAGAAATAGTTCACTGATTTTCCCGTGTTGGTTAAGGTGCTCTTTTATAAATTATTAACCGTAAGCGTCACTTATATATTGGTCGCCTTTATTAAATACTATTTCAGTGCAAGAATTGAAAATGTTTGTATTAATTTTTAAGTTTTGCGGAATCATTTACCAGAAATTGCTTTACATATCAATTAAACCATAAAAAATGTCAAAATTATACATTGGATACCATTATTTTAATGCATCACTTAAAAATTTTGTTGCCATGTTTTCGAACATGTCAACAGATGGCGCAACGGGGATTTATATATTCATTTTTTCATGCCATTAAAATATTTATGCAATGTATGGAGTATACATTTTTCAGTGAGACGTCATATAATCTTTACAGATTTTCAGTTATATTTAGGATAAGAATCATCTATTTTAAATGATTTTTGAAATTTTCAAGTGTGTTAGTTTTTGAATATTTTCAAAATAGCCTTTGAAGTTAATTTGATTGAAGCAAATTTGCCTATGATTTAATCAAATCTATTCTATGCTTTAACTGAATCTAATGTAAGATTTAAACAAATTTGTTTGCACCAAAGCTAACTTTGATGTAAAGAAATTTTTCTACATTGATACTATAGTGTTTCTTCTGAGAAAACCTTAATATATTTTTTGGAATCTTTGATAGAATGAATACTCTTTCTATTTTGAATACGCTATCTGTTTTTAAGTATAATCAAGACACTAACCATTTTTTTAGTTTATTATTAATTTATAAATAAACACATGGAAAGTGTTATTTTTTTTTTAAATTTCTATTTATAAAGTAAGATTAGTTTAGCGAATATTTAAAAATCAAAGCCTAAACTTCTTCTTTTTTAAAAGAAATAATTACGAAAAATCAACTATTAAACTAAATTCGAGTAACGAATACTTCAATATATTTACTATGATAAATAAACGAATGAAACTATAATGAATAAACGAATACTTCAATGGAATTTACTAACTTTAAAATAAAAATAAATGTGTAGATAATGAAAATTTATAAATGATTCGCATCAATTTGTCGTATAAATCAATGATTTCAGAACATTTATTCATTTTTTTTATTTCATTTTGAAAATAATTTTAATAAATGAAGACTTTTTTTTTTTACTGAAGATAAAGGCAATGAGAGAGAATTCAATCTAAATTCAAAACTGTTCTCTTGATTCTTTCCTTATAAAAATAATGTCATTAAAATCGCAATTTTATCGAGAAAAAGCTTTATTATCAATTGGCAATAACTTCTAACTGAAATAAATGCTGTTTGAACAAATCTACACAACATAGGGATGAGTGTGAGAAAGTTGAATATCCCCTGAAGTAACTTCATGCTAAACTTCCTGATTCGTAATGTTTACATAATGGATATGTTGAGACATGGACAATTGGTGCCGTATTTCCTCAAAAAATGTCGAAACTTCAGTTGTTTCGATTGTTCTAGTGTCAGTAAATGAAAATAATTGGGGAATATACAGATTAGTGCCTGTCTTTCTCCGATCACTTTCCGATTTATTTCGTAATTCTTTCATTCACATAAAACTAGGAAGCTAGCAACCAAATGCTTAGTCCTCTGTCTTTCAATTCAGCAGCTCGTAAGTTCAAATCCAATATCAAGTTTTGTTTCTCATCCGAAATTCAAATAAAATTACAAATCAATGTCAGATTAGCTCTCTTGTTTAAAAAAAAAAGAACGTTGAACGAAAAAAAAAAAAATCATTGGAATCTTAATTAAATTTGATTTTGATTCCCCTTTGTATATGTTTTTTAATATAATTATGACGATTATGTCTTTTAAACTCTCTGATAATCTTCTGTCACTTTCTTTATGTTATTTTATTTACGATCATCATTACACCTCTGATTGAAGATCTTGGTCATTTTTAGGATTAGAACACAAGGATTTCTACCACACACGTGTTAAGACTTTAAACTGTAAGCTCCGGTGTATTAAATTCTCGTGGTCAAAAAATCCTCGTTGAGTGACAAATAAAGCAATCAGGTCTCTGTAGGAATCAAATAAATCAATGCACATTATTAAGAATGCACAATACATATGTAATCTTATCCTCGATTCTAACTGACTTTGATAAGTATCTTTATATTTTGATAAGTATGTTAGAAAAATTGTTTAATCGGGAAGAGTGTCGTGTATATGTTTTAAAATTAACTTTTGTATTCTACCTCTATAAAGGATGAGAAATAAAATTAAACGATAAAATATACAAAAAATGTGTTGTATAACTAGTAAAATATGTATTATATTTCGAGAAAATAATTATATTTTTTAAAATTATTTTGTTGAAATTTTAGTTTTTGCATGCATTATACTTAAATTCTGTAGGCAGAGTTATCTCTCTCATTATAAAAATAGTATTATTATAACTAATAGCTAATTTAATCGCTATCACTCGTTCTTAAAAATTACTTTTTAGTTATATTTAATTATAAATTCAGTTTGAACTTTTGATTTTAAAATTCCACTGTTGTTTTAATTTTGGCGAGGTTTTATTTAGAAGTGATCAACACTACAATTTAAAAAGTATTTATCACTGAATCACCAATCTTATGATTTTAAATTCCTATAGCCTATTTAGCTTCGTTATTCGCGTCGTATTATTTCTTGTTTGATTGCAATAGTTTAGTAGATTAAACCGGAATGGTAAATGATTGGATAATTACCGCTGCCGCATAATTATACTTATGGGAATAAATCATTTTGAGAAATATGAATTCTCTAGAAACTTCCCCTCAATTATATTATAAACGACAATTACACGGCATTTATGTTAATGCATTTAATGACAACTTTCTTGTTCACCTCTTGAAATTAATATGTATATTTATTGGGAACATATTTTTCATCTTTTAAAGAAATCATTTTGTAAGCATTTTCAAAAAGGAAATAATTTTTCAAGGGATTGATTTCGCCAATAATGTTTTATTGAAAGTTCTGATTTTTTGTAGTTAGATTTTAAAGTTTTTTTATTTTGTTACAAGAAACTTCTGGACTAAGGTATCGTCAAAAACGTTTAATTATGCTTTTTAAAAAACTTTATATGATGGAGTTTAAAAAAAATTTTTAGCAGTTTTTTTCTTAGAATAGAATATTCAGTAGGAAGTTATTTGAGCTTTTCTTAAGCATCATATCCAACCGCATTATACTAAATTTTCTCACAAGGATTTGGTAGTAGTTTACGTTTAAAATTTTACATAAATATGTAGGCATACCTTCCATAATTCCTAAATATATTCGATATTCTTACATAATAAATAATTAGTAATCAATCGTACAAATGAACGTACGATAGTCGAACATAAGAAAATTCCATTATTTTGCATGAACATTTATGAGCAAAAAAAATTCGTAACCATTCGAGTGTTGCCCAAAAATATGTTTAGTATTCCCTTTAAGTGTTTTACAGGAACATAGACCAGTATTTAAGAATTTCTAATAATAACATTCGGGAATTAAACAAGCAGTCATTTAAAATACAAATAATTCACTGAATCAGCAATGCAGTTCAAACCAGCGTCTAGTAATTTTTGATAAAATAAGACTTTTAAAAATCTACACTTTAGATCTTTAATTTAGAATTTTATTCTATATAAATATTTTGTTTTTTTTTTTTTTTTTTTTTTTTTTTGTTTGTTTCTATTTTCTTCCACTTTTTTTTTATATAAATGAACGAATAAAAAAAAGTAATTATTAAAATGCTTGTAGAAGATCTACACACACAATTCTGCTTAAATTTTGAAGAAGGATGGATACTCATTTTTATATGTAGCTTAATTTGCATGATGTTTTGTTAATGGTACACAATCTTTTTATGAACCCAGCAAAACAGATAGTTTTATTTTAATTATTTCTACATAAGGATTTAACGGTGAAATTTGTAAAACCCACCATCATCTCTTCCTTATTGGTTACATTTAAGCATATCAGCTGTCTTGAAAAACTTAAGAAACAATGCAATTTCCTTTTAAATATTAATGCACGTTGTTGGCAATGCATATTTTTCAGGTGAAAGACATAAAAGTTAATTTGCAGGTGCACGCGATTTGATTTAGAATATTCGATTGACGTCTAAGACATTCCAAATAATGAGAAATTGACTATTTTAAGGAAACCATTTTTAATCGTGTGATCATTCCATATTTCTTGATCACATCTGTAATCGAAAGAATTCAAACTGTTTTTGATTTCTAACTGATTGTTCAGCGCGTCTTGATACATAATGACATTCTTTTTATGTCGGCTGTTGTCGTAGTTAATTTTGTTTGAGCAAATGGAAGGCTGAGTCAATAAATACTTTTACTTTAAAAATGAGTCATTCTCAATTTGAATTAATTCACATTTCTAAACGTCTAATTTTGCCCCTGTATTTGCGGCGCATTTCCTACTAAATGTCTTTTACTCTCTTTTCGAAAGTTTAAATTGTTAATTATTTTTCAATCTTGTAATTAATATTTTAAATCATCATTTAGCAAAAAACTAATTTAAAATTTAATACCATTCTAATTGCTATTCTAATCCTTTGGAATCTTTCATAAAGCTATAATGAAAGAATTGTTGAAAAATTTTTCCATTTTCTTTTAACTTATCTATTCGAAAACAACAACAAACATTTTGAATTTCAATAGGAAATCAGAAAACGAAACTTTTTTCGATAATAATGATAGAATAGGATTTCTAAGTTTTATATTGTATCTAAATCACATTAGTTTTTCTTTTCTTTTTAATCTAATGGATAATATCAAATCTTTTGTTCATTGAGTTTTTTTTTAAATTTTATTTCTTGATTCAGACTTATATTTCATTCATTTAATAAATGAATTTTAATTTGAGACCATAGAAAACGCTCGCCATCCTTTTTTTTTATGTTAATAATCACAAGAAAATATTACCTTTGTTGAAAATGCTTTCGTTTTTAAAATATCTGAATGTGTGAAAAATGCAATAAACAAAAAATTATTAGCTTTGTTATATGTTTAAAAATTATAAATTATTAAACAGAATTTAAATATTTCTTTGATTAAATTATTAATCACTCCTCGGATTGTGATTTGATACATAGTTGAAATACGTCGAATTACAGTTTCAAAGCTCCGTTAGCTTTTCAGTGAATAATGATACATTAATAATAATAATAATAATATATATATCTCTATCTATCTATCTATCTATATATATATATATATATATATATATATATATATATATATCGAGAAAATAAAATTATATATATAGATAATAAACTAGTGTAAACACACGTTTTGCTGATACCTATTCTCTGCCCAGGGAGTTAGTATTTTGCGCAAGGAGAATTTTTTCCTCTTTTTACGACACTTTTGGTGTCTGGTGACAATTGCAATGCTGACTGCGAAATCATCGCCCTGTGCGATGACCCAATGACGTCACCACCCCCTATCTTTTTTTTTTCATTCTTCATATTTCTTGTTCTGTTAACAATCTGATCTATTGTCTTTGTGAAACAAGAATGGACTGCGCGTATTAATGGTACAGTAGAGGAGCGCGCGCACTCGATAATTTCTCTTCTCATTTCTGAGATCCTTGCACCTTATTATGACTGAGGTTGGCGATCATTAAGAATATGGTTTTGATTGTATATCCTTCGCTTGTCACGATTCTCCTGTGGGAATTGCGGCGGGGGCGGAGAAAAGGCCCCCATTCCGTTTGTGGAAGAAGAAGTTTTCAGGATTCTGTACACAATTAAAAAGTCATGATTTCTCCATTGTTACAAACAAAATCAGTGTCGAAGAAGTTCACTGTATAAAAAAAAACAGAAAAAAGGTTTGCCATGAATTTGATATCTTAGCACAATTTTGTTATATGCCCTTATAAACAGTAGTCCTCAAAATTTGTCATTTAATTTTAAAGAATATGCATGAGAAAATCTATCAAAATCGTGATAATAAACCATGTTTGGTTGAAAAATCGGCAGTTCAAACTTAATGAAATAACGCCCACAAACAGCTACATTGGAGAATTACTGTTTTTTCATTTTATGAATAAGAAAATGGCGAAATCTTTACTTAACATTTATTAATTACTCTCTATGAATACATTTTTCTTATTTAAAAAGTTATAACTATTCTAATTATACCGTTTAACAAGCGTTCATATATACAAAAACAGTATTTATGCGATGTAATCCTGACTATTAAAAATTATGTTTAAATAAAATACAAGCTCTTAAAAAATATTTCTTTTAAAAAACGCTACTATCAACTCTATTTTGTTTTCGAAATCTTGCACACCATATATGAAAATCTGTCAAGCGCGTGTCTCTTCGATTCTATTGTTTATTTATTTATTTATTTTTTTTTATCAATGCTTCTAATTGTATATTTGTGGAAAGTAGCCTAATTTTGTTTTATAATAGAAAAATATTATTAATGTAAGCGAGTTTCTAAGAACTTGTTATTATTATCATAAAATTTCAATTTATTGAATGTGTGTCGCACAAAATTCCAATTAATTGGATGTGTTTCAGATTTTTTTTCTCTCTCTCCAATATAAATGGAAAATATGCCCTATGAAATTTACTTCATATAAAAATGTTTATTACTTGCCTGCGTTTATACAAAGAAAACAGTAATCAGGATTTTATATCATAAATAAATAGTTAAAACTTTCCAATACAAAGATGATAATTATTTCAGGCATACTAATAAATTCATTTATTAATTTAATATAGTAATTTTTATAGTTTAATTATAGTTTTAAAAATTGATCAGTTAAAAGCATTTGTTCATGAAAATGATTCAGGGCTTTAACTACTTCACTTCCTATTAAAATAATTCATTCGATTATAAGTTAATCGTTTTGATGTGTATTTTTACAGTACATGTATTCCTTAAAACTTGGCATCAATATATTTGACAAGCTATAGTTCAACATTTTATTAAATAAAAACCAAACCCAAATTATTTTTATCGTAATTTTAGTTCACTGATCCCAGGATATGAAAGAAAAAAACTTCCGGAATGTTTAATTTAAAATATGGGCTTTTCTCTCTCTCACTCTATTTATTTTATTCTTTCAACTACAGCTACTGTTTGCTTACAAAAGCAAACCTAATTATAAATACATAATGAGAACTAATAAATTTCAAATATAATTTTGAAAAAGAATTTTTAATTCATCAGTTATTTTTCCCTTAAATTAAAACATTAAAAGATGCATACTAATAAGGATTACAATTTAAATATGTGAAATGTTTTAAGTGATATTTATGCTTGGTTATCCAAAATTAAAATATTTTTCCCTTTAATAATTTTCAATCGATTATATAAGTCCATTAAAACAAATGGGCGCAATAACACAGTCATTGAGTGTTTGACTGACAAACAGGAATTTTTAACAGATTTTCCTCCATAAAATTATTAAAATTACATTGTTTACGTGACATTAAAGAGTTAATTAACATGATGTTCTGATGTTTCTTTCAAAACTCAGAATAATTACATTTGTTTTTCCTGAGTATAAATGCTCTTTCTCTCTGATCAGGTTATATTGTTGAGAACGTTGCAACATTTAGCAGATTTTGTGTTCTGAACTTCAATTGTAATGTTTTTATTCGTTTTCTACTGTTATTAACATCCTTTTCATCATTTTGACAAGATTTTCTTTTTTTTTTTAAACACTTCTATTTCTGAATGGTTATAGTTCTATTCTTCAATTCAACAATTTATAGGTTCGACTCCCATCTTAGGATATGTCTGTCAATGAATATTCTAGGAAATGAAGAAAGTAGAGTTGAAAACAAGATTGGAGTCCACAAATTTTAGCTAATGGTGGAGATAGTTACATATTTTAGAATGGATTTTTGAGAAACAGATTACTGACAAATTATTAGTTGATTCTTTTTTAATGAAATATTGAGTTCTATTGCTTTAATACATGTTAAAACGCGAGAAAAAAATATTATTTCTGTTAAAATTTATGTATTAAACAAATCTTAACATTTGTAATAATAACAAGCTCTTGAAATAGTATATAAAAATTACCAACTTTGGACTTATCAATCATTTTCCTTTAAATTTTAAGTATTTTTGATTGTTTATTATCATTGACGATATTTGTTATCAGTGCTTAGTTATATTTGTTGATGAAAAAGAATTATTATAAAAATAACTTTTTCGTAGCGAAATTAAGATTTTAAGCGAAAAATATTGAATTATATAAAACTCTTTGTATAATTAAAATGAATTTGTTGACTATTGATTTATTTCATATATTAAAAAGTAATAGAAATTGAAAAGGAACTTCCTTTTTAAGTTATAGCAAATGTTATAATTTTTCACTCTTCGAAAGTTTTAGTTTTTATAACCCAGTGTGTCATAAATTCTAATTTCAAATACTATATTAGCTATTTTATATATTTGCCATTAGGTAAAATGATATTTTTGCTTAAATCCAAACTAAGCTGTATGCATTTTGTGCTATATGAAGAATGGGAGAAAAGTTTAGGCTTAACTTTCGAAACGTCTTTTAAAAAGTAGTTTACTGAAAAACCTGTGTTTTTTTAAATTTTAATTTATTTTGAAATACTAGAGTGAGAATATATTAAAATATATATGAAGTAAATAATCATGTTTGTGTTTACTTATATAATCCTCAAAGTTCTGTATTTTCAATAACTTAAGTTAATATATTTTAGTTTTTTATTTAAAAAAAGAAAATAACATTTCTTAGCAGAATTTTTTTTTTTTTTTCAAATTGTATAGTAACATGTTTAGCATTGGCATTTACTAGTTTTTGAAAAAAAAAAATATTAAAGTAGGAATATAGAAACGATATGCATTCAAACGGTATTTATAGTAATACGTGACAAATGGTAAGTTCATGTTTTTCCATTATTCCTTTAGGAAGCGTAATCTGGACTGTCGAGTCGCCACTTGACTTATTGCTTTGTTATCGCTCTTTTGGCGCGATAACATCGGCGCCAAATAAGCCGCCAACGAAGCGGGCGAGGTGACGAAAATGCTATAATAATGGTAACCGCCGAGAGATGGCGTAATTGCTCCAGCGAAAATGTCGAGCCCGATCGTTTTAGCCTCCCCCTCCTTCATTTTCCCGTCCTCCCCTGTCTCTCCTCTCGTCTCTCTCCAGAAGTAATTGTAACCAATAAAAAGAGAGGACAGTATTCGCGCCTCCTTCCCATTGGCTCCCAACCCGGCAATTCTTAAAAATTAATTACAAAAGAAAAAAAAAACTGTTTAGCAGCCCGGCTCTGTTGTTTCTGCCTATCAGTCCAGTTGTCCATGTAGATCACGGAAGGAGTGTGTGTAGAGGAATTTTCTTCCCTGCGGAGAAGGACTACGTTTTTTTGTTTGTTACTTTTGTTTGTGTTTTTGTTTCTCTACTTGGCGCTCGACGGCCGCTTCTGTTGACGGATTGTGTTGGTGTCTCCGTTTGCATCTACTTGTGGGAATTAAAAAAGAAATTAAACACTCGCTTTTTCTGATGGAATGGGTTACTTCTGCTGCAGCTGTTCGGAAAAGCATCTTCTAAATCAGGCTTCTCCTGTCGATATCGTCTGCTGCGGTGTGTGGGGTGTTCGTTCTCCCTGCTTTCAACAGGTCAGTTCCTTTGTGTTATGTTTACCTTTGAATTTCTCCTAGGGGAGAGGGAGCGGGGTGACAGGTTGGGTGTCGAGATTTTCTGAGTTATACGCGATGCCGTGTGTGTTATTTACTTTACGCCTCTGTTTACATCCCTAACACCAAAACTGTGTTTAGAAACTAAGAACTTCAAATCTTTTAAATTGAAACTTAAAATAATTAATTTGTTAGTTAAAATGGTGTATCAATATTAGTAACTTTAAAGCTTAATACATACCAGATAAAAATGTCTTATTCGATATGTTATTAATAATTTTTAACTATTCTTCTTATATTTTAAAGTTAACTTTATTATTACATTTAGTTTAGCATATTTTAGTTTGGAAATTGACTTCAAGTGACGCTATTTGTATCCCGATTTTTTTGTCTTTTTCTAGTTATTTTTAGTCTGTTGAGTAAAAATACCAAGTTTTATAGATTCCATAAATTTATAGATTTTTCACAAAATTCATGTGAGAAAAATTTCGGAATCATTTGCGAAACATTGTTTACGTAATTTGTTCTAGTCACAATGTTTGCATCATTTAAACCTATATCCTTGAATTTAAAAATCTGCTATCATTAAAAGCACCAATTAACTTAATTTTCAAATTTACATATTTTGAATCATAACATAAATAGTATTTAGAATTTTAATCTTTCGTGTTTCGCCTATGTCATAATATATATATATATATATATATATATATATATATATATATATATATATATATATATATATATAATTCAGGCGTAATTTAAAATTTCAGAAAAAATATTAATAAATGAAGAATTTTGAAATATAATATTACTTTATATATATATTCATAGATTATTTTGTGATGTCCTTGGTGCGATTACTGTTACCCACAATTATAAGTTTTTTTTTATGAAATCATGAAAAATTTCTTTAATAATAGTGTTATTAAGGCCATTGTGTGGATTCACTAATTATTATTCATTGTTTACACACTGAAAAATATTTTTACTAATACTGGAAAACGATTAACGTTACTGTGTAATCACTCGTCGAATTCGATTAAAAAGTTCTTCAACGGACTTATAATTTATTTGTCGTTCAGTAGCTAATTTTTCTATTCATTTTATACTTTGATAGTTTGGAATGAAATATTTATTAAAAAAATTATTAACAAAAAAATGTTCAACACTGGTGTTCATTTGAAATTATTTTCGAAAGATTAATTGGAATATAGTTTTTTTAAACATTAATTTTTTGAAAACTGATGAAAATTTTTATCTGTTTGTATCATTTAATAACTGTAAACTTTAATTTTTTTTCCGTAAAAGTATTGATTCATGTGAGAGAAGTATAAAACAGGAGATAAAAATAATTTTTTTGTTAAATCATGATTTTTCACGTAGCTTGAATTAAAATTTAATAATTGCTTTCTTATTATTTTTTTTTTTTTATTTTTATGCAAAGTTTTTCACGTGTAGTTTCAGAGAAATTGTATCATTTTAAGTATTCACAAATAACTATATGTTAGTCTTTTAACATTGTTAATTGGGCGCTTTTTTATGAACTCGTATTATTTAGTTAACATCTTAGATTATTAATTAAGGATAAGTAATGACTTCTTTTTTTAAATTATATGTCTAGAAAGTTATTGTTAAAGAACTGAATAAGCCGGTAGATGAATTACATGTACATTTAAGTTTTATATTAAAATTTTCTAATTTCTTATAAAGATATGTTGCTTATTAATTTTATTGACATATTTCTTCAATAAAATTAGATATACTTGTCAGTAAAATTAAGAATTTAAAGAATACAACTGCGCCAGGAGTTTAAAAGTGGATAATAGTTTAGTTTCTAAACTTTAAATCAGAATTTCTGGTTTTATTACAAATATGTTTCATATTGATTTTATTCCTAATGTCTTCAATTTTATAGCGAGCCAGTTGAATCTTTCGCAGATTTTAAAGGGAGAAAAAAATCACTTAACACGAAATGACTTTCGTTGCGATTGAAGGGCGCCTCACAGTGGTAGAAAATAACCAATCAAGTGTGAAGTATATCAGGTCCGGATACGGACAGACAGACAGCCAAGTGGATGATGTCTGGAGATTGTTTATGTCGCCACGACCTTACAGCATTTCCATAGAAAAATGTGCTCTCACCACTACGACTGCCAGATCCCCCTCCCCTCACCCCGAACTTACCTCCCCTCTGTTTGTTCCGATGTTCTCCCCTCTGTGCCATCTGTGATGTCTGGAGAAAGGGGGCTTTCTCTCTCGAGAGAGTAAGTGTAGGGTTGCTAGGGTGTTGATTTCCTGGATTAGGGTGGTGTTAGTTTTAGCAGTTGCTTCTTTCTTCGATTGTTTGCCTGTTTCGCTAACTAGGTATGCGTTGCCACTGGACTACTTTGTCGAAAAATAATGCGTCTTTATTTATTTTTTTGTACCTTTAAAACTTTTTAAATTGAATTAAGTACTTATTGGATTAATGGGTCATAAAATCAATCATCAACATTATAGAACAAAGCCGAATTATTTTTATTTAGTTAGTTTAAGTTGGCATCGTAAGTACTCATCTTTCAAACATCCCTGTTAGGTCGACATGGATTTTAAGATTCATTCTACGCCTTTATTTTCAGCTGTCATATTCACGTTAATCTAAGGCTGTGAGCAAATTAAAGCTTGCATCATTAGGTAATGAAATGTTGTATTGCATATCATTGCCAATATGCATATTTTCGATACATTGGAATCGTCTGTCCTCAATACATTGGCTTAATAATCAATAGGATATTTGTAAAATTAATTAGGTTATTATGTGTCATTTATTTAACTAATAAAGCTGTTTTTACAGGAAATAATTTATTTTTGAAATCTTGAATTACAAATTAAGGCTTTAGTTACTGAGAAGAAACAGCATTTGACACTAAAAATATAAGGAATTTAAAGTAGCCCAAGTAGTTTTAAGGAACTTAGAACTTGTGATATTATCTTAATATTCTGTATAAATTTATAATCGATTCTATTTTATTAGAATTATTAAATTGCTATGTATTCTGTTAATTAAAACTGATAAGTTACAAAGATTTTTTATTAGGAAGTTTGTAAGATGATTCCTCAATCGTAGTTAACATGAGTAATCCTCGCAAAATAAAAAATTATACTACGAAAATATTATGGATCACTTAACAATTCTCCTGCACAAAAAGAATAATAAGAGTTGATGGTTAAAAGTCATGCATATATAAAAGAAGTTTGTTTTTCATCAGTTTTTCAATTCAAATCGTATTCTGATATTTAATTTCTTCAAAAATAGTTAAATTAATGATGTCTACGGACATCTTTATTAGGGGATATTCAGGCTTATTAAGTTTGATCAAATAGAGATTTACAAATGTGCTAATGGCTTTTGGGCTTAGTCTTATTGTTCGCGTAGCCATTAGAAACAGTTCAATGTCTTTTATTAAAAAAAAATTCTTAAATCACATAAAAATTGGAATGAAATTCGAGAAAATAAAGATAGTGATTGTCTTAACTGTTCGCCTATCACCTCTTTACGACCACCCACAAACCAACTTGCCCAGCTTCTCTTGCGGTATGATAACAATGACTTTCTCAGTCCTCACCAGGTATGCCTCTCACTTCATTCCGGTTTTGAAAATGAGCCAACAAGGAACATTATTGCCTTCTTGCTCGTGAATTGGAGGAAAGGAAACAATTGTGTCTTTTGTTGCTGTTTTTAATTTAGTTGAACTTTACCAGTTCTTGGAAAGATGCAAGTTTGGTCTTTATTTGCTTTGATGTGAATAACTGTCTGCATTCTGTTTCTTGGATGGCTCGTGTGTCTCTCATCTAGGTTGGTGAACAGCTTAATTTGTCCTATTGCAAGCCTGCGTTCTTGTGAAATTGTGAATTAAAATGATTCATAACTTATTTGTTCGATTTGATGGAAGGATTTGCTTGGAAAAAGAAATTAGACCATATCTAGATGAATGTCTTCACGCTGTAGTTTTTTTCTTTTCTTTTTTTTTTTTTCTGCTGTTTCTTTTTAACCTTATTTGGCAACACCTTTAGATAATTGTTAAATGAATGAGAGATCGAAAGATTATAACAATAGATGAAAATCATTAATGTTTTGTGATCAATGGTGTTGAAATGTCTAGTAATTCACGATTTTAATATAAAAAGGATTGAAAAGCAAATTGACACAATATCTATGTCGTTTGATAATAGAAAAACCACGCGCGCGTCCTTTAATTTCGTATCTTGCTTTCTTTAAAGTTTCTTTTTTACCGATGCTTTATTTTAACGCCCTCTATTGTAACAAACTTTTCTTCGAGAATTGCACAAATATCATTATTATTTTCAAACAATAATGAACTGCATTAAATTTTCATTTACTCAAGTTATCTGCATTCATATATTTTTTTTTTAATTTAGCGCAAGTAATTTCCATTGTTCTTTAGCACTGTTTTGGATTATATAAATTACACTTGGAAAGTTTAACTCATCAAATATCCCATTGATAGACAAACAGTTGATATTTAATTATTTTCCTTATTTAGTTAAATATGACAATTTACTACGTTTCTGATAAGAAAAAATTAAGCAATTTAAATCTTTTGGATTTTTTTAACATATATTTAATTAAGGTAAGGTATAAATTATCTATAATTTCATTCGGTTTAATTATTTATTTTATAAGAAAAATTTAAATTCTAATTTGCTTTTATTTTTAAAGATGATTAATTGTATTTAAAACATTTATAGCATTTGACTCAATTAACAATTCTGGTACACTTTATAATATTTTCACACATGGTACTTTTTTACCACTATGTACTTTATTCTGTCAACATACGAAATGCATAGCCAAAAATTAAAAATGTATAAAATATACTTGTATTTTTTTTTTCCAAGAATAAGAAAATTGGCTCGTTATACCTTTACATTGGCTCTTCCTTTCGAGGAATTCGAAACGTTGATTATCAACTCTTGCATCTGGCTCTTAATTAATTCCTTGCGGTTAGCACAAGTGCAACTCCTGAGTCTTAGTCAGCTTTATAATTTTAAAAAAAAATAATCAGCGCCCTCTATTTTCTAATGAATATTTACTGCATTATCAAAAATATCCTAAGTTTTTATTTTTTTAAAAGTGGTTATATGAAATGTATACTTAAAAACACTGTCTCTGGATCCTTAACTGTAATTTATTATTATTATTCTTATTGATTGAAGTAAAGACTTATAATCTAATAATTTTCGCAAAATCCTTCGGAAGGTAAATTTAAGTTATAAATTTTTAAACGATTTTTATTTAAAATTAGAGTTTTCATATTTAGATTATACACTCCTTCTCTAAATTAAATTTCATGTATTTGGATTTATATAAATTCCATGTATGCACATTTCATGTATGGTTACAATACTTGCAATTTGTGTATAATTGAAACCTAAAATTATTTTTTAGTTGAATTATTTCTAATTTAACTTAATATGTTTACTTATAAAATTTTTTATTTATTAAAATTTCTTTAGTTTTATTGCATCTGTTCTTTTAGCGGTCATTTTTAAATGTCATAAATTTTTCGTCATACCTTAAAGCATTGTTAAAGAAACTTTAAAAATAAAGAATTCTTGTGTAAATAAATGATAATTTTACCGATAGAGTTCAATGAAACTGTTTTTCAAATGGATTTTTTTATAATATTGTTACATAAGGGAAACAGTAATGCTTTGAAAGTATAATATTATTTCTTAAAAAATTGTATTAGTAATTGTTTATATTATGAATTTCTATCTTCTAATCTTATGGATTATAAAGTTCTAAAATACTGTGTTTTGTACGAACAAATATTTTTAATGAATAACTCAATATGAAAGAAAATTTACTTAAGTATTTGTAAAGACATGAAATAATATAATCTCAGTGGAATCTTTTTCAAACTTGTCTATTTAATAGTCATTATCCATTTTGTCAAATTTAAAACAGTGATGACGATCTTCACTATTTTATTTTTAAAGCAGAGAAAGTTTTTAGTAAAGAATTCGTCATGACTCTCAATATGTGATTCAATTTTCAGCGATGTCATCATTGCATTTCAATTTACACACATTGCAGCTTTTTACCTGTGTCTTCAAGTGTATTAATCATTCGTATCTATTCTGTGTAACACACACATCGCTATCCTTACACATATTGTCTTCCAATCATTTTTCATCAGAAAGTCAAAAGCTGATTTATGGCCACTTCTCCAATCAATTCTACCACCAAGATCACGATTTCAGAGTTCAACCCAAAGCCAACCACTCGTCCCTTTAAAAGAAAAAGGAGAAATGAATAATAATGAAAAAGAAGCCACGGAACTTTTTCTCCTGTGGCCAAAGCTATCGACAGATATAAACGCATTAACCCGTAGACGTGTAGTCGAAATGTGCAGCAATTAAGTGTTCCACCGGCCACATCTACCGTTACTAAGTACACAAAGGTATTAATCAAAGTAAGCGGCCTTGAATGAACGATAATTGTTGGATTCAACATCATTCGTCCAGTTGCCGCTCGCTTCGATTCTTTTTATTATTATTATCGCCTGTCGTGCAGTCGCTGCTGCGGGCGACACTGGCGTGAGTCATACCTCGAGTTATCTTCAGGAAGCTGGTCCTAAAAAAAATAATTTTTCCTTTGAAGAAAAATTGAAAAAAATTACGAAATTTAAAAAAAAATAAAAACCCATAATGCGTCAATGTTTTATTTTGTAGTTTCTGTTAGTGCACCTGGTTGTCTTTATTGGACGTTAAATGGAAATGCAGTTATTAATAATCTGCTCGTAACTTATTTCTTTGAAAGGGCACGTACCGAGTTAGAGTCGCGAATGGAAGGTTGATGCTTGGTGGGTAGTTTGACAAGGGGACCACATACCTGTGGAATTATGGCCCAAATAGGGGTGAAGCTGTTCGAGAGAAAAGTATGGCTCTTCTAAATTACCTGGACACGTGTTTGAAATCGTTTCGCTTTCGCATTGTGTGGAAACCTCCCTTGATGCAAAGAATGCAATTAATTTCCTAGAATGCACGAGGCGGGTCTTTTACAATATCGAAATTTATGAGATCTATTCCGGCATTTATAAGATAACTGGGATGGTTTAGTGGTCCTTTTTATGTTTAAATAGTTAAAAGGAAAAATGTGTGCAAGATAAAAATGTTAATTCTATTTTTTTTTTTTTTTTTTTTTTTTTTTTTTTTATTTAACAGAAAGACTGATGGTAGTCAGTTAACTTGGATATAAAGAACTTAATATCTACTTTTAAATTATGTGCATGGGGACAATTAAAAGTGAAAAATCAGTTTTGGTTTATTATTCCATATTTGTAATAATGGAATTAGAAATTTTGTATATGATTTGCTATGATTTTCTTAATGTAGATGTTATTATATCTAGATTTTTAAGTCTACAATTCAGTCCTTCATAATTTTTACTTAAACGGCATTATGCCGTTTAAGTAAAAATTGAACTATGCATTTTAAGATATTTATAAAATTTATATTTTTAGCGGAAGAAAAACATTGTAAAGAAAATGTCACATTTACTGTAATAGTTGTTTTTACCTAATTATGATACCATTATTAAAATTTGGAAATTATATAAGCTTAAAATATATCCTGATGGATAAGAAATTTGATGTAGGAATTAATATGAAACGTATGAAATGAAATTAATTACGAAAAAATCAAAATTACTGTGAACTTAAAAAAAAATTTTTTTTAAGGATTTCAACTATTCTTTTTCAAAATTTCTTGATAGTTACAACTAGATTAATCTTAGTGTCTCAAAAGATGAAATAGATTTTTAACATTCTAATTAAAAGTTTTTTTTCCCGAAATAATACCGGTATTTTAAATTCTACAAATTTTTGTACTACTGTTGTTGTGATTTAAGAAGTTGAAGATGTAATTCAGAACACAATAATTTATCATATCATTAAGTTTGAAACAAAGTACAAATTAGTGTTATTCTAGGTATGGTAATTACTAATATTAGCATTCTCTACTTGGTATTTTTGCAAAGTTATGTGGTAGTTCAATAATGTAAGTGGAAAATTTTTTGTTATCTTTATTTACTGTTTGAACAGCATGTTTAGGGCATTTGCTTATATGCTGAATAGTTCTATTGTTCTAAAATTCTTCACATTTTATTTCGATCTCTTAAATCGAAAGATTTTGTTGGATATTTGTAATCAGTCAACTTTAAAAATGATTGTTCAAAAATAATCTATTTCTTAATTTATCTTTGGATTTTTCTTTTATTTGAATCATTAATGTATTGTGTAATTAAGTGAATATATAGTAAATAATTGTAATAATTAATGGGTTTTAGCCATTTGATTTTAAAATATTTTAAAAGATGCTCTTAATAGTTATTGAAAAGGTTTATTGAAATCCTCTTAAATCAGTAATATAATTTTGTTAAAATTATTACACAGTAGTGGTAAGATAACTGAAATCCATGGGGAATTTTATTATAAATTTTTTTAATGGCAAGTTATATGGACAACTGCTTCGATTTTTATTTTACAAGCTATTGTCTTTTGTAATAAAATCAAGGGAATTCGATAAATTCAAAGGACAACTCGTAAAATATAATTTTCCTTTGAAATAAAAATTTACTGTACAATACAATCTTCATTCTAAAAATGGAATTTGCGATGTTTTTTTTTCTTTTTTTTTTTTTTTTTTTTTTTTTTTAATAATTTAAAATTTGTCACCACCCCTACCCCCACATTTTGGTTATTTTGAACTTTTAATTTGCTTTATTTTAGAATTTGTTTCGTTTAGAATGTTGAGAACAATATACTACCACCCCCTCCTTCTTTAAAATGTTTTTCTAGTCCTGCATTTATCTTTGGAACAAAGAAATAAAAAGTTAGAGGTAATGCAGAAGACATAATTCTCAGAATGGTTTTTCGTTGCGTTTTTTGAGTACAAAAGGCTGGTAATGTGCATTTTCTTTTTCTTTTCATTTTATCATTTTTACCTCTTTTATTTATTTGCGATATCGCGTGAGCTGCGATCTTCCTCCACCCTGTCGAATTTTTAATGTTTCCTGAGAAATTGTCACTGTCATGTGATGGTGTCAGAAATTCGTCTAAGTGAAGGTCAACAACACCCTTTTGTGAACAAGATTATTGGACGAGAGCATTTATTTATTATTATTATTATTTTTTGCAATAATATTCGTTATGCTATTTGTCAATGATATTTATTAGTGTGGTAATTTATGACTAGTTACCGCTAGAAAATATTGAGTTTAAATCATAATTCCAATATTCTATTGTTAAATTCCTAGAAAAGTATATTCTATGAAATGCTGATGCATATGCCTTATTATAATTGGGATAGTGGACTTGATGGAGGAGAATAATGAGTGCTCTGGCCTTTGTTCAGTAGTTCATAGACACAATTTCTATCTCGGGTGTGGATGTCTTTGTAGTGATTATGGATTCTGTTTAGTTTTAAATCGTAGTGCACAAAGTAAACATGGAGGGGTAAACTAACCACTGAATTATTTATATCTTAACTATGGAGTGGTGTAAATTAAGTTGCAGGAAAGTATATGCAATAGTGAATATAGCATTTCTATGATAATGTTTCTACGTACAACCAATGGATTAATATCCATGATATATTAATGGAAAATATCATATAAATAAATTTGCAATACTATTATTTATTTGTTTTGTTCGGATGAAGTTAGAAGGCAACTATAATTGGTTTCATGTGTTTGGTATGCAAGTTGCAAAAATTAATATCTGTTTCTCCTCGTATATCTTTGAGAATGAAGGCTTTTGTTTGGGGTCAATGATGAAAACATTTTTCATTTGATAATCAATATGAAGAATTTTCCATCTTCTCAGAACACTCTAATCATTTCAACTAATACACAAATTATAATTTAACTTTAAAACAAGTCTTAGACTTTTCAGTGAAGTCTGAATAATGAAAAGAAAATATATTTTAATTTTGTATGAGAGTAAAGAGTTCCAAGCATTTTAAATAATGTTCACTGAAGGCATTTGATATACCTATTTTCTGATGATGTAAAATCTAAATTGAACAATGTGCTACAGAACTCCAATAACATTCAAGTTGATTTCGCGGTCCGCACATTTTTAAGATTCAGTTGAAAGTGTTTTTTGCATCAACTTCCATAATTTATTGTGTTACTTCCGAATGCATTTCTCCTTGTTTTCCAAGTCTCCTTTGTGAACCCGATTCCTGGCGTATCGTTTTCCTGTAATCACGATATCTAAACCGCAGCCCCCCTCTCACCATCCTTCTTCGTCTCCCGAGCATCATCCTCGTCTTCTGTATCACAATCCCTGTCATCGGAAAGGCATCTGTCGGATTGCTCTTGCGCTTCCCTTTTTGTTTTTATTTTCTTACCTTTGGAGATTACTCATCATCGGTCTTCGCTCGTGTGTATGTGTCGCTCCATAGCCACACACGTGACTCGGTCCACGTGTTTTTTTCTTTTTTTCTTCTTTTTTTCTTTCTTTCTTTTTTATCCTCTATAAGGAAATTGATTATCGTTACTTTTCTCTGTTGTTTCACGGAGTGTGGGTGATGCTTTACGCTAGAAGAACTCTATGGGTATTTAATTATTTTTACACGTTGCAAATATCCTTATTTCATTTTATAAGATTGAAATGGTTGCATTTCTTAGAATTGTAAATTTCAGTCTCTGCTTTGCCATCTTATTTCAGTCACTGCGTTATGCCTTTGTATTGAATGCATAACATTATGTTTAGATATTGTCTTAAAGGTATCATAGAGAATATTTGAAAAATCCCTTTCTCAGGACATTGACCAGAAAAGATTTTCAAAAAGGTGTGATCCCCCTGTTAAGCAAGGGAAGAGTATTGATTTTTCTATGTTCATTTACGTCGGAACGAATGAATAGTTTTCCAGGTTTTCTCCCTATCAACTTGGCAATACCGTCCACTTCATATGAAAATCCTTTCGGACACACTTTCTGCGGAAAATGCTCTAGTGTTGGACATCAAATCATCATACGAAGAGAAAGTAATATCAATACATTAATATCGTAAATTATATTTCAAACGCCAAAGTTTCTTTATGGAGCATAAAAATCTTATATATTTTTATTATTATGTAAATTTACTCTTAACCCCCAAGGTATTTATTGTTGAGAACTTAGTTTCTGATAAAATATAGATACGTTGTGGCCTTTATTACACATTGCCTCTAAGCAAATAAAAATAGGAATTTTAAGTACTGTTCACAGATTTTGCAGATATTTGTTTGTAGGATCTTATAAATCAGTTTGATAGTTCTTTAAGCATTATCGTAATTCTCTTTGAGATATGGCTCGAAATTATTTGGAAGTATAATATGTCTGTTTCATCAATAGCTTATTGATTTTAATATATTTGATATATACTGTTAACATTGAATTCAATGTATTTTTTTTAATTCATAATATCAAACATTATGAAGCGAAATTCTTTTTGAGCTTTATATAGATTTATTAAATGGCTTACTCAAAAAATTCTATTGTTAAATGCTATTTTAAGAAAAGAATTTAAAATTTGTTTTCTAGAAATTTTTCTTTATTTAGCATTTATTTTCTTTCCATTTTTCTAAGATTTCCTAGGAAAATATAATTTATTTAATATATTTTTATTATTTGCATTAAACTTTTGTTCTTTAAGATTATTTTCGATACAGTTGGTTCTGGTATTCAATTCCACAGCTCATGGGTTCGATTCTCATCTTTCCCTTAGTGGTTCAGAACCTAGCTTGACATCTATTCTCGACTGTGCAATTAAAGTTTGGATTCGCGAAACCAAAAACCGTCAGTAAGCTATAAGACCTCAGAACTGAATTCCAGGAATTGTGAATTCACACTTCGAGATCACGAATTTATTACATTCAAAAGGACATCAAAACAAAAATCTGCCATTACAGTGAGCGAATACAGGCGAGGGCAGGGCACAGCCACCCCACCGCAGAGGGTAGCAGAGCTCATTGTTTGAGGGGTAACGCCTGCCCAGTCAACAGAAAGGCATTACGAACTCGCCATCTGTCCATCCTTCATTAATTACACGATCGTTAACAAAGGCGAGGGAAGTGAAAGTGCGTACACTGCCTCTTTCTTCTTTATTTGTTTCTTTTGATGATTATTTTTCCCTTTGGGGGGATTTCTCACACTTCCACGCGTTCCTATCTGCTCTAATTATTTCCCCCCACGTGATGATCTTGGATGATAACCTGTACCTGCCCTTCTCCCCTGCATCCCTCCCATGTGTATGTTTTTATTATCTTTTTTTACCTCTGTATATTTTTCTTTATCTATTGGGCATCCTTTCTTTTATATTTTCTAAGGAGCCGATAGATAGTTGGGTACTCGTGGAAATATTTTTATTGTTAGTGTAACTATATCCGTTTGCATTCAATATTTTTATCAATCGTGTTTAATATACATCATGATAATGCAAGAATGGATTGTAATAGTTAATTGTCCCCCCTTCATTTAACTTAACAAAGTCAGTCAAGTGTGTCTATGGATTAATGAACTAACTAGCGTGCAAGTAATTTTTAATATTTTTTTTCAGTTAAAACACTTTTATTTATTTTTGTCTTGTGCAGGCTGACAATATGGGGTGCGCTGCTCCACTTTTCCATACTGAACTATATTTGGTGTGGAGTCCCACTGCTTCAGCACACACACATGCCATAGGGACCCGTTTATAGGGTAGACAACCATTCACCTCATTCATACACAGAAAGGACAAAGACAGGATAGATAGAAAGTACATCCATGCCCGAACCGGGATTCGAACACATGACCTCCTTATCCGCAGTCAGGCACTCTGACCACCAGATAGGGTGGTCGGCACACACTTTTATTACATTTAATTTATATTTCCATCAATGAAATTAAAAATTTGTCATACTATCTTATAAATTCTTATCTGTGGCTTAGATGCTTTAAAAACTTTAAATTACGGGAAATTTTAAAATACCAGAACATTTTGATTTAAATGCTATTTAAAAACAGAAACTTTTTGATACTGGGGTAATATGCTCATAACGATAAAATTTAAGTTACATATTTCAGTAGTATCTTTCAAGTTTTTTAATTTTGTGAACTTCTGCGGTACTGATTATTTAAAATATTAAAAATTTTCCACTTTTTTTACTACAAAATCAAATAAATTATAAAAGTTTCAGAAATTAATTTTACAAAATACATACATATGAGAGAATAACAGATTTCTGTATTTTCTTTTCATACAGGTACTACATACAGTTTAGCTTAAGAACAGAACAAAGGTATTTAATGTGTTCTCTCACAGTTCCTAGAATATACTTCCGGTATTATTACCTTCATTGTTAAAAATTTCCCATAAGTTAATGCCTGTTTTTCTACAAAATACAACATGCATATTCAATATAGAAATGGAGACGGGGGGGGGGCGAAAATGGTAGCTCAGTAAAAATCAGAGTAGTCTTCCATATGTTGTTTATTCTTTACTTTTTTTTAGTTCTCTTCAACATTGTGTGACGTCACTAACTGCTACGGAAGGGTGCGAAATATGGGCGGGATCGAGGGTGCTCTTCGTTGCCTGTCCCCTCCGCCAGGTGGAACCTAATTTGTTCTCATTAAACTATGTAAAAAAAAAATGGGGAAGTGGGGGTTGTCTAACTGTTTCTCTTTTTGACAGATGGTGAACATAGGGGTTGTGAAAAAAAGAAGTCTTCGAGTTTTTAGATCAAGATTTATCGGGGCCCTGTATTAGCGTTAATTATTTTTTATGGAAGTACCTTTTTCTTCTTTTAAATTTGCTTAAATCTTAATGTTAAAATAGGACTTCTCTTCCCCCCTCTCCCTATCACCGGTGCCCGGACAAATTGTGTGCTGAGCGGATGGAGGGACAGGGAGAAGGGGACGGGGGGGTAATGATCATTTTTCTTCATTTCTATTGTCCCATCGTATCTCCTGAGAGTTTTACATCCTTCAATAAAGAGGATTTATTTTCTTAAGATTTTTTTTATATATTCCTTCATGGGCTTCGTGTGAAAGTTTAATTTTTTTTTTATTTTATTTAATTTAGTTTAGAGCATTTTTTGTTAATGTCTTTTTGCCGGCCGCCCCACCAGCTCACCCTTCCTCCAGTATGAAATAATATTCTTTGTTGAAAAAAGCTATTCGATGTACTTTAAAAATAAGCTTACATCGGAATTAATTGTAAAAAATGCTGATAGAAATTTAATTTTAGGATTGGATGTAAAAAGAGTAATGAATTTCCTGTGGTATTTGAAGTTTTCACACACAGTCTTGAAGAAAAATTTAAAAAAAATTTTGTCTTAATGTAGCTCTGTTTTTACGTACAAACTATTATGAAGCTTCTTGAGTTCTTACGTATTTTATTGCAAGTGAGAAAAACAGTGACAATATACCATTGATAACGAGCATTATTTTTAGACCTATATTTATTGGTATTATTATCGTATCAGCAACAATAATTTAAAGCCACGTCCAATGAAATCCGTTTGTTTTAATAATCAGCTTAAAAGACTATGATTTGACTGTCGTTAATTTGCCTTTATTAGAAGGTTTGATTGTCGAAAGACACTAATTTGTCTACAATAAGAGTTTTTCTATTTAAAAAAAAATTGAAGCATTTGTTTGATTGAATTGTTGTAGTAAATAAAATAGTTTCCTGTGAATTCAGATGTGGAAAGGATTACAAGACGTCTAGCAGTGGAAAATTGAAAAAAAAACATCAAAATATGATATTAAATTTATTGATGTTCAACCATAAATAATTAGAACATAAAAATTGGTAAAATAATATTTATTAAAATGTGTTTTAACATGTGAGAGAATTGTTTTCTAAGTCATAAAAGCTTGTAACTTTCATTTTTAATGACTGCTTTTACCGTAACATAATTTTATGTTCAGTTAAAAAAAAATTATTTAATAAAGAAAATTTTCAAGTTATTTAATGCATTATTTTTAATTTAATTAATCTGTTTTAACTTTTAAAGGAGCTGTCTTGTTGTTTTTAATTGCTTACACTGTCGGCATACAGTTTCTAAACAGCAATTTTCATCCATTCAATACATGTCACAACACGCGCTAGTTTCTTGAAACAACTTCTTTATTTGAAGTTGGCTATATTTGAAAACTTGAGAATATTTTAATCCGAATGGCTCAATGATTTAATTTCGAAATACTTTATTTTGGGTTTAACACGAATTCATGTTTTTCTCTATCTATTTCTTTCTCAATCATTATACTTTAAAAGCGCTGTTTTTGTTCAAGTGGTTGTCGAGTTTTACTCGAATGCAGTGGGTAATCGTTCACATGATTTAATGTTTTGGATTGTTGCAGACAACGCTTTTCATGTAGCGCTTCTTGAGTGTGCATGATTATTTCGGGATGCCTTCACTCAAGAAGCCAACGACATTTCTATTGTTGAGACGCTACTTCTACCTTTTGTATTTTCACTCTCAGCCACCCTCGCAATCTGCCGGACTTATATCTATTATTTATTTCTATGCCTCCGCCGATTTTTCAGTGTCTCTGGTTCACGCGATAGTTACCTCGGGCAGAGCTCCTTTCTCTGGATTTATCGCCATTTTGGCATGATTCCTTTTTTAACTGAAAATGAACAAGTTTAAATGCTAGAATAATAAAAGATTTTCTCAATAATTAAGATTGTATATAGTTATCTCATTAACTTCAGGATCAAATAATGTGTTCAATATTTTTGTCACAGAAAGATATTCAAGAATAGAGATAAAGTATGCTGGTAATAAATGGCCTACATTTTTACTGCGGATTGAAATATAGAATTTGTTTTTTAATGTTTTGTATATTGAAACTGAAATCGAAATTCTGTTTGAACAAAGTTTAATGGTTTTTCATAATCTATAGTTTTTGATTGGATGTCAGCATTTTGAATAATGTTTAATTTTATCCAATTCGTTCAAAAGAATTTCAACTTATGATTTCCAGTTCGTAATTTAAAAAAGTTAAACAATATTTTAGTTCTATTTTTAAGGTGGTATGATTTTGCTGCATCAAATCTCTTCAGATAAACGCTTTGATTTGGATTTTATAATCCCATAAAATAAAACATTACTAGTTCAGTATTATTTTACATTTGCATACTTAATAGCATTTTTAGCCGGCTGAATATATAAGCTGAATTATCAGATGAGCATTTGTTACCAGATACAACACAAACTAATTTTGCTAAGACGCAACCTACTTGAGAGAAAGTTGTGTTGCAAAATTTGGATACAACACAACCTAATTTTGCAACATAATCTCTCAATCTTTATTTGCAGTTAAGATTGAGAAAAGCTTTTCTGAATGCATAAAATTTCTTACGATTTCATACAAATGGACGTATTTTAACGCAAAAAGTATGCAAGTTAACAGCTTTCAGTATATTTAATCATACTGTATTTGCTAGCACTTTCGAGTTCTTATATTCATTAAGGATTGGGAGATCGAGCAAAGAAAAATTCCCTATAAACGGAATTTATCAGATGTTTTCTTTGACTGTGTGTGTGGGAGCGGAATTTTTTCCTAGGGGGAAAAAAAAAAAAAGAAAATCAGTACTTTTTAGTACCGTCCCTCTCTATAGTTGGTCGCATTCTTCAACTAATTGCCCAAACGAAGCACTGCACCGGGACTAATAGCTTTTGTCAAATTCTTCCTCCACTGTCCATTCCCGAATCTTGGCGAGGAGATTGCCTTTATTTTTATGGCACCACCAGCAGCTGTTGGGAATGGCTCCTTTCTTAATTGGTTAGTTTCTTGAAAGAGTATGGCATGCGATTTTGGGATCTGGGGCGACACTTGGTCCCTTCCCCAGAACCCCGGGGAAACAATTAAAAAGACCTGGCTTTTGTTTGGGGGTTGTATTAAACCATAAATTAGTTGGTCCCAGAAGCCAGGACCACTCATGTTTTCTCTACTGATTTTACGATAGGACAATTAAAGCAAGATTGATGAATGCCAATACCTTGTGGGCATTCCGAGAGGAAGTTGACTTTATTGAAAGGAAGATTTTAAGACGTTATACCGAGAAGAAAACCTGTATCACTTTATGCATCATACCAGACGAGCATGTTTATTCGATTCACTAACAGGCTCTTCAGTAATATAATGCATTTCTGATCTTAGAAAATTTACCATTATTTGTGATAGTTTTTTTTTTCGTTGATTTTATAACTAAAGAATTAAGTTTGAAAATTTTGATAGGTATGCTTTAATTGTAAGTTTTTTTTCGTCAGTTTTTATTAATTTCACTAAGATTCGCTGTAACATATCATCAGTGCAAAGATGCCTGTCAGCCCAAATTCAGCAAAATTAATGTAATAAATAAAATTAAATTAATCTAAATTTCTTTGAACTGTTATCGATTAAAAATTGGTGTATGAGAATAACGCTATTTTTGAGATCATCAAATCGTAAAAGCCTTGAAAGTAAGTTAATTTCATTACGTGAGTGATTTTTGTTTCAAGATTATTATAAGTATTAAATATGTGTACTTCTAAGCTAGCACTCGTTTTATTGCATTAAAAGTTTAAATTATGTTTCATAAAATTAAAAATAGAGTTTTAATAACATCTATTAATATATTTAAGTGAGAATTTTTATTGATTTTCTTAAGTTCGAATTTTTATTTAGTTCGTTGTCGGAAAGAAATTTTTGTGTTCATATATTTACTTGTAGTCCATATGCAGTTAAACTGTTATTAAATTCTGCAAAAAGGTTGAGAAATGTAATTAATTTACTTTATTATGATTTTAAAAACAAATGAATAGTGTCATCGATGAACTATTTAACTTCATCATGTTTTACGAAGCCTAATGTGAAGATATCGTGCTGTTAGTATGCATAATGGATAATCATATTTAACAATTTTGTGTTGTATTAATTGCAACCTGAAAATTCATGATATAAAGTTTGATAACATTAAAATTAGAATAATCGAAGCACTTTAATTTTGTTAAAGAAATTGTTATCTCTCCTTAGTTTTACGGTTATTGAAGAACGTTTGCTTAAACTTATGTATGGATTTCTTTTTATTTTAAAATTTCTTTAGGTATGAAGTTTTTTCATTTTTTAAATTAAATTATATTTCTTATGAAATCGTTAAAGTTTTATTTATTTTTTTCCATTATTTATTTTTTTAAAGAAATTTTAAATTTTCATTTTTTTTTAAAAAAAGATTTTAGTAAGCAAAATTTCTTTTTCAGTTCTTGAATTTAATGTGCTGGTTTCATAATTTCAATCTGCAAAATGAAGTTTTATAAATTACATACTTTCAAATTAATGTGAACTTCTTTTTCTGCCATGGAAAACTTTCCTTATTTATATTATCAGTATATGTTAATTGATTTTCTATTTGGGCAGGTGCAAAAATAATCTGAGGAGATGAAAATTCAGTACTGGTTACTACACAAAATTACTCAATGCTACCACCAACATAATATATATATAATCAATCAGTTTAATCGATAACGCAAAATTTCAGAACGTTACCACCACTTGTTGCGCAATTATCGGTTGAGTTCGGCAATGGATGCCTACCACTTAAACTTTCTGAGAGTGATATAGGTGTGGTATTTAGTCCATTAATAATAACAATCAGAAAACGAGACGGGCAGGTAGGCTCATCCTTTTAGGGGTCACCTTTGTGAAGAGTCACAATTTTTTTTTTCCCCTTTCAAATCTTCACCTCGAATAAGTCCGATTGCATTCTTTAAGAAAAGAAAAAAAGTCACACGGAAAAGCAAAAGCAAATACTCGCAGTTTTTAATGATAAAGGCCGCATCAGAAGTAGGAACAGAAAATAAAGACATTTCAATTAAATCCGAACATTTAGGTCATTCGGGGGAAAGAAAAAAAAAGGCTTTTTTTCTAAAATAACGCCAATTTTCCGGTTTATTTTCGCAATAATTGCCTAATCCCATAGCTTCGCTGGAATTACAATTGATATAACGTACATATAATTTGTTTTGTAGCTAAAGTGTAATCACATTTCAATATCCCTGTATTCCGGGAAAAATTTTATGCCTTGTAAGTTTCATTTCTTTTTGTAAACAACCGATTTTCGTTTAATTAAGCTACTGGAATTGGACTGGTTATGAGGAATAGTTGAATTTGTAAAAAAAAATTTTTCCCCTTTGCCAAAATTATAATAATTGCGAGGCATTTTTTTTTTTAATTTTGTCGATTATTGGAATTATTTATTTTTTTCTTGAAATCGCTGGCAACAGTTCCAGTGGGGTAATTTCATGTCTGATATGTAATTTGAAAGCGTGTGAACAGGAATAATAGGTTAATTTCAAATCGATATTGTTCCCAGGGTTCATTGGGAATGCAGGAAAAGTGTTATTTATTGAATTGATGAAAAGAAAATATTTGTTTTACATATTAATTGTGAAATCGAATGCGGAAGACCATTGAATTGATATCTGTTCCATTTTACATTTAATTATTATTCTTCAAAATGAAGTTGTAAAAGTTGTAATACTCTCTAATTCACCTTTAATTTTCAATCATTTTACGTTATTACTAAAATTGATGGCGTAGTAGACGTAATCTGTTGTTTGAATATATGATTTTTTTTATACTTATCATTTTCACACATATTTTATCTCATTGCTTTTTTTTTTCCCCAATATATAGTAGATTTTTTACCTTCTGTAGCTTGAAACTTTTTATTTGTATATAGTTTTTTTGCTTACTTTATCGAGTTGGTTAGAGGACTATACTGAAGAAGTTGTAAATTCATAATATTAATGAGCGTTCGACTTTGCATCAAGTAACTTAATACAATAAAAAAAATATGTGCATAAAAAATGTGGATACTAAGATTTTGATCAAACAAAAAGATACTATATTTAATATATATATATATATGTGTATATATATATATGTATGTGTGTGTGTGTGTGTGTTTAGTCAAGCTAAGAACTTTATCTAATATTTTCTTGTACAGCAACATAAAAAAGAATTGAGCTCACCAATTTTTTTTGTTACATTTTCCAATAAAAGGTGAATTTTTTGTAAATGAAGAAACTTATATTTGCAATGTAATTCTATGAAGAAGTGATCTTTGTATTGTAAATGATTTTAAGTATAATTTTTGCATCGAAAAATTTATTAATTAAAAATAATTAATATAGAAGATTTCATCTTTTTTATCATGATGCAACATGATTCAATATATGAATTCTCTTTAAAGGAAAGATAGAGCAAACAATTTGAGACAGTTTTTCGTAATGACAAAACAGGTTTTATTTTGCTCCTCCACACACTGGCGACAATTTTTCTCTTGGAAAAGTAGCTGCATCAACTTTTTATTTTATCCTATTACAATCAAGCTTCTAAATCAAATGCGGATGAAGACTGTATTTATGCCTATAACCGGACGGACGAAGTCCTTTATTTCCACCGATTTTATTATTGTCATCATTATTATTAGAGATTGCGTGCTCCTTCTAAACAGTGAGCAGGAATTTGGTATTGTTCATCTCTGCGCACCACCCCCACCATATTTTATTATCATATTATTAATTTTTTTTTCTTTTTTGCTTAATAGCTATGTGTTATCGCAGTCTAATTTCTTTTCATTTCCTTTCCATGTCCAACATTGAATTCTAAACTTAATGCCTTTGTCGTGGAGGTCTCTATCACTGGCTACGTTGAATGGACAGGATAAAAAAAATAAATATAAGCTAATGATCTCATAAAATGTTTAGAAGCAAACTGTTTGGGAAGAGGTGTAATTTATTTTTATTTATTGCAGAGTTCGTTTAATTAGTCATAATCCTCACTCTTTTGAGTAGCTTTTTACTGTGATTTATTATTATTTTCCTTTGTAAGGGTGTGAAAAAATTAGATTATGTTGTTGACAAAATTGAGTATAAAGTGTGCTTTCTTTTATTTTTAAAGACGGATACTTATTATTACATTCTATTTCTGTATTGCCAACACTTGTTTTGAATATAAAACATATTTCTTTTTTTAAGAATATACATGCTCAAATACTCCAGCTAGTAGTGCTCTTGTTTTCCGCACAGTAATTTGAGGGTTTGAACACAACCTTGAGTTGGGATGTTTCTAAAAGTTTCAAAATCACCTTAAACTGTTTGTCCCAATCTAATTATTATGAGGAAAAAAAAAAAATGACAACTGAGTGACAAACCAAAAATACACTTCATTATTCGTGTTGTTACTTATGACACTTGGCCCAGCCAAGCCCGCTAGCGAAACTCAGAAGGGTGTGTTTTTACTATTAGTCAGCTCCATGAAGGTAAGACAGAGTCTTTGCTGTAAGACTCCTTCGATAGCTGGCACCACCAGACATTCCACCACCTCAAATTTGACTTTGATGTGTGGGAAAGGAAATTTTCATGATCTGTCTATCTTCCTTCCTTATATATATATTCCCACCTTGGCTCGATTGGATTTGTGGCTCGAAATCCACTTCAAACGATAGGCTCCAGTATTAAAAGTTTAGAAATTAGTAGTTTGTTACAATGTGCTACTTACGAAACATGTCTGTTCTTTTAATAAACCTGTATAGTGCCTATAATGGAACATTGAAACTTAATATTGTACATATTTTCCAAATGATCATTCGAAAAAGAAATTTTTTATCATATTGTCTGTAACTGCAAACTCTCTCTTCCCTTCTACATTATTTCAATAATTTCAATCAATATTTTGCTGAAACTTGTTAAATAAAAATGAGTCATCTTCTCTGTGTTCCCTAGAAACATGTTGCAAATATGTTTTTAAAATCACTTGCGCCAGATTGGCCAGTCCTCTTCCTGTCATCCCAAAAGAAAACTATATTTTTTACACGCAACGTTGAGCAACATGGATATTATTTTAACAGAACATCGTTTTGAAAAATCAATTCATCGAGCTTTAAAAAAAAATTGAATTAAAAAAAAAATGTATGCTCTGCCCAACTTTAAAGGGGAAAAAAAAAAAGAAAAAAATTAGTTTCTATATTAATCGTAGTAATTTACAACAAGTGTGCTCACCCAAAGCACTAATTACATACAACGTTGACTACAAACTGCCTCAATCCCCCCCCTGAACTGTCTCAAAATTATTTAAAAAAATAAGTTAACCCCTACACCTTCCACTCCTCTTTTGACCGGTTTCGCCCACACCGTGATTGTGTGTTGTACCTTTTATTTTCTCGTCGAAACGGAACTGGCCAGACGATTATCTAGAAACACGTGATTAGCACCCCCCGCCCTACTACTCTTTGTTCTTCTTTTCCACTGATTCGTAATTTTTTATAATCCCCCCTTCCGAGGCACCGATCTTTTTTCTCATAATGCTTCTAATGTTTATCATTCCAATAACCATCGGTCAAAATCATCTCTCCTCCCCCCTCTATCCAATTTTTGTAGAATATCGTTTGGCGTCTTCCTTTCCTCCTCCTCCCCCTTTTTTTTCTCTCTATAGCATTTAAAACCAGCAAGGCGCACACAATTACATAATTATAACGTGCCAAACGTGTTATTTGCATTTAATCGTGAAACCTTGTCTGATTTCTAGTTCTTTTTTTTATTTTTTATTATCAGAAGTGAATAGATTTTTGTTTTTTAATTTTAATAATTGCATTGGCAAGCTGTTGGTAGATTGCTATTGCTTTATCAAGCGCGGTTTATTTTGCTATTGGAAAAATTCTTGTTCATTGATTTTTTTAAACACATTAGAGAGAATGTTTGTATTTTTTTTCACTTTACTGGCGAATTTTTGTGCATTTGAAATTATTTATACTGTACAAAGACAGTTTTTCTTTTTAAATTATAATTATATAATATTTATTACACTGTTTTTAATTTTGATGGTTGATCCAGTTTAACAGTAATATGGTGAGGGGGCAAAAACGCAATTCATTTTGATTAAATATTTAGTCCCTCTAGGTGGTTGATAAATTGAACTGTTCGCATATAAAATGAGTCAAACCCTTAATACTGAAGTATCTAAAAACATAACATTATTTCAGGCTGTAACGAAAAATATAGAAAAGGAACTAAGATTCTTAAAAAATTTTACTATCAAATTTTAAAACGTAATAGTAACTAAACAATTTTTAGTATTTCCTACACTTCAATTTTATGGTCAAATATCTGTTGAAATTATGTTATAATGTCTATGTTAGCGCCAAATTTTATAATTATCTTTATTGCAGTAAATCAGAACGGTCTAAGCAAATTTCAAACAAAGCAGTTAAACCTTTGAATGTTTTCAACCAGAGCAAATGTAAACTACAAAAAATATGGTTAAAGAAAAAAAAATAATTTTACATTTTGTGAATTTTTTTTATTTGCTGCGGTTGAAAATATTCATTGGTTCAATTCATTAGTTTGAAATTTGCTGACACTGTCCAGATTTACTATCATGAAGATACTAGACATATATGTATAAAGAAGAACACTGTAAAAAATACACTACCAATGCCCGATAAAAGGAGATTTATGAATGTGTATTCGAATGTTAAATACTTTCTCTCCCTGTGACAGTTAAAATTTATTATTGAATCTCCACCTTGCTGAAAGTAATTTACATAGGTGAATGTCTAATTTACTATCACAGCCACTATTAGTTTAATATCTTTCATTTCGCGTTTAACTTCTTTCCGAGATGAATTATAAATGTAGAGACGCACCTCAGCCAATAAAAGCTGCTCAAAATGAAATCCATATCCCAGAAACAAGTGTGCCGTCCAGGTTTACCGGTCTGTGGAGCCGTTGTAACTTTAACCGCGTAGGGCACGCCGGTGACATTAAATCCTTATCAGACGCGTGACGGTAGGTGACTTTGTTTTATTTGAATGTCAATTGGGTCTTAGGTGAGGCGAACCACCTTGTGATTTGCGGAGTCGTTCTTTTTCTGAGCTGTCCTCCTACGCCGCTGTCTCTTTCTCACCCCCCCCCTCAAAAATGCCCTTTTTTTCTTCCCAAGATTTGTTGCCATCATAAAAGTAATTTACGCCATTCTCCTATAATGATTTTTCGCTGCGGATGCCTACTTTGCAGGCGCCTGTCACGATTATCTGCTAGTGGAAAGCGAACAATAAAAATCTAATTTAAATCAATACTGTTTTGCTTGAATATATATACACGCGCGCGCATATACACTATGCATTTATTAGAAATATATTCCTAGTATGGTGAGTTATTATAGATTAGAGTAGGCAGAACTGGCTATCTTTCAGGTCTATAGTTATGCAGTTCTATGGGTTCGATTCCCGCATTGAATAAAACGCTTATGATAACTCGGAATTCGCTTCAAGTGTGGATCTCAGGCTAATTAATCCTTCTGTGCAAAAGATGATCGTAGAATGGTAAAGAAACTTATTGTTAATTTTTTCCCTCTTAATTTCAAATGCAAATTTTCTCCACTTTTTATTTTTTTAAGCAATTATTTTTATCAGTTTTTTAAGCAGTTATTGTAAAAAATATACTAATCGTTCAGTCTATAGCTAAAATTGCATTTCCTTATGTGTATGAATAGATAAAAAGTTCATTTGTAATATATTTAACACACAAAAGTTTATTAAGATTAGAAATAATGTATGCAAAATGCTTTCAACTATATTTTAATGTGTTGTTGAAATTATATAATCTTGAGCATTAATTTATACTATCACAATATATGCTAATTTATAATGTTATTATAGGCAAGTAAATTTAAGAATTTAGGTTAGGTTAATATTTATTGTGCAATATTTTTTGTAAATTATATCCTTTAATAAATGTAATTAATAAGCTCAAAATTGCATAATTAAACTTAAAAACCAATTTTGGATATAAATAAAATACAAAAAATTTATGAATAAAAATATTCCTATATCATGTGGTTGATTTTTTTTTCTTTCTATTTTCATTTAATAAAATTAATTAAATTTTTTAACAACTTCCCTCTAATCCTAACGTTTTAACGGGATTCTTAGTTCTTTTCTAACGAAATCCATTGTTTTCGGAGAGTAACTCTAAGAAAAGAATAGGTAGATTCAGAGTTGATGTGTGTGTGTATACTTTTCTAAGTCATGTGACTCTTGAAAAGCCTGGAGGCGTGGTCTGATGTCGTCACGATTACGTCATGGGTTCCCCATTCCTCATCCATCCAGACATCAGCTGTAGCTCTCTTGATCTCATCCTGGATGGGATTGTGAGACTACAAGACATTTTTTTTTTTTTTATCTCAATCTGTTTGTGTGTGGTGAATGCTTGTGGTTAGATGCTTCCGACTTGGCTTTATTTTTCTTTTCTTTTTCTCTTCGCTCTTCATCTTTCTTAAAATAGTTTGTAACACGGAAGATTTTTTCTCTTTGTACCAGTCGAAAAATATCCAGGATGCTTGGAAAAACGTAAAATTGCTTTTTATTGTATCGTTATCAGATTAACAGGGGCTCCAAAAATCTAAGATTAATAAAGATTCAGATATACATTGCAATTATTGGAATTCCTTTTCCGTTATTAACCAAATAATTGTTCAAATTGAAAACAATGAACATAAATGTTTATATTAAATAATAAGAAAACAAAATTATAATGTGAAATAAATTTATTATTAGAAAAATATTTTTATATAAATATTAGCGTATAATAAAATTTCAAAAGTTGTTAGAAATGTTGTCATTTATTTTTTTTTATGCATTTGTCTTTAATTTTAAATTTATCACTTACTTTTTATTTTCTTTAAAAAATCTCTTAATATCGCATAGTATAGGCATCAATTATGTAATTACTAGAATCTATCGAAAAACAAAATATTAATGAAAATTCATTTTATTTATTTTTGTATTTCTAATGCCCTGCTACTTAAGATATTATATATAGCCTAAGTGGGGCGGAAGTGAGTAGTGGCTGTGCCGCCGTTGCCCCGACAGTGATCGGGAGTTTGTAATTTAGAAGCGGAGACCAAGCAGATGACCCTGACATTTGCCTTGCCACCTCTAGAAATATCGTTGAGGACATTGCAACCGCAACATATTTTACGTGACCAGCCAAATTAATAGAAGTATGGCTATCATTGTCACAATTCAGCTAAATAAAAATCACTAGCCAGATTTCTCTTATAATATTACATTTCATTTAGTTTTGTGGTAAATGTTTCACTTTCTGGATCTGGGTTCAAATCTTGTCATGAATATTTAACGATATCTCCCTATTTCCGATCAAACCCCGACGAACTGACAACCGACTGGTCCCAGCTTTTGGTCTGTTGTTCTGTAACTCCTAGGTTCGAATCCCAGTTTGGGCTACAGTGATTTGAAATCGACATTAAAAATATAGTTTCCGGTCTAATCTGCTCTCGTATACAAAATTCCTTATGTAGAATGGCAAACCTGTTAGTCTTAAGTTTAATTGAGCTGTCATTTGAATGCTTTGCATTTAGTTCATAGGCTCGATTCCAAACTTCCGGTGTAGATTCCTGTTGCTGTCCCGAATTTATTTTAAAAGGAAGGTGAATATTTTAAATGGTTACCTAAATTTTTACTTCGTGCAAACAAAGGAAGTTGTAAACTACATAAGCTCTGAACATGAGAAATAATGTTACAAATTATGTTCTAAGCCATTCCACTGATATGCAATGTTTGGGGAATGATTATCCGAGATGACTCTCGAAGCATTAACATTTCAAAACAGATTGGAATTCGAAATATCTTATGACTATTTATAAGATCATATATCTTATATTTACAATTCTGATGTACCCATTTTTCATCCCTATAAAAATAGCTCGTAAGCATGACAACTTCGAGATTCTAACCACAATTAATACGAACCAGTTCATTTGCATTTACACGCATTTGGCAACAAAATCGTGTAGTGGCCGTTTTCATAGCGTTATTTTAACGACGTCACTGCTTCTTTTGTTACTTTGGTGTCATGTCTCTTTGATTTGACAGTTTTTTCTTTTTTATTCGCACGTATAAATATCCCTCTTTTTCGATTTGATTTGTTTATTTATTTCTTCCTTTGTCGACCTTTCTTTCTTCAATTCAGCCGCGACAAAATGTTTTTACGGGTCACAAATGAAACCGATTTTTGCTGGAAAAAATGCGGAAATGCCTTTTTGAATGTAAATGAAGGCATACATATCTGTGTTTATTGTTTGTGTATTTATGTCTGTTGAATTGTTTGTTACTTCTTTGGGAAAACTTTTCAAATACTGTACTTTGATATGGATTGCCGTAAATTAGTTCAGTTTTCTACACATTTTTTTATTTTAATTCAGTTTGTTTCCCCCTTCAGAATAGATAAATGAAAACTGTTGCTTTCGGCAGCAGCTTATGAGTTCGATTCCGTATCAGGGGTGATCCGAAATCCACTTTAAATTGTAGATACCGGCTAAGTTAACCCTCTTTTCCAAAGTATTATACATCATCACATGAACAAAAGTTTCATATAAATTTTTTATTTTTTTTTATTTTACGCTACATCGTTTGTTTACTAAAAATTGGAAAATGAATTATAAAAAAAATTAAAATTATTAAAACCTAATGCGAAAGAACATTATTATTTACTAAACAAAAACGATTGAATAATAAATATTTGTTAAAAGGGAACATTTTGTTGCTTGTAGTGAATAAATATTGAAACCAAGCGACCATTTATATATATATATATATATATATATATATATATGTGTGTGTGTGTGTATATATATATATATATATATGTATGTATGTATATGTAATTAGTTTTCTTTCTCTCTCTCATTTATATTAGCACAACCAATTAGTAGAAACCTAATCTAAATGAAGTCTTCTCTTTATTGTATAAAGCATTTTAATGAGGTATTCAAAAATATAATCTAAGTCTTGCTGCGTGCATAGTAGTTAAAATATTAATGATTAATTAAGAAAAATTTCTTACCAGTAATAATTATGCTTGTATTATCTTTCCCACATACGCACTATAGTAATGAACAGGGATAGAGTCACGAATGCACACATTATATTAATGGTTATGTGCAGAATGCATCCATATATGTTATGCGTGCGTTAAATTATGGGTATCTCAAATCAGAAACGTGAATTTCGCTTATAAAATTTCATTCTGTAATTAGTAAAACATTTTTCTGAATCTATTTGACTAATTATATGTGGCGAAAATAATTTAATTTAGAATATATTGTAGTTTTAGAATTACACACATTTTTTGCTATTGAAGTATACAGAGATAAAAATGAAGAAACAATATATGTTTTATAATTAGTCAGAAATTAATAGTTATAGTAAATTTGTTAGAAAAACAATTAAGAGAGAATTCATTTTGGTAGAATGTGTGTAGATAATCATGCTCATATCCGGCTATAAATTCATGAGAAAAATAAACTTCCGATTTATCAATCAATCAATCAATGATATATTAACTTTAATACAAATTAGTTTACTTATCAATTTTATCAATCTCGACTGCACTGACATTTCTCGATCTGTTTCAAATTGGGGATAATTACCAGAAACTGGTCAATTTTTACCGAATTATGATTTCAAAAAAATATGTTTACCATCTGATTGCATTAAATATGCGTTTCTATGTATTATTTTTTAAGTTCATATTTTCATAACTTATATTATTGTTTTTTATTTTTTTATTTTTTACAGTTATTAGAAAATGGTGAAATAAGTGCACATTGTGTCTGATTTGTCTTATGTGTTAATCTGCTTTTCTGTCGTAATTTATACTCAGAAATTGGAACATCGAGTTTGTATGAAAACATTAAATGTCCACTCAAAATAGAGGAAGTAAAAATGAAATAAATATTAAAGAATAATAAAATGAGAGAACTAATGATCCCAACTTGGCGAAACTAAATATCGGACTTTTTAAAAACTAGCGGGATAATTCATAATCCGTCATTACCTTTGGCGGAAAGAAGGACAAGACAGATTGCAATCGGGGTGAGAAACACTGCCCATGGTCCTTTTGTTTTCCTGGGATGCCAAAATACGGGTGATGAGTGTACGGAATGTAACATTTCTCGCCAATCCCGTGAGACAAAAGGAAGAAAATTCATGCCAAGTAGCAGGGGAGGGAGGAGAACGAGAGAAATTATGATCTTTGCTTATGACGTGCTTTAGGTGAATAGGTTCGTGGATTTTGTGGTGAGTGACCCAGAAAGATGCATCTTTTTTGGAATTGCTGTACTAATGTGAGCTGGTTTTTAAAACGATATCGATGACAAATATCGACGACAATCGTCGCTAAGCCGGATGTGAATCTATTATTTTGAGGCTTTGAATCGTAACAGTGTGTGTAGTTAAAGCATCACATATTCTTTGTTTATGTATTCAATGAAAATAATGGAATAAATCTGTTTGTTTCCTCGCCATATTCTTAAGGTATTAAAACATATTTATTTTCTCTTTCCAGTGATAAACTTTTTCATTTCATAAATTTCTAAAATAACATAACAAACTTAAATAATTAATTATTTTATACATTATTAAAATTTATAAATCTTAAAATTATAATAAATAAAAAGTTTCATAACTTAAACATTTTATGATTCATCATCTTTTTTGTAAAACATTCTTTTAACCTTTTTAATGTTAACTAAAATAGTTTATTTTTAAACTATTTTGTACTTAATTGTTTATTATATCCTATTTTAAAATATTGCACGCGCGCGCGTATAAATTTTGCATGATTTTTTTTAACCACTAAGCATTTTAACGAAACTGGAGTAATATTTCCCATTTCAATATTAAGTTTTTTTGAAAAAATAAAAGTATTGAAATGTGAAATTTATCATAAAATAGGATTAATCATATAGTGGCGGTTATCAAATCAATATTATATTGGCAAAATACTGCCTTATGAAAAACCAGCCAAATGAAATCGAAAAGTATTTTATTTTTAAATTCAATTATTTAAAAAAATGGTTATTATAATTATTCTCTAATTTTAATCTCGTAACAGTGATTGAATCTTTTTGACTAAGATCAAGATTAGCAAAAAAAAAAAGTGATATTCTTGATTTCAATCATTTCCAGAAAATATTTCACTAATTATTTTCCCATTTCAATCTTTCCGTATCTGTTAACTCCTTTGGAAATCCCGTTTCTGTTGCATCACAATGGGGCGCCATCTGTCGAGAGCAATCGTCACTCAAAATTGCCCTTTAGTAAAAAAAATATTAATAAATAAAACCTAGGAGGAGCTATGGCACATTTTCGTGTGATTGACAGGCCGGCGGAAGTGGCGCCCTCCACCGACATCTCCAAGAGGCTCTCTTCATTCAAACTGCGCGAAGATCCGTCCGAAGGAAAATACCCCTCCGTCCGCGTGGAGTAATGCAGCTACGTTTTGGCACGGAATTTCAGGAACAGTTGCATTTTGTTTCTTTTCTTTTTGTTCTCTCTGCCTCCAGTTTGTCTAGGAATAGCGAGAGATGTGGCGGGATTTAAATTTTCCCGGACCTTTTCAAATTGCCGGCAGGATGATGCTTCTACCTATGGCAAAAAGGGTGAGTGGTTAATCAAGCGTTTTTGTTTTTATTATTCAGTTTTCGTTTCTGTTTTACTGTATACATCTTTATCATATTTCGCAATAGATTGAGACTTAGAATTTTAAACTCTTGCTTCATTTTGATTTAGATTTCTAATATCTCGTGAAAAAAGTTTTTTTTTAACCACTTTACTCCAGAATTCATTAATTTTAATTTTGATTAATATTTTTATCTTTTTCAATTAATTTTAATTCACTCCTTACATGCGACCAAAGATAGTTTTTTATTTTTTTTATTTTTTATTTTAATACATACAATTGGTAATGAATAAATCCAGACAAAATAAATCACTTAAGTAAAACTTGATTAGAAATTTAAAGATTTGATTAATAAGAATAAAATTAAATTTCAGTTTAAATAACCGATTTCTAAATAAAATCGTTTGAATGTTTTGATTTTAGCTTAGTGATTTATTTTATTGTACATATTCTAACTAAATTTTATTTTTCTTAAGAAATTGGAGATTTCTTTGAAATTTTTTTATTTGATTTAAATTATTATATCGTTTCTAAATTATAATTTCATTTCTTTTTTAAGAAATTTTAATTGTTTTTTCCACAAAAGTTGTTATAAGTTTTAACTGTTATCGTTTTTCTATTTGTTAATTATACATCAAAAGTTTAAAATAATTTGTTTGATAATCTATGATTATTTATTTCAAGTTATACTGATTACAGATGATAAATATCTAACGCAATCACATTAAGATTATATTTGTAATTTTTTGTTTATAATTCTCATTCTTTTGAAGCGTGATGACTACAAATATTAAACTACAAATGTTTGATAAATTGGAAAGTAAATATTAAATATGTGCTTGTGGCAAAATATTTTATTGTAATAGTTATAATATAATAAAATTGATAAAAATTTGCATACATTTATTTTTCCTTATTTAAATTTCCCTAATAATTTGATGATTTAATTTTTCAATAAATATATGATGTATTTCAAAGACTATTTTGTATAAATTCTTTAGCTAGGTGGCTTTAATAACACTTTTGTTTGACATAAGTTTAGATACGATAAGGAATTTTGTACTTATTTTTAATTTGGACGCCAATTGCCTTCAAGATAATATTTAAACGTAGCTGGGAGACTTTCCCGGTAAACGCATAATTAAATGATATAATGAGGTTTTCTTATTTTTATATCCCCGGTATAAAAAGGCAAGTAAAATCACTAACAAGTCAATTAAGTTTGATTATGTTTTCTCTCGAGAAGTATGTAACTGGATGACTGAAATTATAATAGAAGACTATCATTAATATTAATTTATTGATTTATATCCATTTTTATTAGTATTTATTGCAAATATTCCTCATACGAATAATTTCCTTTTACTTATTTGTCATTGAAAGTGCTAAAGTTCATTCAATAAATTGTTCGTTAAAATTCTTATTTCGTTTTAAATGTTTTCCTAGCTTAAAGTAAATTACATTTTATAAATGGCAAATATTCGGCAATTGAAAATTTTTTAATAATTTTATAAATTACCAAAACATTCTCAGTTTTAAATGAAAAATAATGAGTTCGAAAAAAAGGAAAATTATTGAATCTTGATTTATAAATGAATATTAAAAAATAAATTTTATAATATTTATATTTAAAAAATTTCTAAATTTTTTACAAACATGTTTCATGTGTTTAATTACTGCCTTAGAGATAAAAAATACTCTAATTTTTGTATGACGTTGAATTTTTTCTTTCTTTTTTCTTTTTCTTTTTTTTTTAAACCTTAAAAAATAGAAGCTATCTAAACAAGCACATCATTTCATTTTATATAAAATTTTTAACCGTGTAATTAATATTTACATATTAATTGTAGTTTGATTTTTCAAACACTTATTGCCATTAACACTATGATACTAAGGATATTTTTACGGTCATGTGAATAAAATAAAAAAAAAGAATGTTAAAAATCGTTTTCAATAAATTATATTAAAAAATCGTTTGGGTACCACTAGCTGGAGTAATAGAGATCAGCATTATAACCGTTTACAATTAGATATTTGCATATGACGTCATCGTGTCCTCCCTGGTGAAATTACTTATTTTCTTGAGGGAAATTGAAAATAAACACGAGTTACAGTTCATCTTGTGAAATGCATGCTGAAATGAAGAGAAAATGAATTAGAATTGCATATGAATATATACTTATTATATTAAAAAAATAATAACATTTCTGTTTATACATTCGATTTTTGTTGATTTCAAACAGTTTTTGCTGGAACGTACAGAAAACATATAAACAACGGCTACGTTTTTCATCCTTAGTTATTTTCTTCTCGAAGTAAAAGTATCTAATTATTCATTGAATCATCAATATGTCTGATTTTAAATGGAATATTAAAAGAATTCCGAACATTCCTTTCATTTTGTATAAAAAATTTTTTAACAGTGTAATTAATATTTAGATATTAATTATAACATTGACATTTTTCTAACATTAATCCCTAATAAAATTAATTTCATGCTTTAAAGGATTTTTACTCTCGTGTAAGTAAAATAAAAAATATTAAAAATTGTTTTCAAAGAACAATATTCCGCCTGGATTCCAGTGGCTGGGTAAAAGTGAATATGTTCTTTTCTACATTATACCGTTTACAATTATATCATTCAACCACTGAATTATCAATATAGGTCTGATTTTAAATGGAATATTAAAAGAATTCAAGAATTCTTAACATTCCTTTCATTTTGTATAAAAAATTTTTAACAGCGTAATTAATATTTAGATATTAATTATAACATTGACATTTTTCTAACATTAATCCTTAATAAAATTAATTTCATGATTTTAAGGATTTTTACTCTCATGTAAGTAAAATAAAAAATATTAAAAATCGTTTTCAAAGAACAATATTCCGTCTGGATTCCAGTCGCTTTGTAATAGTGAATATGTTCTATTCTAAATTATACCGTTTACAATTATATCATTCAACCATTGAATCATCAATATAGGTTTGATTTTAAATAGAATATTAAGAGAAAGACAAGAGGAAACAATGCGCGATAATTTTGAGCTTTGTGTGTCGCGTTTCGCCATTCGCATAATTCCAGCATAAATCTCTATTTAATCACGCGTCCGCTTCGCATAAATACCTCGGGACTGGATTTACGATATCCTTTATTTTTTTAGTGATATTTATCCACTTATTTATTTTTTCGAAATTTATTCAGCGAGCCCGGCATTTTAATCGACTGCCTCAGTACTTTACGAGCCAATAAACCTTATAAGTATCATTAAAGAAGTGGTGTTCCGGCATTTTTGCTTGGTGGAGATGCGTTGTTCCACCCACAACCCTTGCAATTACTGAAGAGGCCAAGCCTGTGGTATGACTGAGGTTTTAAAATTAGGTGAATGATCGGCGAAGACAGGCATTGCCTTTGATCGAATATTCTTCGAAGACTGGTTTGGACTTGTCAGAAACTCATAATCCGAAAAACAGTTTTTGTGAGGGTGGATCTTAATTTTATGTCTTTCTGTCTAGTGATAGCTTCTCTTATTAATGACTAATAAATTTATGAATTTTTTTTCCCTTTAAAATGATGTGTTTTGTTCAGGGACTGAAACTTTGTTTCCTGTTTTTATCGGAAGAATTATTTTGAAATTTTTCTTGAATATCTTAGTTTCCATTAAAATTCTTTTAGTTTCCATTAAAATTATTTTTTTTCTTAGGTGCCTTAAAAAATTTTTAATTTTAGCTTAAAATTTTTTCTTTTTTTTAAATTTTTGCTAAAATATTCAATTTATTAAAAAGATTGCAACGTTTAGCATAAGTTGCTATATTACTAAAGGTTTTTATTTTACTTGCCTGTTGTAAGCTTTTCAGAGAAAAATTGTGGGACAAATTAATATCACTTTTGTTCTAAAAATAATATCCCTTTTGTTCTAATATATAGTGAAATAGTTACTTCCTTTTTAACAATGGTTTCTATTCGTTATAATTTACAGAAAAATAATGAATGATCTGTCTCAAAAATTGAAATCGAAATTTCAAATTGAAATTGATATAAATGTATTTTAAAGTGGTAACTTTTAAAGACATAAACTTTATGTCTATTTACGTAGTAATCATGATTTTTTTTTTTTAATTTTTTTTTATAAATCTTATTTTTGAATATGTTGTATATAAAATATATACAATATTCGAAGGTTCTTTTTATACATGAAGCTCATAAAATGTGTATCTCTTGGAGGAACTTTTTGTTCTATAATATACTGTATTTAAAAAAAAAAAAAAAAAAAAATGGTACTTATAAAACAAACTTGGACTCAGGTATTGGAAAAAAAATTGAAACACCAACCAAAATGTTCAAATTCTTAAGTAAAAAATGCTATGCAATGTATATTTTCGATTTGCCTGATTAATTCTAGCCTATTATTGGGCGTAAATGAAGCTTCAGCATATTCCTTGAGTTATACAATATTTTAAGACTTTTTGTTATTATTTTTCACAAAACTTCATTTTTCCGCATTCATCATCTCTGTAACCTTTCCATCTAATCGCATTATTATTTTTTTGGCTATCTAAAAGAGATACATTGGCGATCTTGTGTTTTGATTAAAGTTACAAAGTTGTAAAGGCTGGTGAAAGTTTCATCTATTATTCTGCGGTCAGTGAACTTATCTATGTAAGGAATGAAAATAGAGTGATTTTGATATCTTTCGCGAAGAAATGTGCTCTTGCGCAAGAATACTTGATGAGCCGTAACCGATTTTTGAAGGAGCGTGCGGGACCAATTTTCGAAATCGAATATGCGAACGGCTGAATTCGCTGGTAAATGCCTTGGAATGGAATATATAAATCGGTCTTTCATCCGGCCTAGCTTCATACTTTTGTTTACGATTGTGACTTGCATACAACATTTTATTTTGACGAAAAAATAAATAAATAAATAAATAATAGAAGAAACCTTAATGTTTCTATTTTCATGATGAGGACTAAAAAGTCCTCATCATGTGCAAAATTTAAAAGAGTCATCAAATATTTCTGGTTGATAGTTTTAAGTACATACAAAGTCGCCAACATTACGTAACAAATGTGTGTGTGTTTAATTTTTTTTTTTTTTTTTTTTTTACTTACTATTTAAGTTAGAAAGCTTATTCTTTTAAACTTATTAATTTAAGTACATATATATGAATATTCATGCAAGAACAAATTTTTATTTCTTTTTTTAATTTAGTGTATTTTCTTCCCAACAAATAATATTTCTGTAGTTATTCATTAATTTTTAAATCGGGTGTTCACTTTTGCACGTTGTGATTTTAATGTTTTGCGTATAATTACACAATTTTAAGTTTTGCTAGTTGATTTTTTGATTTGGTAACAAATTCTATCTTATATTCTTTTAAAAGGGTAAAAATACTAAAGTAAAAATAAATTAATAATACTCTACTATTATTACTTTTATTTCTTAAAAATGAAATAAAAAAATGTTTCCCATCACTGCGAAAAAAATTTTTCTGCTCAGTTTTCTATTACTGTCCTTAAAGTTCTATTTGAGCATTATTTTTGTTAATACGTTGTTTATAAATTTCATTGGTGCAGGCGGGCTCCTTCTAAATATACAAATTGGCGACATCGTTGACGCCAGGACTTAAGGGGAGAGGAACCGAGATATTTTCTCGTGGATCAATGGGTTTGGGTTCGCGTAGAGGGGGGAGGGGCGATCCTCAACGGAAGCGATAGAACGGTAATTGTCCACGTTCTCTAAAAAGGGTTTAGTTCTGCTACACCGAGAAAGATGCGTTTGTGAAAAAGGTAATGTTTCAAGCGAGGGACGAGGAGAAGGTCTCCCAACCATCGGTCATTACAATCCATTTGCCCGCTGTATATCACTCCTGTGGTCACTGAAGCATTAAGACTCAGCTGGATTCGTATGCAAACTTCGCATTTTCTGGTAATTTTGATTACGCTTTTTAGTATTCAACGGCAACTGTTTTTTTTTTTTTTTCCCCTTGCTTGTGAATGTGTATAGCTCATGTTTTGATCATTATTTTAAAAATCATGAAAAGGCTATATGGGAAAGAGGTGTATAATTTAGATTTTAATTTTATTTGGTTATTTATTATTATTTTCTTTTTTTATCCTTTGGAAAAAATCTAACTTTTGAACAGTTTTGATTTCGATTAGTATTCTATCACCGTCTGGTATTTTTTCCTGCATATTTTTTTTGTCGACGAGTTCAGATGCATTGAATTATTCGTTTGAAAGAAAATTGACTTAATGGATATTTGAACTTCGTACGTTTAGCTAACCAAAGCCTTTTTTTTTTTTTTTTTTAACAAAGAAATTGTTTATTGTAATAAAAAATTTAAATAGTTGTTCAACAACTTTAATTATGTTATTCTTTATTTGAATTATGTCCATAATTAATAGAGAGAAAATTAAAAAATTTAAATTATTTTGTTTTTGCTCCAGACAGATTACAAGCTAAATTTTCAATCTGAAACTTCATTATTTAAATTTTCGCTTTTATTTTTCCGACATATTTATAGTATATAATACTATAAACTTTAAGATCCTATAAGAAACTAATGTAGTTGGATGAAATATGATTTATGTTGTTGACTTAACCACTTCAAGAAGAGTTAGGGTAAAAGAATCTCATCTGCGAAATGTAGTCAAATTAATCCTTTTTATATCATAATTTTTAATAATAATAGCGTAAGCATTTACATAAATACCACCTCAAACAGTAAAGTTTTATGATTTCATTAGCTTCAGCAAGAAAATTCTCTAACGCATTCAAATCAGTGTCTAATTATGCTTATTTTCTGTCACATGATCTGATGACAGTTACAAGACATTGAGAAAGAATGTCTTAATTGCCGTTCACTAAAAGCAAATATCCGTAAAAGTGGTTTATTGTTGTCGCCAGATTCGCACGCGGTGACTTATGTCAAGTACGGGGAAACGAAAGGGTTTCGCTTAGGTGTTGCGCGTTATTGGTCACTTTTCTGAGAAAAAAAGAAGGAAAACAATGCCTTTGGTGTTTTTTGCCGCTTTCTGGATTGGTTCCTTAATTATCGATCGTATCTTGATGATGGCATTGGCAAGTAATTTTAGTTCAACCACCATGATCCATCTTTTTCTGTCAAAACAGGGCCATTACCGAAGTAATCTAAGAAAATATATTTTGACTGGGTGATTAATAATATGTGGGACAAACGTCACAAGCAGTTTGTCCGTAGGCTTAATTAAGAATATTTTTTAAGCCATGAAGTTGCTGCATAATTGATTTATTTCTTACAATCAGTTAATTTGTAAGAATGTGTTTTATTCTGATTTATCTGGGAGTTATATAAACTTTAGTCTTTAATTAACAATGATTTATATGTTTATGTCTGTTTTTCATTGGTTTCTATAGAAATTTCAAATCTTGACAAATAAAAAAAAAATTACTGATTTTTTTCTAGTTTTTGTTAACCATTTTTCCGAATAACTTAATTTTTCCTTTAAAAAAAAAAAAAAAAAAAAAAAAAAAAAAAAAGTTTTTCTGTTCATAAACGGGGGGGGGGGGGGGTTGTAGTTTCTGTAAAAACTTTTACATACTTCTAAGCATTTTATATTTAAAAACACTTAAAAAAATTGGAAATTAAAGCAAATAACCTGACGTTTTTCTCGATAAAGGAAATTATGCTTCTGATTTTTAAATGAATTCAAACTAGACTAATTTTTTAGTAGAATAATATTGATGTATATGATTAATGAGTGTTAATGTAAATTTGAAATTACCTTATATTTTTTTTTTATATATTTGAAATTTGAAAGCACAAACTATTAATTAAAAAATGTACAAACGATAATAAAAATTCCTTTTTTTGAAAAAACAGAATTTTTATATGAAAAAAAGAATGGCATCTATATATTCTTGTAATTATGAAATGAATAAATTCCACTACTAAAATTATAGTAGTGAACTTTTATAAAGACATTTTCTTTTGCCCTTTAAAAAAAACCATGTTCTTAATGGAAGAAAAAAGCGAGATTTCGGTAGCGACGATGCACAAAAGGCGAAAACGCCTTCACACCTTTCTCCTTCTGCTCATAAAACGCGGACCACCTTACCCCCTTCACCCCTTCCGTGCCCCTGATGAGAAACTAATGAAAGGAAATATCCCAGATGTTCGTGATCAGAAAGCGCACGTGAGTGTAGGAGGATCCAAATAGGAAGAATGAAAGAAATTAAAAAGAAAGAAAGAAAAAAAGTCATCTCGAATCGTTCACGCAGGCGACCATGATGTGGCAACTGATTATGACCCTGTTTCCCACGGTGAGCTTCAGGTAAATTCATCTTCTCTCCCCCCTTCTTGGTACAAGCATTAAGATGCTTGCATCTGGCCCGCGTGACGCACCGGGTATCACCCCTCACCCTCTGCGTTCGCCTGGAAGACAATGGGAGAGATAAAAGGCTAAATGAGAACGGAACGTAACATCACCGTCGGTGGAAATCGTCTGAAGGGGGTGAGCAACTCTAGCAGCAAATGTATCTGCTCTGAATGCGCCCCAAAGTTAGGTTAGGAGAGGGTACTCCTTATTGTTGTCCTTGCAATGCCATTCGGGGTGGGAAAAGGGCCTCCACAGAAAAAAAAAATAGGACAGATGTCGTTGGGGTTATTTTGGGATTGTTAGAAACAAGGCTCATGCCGCGGATCAGAACAGTTATTGGTTTGTTATTATGGGCCTGTTTTGTACCTTCCCAGTTTGTCCCGTCTTTGTTCCAGAAAGCTGTTGACCCGAAATTAGACCGTGTTTAAAAGAATTAATTATTTTTTAATGAATCAATGATTCAGAAATTAAAATTTTCTATGAATTTGATGATTAACATTTTAACACGATGTTTGTTTAACGAATGTTATTTCATTTGCTGATACATAATATGATTTTGAATTTCTTCTCCATACAGGTAACTAGATTTGGAATTAAAATCAATTTCAAATCTACGCATCGCAGTCAATCGACTTTGATTATGAAAACAACTGGATTCAAATGTTATGGATCCCGAAAATACACTTTTCTCGTTATTTAATTTGTAGCTGCAATTTTTTGTTGTAATGTTCCTAGCTATAGGAGTGGTGATGCCTGTAATATACTTTCTTTCCTTCTTTAAATGATTATCAAATAATCACAATGAATGTATGCATCCCCCTAAAAAGAGCTGTCAATCTGGTGGCATAACGATGTTATTGCGCTGGTTTCGGGCTTCAATAATTCGTGGGTTTGGATCTTTTCCCTGTTACGGGATACTCTTTAAATTGTATATTCCAGTCTGCTGCTTAGCCCTGGTGTGTAAAAAGTAACTGTTGAGCGACAAAATAATTTGCATTTTATTTTCAGTTCTGAGCAAAGTAATTAAATATATTTAATGTTTAGTATTCAATGTTTGGATGATTGTGCTGAACAAAAAAAATGTCAAGAAAAGGATGTAGTATTAAAAGAAACAGGCATGTTTCCATATCTTATATTTATTTGCAATAGACATTCCAGCTTAGAAATAATGTACAATTCTAATAAATATTTTGCTCCTAATAGAGAGAAGTTATTTTCGTTAGTAATTCCCCAAATAATGTTGAATATTGATACATTGTCATTTTTGGTAAGCATTGGAAAATGTTTCCTTTTCGATATCGATATGAATCAACCTGGGAGCCATAATTCCGTTTCGCTTCAGTGTCTGTGAAGATTGATTGCTTCAAGACTTAGTCGAACTCTTTACTCCTCGTGCTTTTATCTGCCGAATAGTGTGGCAACCACCAATGGCTTGGCGAACCTGGTCGGGGAGAGCCCGCTCATAATCTGGAGACCGACAAGTATTCTGCAACCGGAAATGAGGTTTAATTGCTTGTTAATCTGCTAGCGAAAGACTGGGCAACCTTCATTAAGTCCTTAATAAGTACACCTCGAATTTTTTCCCCCTCTCCCCATGTCTGGAAGCTACCTGTAAAGTCACACAGGAAATGGTTTAAAACGAGTAGGGGGTGGACACTCCCGCACCCCACCCTCCAGAACTAGTTTCTTGATGACAGAAGAAAACAAAGAAATGGCACTGCTTAACTCTGAGGTACAGGGGGGTGGGAGGGATGATTCTCATTTAGATGGCACAACATCCGGGCTGCTTTGGGTTAATCAAATGTCTCACCTTTCAGTTATGGGCTTAATTACCTGTGACCTTGGAAGACAGGCTCGACGGAAGAAACGTGTCATTTTCTTTTCAAGAGGGGGTGAGGGGGTTGTTGGCTTTAACTTAATCTCTGGTGGGGGGTTGGAGCGCCAACTCCCTCTCTCGGTGATGGAAATAATTAAACACTCGTCAAGGACAACTGTGCGAATACTGTTGGAAGAAAATGGTCAGCACCTGGATATTTGAAAAGACTGTAATTCGCCAAGACGCGACGAAAGGTTGGATCTGTTGAGAAAATAGCATCGGTTGAGCTTCTTCGATTGACAGATCGCGTGCTCTGACAACGGGTCATTTTTCTCACCTCCTAAGAAGCACTGTCAACAGTGGTTCCGCTACGATTCCTTTTTCACTAATGATTTATAAACACTGGTTACGCGTACGTGTCGAAACGCACTAAGTTTAAGCAAATGCGTGAATTCTAATGATCATGCTCAGCAGGTATATCTTTAAATGCCACCATTCATCATTCATGATCATTTCGAATGTTTTCAACATTCAAATTCAGTGGCACCAAAATGGATAACTGCTCGGTCTTGTTTTGTCATGGCATCCAAGCGTATCTATTTTCCATGATTATATATCTATAATTTTGAAACTGATGTTCGAGCGAGATTTTATACTGTAACTATCTTTTAACTATTAACTGTATGTCAAAGTGTAATATGTCTTAAGCAAAATTATTCATCCGTCTCTTCATTCGCATGGAATGAATTACTGTTGTTAAAAATGCCCTTTTCCTTAATTCACACTAGACATTCCATTATACAGAAACAACAACCTTCCTTAAAGCAATTTTATGTTGTTAATTTGATTTTGAAATTTAATTTCGGTAAAAATGTTGTACACGTGTCTATTCACTATTATGATTCACCGATATTTATTTGTGATTCGGAAATTTCTTTTTTCTTTTGGGGTTAAAAAATTTAGTTAATTGCCAGTAATTATATTTATGTTTGGATGCCTTAATATAATTCCATATACAAAAAAATATTTTTTCAGTGATGTGATATTAATGATGCCGAGTGATAACGTTTTTATGGTTCTTATAAATTTTAGAAAAATTTCTCATAAATTATTCTAAAATTTAGAAGAACCATATAAAAGTTATTCAAAATATAAGAAAAAATACGAGTGAAATGTAAGAGGAGAAAAGAAAGGTTTTCCTAGCGCTGTCTGATCATTCTCCTAATGGCTAAAAGTTCCTGAAAATAGTCATTGTTAAATTAGTTAGAAAGTGGCAGTTATAACGAAAAGTGACTAAGTTCTTTTGCAATGGAAACTTACTTCATGTGATTTTCTGAAATGCTTAGTAATTCTTGAGTGTTATCATTTAAAGTTATTTTTAAACATTATATTTCATCCATTATTTTTAGGTAGAATATACATGTACCTTTGATTATCGAGGTAATTTATAAAAAAGGAAAAATAATATAAAAATGGAAATATAGCATTTTCATTAAAGTGGATTCATTTTATACAAACAGAATCTGTTTATATTTTATTTATTTATTTTTTTACCGATCTATCCCAATCAAAGCTATTTTAATAAATGAAGTTCTATTTCACTTATTAATTTTAATAGTATATATTTTGTTGATGTAAATGAACTATATCATTCTAAGTTTTGAGTACGTTAATGAAATATAAAGAAAAATTATGCAAAATGCGAAGAAATTCCGCTTTCTTAGTTGTTCTGGTAAAGGTTTCCTTAAAGCTTATCACCGTGCATTATTTTTAGTCATTAAAGGATAAAAACTACAAAATGCGGAAGAAATGCGAAAAAGCACGGATGTGATTTCTGATAGGGCGGGTCAACTTCGTGACCAGTAGTGGGTGTACATTCGATAGAATAGCTAATCTTCCTCACTTTCACGGGGCCCCCATTGTTCGCTTTTTAATAGTTAATCCTAATTTCTGTGATAGATTCGTGCATTTTCCCACGCTTTCCGATTTCGAAAGATAGCATTTGTTAGTTTTCCAAATGGCACAGTTCTCTCTAGGAATTACTGTCTTTTTAACTGGTGTCTTTCTTCCTGGACAATGGATCGTTGATTACGATGAATTTCACCTGACTGAGGTTTTGGGTATAAAAAGATGATGAAAAATGTTTTGTATTTGTGCAACTCAACCTCCCTACTTTCTTCTGTTATAGTGCGATGTGTAATCGAGTCTTTAGGAAGTCTGATAGGATAACAAGAAGTCTGTTAGGTCAAAACAGATAAAGAAATTTATAATCTATCATCAAATTAATAGATGACTTTCATCTATTGTGCTCCTTTTCTCTAATGTGCTTGCGAACGTGAATAAAGGCCCGCCCATGTTGATTTTTTTTTTTTTTTTAATTTTTTTTTCCTTCTATGCATTACGCTTTTAACGAAATTCTTATAGATTGAAAAGTTCCCATCTATTATATTGATATTAATGTCTCATAACTGTGGGTTTAAAAAGATGTTAATTTGAATTACTTGTAGTTTGGTATCAAAACATCATATTTGTATAACATTCTTTCTTCCGTCATTGTTTAATATTTTAATGCTTAAGTGACATTATTGCATAATGAATTATTTAGCTACACTGTATCATTTTAAGGTAAGAATCGATGAAATTTATGAAGGTATTTGTAGTGTCTTAATTGTTAATTTAACATGTTCTGACAGAAAGAAATTTTATTTAATGGCCTCTTATTCTCTAAAAATAACATTTTAAGGATATTGCTTCTTATAAATATTTAGTTAAGCTGATTCCTTAATTCAGTATTTTTGTTAGTGTCACTGTAACATTAATTGCTTCTAAAGATTATTTACTTAATTTTTTTTTCAAGTGAAAGTTCTTTTTTCTCTGCTATAAATGCTAAAACCTCTCTTTGTCTTACTGAAAAACATTCAAACGCCTATATTTAATCATATTTGAATGTTCAATGAATTTGTAGCTTTACTTTTTTGCTATAGTTGGAAGTATTCAGTATATCTCTGTGGTTCCAATATTGCATGTGAAGGAAGACCTCTAATAAAAAATTGAGATATTACTAAGCTTTATCCTCCCCCCCCCCTGTAAATGCTAATTCGTAATATTATTCAGCTTCCTGTATGGGCTAATCTATTTCATTTAATTACAGTGTTTTGATATTCAAACACAATAAAAGTTGCTGCTCTAATAATATTTTAAAACTACGAAACTTAAGGAAACTACTTTATTAAGAAAAGCAATGATTGGCATTAAATATTTCCAACTGTAATTTTTGCATTTTTCTATACTAGGAAATGAAAAAGAGTAAAGTAAGAACAGCACACAGAAGCAAGAAACAATCGAATTTTTCATTTTTTTTATTTTCCTCTTTTATATAATAAAATCACTAAGGCAGTAGAGTTTAGGGGAAGAACTGCAGCCAACACGATTATTACATAGGTGGTTAAGGAATATTCGGTCTCCTCTCTCCAAAGAAACCTACAATTATGGACAGATGTTGAACTATACAGAGGGAAAAGGCAGGAGATGTATCTGTAAAATTCCCATTCGTCCACGTATAACAAGAGAAAGAAAAAAATCTTTCTCGGAAATTATATCTGTATAAATATTAGGATTCTTGTATTTGTGTGTGTGTGGTTTCATTAATGAAAAATCAAGACGAGTAATTTACTTGGAAAGAAAATTCTTGGTGAAACTTTTTTAGCAATTTTTTATTTTTCTATTTTATTCCCTTTGGAAAATTAATCTTGAAGTTAAAAGGTTATGTTTGTATTATTATTATTATTAAGATTTTCTACAACAGATTATATTTTTTATTACCAAGCTTGGTTAGTTTATCAAATCATTTTCATAATTTCAAGAGTCATCTTTGTTTGGAATATTTGATTTTTACTAATAGTTGTAGACACTTCAAAAGAAGTTTATTCTTAAATTTACCTCTACAATCAAACGTAAGACTATAACCTATCAAAATCTGTAATTTTTAAGACTGAGTAGACGGTCTCAATTTTTTTTCTATTGCAAAGTACATTTTTGGAGCTCTATGCTAGGAATCTTTTAGCTCACATTGAAAAATATATCATCAGTTAATAAATTCTGATAAATTGATACAAATCTTTTGATAGATCTTGTATGAAATTTAAAACAATAGTCTCTCATTGATAAAAGTTCCCACCTTTCCCAGGAGAAAGCATGGCAGAATTTATTCACCTTACGTCCTAAAGTGGAATAAGTATACTATCAAATGAATTGGTAGGTCTGATTAATGATCAGTTTTGTTCATCATTGTGAAAAATATAATTTATTTGAATTTGGTAACAACTAACAAGAAGAATTAATGGGAGGCACACACGTTATAAAATGTTATTTTGTCGCTAGTTAATTTCATTCTTATTTTCACATTAAAATTAATTTTTTTTTTATCAAACTGGGTATCTAAAATTTACTTAGTCAGTTTTAAATGTAAACACCTTTGTCTCTTACATTATTGTTTAAAATGGATAAATCAGATTTTTTTTTTACAACAACATATTTTAATCATAATATTCTCCAGCAGAAATTATCAAATTATGCAATATTCTCCAGCAGAAATTATCAAATTATGCCTAAATTTCTGATACCTAACAGGAACGTTTCCTGATATGTTATTGTAATCCGAGAAATATCTGTTATCTAAAATCTGACGTTTCAAACTGCTATCGGTCATTTTCATCAGCAATCTTGTACTTGATTAACTAAGTAATAAATAAATTGATACCGGATGCTTCGAATTAAGGAAACTTGATTGATTGATTGATAATGCTCCTTCGTTATTGATATGAGACTGTATATATTTTTTTCAACATATACTGTTTTATATTTTTTAAGTAATTCATAAATATTTAAGATTTTTGAAAACTATATTTGGTAACATGAATATTTTATTTTTTATTGCTAATCACAGTACGTATGTGCTTTGCATCTGTCATTATCTGACAGATTAATTATTTAAAGATGTTTCTTATCTAACAGCAAAAAAAGGATCTGTTTTCGTTATTTGTAATATGATTAGTATTAATAGTTTGCAGACCTTTGCTGCTGGTTTAGTAAACGAATATATTAATAATGCAGTTTTAAAGTGAAGCTCTTTACTATTACAATTAACATATCTCAGGTTATATAGTGTTAATTGCAGTTATATTTTATTCAGAGTACAGAATTTGTTTTAGAAAAATATGATATATTTCAATGATTGTAAAAATTAGTATAATAGTTTTCGTGGGGCTGGTATGAATTTGGAGAATCGTGCATTTTGATTTCCATTCCTCCTAAGCCAAATTATTCTGCTGCTACCGCTCAGTTCATTGGTTCATGCGTTTGATTCCAACCTCGTGAATGGATGTTCGTAATAGTTCAGAGTCTATTAAGCCATGGGTTCTGGTATAATTGGATATCAAGTGTAAAATTGCCATAGACACAGCAGCAAATCGAAACAAATCTCATGTCATTATTTGCTTATAATTATTTCTAAATTTCATAAAATATACTGGGATATCACTGCGGCAGTCGAATAATTGTTTTGTACATTGTAAATAGTGAATTGATGGAATGGTTTTTCTGGTGGTGCCATCTATAGGAGGAACCTTAGAGCAAGGACGCGCACCTTTCTGGCTTAATTTCGCAAAACCGTCGATTAGCGAGTTTGGCTTGTCCAAGAGTCATAAATAACAATAAAAACAGCATCAATAACATTGTAAATAGAATGCTATTATTATCTAAATTTAATTGCTTGAGTGCAAGTGGTTTACAAATGTATAAAAATTAAAAACGTTGAAAAGAAGTTATCCTTGTTCTGCCATCTATTGCAGTAATTACATACTAAACGATCAGTACAGTGGAAAAATATATTATTACAGTTTTCTTTAAATAGGTAACTTACAATGTGTTTTATATTTAGGTGTTTTTTGTAATTTTCTGTTCGCTATAGAGTTATTTGTGTTAAAAATTTCAAAAAAGATCTTTCATATTGGACCGTCAATATCAAGAATATTATCTTTGTTGTTTAGAATGGAACTTGTTTTATGCATATCAAGTACTTCTATAATATCTAAATTTCTCTTAAAATATGAAAGTTTTTCTTTATTTCTTCCTCAGTAATGCACTGAACTTTATTTATGTGACTAAGGATTATGTAAAATGTAATCATTAAAAAAATATCCATCTCTTCGTGCTGCCATCTATTAAAGTTATTACATACTAAGCGATCAAATATTGAAGAAATACGTGTATGCGCAAATAAGTTATTGCTATTTTTTTTAATTGGATAACACATGCGTTTTATATTCAAAAAAGTTTTGTTTCATTATTTTGTTCCCTAAGCAGTCATTTGTGTTAAAAGCTTCAATAATGATCTTTCATATGAGACTATCTATATTAAGAATAATATCTTTGTTGACAACAAATATTTTTCTTCTTCTTCTTCTTTTTTTATTCATTACACAACCGCAAAATTATCTTTATCCGCCAATTTTCTCCCTTCTCCACCTTCCCTGTACACAACGTCATTTTTAATGTGCTTTTTATATCAATTTTTTTGCTGATATTTATACTGATTTCAAGAAAACAATTTGAATAAGTAAACTGCCTTATCTATTTTCAACCAGAATGAAAAGCTTGTGATTTCGAGGGTTAATTTTCGGCAAATTTTTCATTGTAAACAAACTTCTCAACCCAGGAGTCTTTTAAATTCTGAGTGTTATTTATTTTTCCTCGATGTTGTGACACAGTTGAGGAAGCCTTAATCATTCATTAATATTTTCAACCATCTGATGCAGTACCCTAGATGTAATCAAATGTAGAAATTCTACGTCCAAGGTAAGGTTATGTTAGAATTTAACGTTTGTTAACTGTCTGTTTTGTTAGTCTGCTTTTCTATTATTATTATTTGTAACTGTGGCGGTAACTGATTTTTGATTAAGAAAATAATAAAAAAAAATTTTAATTTACAAAATATTATAATGGTTTTCTTAATTTGTAACATTAAAAAAAAATTTTTTTAAGTAAGGTATTAGAATTAATTTAGTATTAATTTAAAAAATTTAAAATACACATTTTTTAGTGTTTTTTTATAGACTATGTTTTATTTAAATAGTATCTAGAGGTTATTTTTAAAATTTAAAGTAATTTTTTTCAGTTATTTTATTTGTCATTTGTGTGTGACATTTCTTGTAAAGTGTAATGTCTTAGAATGACCTTCACATTTTCAAGGGCAAATGAAGGTTGGGTACATGGACAATGGTCACTTCTGTTTACGGACATTGACTTTTTTGTTGTTGTGAGGTCCCTCTGAGGAAGTTGCTCCCTTCTTTTTCAAAAAGGTATACCCTTGCGTTCTCCCCTTTCGTGTGCGAAGCCATTGTTCCCAATGAATTTGAATTTAAGCTGTTTTTCTTCAGTCAAAGGACGGAGTAGTTACTCAAGAACTGAAACATCTGCTCCTCTTGATGCTGACAATTGTTCAGCTTTAAAGTCGTGGTATACCCTATGCCCTTTGGTTTTTGGGGATCTTAACGTTTCTTTTCTTTTCCGTGAACAATCTCCCCTTTTTTTAACATCTTCTAAGCATTTGCTTAAAATGGTTGCCATGTTTAGATACTCATCCCTTCGTTAGGGTCGTTTATTCCACAAGTATCTTTTCTTGTTGCATATGATAACTAAACAGGCTTAAGTTTATTATTTAAAGTGTATTCCAAACTATGGCCGACATCAAGGACTTAGAGGTGTGATTCAGACTTGTCAACTGTTCAATCGAACACCAGAACGATAACAATTTGGCTACCAGCTCTGTTGTGATTCGTGGGTTAGTAGAACTAAAACAGATTATAGTTGCAGTACCTTACCTTTTTTAAATTCCTTACATTTGGATATGAGAAATCTAATGCAGGAGCGCGTAACGTTATATTATTAAATAATATACGTTAGATATTGTTCATTAGTCAAACTTGATTTTGCTTAATCTTTGCAAACCATCGATTTTAAATAATTTATGATCAATAAATAAATAATTTTTTTTCGCTTAAAAATTTGGAAATTTAAGCGATTTTAATACATTTTTATGTTGTACTTTTTTCCCCCGTTTTATTCTAGTTATTTTATTTGATAATGGATAAGTCCTTTATTCTTTTTATTTCTTTAATTTGTTTTATTTAACATGATTTTTTTTGTATGGGAAGTTTGCTCATCACATAAAATTAATTCACGTTAAAAAAAGGTAATTTCCATTCCATCCTAATTAATATTTAGCTTAAAGCAGCCCATATAATTATTTTTCAGACTGACAGAAACTGACACCTAATTATTTTTGCCAAAAAATATAAATGTATTAACTTTTTGTTTGACTTTATAATTTCTTATTACTGAATGGGTAGTTGAATAGCTAATTCTCTGACTTTCATTTCAAAAGTTTGTGGGTTCGATTCTCATAATGGCATGTATCTTTGTAATAACTCAGTCAACTTTAAATCGTAGGTCTTGGTCAAATTAATGTTCGGAAGCGGGGGAGAACTTCCTGAATTCGGAAATCAAACTGGAATTTCTTATTTACTCTTTGAAAATATTTTCTGTATGGCTACGGAATCTCTTTCTGCTGAAAGAAGAATTTGAAGAAATTATTAATAAGAAATGTTAAATTTATAAAGAATAGGGTCATCTCTTTACAGTTCAAGTTTTAGTATTATTCACTTCTTTATTAAAATATCTAAAATCACATTCATACAGAAATTTTAAATTACATTTTTACGGTTTATAATTGCGATAAACAATTGTGAAAGAAAACTCGCAACAATTGTCTGCAACTCGATTTTGGATAATGGAATTAGCCAATTGAAAACAATTTATTTTTTGTCTGTAAACAGTAAAACTGGATAATTTAGTGGAAAACCAATTCAAATGGGGCGGCGTCCATCTTGTACCTTAAACTAAGGCGAGTTTTCTGTGTATTTTCTCTTCGCTGAGATTCTTGTGGAAAAAAAAGAAAAATGTTACGACTCCGTTCTTTTAAAAGTTGGCTGTTTTTATGACTCGTAAAAAAAATAATAAATAATATAGAAAAGCGCATTGATGGGTAAGAAAACAGCGGGTGCGCATTTCCCGAAGAATTATTACCCAGAATTCCATAGTGGAAATAAATGGACACACTGCATCGGTGGATGTCCCCTTCCTCAGGTGGATTCGTCATTCACTTGGGGATTGGCCGATCCCCCACTCTTATCTGATAGTTGTTTTTCTTACCGTCCTCCCCACGGACTTGAATTTGTGGAATTCTGCCGGGCGATTCCATGGCTGAATGAGAAATGATTTAGTTCCATAGATTGGGTTGTTAGACTGAGCAGGAGATTGTTAACGAATCGCTTTCCAGTGCTCTGCTCGCACCTTGGTATAAATTTGCAAAAGCATTGACAGGCGTGATTTTTAAAACTGCAAAGTCGTTCACAGTCCACTTTATTTATTATTTTTTTTCACTTTTCCTTTCCTTATATAAATGAGGGTGGGGTGAAATATCTTCCCTTGTGGTGCATTCGTGCTATTGTATTGTATAATTCTTGTAGCTAAACACTTACCGAAAAATAGGAATCAACTACAAAATTAGGGAAGGTTTAAATAATTACAAGTTAAATGTTTAAAATGCATTGAATTGTATTCCAAAACTAGCTTTTCTTATCAATTTAATAATTCTTTCCGATAAAATCTATCGCAAATTATCTACTCCTAAAATGAAAATGAATTACATGTTTCTTATTGTATTGAATTTCACTTTCTTTAAAAATGAAGTTTAATAATATGAAATGAATGCTTCAAATGTAAGCGTGAATACGCGCATGTATTGATTTTTCCTTAAATTTGTCGGTGGTGATCCTACATATGATATGGCAACAGCATTAAATTTGTTTTTTCTAATTTTTTTCTTTCTTGGAAATGAATAGATTTCTGTTGTTTTCTAGTTTAATTTAAAAAAGAGTATGTAAAATTAAAATTTATTTAGATTAAAAAATTTATAATTTTAAGTATCTAAAAATTTTATTTTTTGTTCACAAAATTTTTTTGAAATGCTTAAATTAGGTAAATAAAGGTTAAATTGTTTTATTAAATTGAAAATAAAGATTTAAGTAAATAAAAAAATTTTTCTCGTGCTTTCAATTCGTGTGAAATAATTTATGAAAATTAATAACGAATTGTACATAAAAATATTGTTTATAGATTTAGAACAGTTGGTTTGTAGACTTATAATTGTTCATTATTAATAAATAGTAAATTGTTTAATACATGGTTTTTTAATAAATAATTATTCCTTAAAGTTGTGTATAACAATAGATAAATGTAACTATTATTTCTGGGATACAATAATTTAAATGTAAATACAAAATTGAAAAAGGTTATATTTTATTATTATCATTAAACACTGACATGCCTAAAAAATTCAACTTTTTAACATATATTCATTTTTTAATAAAAAAAATATTCGAGATACTTAAAATATGCTGTTTTTTCTATTTGGAATTTTTCTGTTAAAATAAATTTTACTTAAATTTTTGGCATCCATGGTAAAATTCTTTGAATTGGCAATATGAATAACAAAAATTTCGCTACTTTTTACCAGCGCAAAGGAAATAAATAAAAATCTTAATTCAAAACTTTTCCAAACTGTAACTAAGCCTTGGAACAATTTTTAATTTTTAACATTCCGTAATTCAAATGTATCATCGTATACAAATTTAAATTGTATTTTGTTATTTAAATCTGAAAAAAAAATGTATAATAAAGATTCCTATATTGACAGAATATTTATATTAGTATTTTTTATCCATTAAGAAAATCATTAAGGTAAGGAAAATATGGATTGTCCAATTTTTCTTGTTACATAGTCATAATATTTTTGTTGCTTCATTATAAGCTTTACTTTTTAAATTTATTTCAATGTAAGATTTAAAAGATAAATTAATAATATTAAAATTATGATAATGCATATTTTTATGCAGATTTCTTCACGTAATTTTCTGCCTGATGATAATGAATATCAAAAATGAAATTGCAGTTTCTTTTTAAAGATTTTGAGAAAAATTATTTTTAATTTCTTTCCAAAGACACGAATAATTTTCATCCAAAATTATTAAATCATATTGAGAAAAATTATATGTGACAAAACCAATATCTCTCATCAAATTTAAACGTTAATTTACATTAAAAAGAAGGATATGAAATTGTTTATGGATTTTATTGCGTGCGTCATATATTTGTTAATTTTTCAGTAATGAAAATATGAGATTCCATATGAAGAACAATAAAACGAGTAATACAAAATTTGAAAATCGCTGACAAGAATAAAACAATATACAATACAGAAAACAGGAGAAAAGCATAGGGATCATGTCTTCATCAGGAGGGATATGGTCAGCTATGCAAATTAAACATTATTTTCTGACAAGCACGAAGGACAAATGTCTAAATATCTACGCTTAATTCCTATGCAAAGTGTTAGTATTTTAACTGTTTTTGAGCTGGTTAGATTGCTTGTAATACATATTAGTTGGTATTGTACTTTTTGATTTAATGTCCTGTATTTTATATACTATTTATTGCTTTAAAAAATGGTTTCTTTCGAGACAGAAAGGTACAGAGATGACAACAGAACCTACCGTCTCTGCATCAGTTGAGATAATATTCCACAGACGCATTTTTAACTTCCCTGTCATTTTAAAGTCTTTGGCTGAACTCGGAGAATTCCCATTGATCGACATAGAAAAGAGTCTATACTCCGAAAACATCTGAGGAGGGGAATAGCCATCTGTGTTCTTCATACTAATGGTCATCTGTAGGTTCTCCCCATGGTCACGTTTCCCAACCTTGGTGTAAAATGCATTACTGCGTCATATATATATATATATTAACAATAAAGTATACTTCCAAATTAATGGAAAATTTAAATTTTCAATAGAAATTTATCTTTTTAAATCTTTAATGTTTTATAACATATAAGGGGTCATTTTTTAATACTAGTGCATCGATTTTCGGTAAATTGTTTTTCTTTCTTTTAGAAGAATTAAAAAATTTTTTCCTGAACTTTAAATATCTTCAATTATAAAATATCCATTTAATTTTTTTGCTACATTTCGGTTATCTATTTGTGTATTAGCATTATATAATGTGATGTATGCATTACATACTCATGTATCGATATGCATATCGATATAAATAAAATGAATTCAGCTAGGAAAAAAAAATCGATTACTAAGCTCGTTTTTATTTCCCACCTGGCATCCCTTCGATTATTGCAGAATCTTATTTCATTTTTATTTCTTGGGAAATACTCTTTCTTCTTTCTCCGCGTGGTGGAATTACATTGTAGGCCGGGGAATGAGCGCCGAACTTTGTGGCTTTGTATGGAGAGGGAAATAACAGCGAACAAAACAGATCCTGCAGTCCGTTCAATTATTTGACATTTCCTTAAAAGTTAAAACTACGAGGGGTAGTTGGGACAGAGTCGAAGGAATTTCGCTCGTCTATTGTTGATTTGCAGCTGCTACTCCGCGGCTTTTTAGGAAATTAATGGGCAAGCAGTACGCATTGTCCCTTTCCCGATCTACACCCCTTTTTTTATGTTTTGGACGTCTTGTCTACCTGTTGATTATGGGAAGTGAAACACACAAGAGCGAAATTTTAATCAGCTGTATCAGAATTTCTATGCTATCAGGCTGTATAACATTGTTATCCCGTTATATTTTTTATCATAATTAATGCTATTCTAATGATTAAATTATATGTTTAATGCTACAATTTATTATTACTCACGGCAACCATTCTAAAAGGTAAGAATTTAGGTTAAATTTTTAATTCAAATATTGTTTATTTCTATAATATGTGAATGAAATAAGGAGCACAATGGTCTTGATTAGTTTCCGACCTTCTGCGCAATCATGAGTTCGATTCCCATGTCAAGTATGGACGCTTATACTGATTTAAGTTCCACTTTAAATTGTAAGTTTCTTATGCTAAAAATATAAGTAGGGCTAAGTATGAAACTAACTCTGATTTAAGAGTGGTTCCTTTTGGTTCGTTATTTTTCTGATGAAAACTTTTTTGCAAATTGTGCTTGAATATCAGTATTTCAGAGACACCCCATCGCGTCATTCACCCCTTTGTGCAGGGTAGTAAGAAGACCAATTATTCATTTTTCGCTGCTGAGAGGTTAGAATTTAGGTTTTAGAGCTCCCAATTAACTTGGTTCAGGAGTCGAAGTAGTCCGATAATAATCAAAATCACAATTATTTCTGAAGTTCACATGCATCACACATGTTTGTGCCATAGTGTCAACAAACTACTACAGTCGTGACTTTGTCACGCTTCGTAACTGCGACCGCTTCTGCTAGGGTGGGAGGGGAGAACTTGTGCCCGATATTAAGGCCCTACAATAAAATAGTTCAGCCAGCTAATTGATAACACTGAGTCTCCTGGAGAAATATCTCGCGCCCTAGCCCTCAGGCTTCGAGCGTCCAGTAGTGGTCATAAGTTGGACGTCATCGAAATATGTTCCCCACTGGTAACCATGGTAACCGCTTGACGACCCCATTCGCATCACTGGGCACCGGTGACGTCAACTTATTAACAGTCGAACTGTCTGCATTTCTGCCGCATTTTGTTTCTCGTTATTAGATATGTGAATATTGGGGGCTCTCCTTGGCAGGAGGATAAGTTCGATTGATTGGTCTGCTACTGTCATTCTTGTATTGTTTCCTCCCTCCCCCGAAATTGATTTCACTTAATTAATCCAGTTCAATAAACACGATATCACTTGGAGATATTTTTCTGACCCGCTTCTTCCTCCACAGTAATTGGACAAGCTTTCCCAAGTGCCTGTGTGGTCAAGCAGACGCATTGTTTGGAATAGATGAATTTATTTTGATTTTAAATTGTGTCTAACTGTCATTGCACGAGGAAAATCATTATAAAACTTTTCATCCCATTGCTTACTCTGCTTTCGATGCAACTTTTCATTTTAAATAATCTAAAATGTTAGTTTTTTTGTTTTATTCTTTAGGAAAAATTTGCGTTCACAAATTTATGTAAGAGGTTAATTAATATAAAGATAGGAAAAAAAGCATGTAAAAATAATAAATATTTCATAATTAAAATGTGCTAAAAGTTTTAATTATTTAATAAATAGTTTTTTTTATGAATTATATTAATGTAATAAATTATAATTCAAATTGTCATTTGTTTTAGTAAAGTTATTTTAAGGTTTTCAAAACTGAAATTTATTTTAAAAATTAAAAAAAAAAAATCATTTCTATGAAGCAAATTTGATTTTGTTTTTGGTGAGAAATTCCTGCTTGTGAACTTCAAATGTTATTCACTGACTATGTTACCGTAGAATTAAACAGATAATTTTTTCGAATGAATTGTATAAAATTTTGAATGCTTATCACTTCATAAAGCTATTTCATATAAATTCATTCGAGCTGGTAGTGAATGATTAGCGCTGTCTCCAGTTTAATGGATTCTAAGTTCGATTCTCCTTTCCGGGATGCATCTTTGTAATTGTTCGGTCTCTATTTTAAGTTTTAGTAACTCTTTGTGTAAAAAAGTGACCATAAAATAGCAAGCAAAATTAATTTAAGAAATCTTGTGTTCTGATCTGAATTAATTTTTTTGATCTTTCGTATAAGATCAAACATGATTATTTTTTCCTTAATTAATTCTACATTTCTCTTTTACTTTTTGTGCAATTAATCTATTTATTTTTAACCGTGTACTTCTACAAAATTTTTTTTAAACTATTAATAAGGTAACCCCTAAATCATTCTTGCAGCGGCAATAATTTTGTTATATTTTTCTGAATACACTTTAAATTGCATAAAATAAATAAATTTGGTAAGTATATTCACAGAGTTATGTAACTAAATACAGTCAAAGTTATGTAGGAGATCTTTTTGTAGTATCTCAAGTTTTGCGACGAACAGGAACTTCAATTAATGTTTCCATTGTGGCAGTTGTATTTTCGGAGCTAGGTAATCATTGCGCGACTCTGAATCAAAACTGCGCACGCGCAAGCTATGTCGCCTGACGTCACCAGACTCAGCTGATCATCAGTATCTACATTTTAGCCGAAGGGTGCTGGTTGTGGAAAAAGTAAATAAGTGAAGAAAAAGATAATAATAATAAAAAGAAAATACGAGTTGTCTGCTCTTTTCTGGAATATCTTATCGGCCGCCAATGTTTTTCTCTCTCTCTCTCCTAGTAAAACTCCCTTTTTTCTCCTTTCACTGATTCTTTTTCTTTTTTTTCTTTCGTCTTTTTATTGTTGTCTATGGGCACAGAAAAATATGAAATAGTGCACCGTGTTCTTTTTAACTCTTGCGCACATACACATAATTAATTTTACTCACAGAAATATCGTCTGAGACAATGTTGGATTAAATTGGCGCCCATTTCAATTGGATTTGTTTCAATTTTCTTAATCAACGATTTTCTTTTTGTTATGTTGATTTTAATAATACTCTACTATTTTTCATAACAATGCAAATTGTAATTTTAAATTGTAATTCATTCCCATTAGTTAATGAAGGGCTATTACAATCGGATAATAAAAATGATAATGAATTATAAGTAGGCAAATGGTCAATAGTAGATATAATAGAATTGTTTAATAATGAAGGTATATTTCTATTTGTTCATACATTTATCATCAAAAACTTTAATTAAATATTTTATGAAGTGATTTATTATAAAAATTAATAATTTTATGATTTTTTTACTCAGGATGATTATTTTTTGCACGGATAATTTTTTTTAAAATTTATTTCCCAAGAGTAACAATTTTTTAATCCCATTAAATTATAAGATTTTTAAATATTTTATCAAAATATTGCATACGTAATTGTGGTTTTAGTAAATACAGTTAAAAAAGTACCATGTTGTATCTTTAAATAAAAATCGCTGCCAAATGCAACTTAATTGGCAATTATATTTGCAACTGAGACATATTTTCAATATCGATTCTAAAATTTGATTCTCACAACGTTGTTATTAATTCGTTCATTTTCCGCATCGACTGTTTCAGAATCAAAATTCAGATTCGTTGCTTTGATAATGTCATTTGAAATGCTAGTTCCAAAAATTTATCAAAATGGTATATCTCCATTTCCTTTGCGTTTTAATTACTGGCGAGGGACGTTGTATTGTTCAGGTGGAATTTTGAATCAATACTTCATTTCGTAGTGTTTTTCAGTGAGTACAGTTTTGTTTGTTTAATGTTTTAAAACTGATATATATAATTTAATTGCTTAAATTCACTTTAATTAATTTATTTATGTACTTTAACTATGCTATTCTAGTTCTTAATTAAATGAGCATTTTCATTTTAAAATTTGCGCTTGTTTTTTGTTGTGTATACAATATTTGAGACTCTTTCCCAGCTTTATTCAAACATTCTTATATGATAAACATTCATGAATACAGCGTAATGTATTACAAACCTACAAAAATAGAAGAAATTATTTTGCCCGGACTTTTGAAGCGTGGAATTCAAGAAAAGTTAAAGTTTAATGAATAAATGTATTGTTCATTCTAAATTAAATTTTATTTTTGCAGTTTTTCTCATACAAATTATTACAAATTTTACTTAAAGCTGAGATTTCGTGATTCAATAAAACGATTAATAAAAATTAAAAATGAAACTGACAAGAATGATTAAGTTATTCGTTATCTCTTAAATCCGATATGCTATTTAAAATAAATAATGTTTAAAATCCTTGTGAACGTATCACTGAAAATTATTTAAGCCAATTATAGCGCCAGTTTAGTTTTGTTAAATTCCTATTTTACATAAAATTATTGCTAGCATAATATTTTTATAAAAATTGCCACAAAAATGTTAATATAAATATTAATTTAAATTTTATATTTATTAATAAGCATTAAAATTTACTATTCAAGTTTAAGTCAATTAATTAATATTTTATATTTTTTTAAACAAACTGGAAAAGTCAGTAAACATAAATTTAATATTGTTAAAAATTATACACTTTCAAATTATAAGATAATTTTTGCACTTTATTATCTGTCTGATTTGCTTGCTTATATTTTGTAAAGACAAATTACATTGTTGAATGGACAAACCATAAAAATTAAAAATGAAACTGACAAGAATGATTAAATTACGTTATAATAGTTAGATTAATAGTTAGAATTAATTTAGATTAATAGTTGAATTAATGGTTAGATTAATTAAAGAAAAATAACATTTCTTCAAAGCAGTATTTTGTTGTGTTGAACATTTCATATGACAGGTCTGTCTAACAGATACTGTTTCTTAATTATGTTTTGATGTATCCAGTATTCCTTAATTACATGATAAAACTTGCTGGGTTTTACAAATTTTACAAAGTTATAATGGTTTAAACAAATCGGTTTCATATACAATGATTTTAGTTCAAATTATTTTATCTGAGAAGAACTGATATATCAATGAGGTGACATGAAATGTTGGCATTGTCATAGAGTATAATTTGAAGAAACGTCACACATGTTGTCATTAAGATTAATAGTAAAGGCTCAGCTTCCTAATTCTATCAGATCACCTGACGACCTTGACCTTGTTCTGACTGTTTCTAAACTGGAGAAAAGTTGTGATGCCAAAGCTATTTTTAGAATCCTTGTTCTTCTATTTATCAAACAATTCGTGAAGTTCCGAGAAAAATCGTTACTTTAAGAATTTCGATTATTTTGATGCTTGATTGGTTTGATTATATAGTACTTAATTAATAATTATACTATCATATTTCTATAGCAATGATGGCATTTGAAACAAATTCTCCTTAAAACGAATATTCTTCGATATTTAGAACAACTTGGTATTTTCAGGAATTTCACTTCTATTGATAATTTTGTTGAATATAGTTTTCTTAGAATTTTTTGAACGTTAAGATTTAAAGCTTTTATGATATTGGAAAATTTTGCTCTTCATTTATTTTACAAAAATTTTTTTAAAAATTTATTTAGTAGGATTTTATATTTGTATTTACTACGATCAAAATATTTTAAGAATTATTTAAATTCGATTTTGTTATCAAAATGTCATTTAAAATACAATTTTAAAATATGATTTGCAAAATAATAATAAATTAAAAAAAGCAACTTTTTGTAAGTCATTATAATAAACTGAAAATTTGTTATTTAGTATATGTATCAAGATTAAATAATATATATATATATATATATATATATATATATATATATATATATATATATATATATATATATATATATATATATATATATATATATATATATATATATATATATATATATCATAGCATTAATTTTAAATTTGTATTTTCTTATTTTATTCAAATTCCAAGAAATTTTTTTGAAGATAAAAAAAAGAGTAATTAAAAGAATTGAAGTGAAGTCAGTATTTGATCTGAAAAAACTTGTGCAATATCTCTTTAAAGAGCAGACGATTTTAACTCCTTTATTATCTCTTGTTTAGGAATTATATTATGAGAGATGACGGAGTTGCTGGGTGACGAAACCAAAATGCGACAAAAAGGAGGCAAAGTCACTCAAAATCTGGCTTTGTTTACGCCGAATTTCTTCGATTTGATGGAATAATCTTTTGAATTTATTTATCAGTTTCGAAAGATAATGAAATATTAAAAAATTCGGCGCGTCTACGCGTCAGCAGATTTTTATAAAGTCATTTTTCTGTGAAATAATATTTATATTCTTGTGACCTGATAGTATTGGGTGTCAGGGTTAATTGTCTTTTCTAATGCATGGGAAAATTCTGGTTATATCAAAACTTTAAGGGTTTAATCAAATTAAGTTCAATAGGTTAAGGTTTACTATTTCTTAATCAAATCTTAGTGACCTTTTTTATAATTTAAAAAACTATTTTTTTTTAATAATTGATAAAAGATTTTAGTTGAAGCAGCATTACTCCAATAATATGCGAAACAATTTTATTCAAGCAATTTTGCAAAATGGTGAAATTACAATCAACACGTTAACTTTTTTCTTAAATTTGAGCTCATACATTTTGAAAGAGAAAAAAAATTAATATTTAAGGAAATGGATAATATATATATATATTATATTATATATATATATATATATATATATATATATATATATATATATTATATTATATATATATATTTTTTTAAATTATTAAACTCTTGTGCACAAGTTTTAACTTTTCACTCTTAAGCGAAACCAGCTTTTTAAAAAGCTAAGTACCTAATTTTACTTATTAATTAGATATTCTTTTCTCAAAGATTTTGCCCAATTATACTTTTGGCTCGTTAATGTAAATATTTTTAAAAAAAGAAGTTACAGCAGTTAAACACGCAGTATATGTAAATAGAGGTAGTATCCGTCCGCGAATAATTGCGTTCCTAATAGCCCCTACCCTCGCAAAATTCGCGCGAATAATTTTCCCCCAGTATAAACTTTATCGTGACCAGTGGCCTTTCTATAAAAATGCGCTAATTTCACTTTCTGGTGCCAGTGTTAAAATGAAGACTATTGTAGGCGGTGTGGTGGGGGAGTTGCGGGGGAGAAAAGGTGACTGCAAAGCCGTTCACACACAAAACAATGAAAGAAAAGTAATGAAGGCAAAAATAATGACGGGGACTAAAGGGAAGATACAGGTAAAAAGTTAAAAAAAAAAAAAAAAAAAAGGATCATCTAAAATCAACATACTAGTCTTACATTTACACATGCAAGCTGTGAGTGTCATGATTATAACGAAGTTGGCACTTAAGCTAATGAACTATGGCCAATTGCAGTCCCTACCCCCTCTCACTTACACCCCACCGCCCACTTTTCTCGAAATTCGCCCTTGCAATAAACACAGGTTGTCATGGCGATACCAAAGCAAACATTATTATATGGTTGGAAAGCAGTAGGGAAAAAACGTATTAAAAAATTGCCTTGAAAAATGAACGTTAAAAAGAAAAGGAAGGTATTTATTAGTATTTTTGTGTTCTTGCGGCTATAGACTAAATAGATATTCTTTTTGTCGCCCAAGTTTATATTTTATTCTTTGAGTCTCCTTTTTTTACTGGTCAGATATGTGTCTATTTTATTTTATTTGCTTTGTTCTTTTTTTTTTTTTTTGTGCGTAGGTGGTAAGACGCAAATAACAGTAAATATTTAAAATTCCCAAACTGGTCTTTATTTAAGCGTTACAGTCGTGACCGTCGGTGGAATATATTTTGATTGTAAATAATTGCTGGATGCAAAATAAGAAGAAGAGAAAAAATACCACAAACCGTTTGGAAAAGAAGTAAACAGCAAGAGTTGTCAGGTGTTTTATTTCATCCAGATCATTAAATCCCCTATTTTTGTTGCATATGAAAAATGTATGTCGTTTCCCCTCTTCTGTTTCTCAATTTTCCTCTTTCTGTCGTGGTGATTTCAAAGAGTAAATTCCTCAAAAATATAGCAAAATTAATAAAATGCCAAAATGGAAGTTTACTTTTATTTCCGATTTCATTGAAAGCTAGTTGTTAAAAAAATAAATTTGGTTTCTAAAAAATTATAATCAATCTGTCAAAAATTATTCTATGAAAATTTAGCATTATGTTTTCAGTAAAAAATGGGTAAAACTTTATTGACTTTTATTATTATTTTTTAAATTAATTGCAAAGCAAGCTGGAGTAGGGTTATCGTCCTGCTCTTCAGTTTACCTGTTTGTAGGTTCGATACCACCGTCCTAACAATGCAAAATGTGATCAGAGTGACCAACCAACCTTGCAACAAATTTGAATTTTTAACCTATGTGGTAAAAGGATTAAAATTAAGGTTGTCTCTAAATAAAATTACTTGAAACTAATAATTTCAGATTCAGTCTATTTAATCTTAAGAAAACAATGCTATTGCTATTTAACTGGAAGAAAGAAAAGTATAAATATATGTGGCAATAGATATAAAAGTGTACATTAATTGGTTCACTTCTCTCAACATTAATTTGTCACTCTGAAAAAGAGCGAAAAGGGTTTATCTGTTGTCAGTAGAACTCTTTCTTCCAAAATATCTTGGACATTTATCTAAGAAATCTAGTCAATATTCTGTTGTGAATCGGAAGAACCCAGAGTTTAACGTGTTTGTCGGAATTCATTCCGATTTACTTATTTTTTTTGTCTCCCTTCACCTTGTCCCTCTCGGTCCATTGTCACCCTCCCCTTTCAAAAATGGATTTTAGTCGGCATCTGGAACAATAAGGGATAAAAGCAGATTGGGGCGACATTCCTATTGGTTGGTGAAAACACGGACAGACGCAAAAAGTTTCTAACAAAGAACTCTTTCTTGGTTTGGGGAAAAACACCCAAACCTGGAGAAAAAAATCCATTTTTAATTCTGCATGCTTTTGTCCTATTCCACCCCCCTTCAGTATTTACATCCATTGTCTGGGTCATAACCGCAAGTATAAGGAAGGCCCTGCCTTCCTCAACCCCCCAAACGACAATAATCCAAGCTTCTCTTTCAATATCTTTGGAGATGTGTACACATCCTGCCAAAGATCGCTGATGGACACCTGGTTATTTTGGCTCAGTCTTAGAAGAGGGGATACATTTTTTTACTGGTGTTTTTTTGTTTGGCGGGGAATATGGCTTTTGTTTAAGCTGCAGCCGGGAGTAGAAGTGTCACCTTTCTTTGCGCCCTCCCCCTAAATGAAAAAGATTTTTTAAAGAAAGGGGGATGAGATGCAAGCCCACCCCACCACCATCATAAGGGTCTCTCCAATCACAATCGGCAAATGGTTGGCGATGCTAATCAGAAACTGATTTTCCCACGGAATAGTCGAAAAGTCTAATGCAGGAATCCCCCCTCCGTCCCTACTTTCTTCTGCGCAACCCTCTTAAACGATTTTTTTTTTCTTTTTTTCCTTAAGCTCTATAATTCTCCTATGGAGTATGTTAGTCATTGCTTTGAGTGTTGTTCCCAAGCTCTCCAAGAAACAAGAACCAAAAATAAACGTGGATACATATATGAAATGGGATGGGGGGCATGGAATGAAATGAGGGGGGAAGAATGCCCTCTTTTGTCCCAAGTAAAAATCTGTCCCCTACTGTCTAGCCTGTTGTTGTAGAAGTGACAAAGGACCTCCTGTACATCATCCCAAAAGCATGGGAGAGTTAAAATGGGCTCCTATTAACGATCCTTTTTTTTTCTCGTGTACATTATTTCTTTTTATTTTGAGGGTCTATATAATACAACAGCCCGCTGAGATTCGGGAAAACTATAGAATCATTTTTTTTATTAACTATTATTCGGTGTCGTCTCTTGTCCCTGGTGAAACCAGTCCCTGACACCTGGTTTGCCCTAATCATAAGGACTAATGTTGAGGTTAGTTCCACGGATGAGGCAGTCTCAAACTCAACTGAACCTAATACTGTTACTTAAGTTTGCTTTGTAAATTATTTTCCATTTCTCTTCAGGTTAAAAATTAATTTAAATTTCATGATGAATTTGATTCCCTGCCTCTTCACACAATTTTTGATTGATACTAATTATATGGTAGAAAAAATTTAAACACATTTCTCTTAATTAAAATGACAACTTTTTTTTATGAAAGAAATTATCTTGAAGTTTTTAATTTCCATTTTTTCTTAAGAGAACTTGGTTATAAAATGAAACATTTCGTACACATTTTGATTACATGTAGATTAAAAAGAAGTATACTAACACTCGAGTCAAAGTAATCCTATTAATTTAAAAAGTTCAGTGCTTCAGAAAAGGCAGGAAAAATAAATATATAAATAAAAATAATAAACACATCCTACATTGTACAAATGTGTTAAATTTAGTGTCCTATTTGTGTTAAATTTTTGCTTCTATAAACTCCATATGCAGTCAGAATTTCAAATTGTTATAAATTAAAGTTATAAAATTAGTGCAACTTTCGTCTTGTACACAGTTGATTTGATTAGTGTATAAAATTTTATTGCCTAGTATATAAATTTGGGTATTAATTTCGTTTCCATTATTTATAATTGAAAAATAAAATTAATGTGAACATGAACCATAATTCCTTACAAAAAAGTTACATTGGTATTTTTATCATTTTTTGATTCTTAACTACTTTTAAAATTTGTATCTAGAATGCATATATATATATATATATATATATATATATATATATATATATATATATATATATTAATTATTCTATCTTAATTAAACCTGTATTAATTAATTACAAATATAATTATAAAGTGAATTTGGAATGAATACTTAACTTATCTTCATACGGTTTCACAAAAGTTTGATTTTGTGATTTACTATACAGATATTTTATTCAAAATTTACACAAACAAAATCAACATTTTATCTGATTTGTATTGAGAACGATATAGAATAGAAGTTTTGTCAAAATTCGTTGGTTGTGAATTAAAAGTTTCATTTCATTTCGAAATTTAGACTATTTGTAATTGATTTAAAATCGTTACATATACATTGATTTGTTTTCCCTGTTAAGTTGCTTACTTTGCAATGTTATTAGTTTAAAAAATTTAAAACTTTCCAGAATTTTTCTTGCTTTAAAAAAATTTTATCTTGGGTTTTAAAAAGAAAATGTTTTGGGTGTTCACACACACACTTTTCTACTCTAAATTTGTTGGGGACTTTGCTTGTTAGACAATCATTACATAATATAAAATATTTATTTTAATTAAATTATTTTTTTATTCTTATTATTCTTAACGAATTTGAAAGATTTAGTTTTCTTTAAATTTTTGTATGGATGTTGGAGAACTTTTATTTGACTTTGATAAAGCTAGTTCAACCTGTGTGGGTAAAGTAGACCTGAATGGTTACAATAGGATGGGAGTGGGGATAATTCGCGAACTATAATACTTCGCGTCAAATGCTTTCTTCTTCAAGCCACAACCTTAGGACTCTTTTACACTTTTTTATTCTTTTACAAACTGTACCTACGGGGTGAGAATTTAGTCTTCACTGACCTTGTTTAGGTCAGAACTTCTGCATGCTTCAATTTTTTTTATATCTGGTTACATGTATTCTTTCACTTAAACTTAATTTTTCAGTGCTGTGCTTAAATCTTAAATTTTTGTTTTATGGAATATAAATTAGGTATAAGAAAGTAAATTCCCAAGAAAATCTACTGCTGCAAAGATATGTTTATATATATAAGAAATATCTTTTACTCAAAAAGTAAATAGATTTTGAATTTCCTATTTTTAAAAATCAAATGTTTATTTTAGAAATTTCGATAAATTAATATACAGCATAAAGTATTTGCTTAATGTATGCAATAAAAATTGCTTATTCTTAGACATATTTCATTTAATTTTGACCTCTGGATCGGATGATAAAGGTTTTTAATTCATTTTAAACTTAAGATCCTGGTCTGATTAGGCAAGATTTGTGAAATTAATTTTTATTCATAAAAACACAAAACATTTATTTCATAATAAAAAAAATGTTAGAAATTTTCTTTCATGACTCAACTGCTGAGCTGGCAGCCGAATGATTAACCTTCGATTTGACAGTTCGTGAGTTCGAGTTCCCTTTTGATCTTTGGTATTAGTAGCTCAGAATTATTTTAAACTGTAGATTTCTGTCTGAATATTAGTAGTTAGAGTGAGAAATTCAAAAATGAAAGGTTAGAATTCATAGCAATCGGAAATACTTGTGACAGAACAGCGTTAAATTATAAAGTAAAATTACCAAAATTACAGCTTTTATACATAAAGTGAGCAGATTGACAATTTTTCAGAAATATCTACAAATAGCAAATTATATATACATTCAATTTTAGTAAGTACATACGATGCTTGAAAGATTTTTGTTCATTTGAAGTGCGAAATTATTTTTGACTAATATTTTTAAATGGGGTACAAAAATTTTTTTTTCGTTTAAAATTAATTAAAAATTAATTATTTAAATTTCATTATTCGTAATTAATAATCCCTTTTGATTAATTATGTTAAGTTATTTTCAGCTATTGCAAATTTAGAATAACTCTCAAGTTAGGACACGTTGAGAAAGTGGGTGGCGAAAAAATTAACGATCTTGAACAGGTTTTTGTGTACCGGGGAATTTGTCCTATTGTCACGGGTTGACCAATCCCTAGTCTCCGAGGTTTTCATTGGTTTTCAAGACTCGGCTTCTTTTAATGACTTTTAACTGATGAAATCAAGCTTCTTTCTCAGTCTCACTTTTTCTTTTTTTCCCCCTTTTTGTGCCTGGAGTGTGTCTCGGAATATAGTACGGCCAAATTCGCACGTGCAAACCATCTGTAGCTATGGTAGATTTTTGTGCAGCTCCTTATTTTTAAATACCGTTTCATTTTAGATAGTTTAAAAATAAATAAAAGAATTAGAATCTTAATTTGGTGGGTGGATTATTTGCAAGTGTGTTTGTGTGGATATGCTAGTTGTATGTGATACCATACATGATTTTTTGGATAAACGAAGAACTCGAAGATCTGACTACAACTTATTAATTTTTCATTACAAAATCTTTATTTTTCAAGTGACCTAAATTGATTGTTTAGGTGAGTTTTTTTTTTTTTTTTTAATGAATTATATGCAGTTGAAATATAATAACTTATCTTAAAACACTCAAAATGTCATTGTCGACTTTTCATGTAACAAAATGTTACAAAAAGTAAACATTTTCAGAATATATAAATTTAAGAAAAGACTACATCTCCATTATTAATTTTATTTTATTAGTCAATATTTTGGGAATTTTTTTTAGACAATCGCAATTTTCTATGTAAATTCAAGTTTAAAACTAAATATTACTAATATAAATATTAATTACATTTAATTAATATTAATAATATTTATATTAATAATGTCTAAATATTAATTATCTATGTAAGCTAACTATACATATTAAAAGAATAATATTTTGTTATTGGAATAATTCCCGAATTTCTTGTTAAATTGAAAGATTGTGTAATACATTTTCCCTGTTAAATTTTTTAAACTACATGTTGCATTAAATTATAGTTGAATTTTATTTTGTATTGTATCTTTTGCATTATATTGCTATTATTTTGTGTTGTGTGCTAATGATATTCAAATAACTTGTGCTCCTGATTTTTTTCTGATAACTGTTACAGTAAAGTATTTTAAGCTTGAGTACTTCTATAATATTTAAGTGCAAAATTCATTATTTTGTTTTCTTTACATAGATAATTGTAGTATTTGTAACAATTTATTTGTTTGTGTTTCAAATAGTGAATTTATTTAATATTTTTTATACTTCTGAAATATATATACATGCAATTATTTATATCCATATGTTTTTTGTCCGAGTAATAAATTATGTTCTACTGGTATTATAAGTACTTCTAAAACGTGTTAATGAAAAATAAATTTTTTCATTTTAAATTAATGATAGTTTATCAGTCTTGAAAAGTAAAATTAAGTATTTGACATTTAATTATGCAATTGTAATCGATTAAAATTGCAATTAAATAATTATATGAACTAAATAATTAGCAATTTTTCACTGTGGCTATCATTAACAAAGCTTATTTTTTTCAGTTATATTTTGGTGTATATTTTAATTTTTGTAAAATGTTCTTTATATTACTTCAACTAATTCATAAAATTATTTATGTTTTTTGCTTGTATTGCTTCATTAATTTTTAAATTAATTTTTGCAAATGTTCTTTTCTTTATATAGAGTACAATTTTACCGTACTAAGAATTTTTTCATGATATGTAGATATTTTCCATTTATCGTCACACGTGTTTTCGCTATTAATTTCAAATTGTTAACTTTTATTTGCTGAATTATAAGATTTAGATAAATTTATATATACATAACACACTGAAATTTTCTCGTATGCATATCCTACTTCGGTATTATTTTGTAAAAGCTAGAAAAATGAGCGAGAGAAAATAATTATGATTATATTCATTTTTTTTTTTTTTTTAGCAGCAGAATTCTTCATATGTTCGCTTAGAATTTTTATTTTTCTGGAATAACTTCTAATTTTTTTGTAACTTCGATGTCATTTATATGACAGATCATAATGGGTTTTTATATTAATTATTATTATTATTATTATTTTTTGCATTTAAAAATTTAAAAAAAAAAACTTTTAATAAAATAAAATTAATTCTAAAGTTTTGTATTATATTTATTGGATGAAATTTATGTTTCCATCTCTAACTCATTTGAATATTTCTCATATTCTCTTCCCCCCTTTTATCACTTTAATATTTAAGAAACAAATTCTTAATTGAGTAATTTATATAAGTTTGCAAGAACAAGGGAGAATTTTAAAGTACACTAAACAATCAATCTGAAAGTTTGTCTGATAGTCAAAATTCTTAGTGTCATCAAAAATTTTAATGAGAAGTAATATATTCACTTATACCTCACTCATATTTGCATTTGTCCTTTCTCCTGTATAAGAAATACCTTTCAGATATTGTTAATCTTGCATTTTTGTAAGTTTAAACAATCAATAATATTTAAAAAAAATTTCTTTTAATTATAAATGCTACTAGATTGGTTTTTAAAATATTGTAGTTAATTTTACTCTTCTAATATATGTACTGCTAAAAGAAGTGCATCGGTTGATTATATTTTGTTTTTAAGTTCTGAAAGAAGTATTTTTATGCAATTTTGGTTCACCTAAAAATCTAATAAGAAAAGACATTTTTATTTTCAATAATTGCAAAATCTTTGAACAATCTAATGAATGTGTACTAAAATTTTATGGACAAATAAATTACATGCATATAAATTTTAAAGATTTATCTTTTTTTTATCACCATGTTAAATTTTTTATTGTATAATTTATAAAAGTAAAAACGAACTGTTACTACCTTTAACTAAATGGAATAATATTTATATTTGAATGACTGTCCGAAATATATATTTATATATACATGCCATTTTTATTGGAAAATGTACGTAAATGTTAAAACTGGAAAGCCTTAAAATTTAATTTATTTTTCCTATTTAAAATATAAAAAAGGTAGGTGAAACTAAGGAATATTAAAACAGAATCGTTTAATTTTTAATTGATTGTTTCTTTTCTCTCTCTCTCTCTCATTAATATTCTCAAGCAAATAACTTTTTTAATAAGGAAATAAAAGTTGCGTGCAATAAATAGGAAAATTGTATAAGTTATTTTTCCATGAATTTTTATCATTTATTTAAATGACATAAATTTTATGAAAGGAAAATGCATTGGTAATAAATCATTATATTATGTATTGATTCATACAGAAAAGATTTTTAATCGAACATATTTTTATTTTTAAGTGTTATGTTAATTACGTATTTTTATCTGTAATTTAATAAATTAATGAAGGGAATACTAAAATTTCAAAAAATGCTGAATAATTTTATCTATAATTTGTATATGAATAAAGAATTTTATTATAATTGAATGCTAATTTTTCTTCTTTTCGCTTAATATGTTTGTAATGTATACAATTGTATAAGTTAATTTCATATAATGTTAACTTATAAAACCAATGTCAAAATTTCTGTCAAGATTTTTTTTCTTAATATTTATATTTTCTATTATTTCCTTTCGATTTTGTCGAGTCATAAGTCTTATATATTATCATTAGTATGCATATATCATAGTTAATTTTTGTATTGTTGTGATTTATATTTTTTAAAAACATATTAAGAAATAATACAAAGTAGGTAAAAATACTTAGATTAGAAAAAGCAATCTTTTCCTTCAAAGCAACAAGTATAAGAGAGTTTGACTTACTTAAGACATTTACATTTATTCAAATGAGATGTATGAGTTAACATGCATATTTTCTTTGATTATTCTGCTTACTATTGGATTTTAGATTTTATTGGAATATATTCTCTCAATTTTTCCTCACACATAATTAGTTACTATGATTTTTTTTTCATCTAATTTTAAAAAGATAAACTAATGAATTTTTTTCATAAATGAATAAAATATACGCTTAAAAAAAGTCATCATTAACTTCTAAAACAAGTATATATTTTATTTCTTAGAAATATTTATAATTATTTCAGGTGCAATAATTGTTAATTAGTCTTGATGAAAATGATTTTTAAAGGGCTTAAATTTTGCTTTTATAATAAATGCTTTATAATATATCGTCGATTTCTATTGAGTCAACTATTTTCTTTACATTATAATCTGTAGAGCAGTAATATAGTGTCTAATTTATAGTTTTAGGTCCAAATGTTGCGTTATGTGTATTTTAAATAATTAATCAAACATTTATGCTTAAAGTAAGGTAAAATTAAGAGGTCTGGGTGAGAATTTTTAACCTCATTAAACTTAAATTTCTTATCTGAGTCACTGTTTTTCCGTTAGTAATTAAACAAGCAAAATTAAAATAATTAAAAAATTTGTAACTTTTAACTAACTTGTTATATAAAGCATCATATTCTTTTAGGATTATGGATGTGAAATGAAATAATTAAGATGAATTATTGGCATATTTCCGAGTCAATCAACTCTTGAATGTCGCCAAATAGGTGGACGGAAAACAATAGCAATCTTTTGTTTATCATTGTTTTCTCGACAAAGAATTACCCGAAAATTACTGTTGCCGAATGAATGAATGCACACACTGGAATAACTTTTTTGGCTGCAAAATTCGTGCAAATTTGCCATGTACCTTAAGGTCAAACTCATTAGGCGCGTTTGGGCCAATGATATCATAAATCACACGATAATGAAATTCGCGCATTGCACGCCAAAATGATTCCATAAATTTCTGTCTTTTGAGAATCGGAATGCTGTAGATGTCTGTTTTGTATTTTTGACCTCTTTTGACTACTTTTTTGATTTAGTTTTAAAAGAAAAATGCTGTAATCGGCAGAAATGAAGATTTCCGGGTTATTGAATTTAAATTTAGTCTTGTTGTACTTTAGTAAGAATGCTTTATGAATTATTTGATTTTTTCTTTTGTCTATAAAAGCATTTTAAAAAAAATATTTGTGAATCTTAGTATTCTAATCAGTAGTAAATAGGGCGATATTTAGTGTTTTTTCCCCATTTTTGTTTCTAAGAAATTATGGCAATAACATTTTTTATGTTATCAAAATTTATGCATGTTTATTTCTCGACACTAGAAATAAAATAACTGCTTTCAAGTGCATTATGTTAATAAATTTGTTATTAAATCGACCCCCCACTTATAAATAAAAATTGCAACAAATGAATAAAAATAATAACACACAAAGTATTGTGAAGTTATATTTTCAAATGTGAATGACAAACCAATGCATTTTTTTTTGTTTGCAGCTGATTATTTACAATCAGATATTATTATGAAATATTTATTAAAATTAATAATAAATATTTCATAATAATATCTGATTGCATTGGATTGAATTAACATTGGAAATAAATCCCACCTAAAGCTTATACGACTTTTATTTATCAGTTACTTCAATGATGTGATCTCACAAAATTGTGGCCATAATTTTTAGCTCTTAAAACCATTTAAAAATTCCCCCCCCCCCCCCCCCTCTGTTGCCACCAAATGTTGAATATTATTTTGAATATAGTATGAGAAAGATAATAATACTCTTTTGTATATGCCTTTAGGGGGGAATTTTAAATATTATAGTAAAAACCAAGAATTAATATCGCGAATTAATAAGAAATTATTCCGAAACGTATGAAGAATGAAACTGCAATTTTAAAAAAGACTATTAAGGCAGTGAATAAATCACCCTCAATTGCAAATACATTATTGAGAACAATTAATACATTGAGGTGTATTAATTCTATTCATTAATATATCTGCATTATTATCCTTAATTGGTTAAGAACATTCAATTTAATATTAGTATGTATAATGCACTGATTTTATTTTACTGAGTAAATTGCATGAATTAGAAGTGGTGCTAATACGTGAGCTAGTAATTTGCTCCATCTACAAACATGACTTAATCGTGTAAATTAATGTTCATTCAGTTAATATGTTAACATTTTCTAATTAATTATTAATAAGGTCTAGGTGGTAGAGTTGGAAATTTAATAGGATTTGTGTGAAATATTATTTAAAATCATAAATATTTTGTAATTAGAAGGAATGCAAATTGTTTTAAACTAAAAAAATACCACAAATTCTTATAACTTCAAAAAAGTTAAGAAAAAGCTGCGTTATTAAGAAAACATTACACAATGATGACAAATTAATTTTTTTCATTGTTATTCTAATATTCATCACAGTCCAAGATTTTGCCAAATTACTTAACTTTATATACTATTACAGGTATTAAAGGTATGTAAAATTTTGTAGAGTTTGATATAGCCTGGCTATTGAATGCTTTTCTCTCTAAAAATTATAAAAAAATTAAGGAATCTTTAATGTAAAATAAATAAATGATCATTTAAATGAATTTCGCGACTCATACTATCTGCTTCTTTTAATTTCGGAGACATACACCTCTTTTATCAGAGTTATTAATTAATTTGTTGTCGTGAACTAATTAAAAGAAATACAATCAAAATAAGAGGTCGGGGTAATGTCATGTACACCATTATTAGAAAATTAATTAAAAAAGTTACTTAAATACTTTTACATTTGCAAATTTGAATATGCCTTGTAAAAAAGCTAATTTGAATTTCGTGATTTTATAACTGATTTTGCGTGTGATTGACAGTGAATTTATTTGAATAAATCATTAACAGATGATTCACTTTCATTGGGCGTTTGTCGTGTCGTCTCCCGTGGAAAGTGCGATAGAATTGTGTACCGTGGTTAATGCCGAAATGTTATTCACCAGGCTGTTCGGAAAGGGATTTTACGCTCCGCTTATAGGAGTAATTATGAGGGACAAAGGATGACGTCTCCATTGATGAGTTGCCGATTGGGGATTTTTTTTCCCTCTCTGCAAAAAGCCCCAAATTTGCTCCTGGCCCCTCTTGCAACCCTTTCACACCACAGGACGTTTTCGCCTATTTCCGCCCCTTTAATCCGAGTTCGGTCTTTTATGACATCGCTTCCGATGCGGCATTGTTTGAGAAGTAGCAATATGGGTAGGTTCTCTACTTTTTCTCCTTGCTACCAGTTACTGTTCCGATCTTCACTTGCCCCTGTTGATCCAAATGGATCTCTCGCTGAACTGCTGTGGATAGTTTTCGTGGCAATCATTATCTTCTGAGGAGATTAAAAACACTGTTGATGTCACTGGGATAAACGTTTTCTATCAAAATCTGTACGGTCATGGTGGATTATCATAATTATTCTTAGGTATTTACTTTTTTGCTTTATTTATTTTGTTGACTTTTACAATTTTATAGTGAATTAAAAGCTTGCTTTATGTCAAATGCCTGCTCTCACTAAAACGTTTCATGTTTAAACCAAGTATTCTTTCTTTAAGCAGTCTTTCTGAATAATTATAGCCAACAGATAATGTAATATCTTTGAGATATGTATTATATTTTTTGTTTAAAAAGTATAAAAAGATTTGATATTGAAAATTTTAACTTATCTGTATGTATAATTTTAAGTGTTAAGGCAATTTCATTGTAAACCATATTCGAAACTTAAAAATCCTTAAAAACCTACCATGTGAGGTTACTGTACTTGGGATTGAATGCTAATATTCGTTCTTTCTTTGCAGGATCCCATTTGAATGATGCACCGGTAATTGGAGTCCATCCATGGACTTTGTTCCCGGCAACGATACGGGCCAGTATCCAGAGCGAGAAGACGACTCGGGCCCACCTAAACTCGTTGTGATGACTGCTGGTGTCAACGAGCCATCCCCTCAGAGTACTACAAAAAAGAAGGGAGGGGTCGACGACGAGATGGAAGAAGGTAGTGGTGATTTCCCACCTGTTATATCCATGGCACCGCCAGAGGGTGCTGGAGATGAATCTGTTGGAGCAGGTATGCTGGAAGATGAAGGTGACGCATCCAACAACAGCTCTGCCAGTGATGTGGAAACCTTCAATGGTAAAATTGTCTACAATCCAGACGGTTCGGCCTACATCATAGAAGGTGTCGATTCCGAGCTTAGTGATGACGAGTATGGCGGTCGAGACTTGCTGCCTTTTCTGCCATCAGGAAAGAGCAGCGGTGTTCGTTCGTCTTCCTCACCTCGACCTTCCAACCAGAGTACCGTCGAGTCTCAACCTCAGCTGGTCAATGCTCTTCACATAGCCAGGCATCCTGCGCTGTTCGGTGCTATGTGTGGACAGGCCTACAATAATTTCCTCCGGGAGAACAACCACAAAGTTCCTGAAATCCCAGTTATGCACAGTTATCGTGTGTTTACTCTCAAAGATAGAACTGACGCAAACGGGGCAACATCCCCATCTTCATCGTTATCAAATGTGCCGTCTTCATCGTCGGACACTGCTTCATACTCTGTATGGGACTGTGGCACCGTGCCAGTCAAGCCCATCCTCATGTGTTTCATTTGTAAACTGTCCTTTGGGTTCACGAAATCTTTCGTGTCCCATGCAACAGGTGAACATTCATTATCTCTGAATGACGCCGAGAAAGAGCTGGTCTCGCGCAAAAACATTTCGGCTGTGATCCAAGGGGTAAGTGCCGAACCCCTGCTCTCGTTCCTAGAGCCTATTCCTCCTACCAGTATTGCTACTACTTCTCCGTCGTCTGCTCAGATGGTGAACAATGGCAACTGTATTAGTGGAAGTAGTGCAGCATCTTATGCATCTGCATCCTCAACGCATGGCTCAGTCTCAAGTTCCTCTTCTCACATCGTCCAACCTGCTGCCCGGCATGACGATCAACAAGTCGCATCGACTTCCCCTACCGCTGCTGCGACGGTAGTATCTGCCAGTTTGTGTCCGGTTACATCAGTTCCTGATCATTCAGCTTCTACAACCACCGGACAAGCAGCATCGCTAGCACCTTCTTCATCATCCTCTGCGTTCAATTCGTCTACGTCCAGCTTCGGAGACTCATCACTCGTCCCAGAGCTAGAAGACCTTGCAAATATAGAGAAAATGGCCGAAGCTGCAGCCGCCGCCGCTGCAGCTGCTGACGTTTCAGTTCCTGAATCTTCTAAGTCCTCTCCCCCACTGCCCGTCGCAAATGGGTCTTATGATTCAAATGCAACGATGCGCCTCTCAAACCAAAGTAGTATAGAACGAATGCCAAATTCCTTATCCCCAATCACTAAGAACTCAGCCACTAATAATAGTCATCACCATCAACAGCAGACGAGTCCAGGCTGCGGTAGTGCAGTAAACATGCTTGAGGAAAATACCGAAAATATTTCACCAAAAAGTAACAAAAGCCCATCGCCTGTAGCGATTGCCTCAACACCTATGCCATTGGGAACTTGTGCACACCATCCAGAAGGTAAAGTAAATGGAGTTGAATGTCCCAAATGCGATATGATCCTTGGCTCTTCTCGATCACTAGGTGGCCATATGACTATGATGCACTCTAGAAATTCGTGTAAGACTTTGAAATGTCCAAAATGTAACTGGCATTACAAATATCAAGAAACATTGGAAATACATATGAAAGAAAAACATCCTGAAAATGAAATGACATGCCTTTATTGTGTTACAAATCAACCTCATCCTCGGCTGGCCCGTGGTGAAACATACACTTGTGGTTATAAGCCGTATAGATGTGAAGTTTGTAACTATTCCACCACAACCAAAGGCAACCTTAGCATACATATGCAGTCTGATAAGCACATCAATAACGTGCAAGAGCTTCAAAATGGTAGTCTCACTCCTGAACATATAGCCGCTTTACAACAACAATCTCAACAACCACATCCTCAAGCATCAGGTGCTTCTGCTTCTCCAGCCGGCATTGGCGTGCCATCTTCCACTTCTGCTTCGGAGGCATTGAAAAAAGCTCAAATGGCACCGAAAGCAAAAGCAAATTGGCGCTGTGATGTTTGCAATTATGAGACGAATGTTGCTCGCAATTTGAGGATACACATGACAAGTGAGAAACACACTCATAACATAATGGTATTACAGCAGAATATGAAACATATACATCACTTAACTGCCATGCAACAAGCACAAATGGATCCTGTTTTCCCGTTCCATCCCGGATTGTTAATGCCAGCTGATGCTCAACTTCAACCCGAAGCAGCTATTGCTGACATGGCATATAATCATGCATTGCTTATGATGGCGACTCAGCAACAACAGCATCAACAAGCAGCTCAGCAACAACAACAGCAGCAGCAGCAACAACAACAGCAACAGCAGCAACAACAGCGAGTGATGGCTGCTGCAGTTGCCGCAGCGGCAGCAAGTACCAAACCACCACATTTGGGAGGAGCTGGTCCATTGAATCTTTCTGTTCCAGCCCTAGATCTAGAACATCCAGATCCAACAGTAAGACCAGACATTCAATATGAAGATAATATGAAATTGTATCTGTGTTGCGTCTGCACGATTTTCTCCACCAATTCTCTTGAGGCTTTAAGTCAGCATGTTCAACTTGATAGAAGTAGGTTGCGTGAAGAAGAAGTATTAACAGTTGTTGCTGGTACATCTATATGCAAGCTTTGTACATACAAAACAAATCTCAAAGCCAACTTCCAACTTCATTGCAAGACTGATAAACATTTGCAAAGGCTTCACCATGTAAATCATGTCAAGGAAGGAGGAGCTAAGAACGAGTGGAAATTGAAATACGTAAATGTTAGTAATCCTGTTCAAATTCGATGCAATTCCTGCGATTATTTCACGAATTCACTGCATAAACTTCAACTCCATGCCACGAACCCGAGGCACGAGGGTAACTGTCGAATGTTTCTATTCCTGGAAAGAAGCGCATCTCTGATTAGGACAGAACTGAAATCGTACCACTGCACCATGTGTAATATATCAGTGAGAACCAAAGTTAGTCTTATTCAGCACGTATCTTCCTTGGCTCACATTCGAGCGGAGAATATGAGGCAGCTGCAGGGAGAGAGTGAACCCGATCTCAGAGAAGTCTTTCTTGTCAAAGAAGTGAAGCAGGTTACCAGCGATTCCTTGAAGATTTCGGAGATAACTGATGAGGATAAAGGTAAGAGAACTTTTAGTTTTTGCCGGAATTTTGATTATATTTAAGGAAAAAGAGTTTCTAGTGGTTTGCAGTAAAAATAACTACATCTCTTAATCGTTAGGTGCACTTAGGGCAATCAAATAAGTTGCTCAGAAACTAGTTTATGAACTGAAGGAAATATAAAGTGAAACTGTTGAGATGTATTTTACTAGCATACTAAATTAGGAAAGTAAAAATTAATAAATAACATGCATTATTTAAAATAAGTACCTAAGTAACAATGAGATTTAAATATTTCATTTACATTAGATAGTATTTTACTTAGTAATTTTCATTTTATTTATATAATGTATAAATTTGATGTGTATTTCCTGATTTAAAATACTTTTACTAGTATTTTAACGAGATGTTTAATTGAGAAATATAGTATTCCATTTAAAAAATGGGCAACACATAATTAATGTTTCATGAAATATTAAAACAGTTCTCACACACATTGTGTGTGAATGTTACAATGCTCACTTCTTTCTTTTATTATCTATATTCTTAATAGTTTTTTATTATTTATTCATATAAGATTGATGTAAAACTAATTTGAACACGTCATTTATACATTAATTACATGCCACAAATATTTCTAATAATATTTTAGTTGTGTTTATTTAAATACTTCCATTTTTATGTATATAAATTGAGCTATTTTGCTTTTATTTAAATTCAAAATGTTAATTGAAAAAAAATTGCGTGTTTGTAACTTTTGATAACTTCAATTTTATTTTAAGTTTGAAAACAGTGTTTGTTAATGTTTTTAAATTTTGGATGGATTTCATCTTTTGAACTTTTATACCTGGCAGTAGCTCTAAATATGTATGGTGAAAAATTCTTCATAAATGACTCAGCCATAATATTAAAAATAAATTTTTTTTGATAACTATTTTAAAACGAGCCTAGAATTGATTAATTAAAAAAAAAAGCAAGATCCTAATTTATCATTGATTTCTCTTTTAACTGCATTATTAATTTTGATTCAAATAACGTATGCAGAAAATGTTCAGAATTGAAATACACATTTAAGAATTTAAAATTGTCTACTGATTACTAAATCATTGTTTTATGTGGATCATTTATTTTCTCTCTATAATATTTGAATATTGATTACTTGTAGAAAACAATTGTATGTTAAATATGTGTTTATGTAATAAAAAGAAATGAAGGAAAGGAATTCGCTTTTATATCAAATAGATATATTAAGACTAATAAAAAATATATTCTACCGAATGAAATTCTTTTTTTTATATATTTAAATAAATATCATAATCATCAGAATTTAAGTATACATAAAAGCAACAATAAAAAATGCATTTATATGTCCACATAATCATCTGTATTCATTTGACTACTTGAAGTGCACACTAACGTTTATTTTGCATCTCTCTCTCTTTGTATTAGATTTTTTATAATTGTATTTTTTTTTCTTTTTTTAATTTGAGTTATTTTAGAAAACCAATATTCTAGAAATTTTGGTTTTAAATTTTATTTATTTTCATTAATTAACTTTAAAGTGAAATAATTTTTACTTGAATTAAAATTTTTCTGAACGAAATATAATTTATAGTGTGTGTTCACATTTTTTTTAATAGGGGTAACTAGAGAAATAATATATATATATAATTTTGAAACAGCCTTTTTATTTTTTTATTCTTTCTCTGATAAAAATTTTTAACAATTTTACTGTGCAGTTTTCATTTATTTTAATTTTTATGTTATGAATGTTTTGTAATTTTATATAGGAAATGCATATAAAAGTAAGTTTAACTAAACAAATCAAGCTTTTTCATACGAAATAAAATAATTTTAAATCGAACAATTTATTGTTTATCTGGTTTAAATCGTTATATCTGGTTATTGTGGAGTAAAAATAAATGCATCATGAAATTAGAATTAAAAGAAATTGAAAATAAAATAAAGTTTGAGTTTTGTAATGGTCAGTATTACTTTTCTTTCAGTGATTAAACTTTTTTTGCTTCTAATATTAATATATATATATATATATATATATATATATATATATATATATATATATATATATATATATATATATATATATATATTATAATTTAAACGATACTCCAACTGACCAATTTATACTGTGATCTGATGTTCATCAGTTCGTGGGTTCAGTTCCGTCACCCGGCCGGCTTTAATATTTGTAGTGGTTTAGTGTCCTCTTTACTGAAACTGTGAGTTTCAATACAGTGAACTCTCGTGTTCAAGCAATTTACTGTTTACATTTAAACAAATCAAACTAACTGTAAACTAATGTAATGATACCATATTACATAAATAGATGTTATTTAAGTGGTCTTGATTTTTTTTCTTATTACCCACAAATTTTCTATTTTCAAAATAATTTAAATTCTAACATTAAGTATTTTTTGGGTCAAAAAAAAAAGGAGGTAAAATATTCTTATGTGAGCAATTAAATTGAAATAAAATTCATGAGTTTCTTTTATTACGAAAACCTTTCCTATTTTACTTATCATATCAGTATTTAATTTCATTCACATGTATTTGAATATTTCTTACATTTTTATTGCATCATCTATGAGTAATTTTTATTTTCCTAACTTTTCTTAATCTCTTATTGATTTAATACAACAATAGGAAATAATATTTTTTCCAATAGCAGTTTGTATATTTTTCCAACATCAATATCATTTTTTTGAATACAGTAGGAAATATTTTAATATCATTTTTTTTTTTTTTTTTGTTTTTTTGTTTTCTGAACTTATTTCTCCAACTTCCTTACAGTATATCAGTGCTTCCAGCCAACACTATTTTGCATTTATCTCCCAAAATTGGTTTTGTTAATTGCTCGTTTATATATATATATGTATATATATATATAATCTTAAAATATCTTTTACATATATTGCTGTTCTGCCATTTTTGTTTTTATTTATATTTTCCCCCTCATAACCCTGAATCTTGATCTTATGATTAATCTAATATCATATTAATAATTAAAAATCTCATTTTTTCAGTAATACTTTGGCTTTCAGTTCAATAGTTCTTGGGTTCGATGCATATGTTTTCATTCAATGCGTTTAAAAAATTCTCTCTATTTTGCATATCCTGATCAAATAGTCCTCGTTCATAAAAAAAGTAAAAGACCATAAATCGGCAAACAAAATCATTCAAATTCAGACTTTTCAAAATTAAGAATATATTTCTAGTTTTACTAATTTTTAAGGTTTACATCATTCTTGTTTCGATCTCTGGCACTCTTTGTGGGTCTTGCGCAGATTCCTTCCCCCCCCCCTCCCCGCCCCCTCCTTCACTGTATGCAAATGTGCCTCCGAAAAGTTCCTGCGATTTAACAGGTGACTCTAATTCGCATGTTCTGACCGGAGCGGGTTACACTTGTGACTTTTCCCTTCAGCGGTGTCACGCAAAGGTGTCTGGGATCACCGCGATGCGTAATTGTGAGCGAGCAATTTGCAAATCAAACGTGAGCTTTTAATGCGATTCGTGTGTAAATGAAGGCAAATCGATTTTCTGGGAATGCGTGTAACGCCACGCCATGACTCACTTTCTGTCCTCTGATTGTATTGAGGTATTCTTGGTGGCCGAGAAGGCCTTATCACTGCTCTCTCCTACGAGCTATATTTGGCTATGGGTAAGTGGCTGATTTATTCGGATCTTCCGAAAATCTCGGCTCCTATGTAGGCTACCACGAATGAGGGCGAATTGTCCAGCAAGCAGTCATTGGAATTAACAATGGCTTTGAATTTTTATTTTAAATTGTGAATAACACATTCTAGTGTTTTGTTTCTTCATTAAATGTAGGTGGTTGGATTATTTTTAAAATGGTAAGCTGCGATTTCGAATATTCTTCAATATTTTTGACATTTTATACGTGTTTTCAAAAAAATTGCCTTTTACTGTAAAGTACCTTCTCAACACTATAATAGAAACGAAACATTTTTACTGAAAATATATTAGTACAATCCAACTTTAGTTCCAAAATAATGCTTGAAAGGTATTTCCTGTATTGAAAATATTCCTTAAATAAGTAAGACAACTTAAAGATTTTTCTTTGCAAATGGATTTGGTTTGTCACATGGTGGTTACTTTTTGCACTCTATCGTTAGTTTAGTTAGCTTATCGATTTTTACGATTTAAATTGGATTTTAAAGAATCACGACCTAATTCAGAGTCGAACCCACAAACTGTTGAACTGAAAATCAGGTCACTGACTTGGTCGCTATTATCTACACGATATTATACTTAAAATCATATTTAAAGAAATAATTTACATAAATTTTCAGAAATTTTCCTGTTTGAAAAAGCACAAAACGCTTAAATATTTGAAGAAAACACATGTTTTCAATATCTAATGACTTTTGGTTGAAAATAATTTTTGCACATGATTTTTTTTTAATTGCAATTATACTGGGAATTATGACAAAGCGATTATTCAGAAACATTATATATTCTCACATTCTTATTTATAATGACATAATTTGATAAATTGTAGCATTGAGTGCTCTTTTAAAAGCTTCCTTTTTTTAAACGTTTTTTATTCTTGAAATGAATTTAAACTGTAATAAAAAAATACTTGTACAAGTTTGAAATATTCTTTTTAATTTCTCAATCCTGCAGCTATGTTGCCATCTAATTTTTTTTAATCCTCCCACACTTTTTGATCATTTATTTTAACAATGCAGTTTTCCATTAATTTCATAAAAAAATTCAAATGGGTTATTATTTTTTTTTTTACAGATGCAAGCAGTAGTGATAATGGAAATGATTCTTTTCTTAATTCTGAAGTGATAAATGCTAGCAAAGAAGAAGTCGGTGTCAAAAATACTGATACCTCAATGCTGAAACAAGCTTTATTGGATCGGAGTACTAATGAGACCAATAGCCCAGAAACTGTTCATAGTTGTCCATTTTGCAATTACACCAGCAACAGCGAAGTACGCATACAAATGCATGTTGTCTCCCAGCATGCTCAGAAGCCACCTACCCTAAAATGTCCACTCTGTTCGGAGGGCCTGCCAGATTTCGAAGTTTTGGAAAAGCATGTCGTGGACACCCACTTTGTGAATAAGGAAGTGGTTAAAAACCTTCTGAAAATGGTTGATACTACGGAGTGGGAAGCAGCAAAGAAAATGGCTGCCAAAATCGAAAAATTTACTGAAGAATTGAAGAACAAGGAGGAGAAAACTACGAAGACGGAGACAATTGACGAGAATATTCAAGTTGTCAAACCTCTGACGAATGGACCTAGTGCTCCTACCGATATGAGTATGCCCAAGGAGAAGACGGAAATAATACTAGATGATGCGATGGACATAAAACAAGAAATTCCTGATATAGAATGTAAAAGTGACAGCAGTGATTATAAGGATGAAGATGAAGACTTTGCTTGCTCTGCGTGTGGTCGAATTTTCATTCAGGTGGAAGATTTATTTTGCCATCAGAATGAAATGGGACATTTGGAATACAAGAATACTGCCAAAGGAAATGGTTTCTTTTGTTGGAAAAAGGGTTGTGGTCTCTTCTTCGCCACTATGAAAGCTGCTCAATTTCATTTTAAGGAAATGCATGCCTTAAAGTCAAACATTCCTATCTCGGAAAGACACGTCTACAAATACAGATGTAATCAGTGCAGCCTTGCTTTCAAAACATCTGAAAAATTGAAATTACATCTGCAGTACCACCTCATACGAGCTGCTACGAAATGCGTGTTGTGCAGCAGGAGCTTTAGGTCTGTTTTGGCCTTGCAGAAACATGTGGAAATGTCTCATGCTGATATGAACAAGGAACAACTTGAACTGTATAGAGCTAGTTTAATGAACAACCCACTACTTTCTGGAAATTGTGGCTCCACTGGAGGTATATTGGACCCTCAAACTACTGAGCTTTTAAAGAAAGAAAGCAATATAGATGACGTTGAAGAAGATATGCCAGATGAAGTAATCAGTCTTCCTGAGGAATCTGACGCTCTTGATGACATAGCAGAGGATGTCAGCGAAAATAAAGATCAGCAAGTGTTAGAAGATTATTTTAACAGTCAAACTATGGCTGAAGACAGTTATGCTGATCCTAATAGAAAGTACAAGTGTCATCGCTGTAAAGTTGCCTTCACAAGACAGAGCTATTTGACTAGCCACAACAAAACTCTTTTGCACAGGAAAGGAGAAAAAATGAGTTATCCAATGGAGAAATATCTAGATCCAAATAGGCCTTTTAAATGTGAAGTCTGTAAGGAATCTTTCACGCAAAAAAATATCCTTTTAGTACATTATAATTCTGTGTCACATCTTCATAAATTGAAATTAAGTATGAAAGAAAACAGTACTCCAAATACTACTGTTTCGGCTATGACAACGCCGTGCACAACTGTTCCTTCTCCTGTTTCTACTGTAACTACAGTATCTTCGACAGCCAATATCTCAACTGTTAATACTGTCAGTTCAAAGTCTTGCCCATCACATACAACCTCTGTTACCGATTCTGAAGTGAAACCATATAAATGTAATTTATGCAAACTTTCATATAATCAGTCGTCGCTTCTGGATGCTCATGTGCGATCTGTTCTACATCAGTCGAAAGCATCTAAAGTTCAAGAGCTTGTTATAACCGGAGAGTTAGATTTGAGTACACCATTGATTGAACGACCTGATTCTTCACCTTCTGCGGAAGTCAGTTCTTCCAAATCATCAGAAGTCCCTACTAGTACAGCTCTAGATTTGCCACCAAGTTCTTTGCCTACATCTAGTGCTCAAAACTTGAAGCAGTCAGAGCCAACAACCTCTCATTCCATAGTAACAAGCCAAATGCAAACCAGTTCTACTTCTAATGTAGCAACAGTTACCGCCACTCCCCAATTTTCCTTTGCTTTGCATCCAGATCATAATAATATTATGCAGCAAGCTATGAGTATGATGCAACCACCTTCTGTGACCCATTCTTTACCACCTTTTTCGTGTTCGAGGTGTGGATCAATGTGTTCCTCCCAAGATGCTCTAATTCAACATCAGCAACTATACTGTTATTTCGCACAGAATAATCAACAGTCAATGATACCAAATTTGTCCCAAACTACACCAAGACATCAAATTGAAAGAGAAGAGCCAATGGAAAAACAAGCTAGACTTCCCCTGGCACCCCCTGAAACACCAACTCCTGTAATTAATCATTCAAACACTCAACGAAGCCCAACTCCTGGGCAACAAATGTTCAAATCTCGATTCCCTTTCATACGTCCAAAACCATTAATATTTAGACACCTCTTGGAAAGTTTTGGTTTTGATGTTGTAATGCAGTTTAATGAAAACTCTCAAAAGCGACCAAAGAAAGAATTGGATATTAAAAAAGAAGAACAAAAAGATAATTTTGATCAAAGACAGGAATCAAAAGATACTGAAGATGAGAAGAGGAAGTTGGACCTTCCAGAAATCAATAGATCAGTGTGTAATAAATGTGGAAAAGGATTTTCCAGTATTTGGGTGTTAAAAGCTCATCAGGAAGAAACTCACAAAGACATTGTTCCCATCCAAAGCGTTGAGAAGTTTGCAGAAGAATTTCGTGAGGACTATGAGCGACGAAATACATCAGTACCTGTCATCGATGATGCTAACAATATGGCTGAGGCTCCATCACCACCATCGAGTGGTGAATTGAGCACGGGCCCCTCAACAACTCCTGCTACACCGTCTGGTGTAACACCAATGTCTTTGCCTAGTGCAGCGACTCCACCTGTCACCTCGTTGGGATCCCAAATGCCCGATGTGGCATCTTCGGTGACAGCAAATCAGGCAATGGCAGCTCAAATGCAGCTGAATCAGTTCCTCATGAGTCTTGGCATGGGCCTTCCAATGCCCATGAACTTAGGGATGAATATGAATACTCTTCCTTTCGCGGCTGCCATGAACATGCACCCACCACTCATTCCGCTCATGATGCCTCCACCTATGGACCCAATGATGGCAAGTGCTTTCGGTCATCCCATGATACCTGGGGCAGCCGTCGATCCCAACTTTTTTGCTGCTCAGCAGAAGCTGCTACAACAACAGCAACTCTCCCAACAGCAGAAAAGAGCTAGGACTAGAATCAACGACGATCAGCTCAAAATACTTAGAGCATATTTTGATATCAATAATTCACCAACAGAAGACCAGTTACTTGAAATGTCGGAAAAATCTGGGCTGCCTCTAAAGGTCATCAAACATTGGTTCCGAAACACCCTTTTCAAGGAGAGACAGCGAAACAAGGATTCCCCTTATAACTTTAATAACCCTCCATCTACCTACTTAAACCTTGAAGAATATGAGAAAACTGGCGAAGCTAAAATAACTTCCTTAAACACTGATAAAAATGAAGAAAACAAAAATGCAGAAAGCTCTGCAGCAGAAAAAAAAGATTCTACTACAAATAATGCTGAAAAGGATGAAGAATTTTCAGAAATCAAAGAAATCAAATTAGAGAAATATTCTAACAACGATTGCTCAAAAGTTGAACAGTCTCCACAAAACAAGCAAATTTATAGCATAAATTCAACCGCATCTGACATTTTAAATATGTCAGATTCTCTTAATTGTGCAGTTTCTTGTTCTCCTGCTACGTCTGCAATGATGTCAATGGATTTAAGAACTTCTTTGGCTGATAGTTTTAGCGGGAATTTTAATCCTTTTGTGAGTGCATCATCAATGATGTCTCTCATGCCACCAGCTTCAGTTTCGCCTCCAACTTCGGAATCACCACATTCTACAGGCACGCCCAGCAGTACGCCCACCCCTTCTTGCTCATCTTCCGGAAAGCGAGCGAATCGTACGAGGTTCACTGACTATCAGATCAAAGTGCTGCAAGAATTCTTCGAGTCTAACGCTTATCCGAAAGATGACGACTTAGAATATTTATCGAAACTCCTGAACTTGAGTCCCAGGGTGATTGTTGTGTGGTTTCAGAACGCTCGTCAAAAAGCTCGGAAAGTGTACGAAAACCAACCGCCCATCACTTCTGAAGAGGAAAATGCTGGTAGGTTTCAGCGTACACCAGGATTGAATTATCAGTGCAAGAAATGTTTGCAAGTGTTTCAGCGATATTACGAGCTCATAAAGCATCAAAAAAGTTCCTGTTTTAAAGACGAAAATCCACTTGCCAGTCAAATTAAAGTCATGACAGAGGATAGGACTTCTCAGCCTCCGACTCCCACCTTACCACCATCGAGCATGCCCCCTATCTCCCGTCCGTCCGAAAAGGTACCCATAACGAATAATCAAAACGGTACATACAGATGTGACAAATGTAGTTTGGCCTTCTCCAGATTCGATCTGTGGAGAGAGCACCAGTTGGTGCATATGATGAACCCCACCCTGTTTACAGGCTATCAACCATCGTCCTTCCCAGTTATGCAGTATGACTCATCACCCCATTCCAATTCTCTACAGTTGTCGCAGGTAAAACGAAAACTCTCTGACGACGAAGAATCACAGAGTGATCACCCAAGGGACAAGAGACTTCGGACTACAATATTACCTGAGCAATTAGATTACTTATACCAGCAATATCAGGTAGAAAGCAATCCAAGCCGCAAAATGCTTGAAAATATTGCAAGAGAAGTTGGGCTGAAAAAAAGAGTTGTCCAAGTGTGGTTCCAAAACACTCGTGCTCGCGAAAGAAAAGGTCAATTTAGAGCGCACCAGCAAGTAATACATAAACGGTGCCCTTTTTGTCGTGCTTTATTCAAAGCTCGAACCGCTTTAGAATCTCACTTGGCGACAAGACACGCTGACCAGTACACGAAAGGTGATATTAATATTGATGCTCTTCCTGATGGTGAGGGAGATTCCAATCAAGAAGAACCGGAAAGTCCATCTGATGAAAAGATGCAAACATCTGATGCATCTCCTTCTCAAAGTTTTTCCCAAGGACAGCCAGATTTAGTCAATAAAGCAATGCTTAAGTATTATCAAGACTCTTGGAAAAGATTCTACGACGAAGTTGGAGACATGTCGACATCGAAAGAAAATAGCAAAGATCCAACATTAGCATCTGATTTGTCACTGTGCAAGACGGGTGAAAAATCTTCATCAGACAGTCCTAGTAAAGAATCTCCTCTCGATCTCAGCAAACCTCTAAAGGCATTGATGGAAAAGAGCAATGGTAGTCTTTCTGAAAAGTTCCATTTGGATGACGGAGCTTCTAGAGGGGCTTTGCTGGATGACGCCCGTTCTGAAACATATTCCGAGTCTACAGACAACATGGATGGTGACGAGAGCAATCCAACGTCACCATCTAGTCGATACTCTTCCAATTCCAGCAAACGTTTTAGGACTCAAATGACGACGATTCAATTGAAAGTCATGAAATCCATTTTTGTTGATTACAAGACACCATCGATGTGCGAATGCGAATCTCTAGGCAAAGAAATAGGGCTTCCGAAACGCGTTGTCCAGGTTTGGTTTCAGAATGCAAGAGCCAAAGAAAAGAAGGCCAAACTTGCTTTTATGAAGACTTTCGGGCACGAAATGGAGCCCGCCAAAGTAAGCGAAGAATGCACGTTATGCAACGTGAAATATAACTTGAAATTTTCACCTTCGACTCTACAGGAGCACGTTTTCTCTAGGAAGCACATCGAGAATTTGAAGAAGCATATTGATAGCTTGAAAAAACTGACTGACGGTCAGGATTCCGATACAGCCCCGAGCTTTGACTCCCCTTCCACCCCTAACCATGTCATGAACTGCAATACATCCAATTCCGCCACGCCAGCCACTTCCACACCCAAGCACACTGCCTCCGGTCTCACTGGGGGACTTCCTAATTTCGGAAGCTCCTCAGCTACGCCAACGAGTGCTGATGTCAAAGTCAAGATCGAATCCGTCGACTCCACCGCCGGTCAACGGAAAGAGCCGATGACCAACGGTGAGTTGGCGAACTTTTCTGGCAAAGAAAAGCAGAATGATAAAGAGGACGGCTTCGTGGCGACGTCCAGCTCTTCTACTCAAGAGAATCACAACTTACCTGACTTTGTCTCCCCACCAGCATCCACTGAATCGAGTTCCACGCCGTCCTCATCTGCTGGCCTCTTTCCTTACATGTACTCACCTTTTCCTGGCTACTACAATGGCATGCCTGGCACATTCCTACACCACGCCATGTATCCAGGTAGGACAAAACTCTGATATATTTAAAAAAAAATGCATTTAAAGCCGAAATGTGTTGCAGCTATAAGACTCTTTGATGAGTACCTTCCACAGGAAGATCAATGAAGTTCCTAAGCGCTGGTTAAGAGACCAGTTTGTGTAAAAAAAAAAAAATGTTTGTGTTCAGGGCAAGCACATTATCATCCCATTAGTAAAAAAAAATGGACTAGTTGTGAACAGATAAGTTTTGTATTTTATTTCATATTTTTTATAAACTTCCCAAAGAAATTTTTTTTAAACTAGTAAGTGAGTATTAAAATTAATAAAGGAAGTTGATGTCCGCTATATATGAAATCATAGCTTTAAATTTAGTTTAAAATTTGCTCAAGGTGGCTTAGTTTTTTTATTAATGAACTGTTTATTCTCAGCGAACTGTTGAAAAATTTGTAATCTAAATGTCATCATCATTTATATTTTTCACCCTTGTATTTACTACATGTTTAGTAACTCATACTTTTGTGTTTTTTATTATTATTACATTTTTTTTCTTTTTTTGATCTCCATTCCAAAGATTGACATTTAGTTTTATGTGTATTGTTTTCTGTTCGGATATTGAAGTCTTTTGTTACATTATCTTATTTATTCTTATAATTAGATATTCAATTTTATGTAATCTAAATCTGTAAAATTTTCAACAAACGATAGATAAATAACATTTCGACATCAATTTTTTTAAAAGTAGTTTTTAAATAAAACGTTTTTATATTTGAGCCACCACTTACTTATAAATACTTCCAATGCTGTGATCTCAAAAGTGAAAAGAATGGCAATTTGTAAAATTTACTCAGGGGTGTTTTTAGTTAAGTTGTATAAAGCAATTTGTGATAATGTGCTCTTTTATGCGAATTCTGGTGTAATTTTTTTTAATGACATGTTTAAAATTCTACTTTCTCACCTCAAAATGACTTGCTAATTCACATAGTGATCTATAGCTTAAATTTTACTCTTTTTAAACTTTTAAAATTGTCATCAAAATTCATTGGAATTTTTAATGATTTTACTTAAGAAATAAGCTTAGTTTCTATTATTAAGTTTTTGTTTTGTTAATTAATCTGTTATTAAAAAAAGTTATGTGAAATCTTGATTTAATAATTAATGATTATTCTGAAAATGTTGATTTTTCTTTTTTAAATAAAACAGGAAACATTATTTAAGACCATTTGTTTGGACTTAATATCATCTTTCAAGCTTATTGTAATTAAAGTCTTGATATTCTTTTGGGGAAAAAACGAGCATGTTATCATTTCATTTAAACAAAATGTGATATGTAAGATCTCTTTATTATATATACATATTTGCTTTTCTTTAGGTATAACAGAATTAATTTGTATCTGTCTTTGAAATATCACTTAGTTACAACCAATTATTGTTGCTCTCTTAATAGAAAACCTTAAAAACATAACTGTTTCAGCCTTATATCTACCGTTGGTCTCTTTGCAGTCTTAATAACTTATTTATTTTAATTTCTTTTATGTTACCTTTTCACACAAAGCAGCTCAAAATTTGGTATTAATATTTATTGCAAAAAATATTTTGTAGTCGTTGAGTATTTATTTTAAATTCTTAGAAATAATTTAAATATTTTGGAGTTATATTAATATAGTAAGGCGAGTCTTACATATTATCAGTAGTACCATTTTTTTAATATCTTTTTATACTTATGGAATTTTTTAGTTATACTAAATTACTATTCTTATCTGAAAAGCTTAATTTTCTGCTCTTAATTTTAACAAACTGTACAGTTGAAGTTGGAACAAATCGGGTGGTGAGGAAAAAGCAAAGAATTGAATTTTCTAACATAGTTGTGCGTTGCCATCTTTTTATTTAAAATTAACTCCTCTTGAATTGACCGAATGATGTCATCCCAGTCCTTTCAATTCTAGAAATAAGCGAAAAATAATTTTTGATTTGGTATATATCCAAATCTTTACTCCATGGATTTTGAAGTTTCATAATTTATTTATTGTTGAATTTTATATAGTTCTTTTTAAATTTTAAGCTCATAAAGATTCGGATGTGTGCAATTTTACAGTCCCGGTGACAAATCAGGAGCAGAGACAAAGCTACCTTCACCAAAGATGCAAATTCTTTGTCTCTTTGTAAATAAAGTAATTCAGACTCAATTTTTTGCGTATATTTTTATTATAGATATATATTTACGGTAGAGATATTTTTTTATAATAGATTATTATTGAATAGTTTGTTTCCTTCAAAATGTCCATGGCCTTTTCCATAGTTATTTCTCATTGAAAGACAAATTTAACATCTTCGCTTAAGCATATAACTGAAACTAAATATTTACTTATTTGTGTGAAAGAGATTATAAAAGATTTATGGCAAAACATTCTATTCCCAGTTATTAGCCTTAATCAAAGACGAACTGGTAAATAGAAAGATGGAATAACAGAAAATGATCCATATGAAATCGTTACGAAGAGAATGTCAGAGTTCGTTGGAACAGTAGCATGGTGATGCTAAAGCAAAAAAGTATCGTGGAAGTTATTTTCATGAAAAAAATCTTTGTTGGACAACACAAAAATTAAGCGCTGATTAAAGATAGCACCTAAAATAATTACATTCTATCGTACATTTATTGCTTAAAGAATCACATCCAGTTATAAAATCAAAATTCAGATGAAACCAATGTCAAGACATTTCTAAAATTATTTTTATAGAGTAAAGAAAATCCATGACTATTAAATGATAGAAATTATTTTTTTTTAAATATGTAATGGAAAAAATCAAGAAAATATTTTTTTTTTAAATATGTAATGGAAAAAATCAAGTATCTAGACTTGAGAGCATAATTGAAAGAATATAGCAAGATAATTGTTCTTATTAGTATTCATTAGAAGCAACGAAAGTTGTATCATATTATTTTTGGAAAAGTTCATTAAAAACAGGTGTCATTGATAAGATCTAGATAATATTTGATTGTGAAGATATTATAACCGATTACCATCTTGATGAACATTATGCTTATATTTATATGATATTTAGACTACATTTATAGACCAATCGTTAGAATTATTTAAAGCTAAAGCTAACCACACAAAGTGTTAAAATATTTAGTATAAAGTCTAGTGGAAACATAATCTTATAAGGATTTTCTTTCTAATAAGGATTATGGCTATCCACACGGTTGCAACCATCAAAAACATTTTTGATGATAGCTTATATATATATATATATATACTAATTTATTTACTAATTTATTGTAACTTTTTCGCTTAAATTATGTTAGTCGTAAAAAGTACTATAAATTAGTAATATTCAATATGGTATACTTAAGGCAGAGAAATAGAAATGATAAATGTTTTATTTCGCATCAAATTAAATTATTGCTAAAGAATTTTATTTTAAAAGAATGAAGAAGTAAATAGCTCTTTTAAATAATGGAAGTTTATGGTAAAAACGTCATTATACTTATTATATATTTACAAAAGATATTATTAAAATATCAGGAGAGTGGATTATTTGTAAATCGATGTTTATATATATATATATATATATATATATATATATATATATATATATATATATATATATATATATATATATATATATATATATATATATATATATATGAAGAGAGGGAATTTTTTAAATCTAATAGAAAAAATCATCCAATAGAAAAAAAATGTAAAGGATGGTGTAGTCGTATTTTTTCTATCTCGAACAATGAGATTGAAAAAGCCATTCCAACTTCTCAACTCTTTGCTTTTTCCATTATATAAATTTGCGTGCATCATTTCAAGACTTTTTCCTGCTACGTTGTATCATGTTTGTATTACAATTTTAAAATTTATAACATTTTTCTTATCTATTTTTCCTCTAATTCTGTTGTTTTATTGCTATTCAATGATAACATAAAATGTATTTTCAAAAATTTTTTGGGAACGTGGTAATAATGGAAATTTAACAAAAGGCTGAAACAGTATGTTTATTTTCAAATTTTATCTCAAAATCTGCGTTTGAAATTAAAAGAAAAAAAATATATATATGCATTGTGTTTGAATTATACTATGTGTATGTGAATGTGTGAAACAAAAAAAAAAGCATGTTAATTTAAACCCTAGCATGTATGTTATGCATGTGCCTTAATGTTCAGTAGATTTTTATTTTTATATAGTGTTTTCGATATAGAATGTTATGTATATTCCCTCAATCAGTTTCAATTTTTCTTGTTAGTTATCACACCAGGTGTTTGAAAAAAATAGTGGCAGTGAATCTTTAGAATGAAGAAAGTGATTCACTTTGTTAAAATTGGATGTCATTTCTATTCGAAATGATTAAATTACTTTTCTGGAAGAAAGAGAGAAAGACTGCAATCTTTTTTTTTCTGAACACCTTGTTGACTAGTGCATTTCATTTATTTGTAAATAGTCCTTTTTTGTGTATTATTTCTGTTTAAGTGTATGGCAACAGTTTTTGACCTTTATTATTATTATTATTTTGTCTCGGTCATTTGTGTGCCATCTGATTGTGTATATATTTATGGAATGCTTAGTGATTTAGAAAATTCTTTGTAATCCATGCTTTTGATCTGAATGGAAAAGAATAAAAATGTTGTTTCATTACTAATGAGTTGCTTTATTTTATTTTTCTTGTGTTGCTCCAACCCAAATCCATTTTTTTTAAATTTACATTTGTGTTTACAGTTTGTTTTACTATGAATTGCTTATTGTAGAATTAGTTTTATGTAAATATCCTCACATTTTTAGGTGGATAAAATATATGCAGACACAATCAATGATCATTTCAGTAGTGTTTAAATTTTAAAACGAACAAAAGAAAGAAAAAAATACAAAAAAATGTTCACTACTTTTTTTTTTAAATATTTGTCTTGGGCAAAATATTAAAATATATATGCATACAAAGATTGAAGTTGTCATAAGATAAACAGTCATCAACAACTTCTGAATAAATTATATCGATTTACACTTTAAAATGTCTATTCTTTATATTGTTCACATTTCTCCACCGCATACCTTCGGGTGGGTCGGTGCTTATTTGGTAATGTTATTTTGTTCACATAACACTTTAATTTTCATCTCTGAGTGTAATTTCTGCGCAAGTATTGACGGATGGAATCTAAGCGACAGACTAACCAACTGACCAATAAGTTTTTTTACAGACTATTCTAATTTACACAAAATTTTGTTCGTTATATTTTAAAAGAAAATGTTTCTTTCTTTCTTTCTTTCTTTTTTTTTTTTCAATGCTAATTTAAGAGCACATTTTTAAGGGTGCTATTTATAAGTCTAATCAATGAGCATAATTTTTTCCTATCATTCCAAACATTGATGTTCCATCTCGTTTTAAAGATGGATATGGTAATTGTAGCTAATATTGAACAGTTGGTGAGGTTACGTAAAGGTTTCGGGGGAAGATGAAAATAGGGGGTTGGTGCCATCCTACCCTCCTCATTTTCTGAACACCTGGCTTTTAGTGAAATTAAGCAAATAAAAAAAACACAAAAAGATTTTAGGGGCAGAGAAACTGCCACCGCCGCCGTTAAACTTCATTGTTCCAATGTAGATATTTTTTAAAGTCCCTCTCTTATTGAGATCCCGAAAGGGTTAAATATGCCATAAATTAACTACCCGACCCTGATTTTTATGAGGCGTGAACCAAAAGATGAGGAATGACAACTTCTGTGTGGTTAGCAATAGTCGGGAGCGGAAAAAAAAGTAAATGGGATAAAAGCGATGGGAGAGACACGCTTTTATTTTCATCTTTGTCTTTTTTTTTTTTTTTTTTTTTTTTTTAACTATGACCGAAATAGTGTCGCTCCTTTGTCGATGGCGGAAGCGGAAATAGAATTATGGCTTGTTCAGTACAGCTGATGTGTGGAAATTATTTTAGCTTAAGTTTATTGCAGAATTTATTATGATGAGTCATAATTAGGTATTTTTAACTTCGCTGTTCGCAGTGAAAAGTTCCGAGTTCGATTCTAGCCTCGATTAAACACTAGGTGAATGTTGTTGTTGTAATTTCGGATAATATTACTATCGGGATGGGGGTGCTTGAGATTTTGTAAGGATTTTGAAATGGCTAATACCCTTTAAATTTTCTAAGGATTTTCAAATGGCTTAATTACATTCAACAAACAAGATCATTTTAATAATTTATTAAGTAATTATAATTGAAAATGCACAAAAAAGTTAAATATGCGAAAACTCAACTATTCTAGTATTTGAAAAAATTAAAGCGTGTGGAATTTAATTCGTGATCTCTTCATTTGATATCCGTACGCTCTTAGTGGAAGTTTTATATCCGGGAAGATTACACTTAAATATTATACCATTTAGGAAAAAATGCGCCTTCATTGGTAAGCAGGTGAATGTTTTACAAAGACCTTCAGCTTTTAGGCTATAAACTAGAATTTAAATCATTCGCGAATAGTAAGGGGAAAGTTTAGCAATAAGTGCTTTACCCGAAAGAAAACAGCTATGAAACGAACATTTATTAATAGAGTTTATAGAATACTGATGGAAATATACCGATCAAATACTTTTTTTCTTATTAATTTTCTCCACTTATACATCTTAACATTTTTAGACAAGAAAAGCGATAATGTTCAACAGAATGCTTTTTTATTATTGAAGTCGTTTATGTATTGTAGTTGTCCAAAATATGGTATAATTCGGCAGTGAATTTAAATACAAATGTAGTTATATATTCAAAACAAATTTGCAATCAAATTTCTAAAATCAGAAATGCTTACTTTAATGCAAAAAATATTTAAATGTTGTTCTGTTTTTAATTTCATTAAAACACATTAATAATACTTAAATTTTATATATATTATGAAATATAGATAACGAACAATTACATTTTTAGAATTTTTGAAACACATGAAAAATTTATTCTTAGCCTTGATTTCTTAACGATTATGGCAAACTTATTATAAAAGACAAAAGCATATATACGATTATATTGTTAATGCATGTTGATTTATAATTTTTAAATTTTTTTATCGTCCATATATGCTGATATTTTTATGGTTAATTTACATTTTATTAATTTGTTTAATAATTGCATTCTCTCCATTTTTTGACTTTTCGCATTACATTCATTGAAATTATATAAAGGAAATATGTTGAATAGTTTTTATCGTGTGAAGCTAAACAATAAATAAAATAATACTAAATATTTTAAATTCGAAAAAACTTCGAAAAGTTTATTTAATTTTCATACTTTCAGAACTTATAAAATAAAATTGAAATAAAAGGATTTTTACTTGATTGGATAAAAATATATTTTAAAAACTTTTACTATGATACCTTTAATTATTAAAAATATATTTAAAACATATACTTAAAAATCCTTATAAGAAAGCCTTTTAAAAGCTGATAAATGAAGCCATTGTTTTTTTTTCTATATAATGATTTAAATTATATTTGCAATAAAATAATTTTAAAAATGTAACAACTTTTACATGTTTTTTTTTCTGCCCAACAATTTAATTTATAGACCAATCTTTCAAGTAAATTAAAACGTGTATTAGAAAATCTTGAAGATATAAAAGTCATTTATAAAACAAAAAAATTGAGGAAAACACGTAATAGCTTTAAATTATTGTGCATATAACAAATTTCAAAAAAAAAATTTTTCTTCAAATTTTAAAAAGAAGCATTGCAACACACGTTAAAAGAATACAAAATGTTGCACTTACAGTAAAGCAAACTTAGGCTTATGTATTATTGTATTCAATTATCACACACAAAGCTGATGTTAAATATAAATATGTGAAAAACTGCAAATTAAAAAAAATTTTAGCTATATAAAAAAAATAAAAAAAATTTATATTTATATTATTATCATTAATTCTCAAGCGTTTTATATTTTAAATCTGTGTTTTGCTTACTTTTTAACTAAGAAAAACTACCATTTTACTTTGGGCATGATTAAATTTTCCCACATTGGTAAACGGCAAAACATTTAGTCATCCCTTCAGATTTTAAGATGAATCAGAATGGGGCCCAGCCTTAATTTTGCCTTACCATGAACTACGAAAATTCCTTTTCAAACGCATTGTTGAAAAGGCATTCTGTTGAAGTATAACAAACAAAAGGGAGTCGAACGACTATATATCATTGATAACACTATGAATCGAGTGTAACTTATCTTCCTCATGCCCTGCTATGGATGTTATAGTTTGACTTCAGCAATAATGAGAAAGTATCCCTAAGTAAGAATTGTTATTTGGAGGGAGCGTAGCCTACAGCGCTGTGTCTTTTGAGAAAGTGGCCAGGTGGGGTCTCATTAACAATGCTCCGCTCCGAATGACCGATTCTGAAAACACGTTCTCGTCTCTTTTAATGGATATTTTAGCGTCATCTTATTTTTAAACTTGCTACGCAGCTAAACATGAATTTGTGAAAAGTCAAACGATTTCTTATTTAATAAACTAAATATTAATCACCAATGTTAATTAAGCGAGTATTATTTTAGCAGCTCAATTTTGTTGTAAGAGCTTTTTTGAAAAATAATCAAGAAAATTTTTCATAACAAGTTTAGCCTTCATCACATGGCATATATTAAATCATACTGGATTTTTGATTATATTTTTTTATGTGCCGTAGCCTTGTTTCGACAGTTCACATGTTCGAATGCTACCTTGGTTTTTTTTAAAAGTAGTGATAAGAATGCTTGGTTTTTTTATATATGTAGTTAACGGTGAACATACCTGGTCTATGATACACTATCTACAATGACACTTATACATAGAAATGCAACTTCCTTTTCTTTGTTTAATAGAAGCTAGGATCGAACCCGAGGCTTTCCATTAAGATAAGCAAGGCTTTCTCTCTAATCCTTTGTAATCTTCTACTAGGCCATTCCATGAATAATATCAAAATTCTATTAGATTAGTATTATATGAATTTTTATGAGGCACATTTAAATTCAATATAATTTTAGAAACATTCCTAATCTAATATGGTATTTTGGCGAAATGAATCGCTTAAAACTTAAGAAATGAATGTTAAGAATAATTTAAACAGTTCTATTCAGTTTGCATTTATATTAGGAATTTTTCAATCTGCGAATACGAAAACGAACTAATTCCAATTTTTGTCTTTTCTGCAAAACATATGGTTTTATTAGATCATTCCCTGAAAACTTGAAATTCAAAGAGTGTCTTAGAAACCCTATATCGATTTTACTTAAGGAAATGTAACTTCTTTCTCTTTGATTTGCAATTCAAAAGATAGATTCTACCCCCAGATTATTAATGATGTCTTTCTGTTGGACGAATGAATTTATGTTATATGGGTATTGCTTTTGAAATTTTCACTAAAAGAGGGAGAAGTTGAAGGAGAGGAGCCATAATTTGACTTAACCTAGATGTGAAAGAACCCGCTCCAAGTTTAGATATCTCAATTGATTTAGGTATGATGATAATTTAGGAATATTTTCAGGATTTACAAGTATTTCATATTAAAAATGGCCATCTTCAGTTGTCAAGGGTTGCCAGTACAGAAAAAGTGTCTTCAAATCGAGATTTTTTAATCTCGAGAAACGTGTTTTTGAAATTCATTTCTTAATCAACAAGGCTAAAGTTATATTAGGATCATAACCCGATTAAAAATTCCATTCTTCTATTATAAATTAACTAAAAAAAATTACGCATCTTTTAAAATTTATTAATATAAATGTAATTAACATTTTCTAAAATGCTATATCAAACTTTTTTGTTTGATATTCAAATTTTAAACAGGATTGCTTCTGTTTAAATGTATTTCATACTATATTTTAAAATATACTGCCAATGTACATTCTGTAATACGTTTGCAAGGTATATGTGATTTATAAATTATTTAAACTAAATAAATACTGATTAATTTATTATAAAATTCAATGTTTTTTTACGACGACACTTAACATGTACAAATATGTTACTTATAAACCTAATATTTTTATTAGAATCTGGCATTACACAGCTTGATATAATTTGATATTTAGTGTAAACTTTTTCCAAATTTTCCTTAAAAATTGTAAATTTCTAATTCTTTTAAAAATTAGTATTCAAATTTATATCAACACTATTTTTATCTAGAATAAAATATCACGATGTTTAATGGAAATCCCATAATAAACATATACAATCCGCAGAATTACGATTTGCAATTATTTTTTAAGTTTGCATTTTTACTAAATAAGCTAATTTTTTTCATTTTGTACAATTTGGGGGTTTCGAAACAGAAATGTCATTTTAAATAATTGGCATTTCAATGTATTAAAATATTCGAATTTTAATATATTAAGTTATTTAAAGCATGGTTTAAAACTTAATAGATATTGCCGTAACGTATTTTCGCTATATCACATTACCGATAACCCATAACGAACTAATTGCAATACAAACGCTTAAGTGTAGAAAATAATAAGCACATAGACATTACTTATTTGAACATCTGACTCATTTCTGCTGAAACCTTCTTTACAAACTATTAGATAACAGACAGAAAGATGCTGAACAATATTATGGAGTTTGTCGTTTGAGAACAAACGAAAACCTTAAAAATATCTTTAATTTTATGGTATCATTTTTTAACACTATTATTTCTGATTTAAAGTACATAAAAGTTTGTCTCCTAATTTGCTTATCCAATAAGAATAGCATGAGAACTACAAGAATCATGCTATTCGTAAAGGAGAACTGATGGCTCTTTTAGATGTTTATACAACGTGATATTTTCGAACTAATTCCCTGTAAGTTTTTTTATAAGGGCTTTTAGCTATAAAATACCACGATGTAATCAACCCTTTAAAATTACTATGAGGAGGGAAAAATCCACACATTCGAAGTAAATCTGACTTCAATTCGTAAGTGTATAGCATTGAATAAAGTGCTGGAAAATAGAAGCGACATGATTGGTTATTATTGTTAGAAACTATAAGCTTCCTAACTTTCCCCATTCTTGACTCCTCGTAATTTGTGTCCCTTAACCACAATCCTAATGGTAAATCAATTTCTGAATGACCCACTCGCCAATAGCCACTGCAAACTAATCTGTTATAAAAATTGCCAACCTGGTACTTGTTTCGAGTATCTGTACTTTTAAAACTCGGCGACTAGAGGTCGAATCCTTGTTTGCTCGTTAACAGGACTAATCCAAGGGCTGACCGACTCGGAAATTTTTGATAATCTATTTCAACAAATGTCCGCACTCGGCACAAAAGCTGTTTTACAAAAGATTCTCCCGAATAGAGCAGGATGAATTTTGATTTCTCTGTTTCGAAATCCCCAAAGCGAACTCCTCTCTCCCCACCTGCTCATAGAACATGCAAAGGCCCCTGTGGGTGCGGAAGCAGTATTAAAGTCATTTCTGTGTTATTAGTGTCGTTTTAGAGAGCCGTGCGCGCGCCCTCTACCATTCCCGGCTAATACTCGTCGAGCTCCCTGTATGCAAATAGGTTCTCGTCATTGAAGCACAAAATCCTTTTCCCCGTCCATTCCTTCTGGAAACAGGGGCAACAGAGATTTCAAACCCTCGGCTAATTGGAAAGCTTATTAAATTGCGCCCCAGTGCCGTAGCGCCCACCCGAACACGTTGCAGCCAGAGAATTTCAGTTTGCGGAAGGCGCCCTCTAATTTTAACTTTGTTTCCTTTCGAGCTTCGTTTCATTAACAGGCAATGGAACGCGCGCGCCAACAACAACCAAGAGAAGGAGGCAGTTGACAATTCCTTTTCCCGTGGAAATGGAATAAAATTGAATTATGATTTCTCAGTTCCGGAGGAAAGATTTCGCAGACCCCTTAACCATGACCGTATCCCTTGGGGGTCCTCCTCCTGGGCTTTTCGCTTGTTGTAAGAAAACACAAACGCGCTCTCTTTCGAAAGCACCAAATGGATGGCAGGGATTTGCATTGTTTTACAAGCGAATGCAGCACCTTTTGGCGCCACGCATCTTTACGGCATTGTCGTGTTTTAATATCCAATTAAATTTCATATCTTCATTAAGAAACTGTAACTGTATCCGTGTGTTGCACCGAGAATGATGGGATTAGCACCTTTGGTGTATGGGTAGTTGTTTAAGTAAACACGAAAAGGCTTTCCGCGGTAAACATTAAAAGAGTGGTGGAGATCGACGCAGTGTGGATGGAATGGTACCATGTATCCATAGATTTCTCTCAGCCGTCTTTAAACCAATTATCACCTCGCTTACTTGTCAACTCCAAAGCTGAAAGTCTCAGTCTAATTAATATTCAAATATGGACTTTTAAAACTAAGCTCATTGGTGTAAATATATTCTTAAGAATACTCTGAATCGAGAGAATCCACGTTTAAAATTATAAAAATTATATTGTTTATTAAGCTGCATCTAAATGTTAAATGACAAGCGATGCAATCCTTTTTTCTGAAACATTCGATTATTTAAAGTCAAATTTTTACAATAAAACAACCTAACAGAAACATTAAATTTTCCCCACTCTTTTTAAAGATTTCTGTCAATAACTTTCATGTTTGAGGTATGTTTACTGTACATGATCCCCCCCTTACAAGTTCCTTTAAATAATTTCCATACGTTACTGCAATATTAACAGCAATTATATTTAAAAAATTTTCAACTGCAAATTGTCTGCATCGTTTTGTGTCCGCAAGTTTCTTACCCTAATGGCATCAAAGACGCTACAGTTGTTGTTGCACCAGAATGCTTCCCTGTACCTAGCCCTGAGTTTGGCTCTACCAGTCAGACAGAAGCAGCCGGGTGAATTCTTCGTGATTTTGTAGCATGGACCCAGGCAGAAGATACCCAATACATAGCCTACCACCCCCAGAGGTATCATTTCACTTGGTGGACATTGTGACCACTCCCAGTTTTAGCGTGTTTAATCCTAATAATTAAATAGCGACCCAGCCACCATTTAACTCGATGGATTATAAAATGCAATTTGATCAAAATGGATACCTTTATATAATGTTTTATAATATAAATGCCAACGATGCTCACAGAGCGGGCTTTTCACTTTTATTGACTTGTACAGAAAACAGTTTGGTTAATGAAACGCTTAATTTACTTTATTTGTGATGCACTAGTGCTACATTGAAATTTATTTCATGAGAAGTAGTCCGTAAATAACTGACCAAACCTCAGGATTCGAAATCTTGAATGTCGAGAGCATTACTTAAGCTTGCGATAACCTGACTAGATTTGCACGTCACTTCAATATCATGCTTATTAATCCGCAATTCAACAGTTCGTGGGTTCAAATCTCACTGCAGGCTTATTAAATGGTGGGGAGTCCACTATACGCCCTTGTGTGTAAAATATGACCATTGTGAGTGCTAACTTACCAAACATCTAATTCTTAATCATTCATAACTAATTTATAATTTACAATTAAATAAATTTAATGAACTTATTCTTTAAAAATTAATGCTTTTTATTTTCTATATAATTAAATGTCAAATTTATTCCCCCGTAGGTTTTCTAGGAATATACAATTTTACAAGGAAATTTCTTTCCTTTTATAAAATATTTTATTTTTACATTTTAATAAAAATTGTCATACTTTTACTTAACTGTCAAATTCTTAGTCACTTGAGCCCAATTTATCATTATTTATTTTTATTAATTTATTTAACTTGTTCATGAAAAATATTTCTATTTTATAATTTTATCTATTTTGCCCATTTAAATTCAGTTTATTTCGTAAAAATTTACTCGTGTTGTTAGCTCAAATTTAAGAAGCTTTCACATGTATCATGCATGTCTAAAATATTTTATATATATTTAAATATAACAGCATTTCTATTTCTTTATTTTCTATAAACTTTTCCATAAATGTTTATGTTTTAAAAACTGTTTTCTGTTGATCCTGCCACATTTGAGCAAGCAGTAAGATATGATTAAAATGACAGGTATGAGTAATCTTTATTCTTTCCTACCATGAAATAGCCGTCTTTCCTGTATCTGCGTCTATTCTTAAGTTCTTCTCATTAGGAAGGGGGCTCTCCAGATGTCTTTTTTGTATAATGATTTACTAGGCGGTTTTTCAAAATTAAAAGTTTCCAGATCGAATCTAGACACGGTGGATAACGGGAAATGGATGATCCATGTTGGCTTTGTTCTTTTGTTACCGTTTTCCACGTGTGACACGCCTAATCTATACAGCTTCTTCCCGGTTCTTAGGTGGTCTCCTGGGTATACTTTAGAATGTCCTAGAATTTCTTCAGTAGTAGATTGTGGAGGAATATTGTATTATTCCTCATCAACAAAGTATCAACCCCATACAAGTTTTTTTTTAATGTTTTGATTTGAGAATATTTTAACAAATTATACAAATACAGCAATGCTCTAAGCATATAAAAACCGTTTTTACCTTTTTAGTGTTGTAAAATGTTCTTTTAAAAACTTACTGGAATTGGATTCTATTTCTGGAGAAGATTTTAATAAAAAAGAATAAAATTGAGATTAAAAGTATAAAAGAATATTTACTATAAAATATCTGTTCTTTATATATATTATAATATTCTTAGAGTACAATCATTAATTTTTTTGAACTTCTGTCAAGTATATTGTTTTTAATTTCAATTGTTTTTCGCGTGTCCCATTACACCAATTCCTTGCCTTTAAACAGTTATAAAATTCAAAAAATATTTTAAAATAATCTCCATTTTGTGTAAATATTGCAGCTACTTCCTTTAGTAAAAGTTTTTCAAAGTATGTAGCAAATATATCTGATATTTGCATAATTTCCTTATTTTATCATGAAACTGCATAAATATATTTACAATATTTATAAAAATATTTTTAATTATTTAAATTCATTAAAGAAATTTGGTAATTTTGCATAGTAACAATGCATGCTTTTTATTTATACATTCACTTTTTTATGTTAATTTAATTGTGAAAGGCATTAAGAAATTCCTGAATCAGCATATATTTTATTAATTATATTTACACAGTAATAGAGAAATGAGTTCCCAGTATTGGGAAAGTCAGTTTATAGTTATCTTAAAATTTGCATCCTCTTTGTGTTCTTACATAATTTCTATATATTTATAAAAACTTAATAAGATAATACTTTGAAAATTTTGAGTTTTTTTTTTTTTTCATAAGATATTTTGTTTTATATATTTTTCTATTGCCGATGATTTTTTTAATGAATCTTTTTAATCCGTTTATATATTAAAAAAAAATTGATCCTGTATATTCGCTTGTGTATACACATTTTTTGAACTTACAATTTATTGTTTTTATCTATATAGAAACTTTTCGTAAGAAGCAAAAATTGAATTTCGTTATATATTAAAGGCTTTTTATATATTCCAAATTAACTTATCTGTGCTGCCAGAATTTATCATAAAATTAAAAATAACTTAAATTATACTGATTTTTAAATTTTACTATTTTATGTTATTGCAATTTTTCTTAAGTGTATTTAAAAGAAATTATTTCTTATATAGGACTTTGTTAAAGTCACAACGGTTTCATTGATATGCTCTAATGGAATCACATAAATAGCTCTAATGTAACAAGTAAAGAAATATACAAACTTTCCTGGATATATTGTTAAAGATTGATAGATTATTGTTATATTATTTCATATATGTATTTTTTAAGGTTTGAGATAAGGATGAGTCATTTATTATTATTAAATGTGTTTAAAATTCATATAAATGAGTAATGGTACATAGTTTTGAGTGCTGATCTAGTGAGGAAAATGAAATTTGTGCTGAAATACTTCTTAAAAAAACTTCTTCATCAAACCCATTTATGAATTTTCGGTTACGAAAAATAAATATACATAATCTTCCTCAACATTTTGATTTTTGGCTACATCAGTATCGAATAACTTGTGTTACTTTCGTAAGATTTGAAGCACACACTAACCATCATATCTCGACAATTTTCAAAAAAAATACAGAAATAATCAGTACATAAATACATAAATTAATATAATTCAAAGAAATCCGTTAAAAATTGCTCTAAATAAAACTAAAGAAATCCAATTCATTTTGAATTATAGATTCTGGCCATTTATTAATCGCATTGCATTAATTGTAATTTAAGAAATGTTTGATCGTAAGAGAAATTTAAAATTTTTGTACATCTAATTCAATTACTTTATTTTCAGATTTAATATTTGGTATTATATTTCGCTAATGCAAGTAATGTAATCGCCAAATCTTACCATTTAAAATTTTAACTCAATGCTTTTAAACCATTAACAATTTTCAAAAATTTTAAATGTCAGAATATTTTGTGCCATCACAATGAAATTTTGCAATTGATTGTTAACTTTTATTCTGTACTACATTCGTTGCTAAAAATTTCCACTCGGTGAAATTTGAGACAACAAAATAGAATTAAGAATATTTAGAAGGAAACAAGCATAAGTCACATAGTTAATATTTATGAGTATACTCATCATATAAGATAAATATCATCACCAAATTTTTTGTTCAAGAAATCTTCGTTTGTCGCCAAGAGTGTTAATTATTTCATCAACTCGTAGCAATGAAAGGTGCATAACAATATACCAAAAAAACGACAGAATTCGAAATAATACTCGGAAATTCTGGTTAACGTCACCCCGTTTGTTGACCCTTGCGGTGTAAGTAAAAAAAAAAAAAAAAAGAAAACTGGCGACCAGTTCATTTCTGATATACAGATTAGTGCACGCCTGGCAAGTAAAATGCGGTGTTCTTTAAGAAACTAAGAAAAATAAACAAGCGAACAAAAGGTAGCATTTAAATCGCTTTTCCAAAACGGAAAAGAATAGGTTTAGTTTCAAGCTCAGATTAAGACTGAGTCGGAAAACAAAGAACGGAACAAGTTTTTGGCGATGTTATGGAAGGTGGGCAATTTTCGAGTACAGAAACTCGATGGAAAGCTAAGATTTACGATTTTTGGTGGGAAATCTTGAGGCAGTGAGGGTGGGGAAGGGGTGAATTTGATTCTGTGTCGTTTGTTCCGGTTTGGTAGGCCAACAGATTGGTGGCATAATGCATTCTGAGACCCTAGCGCAATTGGTATCAAAGCGGGCCTACACGACATCTACATTGCTTTTAATCACGAAGTTTATTGAATGTTTCTTAGATTTATGATGTCGTTTTATTTCATTTGCTTATTTCCATTTTCGTTTTATGCTCCAGTGTTTGGTGACATTGAACTTCGAATGTTGGAAAAGAATGGCAAATTGATGGAGATTTCCTGTTTAATGATAATTACCTGAAGGTGTACTGTCCTTGAGTTTCAGAGAAACCATATTTTCTCCTCTCAGATGATTTATTTTAGCAGTTTCCATTTAATACATCAAATTTAAATCGCTATATAAATTTTTCATAATCCAAAAAAAAAAAAAAAAAATGTTTTTCCGAAAATTTATCTTTATTTTAAATAATGCTTCTTAAACTAAGCAGTATAGAAGACAAAAGCAGGAAATTTAAATGTGCAATAAAATTTCAGGGTTTAAAAAAGAAATACAGATTTTACAGTATTTAATACATTACAGTATTTTACAGTATTTAATAGAAATACAGTATTTAATTTAAGAGATTCAGATTGAAAGCATTAGCACAAAAGAATATTCTTTGTCTGGAATCTAACATGCTATCTGTTGTTGGGGTTAATGATTTTGTGAGGATTCGATTCTAACTTTGGATATGAATGATAATTATGGGGTTTACTGGAATGTATGGATTCGCTTTGTGCCATCATAGAAAAATTAGAAATGAGTATATATATACAGTTTGCAAGTTCTTTTGTTTCCTACTACAATAATACTTTTTGTTGCAATAATACGACCAATTATCGATCAAAAATTATTGGAAAAGTCTTTTGACTTATAAGCTACTCATTAATTACAAATAAAACATATTACTTTTATGAGGGATTATTCTGTTTTACGTTACTTTATAATAGACAAAATAGTTGAAAAAAATTTCGTGTATTGTCTTAGTTTATTTGTAAATAATTTCTATTTTAATTTTTACCCGTAAGCGAATATTTTGAAATGTAATTAATTCATTAATGGAAATTTACTAATTTAGAACAACATTCAATTTTATTTGATATTTTTTTCCTTTAAAATTACCCGAATAATGAAATTGTCTTCTAAAAAGAACTACTGATGATACTGTTTTTTATATACCGTTTCTTTGTTAATTTTTTGTCAATTTCTATGTACTTTAACTATACTTTAACTCAAATAATTTAAAATAATACATTTTTATCAATAAATTATTTTTATTTACAACCATACATAACTGTGCTGATTTATTATTTATTTCATTTTAATATTACCAACGCAATCTTTGTAAATATTATATTGTGTGTCCGCCTAATTTTCGTCCAAAGGCAATTTCACGGAATACAATGAAATTATATCAAGAGGTTTGTCTCTTACTAACTTGAAACAAGTTATGTTTCATTTGGAAATTTTGATTACAAAGCTTGTAATTAATTTAAACTGTAATTAAGGGTGCTTTAAAGTCACTGTAAAGTTGCTTTTAGCGTAGTATAATTAATTCAAACAATGTAAACATTTCATTTTGGAAATTCTTCTCATTTCAAAATTGAAGCGTCATGCTCTATTCTCCCTATGCCACCTAGGCTTAACTTGAGGGAGAAGAAAAAAAAAAAAAAAACACGTGCAGTATCAGATTTTCGAATCTTTTTTTCTGTGTTCTCAAAGTATATTTGTTTATGACAATTTCAGCGTACGCGCTTACGCCTTTACTAATACATCGATAAAAATTACATTCGAATGTAAATGTAAAGAATCCTAACTTCACTATTCAATAATTATGTAAGGAAGGTGAATTTTCATTATTTTACACTTCCTTCGATAAGTTTTTTTCTTAGTTGATCTAAACGTGAGACCTCGTTTTGTAATATAAAACAACGCTTTGAACGAGACTAAATATCGTTATATTTTCAAATTGTAAAGTTCCCAATATATATTCGGAGTATCAAATCTTTTCTTTCTTCTTATTTTCCTAAAGTCTGACTGTTTTTGACAATTTTAGCTTTAGTATTTACGCCATCGACTGGAAATACATTTGAATGTAAGGGAAAGGAATCCTTGCTTCACCATTTAATTAATACGTAAATAAAAAATTAAATTTCAAGTATTCCACTCTTTTTTCGACAAGTCTTTTTTTGTCGATTTAGGAATAAGATTTTATTTTGTGGAGTAAAATAGAAATTTGAACAAAATTAAATATAGTAATTTTTCTAAATTGTAATTTTCTCTCAAAATCTTGATAGTGTTTCCCAGATACGTTTACTCGCTAGTTAATAAACAAAAAGCTACTTTAACTGGAAAGTACTTATAGTAAACAGAATTGAAAGAATAAATAAACTATTCATATTCTTAAATTATTAAATACAAGAGAAAAATTCTTAGAAATAGATGAATATTAATTTTTCTATACATAAATATATTAATGTATCATACGTAGGAAAAAATGCTCATGAAAAATTTATATATCGATAGAAAATCGATTATTCTTTTTTTCATACCATTTGGCAATTAGAAGAGTAAAACATTTGCTGTGTCTCCAGTATTCCAGTCTATACCAGGAAATCTGTCTCTTTGAAATAATACTGGAATGTCTTCTTAAAATGTAACAAAAAATAACCTATAATATTCCTCATATAAATTGGCCATATGAGAATTATAAAGTAAAAAAGCCTATGTGTGTGTTACTATACATACTACTTTAAAAAAAAAGAATTTGGCGATGAAAATATAAAAAATTCATTTATAGTTAATGTAATTAAATAGCGCAATATTATTAAAAAAATATATTTCCTTCGTATAAATAGATGTGAGATATTGAGTTTGTATCTACTATTATAAATCTGTTTATTAAAGAATATCTTTTCTCGGAACTTGTATACCGTACGTGTGTCGTGATCTTTATTATTTTATTTTTGAAATCCTTTAAAAATAATATTAAATTGGTTTTGAGTTGAGAGATGGTGGTAATCGATAAGATATTAAAAATATTACATTGACGTGAATTCCATAATAATGATCGCAATTATATCTAGATGTGTGATACATAGACATAACTTTAATCAATTCGGATGGTATTTCTATCAATTTTGTTAATATATCATGACAAGTAATTTGATCTAGATTATGTTAATACGTGTATCTGTGTGAATATAAGTCGATTAATTGAAGTCATAAGATTAAATAAAGCTTTTATGTTCATGTTACATATTCTTAGGCAAATATATTCTGTAAATTTATCTATAGTTGATTGCAAATACTTTTCTTAGAGGCTAGATATCACATTTATTGACCGAAAAAAGAAAGAATTATAAAAAATTTAACCAATCGGATATGCTTGCGTAATGTTCTTTCTGTTTTTTAATATCTTTCATGACAGTTATTTCTTCTAGTGCTAGTTTTCTAAAAAAAATATCAATATATAGTTTTAATATTGATAAAATATAAAAAAATAAATAAAAAAACTCACTAGGATCTAGTAGTATGACCATATTTTCTCTGTCCAGTGGAAAGTCTAAGATTCGATACCAGTCGCATTTAAACGACGAGTTATAGATACTGCTTACCAGATGCACTTGTTGGGGAAGATACCGAGAAATCTTGCGGGTAGTGTTGCGCCAGCATACTTCCCTGCTGGCCCAGAGTTGGAGTACCTTTTACTGGAATCTGACAGGTGGTATTCTTCATGATTTACGATCAAGCAGAAGGCATTTCGATGATGGACCTGTCTCTCCACAAATGTTTTACTTAGGGAGCTTTGCGATAACAACCTATTTAACGTTCCACAGCGTTTTTAATGAACACGTCGCATCTTCGGTTAAGCCGAAATTCGAAGTCACTACCTTCCGACGACACCTTGAACAACCAGCTCTACGCTTCCTTAAGTTTTCTGGTTTACCTCTCTTACAGCACATAAATGCAGCTCATCGTCTGTGTAAATTTATTTACCGAAAAGCAGTTTATGCGATGGTGTTAAAGTCCTCTAATATCAGATATGAAATGTAACGTAATAGATTTCTGGATTTTTCATGAATAATAAACTTTATTTATGTTTCTACCTGATCGAAAACACTTAAAAATCGCAGGAAAATCCTAACAAATGTAGATGCACTGAACAGAAGCGCATCATTCATATCCTTCTACCCAGCTGTGACAGGGATAAAACCCACGACCCAACAGAAATAATTTAATACGACGCCACGGTCAATTCGATATGAAACATAAATAAATTTCAATACTGTTTAAGTTTTCCTAACCTTTTGTGGACGAGATTTTAGTCACTTCTTAGCTATAGTTTTAAAATCAATCATTCATAAAAAAAATGAAAGTCTAGTAACACAGCAGGCATTACTGTACTAGGTAAAATATTTAATTTCTAACGATATTTCATTTGCGAAATAATTTTTATAAATCTTAAAAACGTTTCTTTTTTTTTCAATTTCCAATATTTTTCTACGAAACAAATATAATTACTCAGCCCCATGCCAAAAAGGCAGTTGGGAAACACCAAGCAGGTTAACTTCCCTCCCCTCGACAATTACAACTGTCACTTTATCTTTCATCTCTCTCATTGCTCTTGCTCTTCTTTTCGCGGAAGATGCGGGAATCATTCCAATTGCAAAGCGCGCTGCAGACGGCCGTAGAGACGCACTTGTGATGATTCATCATGAAAAAAGGAAGACTGGTCTTTCTGTTCCTTACTGTTCGTTTGGCATAATTACTTTGTTATCGTGATACGCGAGGTAATTACTGTTTTAAACGTCTTGACGTTGGCTCCTCCTTCCCGTTATTCCCTCCCCCCTCTCCTTTCTCTCTTGTTAAAATTATCTTATTCTTAATTCGCGTTTCAGGTAAATTTCTTTTGTCTTGATAGAGTACGTGGTGGTATATGCGTGTGTGGTCTTTGTGGTGAAAGTGAGCGAATAAACATAACAGAAGTTTTTATGTGCGTGCGGAATTTTTAATTTTTTTATTCTAAATCTTCGATTTTTTTTCCGAGTTCAACTTATCATTTTTTAATAGTCAGAGTGGAAAAAATTGATTGATTAATTTCAGTTTGTGGTTAAATTTGTCCCTCAACAGTCATTTTTTGCACACTAAAACTGATTACTCTGGGAAGTACTGCTTAAAATAGATCCCGAGTGGCAACTAACATTCATACTCAAGGTGGGATTCGAACCCACGAACTGTTGAATCAATGATAAGAGCACTGACCATTCGGCTACCAGCTGGACTCGATTTGTGGTTAATTCAAGCATTCAAAAGAATATATTTGCTACAGAATATGGCCTACTTTATGATTACATTAATTTTTCATACACAATTTTTAAGGCTATGACTTTTAAAATTATATATTTAAGATAAATATTTATTTTACTTAAATGTGATCCAACGATAGACATTTATCCTAAAGTCTTACTCTTGCCTATATTTTATTTTAAGGCTATGACTTATTTATTTATATTTTAAAATAAAATATTTTTTATATAAATGTGATTTAATGATACACATTTATCCTAGTGTCTTCTTTAGCTATTTTTTTAATGAATAACGTTTTTGATAGTATTTTAACTTATTATATTTAACTATAGCAAATCTTAGTAATTATTGATCGAATTTCTCTTGAAGTGCAAATCATTATCAGCAATATGAAGGCGCGAATCTCTAAAACATTCTTAGGATTGCATACATACATAGCGGTGCAGGCGAGCTCCGGAATGTACGTTAAGGTTAACAGGTTTGGAATACTCGCCCATCATCAAGTGCCTCGTCATTTTGAACCAAGGATGGGTAACAAGGTCACACCTGAGCTGGCACTCTCCTCTCCCCATCTACGCCACACCAGCGGAAGGACTTTGAGCATCACAGATTAACGTGGACACGTCTCCGACCCGCGGAGCTCCCGCAATCCAGCTAGGGAACGTACTTGGTCACTCTCCCAATCACTGAACGCGGCAAATGATGCTTGGCTTTGCTGATCTTAACGGAAATCGGTATGAAGATACTGAGCCACTGGAGCGCATTTAAGATTATATAGCCAATAACCAAAATCATGTAATGCAGTTTTATGGTACATTATAAACGGACTGACTGATTAGCATTGCTTCAACAACTGCACACGATCAGCTAAATATTAATCAGGAAATTTAGGTTTTTCTTGTGCACGAAGAATTCATATGAATTATCTATTTTATGTTTATTCATTCTAGAAGCACTGTCATCTCACATCTAGATAATATGAAATCCATTTTCTTTTTTTAAAATAAGGTATTTTTTATTTCAAAGCCTTTAATGCACTAAATAATAAAGTTTATTCTTTATAAAGGAATTGACATATTTCACACATGTACATAGTAAAGATTTTATATTACGATATTCTACACAAAGTACTTAAATAACAGTACATATTTTACAAAAAAGTAAGTAATGTTTTGTAAATAGTTTGAATAAAACTATGTTTTCATTATCACTCTTACCGCTAATTTTTCAAGAAAATAGGTATGCATCCGTTGATAATTGGTTCGATTTTAACCCATCATTGGTTGAAGGAAGGTGTTCCAAATTCCAAAAATATCACTCTTTTGCCGTTGATCAATTATACCTTTTCTAGTGTAATTTATTTCTTGTATTTTTAAAGACATAATTCATCAAAATATTTATTTTGAATATTCTGACAGCTTAAATGATGTCTAATTACATAATTTACTAATCATTATTGCTTAGTCATAAAAATAATAATTAAATATTTCTTAACTTTATGCGATTTTTTCATTAAATATGAACTTTTCAAATTCCATAAAAATAAACTATGAAATGTGATATAACATTATTTCCATACCATTTAAAAGTCTGTTTATTTACTAAATGTAAATTATGTATATTTTCGAAATCAGAAGTTTAATGTCAGTAAAAAAATTTGAAGCAAATGTTTAAACAAAAAGTATTTTATACATTTTGTTTTGTATTTCGTATGGGAATTTCTTTCTTTTTATTTTTAATTATTTTTATCATAAAATAAAATATCCTTATTTTAATTAAATTTTTGGAATAAGTTAAATGCATTAATTAAACTCAATATAAATGATTAATTAGCCATACATTTCATCAGTAACATATTTTTTTGTGATAAATGAGTACATCTAATTAATTTACGTTAATCTTAAGGTATCTCGCTTACACCTCATTTATTTATGCACGTTCTATAAACATAAATTGATAACTAATAAATAACAGTATATTTTTTTAAGTAAGCCAAAAAATTGCATTTGATTTTTGTGTATTTGAGAAAACATAAAATAAATGTATAATGCACAGAAATGTGAGTATAAAATTAAAATTCGCTTTTAAGAATTACATTTATTTTAAGTATTTTTTTCTTGTGTGACTGAATGTATTAAGAACACTTTTGAATATTAAAAGCCAATAATTTCTCTGGTTGTTATTGTTATATAATCAAGGGGAAATTTGTGAATGAGGAATTTCAAAAGAATATTAATGCAAATTATAAATTACGATTCTTATTGCCTCTAATTACGCTGTAATTATATTTAAGGAAAACATTTCAAGGCAAAATATTCCACGTGTTCTTATTTCATGGTCATCGGAAAGTTAATGTATCAATAAAAACACAAAAATTTATATTTTTTATAGTTTATTTATTAGTATAAAATTAAAGTGAGCGCCATAAGTCACGCACATAGACAAACCATTAACTGAAAGTTTATAATTGTTTTGATAAATATAATCAGTTTTCTGATAATTATATCTATAAAAAGTTAAAACGTAAACACAGATTTAATTATTTTTTACCTATATATAGATTGTTTTTTGTTGCCAATTAGATAAGACTTTGAAGCCGCTTATCGATAACTTGACAACCGAATAATGTCATAGAAATTGGGGACATCCATCCTTCTTTGTCATACAGGTGTATTTTTATAGATTATAGAATATATTAATGTGTTGCAAGGGAGAAAGCCCAGAAAACTCCCCAACATTCATTCCGATAAATGCGCACATGCAGAAAGCTGCATTTCTTATTAAATAGTGGCTAGGTTTGAATTTAAAACTTCCTGACAAAATGTTATCCATTTCGTGGTTAGAAAAATTATCCTTTGCAAGCCATGGTAAAAAAAAATGTAAATTAGTATATTTTAAGCTAAGGCTGTTGCTAGGTATTTTATTTTTCTAATGGTTATTGTCTTCTAGTAGGACTTTTCATAGATAGTACTCCGTTTTTGTATTTCACAAGGAGGAATCACAAACTCCTAAGCACCTCCCTCCCCCCGATAGACGTTCATGTGGAAGGCAGAAACACAGCATCTGTTTCCCGTTGTTCAACAATGAATGGAATCGAACCAAGGACTTTCTGCTCCAGAGAACATTGTCCTATCACTAGGTCATGCTGAACTCAAATTGGTTTGTTTATATGCAAAAAAACCGCCCACCCTCTCTAGTGGTCAGTGTGTCTGATTGCAGATAGGGAGGTCTTGGGTTTGAATCTTTGCTTTGGCATGGATGTACTTTCTCTCCTCTCTCTCTTTCCTGCCTTTGTCCTTTCTTTGTATGGATGGGTTGTGAATGGTTGCCTACCCTATACACGGGTATCTAAGGACAGCAACGACAAATGCATAAAAAATGTATTAGTAATAAATTTTTAAAATAAAAAAAATTAAGAACAAATTTTAACTTTTCCAGTTTTATACTTCAAAAAGAATTTACATTTCCTGAATATAAAAGTAGTTTTTTTGATGTAGAATTAATAAGAATGAATTTAATGAACACTACATGAAGAAAATTGGATTATAAATCACATCACTGCCTACTTCATATATATTTTACTTGCTCATTACGCAGTAATATATTTTCACTGCCCGTCACTGACCTTCGTCCAGCTCCATTCTGCAATAAAAGCTTCCATTTTTTTTATTGGATTACTCCCATCCTTGACGTAGCATGTGCGTGCAAGTAGGTGAAAGATTAAGTCGGGTCCGGCGGGGGTGTCTATATCGAAGAATTATCGATTTAGCAGCCGTCTTCCATCGTTCACTTGACATTTTCCATACGATTATTCCTGTGGATAGAAATTAGAAGAAAAATAAGAAAATAACTGTTTTTTTAAATTTTTTATGTAATATCGAGCTGTTTGTGGAGAAAAATATGGTTACAAAATAAATCGATCTTTTTTTATTATGGAATCAATGAAGAAAATGTAATCAACAATACGAAAAGCTGGTGAGAAAAAGTATAAGTTTCCCACGAGTTTCTGGGGTGGAACACTTTTAGAAGCCTTTTAGTTATTTCTTTTTAATTGATCGAATTTTTAAGTTAGAACTTTCCTTTGATGGTATATTAAAAAGAATCTTTTGGATAGGTTATGATACCCTCATAATGGATTAATTAACATGACAGAATGGTTATCGCTCTTGCTTCATTTCAACAGTTCGTAGGTTCGAATCCCATCTTGGGTTTGGATTTTTGTCCGATACCACATAACGGATTATTGAGTTAGTTTCCGATACCACATAACAAATTACTTAACATATAAAGAATGACTCTTGTTTCGCTTCAATAGTTTGTAGGTTCGAATCCCATCTTGCACTTTGATTTTTGTAGTACTTTGGAATTCAATTTATGCTGTAGGTTGCGGTCTAATAAGTCCTCGTGGACAAAAAATAATATTTAAGTGACAAACAAATCAAACCAAACCTAACATATAAAAGCTGTGGTAAGGGAAGTCTAACTGAGAAACTATTCAAGCATCCACCACTTATTTCCCGTGAGATCTTTTCTCTCACAGAAAGGTCACATGAGGTCACGTACTGCAAAGAGGAAAATCTGGGAAACTCCAAAGTACCCACTTTGATCCGTGTGTTCAAAATATATTTCAAACTGTCTTGGTCGTATGCAAAATGTGACCGTTGATCAAAAATCTAAACTAAGCCGATCTACATCCATCTAGAAAGCATTAAGGGCTATATACATCTTTTGCTATTCAATCAGTGACTGGAATTGAACCCGAAACCTACCACTCTAAACCGCCCATTCCATAGCAAAGATTAAAAGAACTATTTAAATTAAATAGCAAACACCATTTGATTTATATGAATAATGTTAAAAAATTGATTATTGAGTTTACTTATATCATGTTTACAAACACAATTAAAAGCAAGCCTTAAAATCACATCTGTAATTTACACGCAAGTTTAATGACCATAATTTTAAAATTTAGTTATTTGCTTTGCACTAAAATTATAAAGAGCTACAGAGGGCACAAATCCAAAGAGATACACAGTGGCAGCATATCATACTTTTGAATAATGATTTGATGTCAAAATGTATGGCTGAGTTGTGATGTATATTTCTTAAAACTTTAGTGCCACGCCAACGGAGACATTTATATATATATATATATATATATATATATATATATATATATATATATATATATATATATATATAGCTGTGTCTAATCATTATACTTAGTTTATTAGAGCATTGTATAGACAAGTCAGTCCTATTCAGGCAGATTGAGTTTAATATTTTCCAATCGAAATAACAGTATTGTAAGAAAATTGAGTGAACTTAATTTCATACAAAAAGTATAATAATAATATATAAAAATGGATGTATTTGGATTTTTATCTATAAATGCAATTATATTCTCATATTAATTTAAGCAACTTATTTGATATAGTTAAAACACAATTAGGCACACATTTCAAATATTTATATTATATACTTTAAATAACAATAAAATACTCATTTCTTGTTTAAATTGGGAAAAAAAAAAAAAAAAAAAAACTAGGTCCCTATATTTTTTTATTTATCATTTAAATTTATATAATTTATTACTATTTGTTTTAAAATTAGGATAACTATTTTTTTGTTTTTGATAATTTTCTATCTCTTTCATCTACCTAAAAGAATGTTTTTAAAAAATGTCAAGTTATAAATATTTTAATGATTGCAGTTAAGTAAAATATATCAATTTAAGGATTTTTGACTTTGTGATTGATCATAGCAAAAACTCTTTTAGTTTTATTACATCTTCTTGAGAAATATGTAAATCAACAGATCTATACAACTAGGATTCTTTTTTTTCCAAAACTAATAACAACACAAAATAGCCTGTCTTTTTCCTTCAGTAATGTTACTGATAAAGAGAAATGATGTGCTGCTAGAATAAAGCAAAATACATCTGCCAGAAAGTTTTGGGATTTCCTGATTAAGGAGTCAGATGCAATTCCTGATTTTTCGTGGAAGTGAAACTTTTTCACCTTTTCACAAGCCATGATGTATTTCTGCATATTTGTGTCAGTTTAAACTTCGGAATTCCTCTCTTATGTCCTCTGTGTGTGTACGAAATCAAATTTTTCATGCTAATCCATCTTTACATGTGCCCGGAACTTGTATTTTTCATGTGTATTGTTCAGAGATATTAGAAAACCATGGAATTAATTGCGTCACAGCTAATTTTCTCTGAATTTGAATTAAATAAATAAATAGTATTAACAGAAAAGAGAGAAAATAACAATGTTATATATCTATTTTTAGCTAGTTGTTCTCAATATTGTACTGATTAATAACAAGACATCTTACCGTGAGGATTGAAAGAGACATTTCAAGATAAGAATTATTCGCTTTATATCAGTGAGACTTTAAAATAGGGCGCCAGATTTGTATTAGCTGACTACTGAATTTAACTGCATCATTTGGTCCAGATTTTGACAGCAGTTTTTTCATTGGTTTTAAAAATTAACACATCTTTAATAAGAAATATCATTAATGGAATATTTTCACAGGAAATTAATTTTTTTTGATAAAACATTTATTATTTATCATTTAAAATAAATAATCGCATAAAAATAGTGGTAATAGTATTACTGGTATTATAAATACAGTAAAAGAACATTTTGCGCCATCTATATGTAATCTCCGAACTAATAGATTAGCTATTTTTTTTTTTATCAAAAGTGTTTTGCATAGATATGAACATTTTATTTTGAAGCTCAATTTTTTATGTCCAGTGTTCTCTCATCATTTTTGTCCATATCCCCCTCCCCATGCCAACACCAATGGACGCGACCATCTAGCCATCTTCCAGTTTTTCTCCGGGTTTATTGGAATTCGTCCACCCCAGGTCTACCCCACCCCCTTCAGCGTCCATCCCACCCCACGCGCCATAAAAAAAAGTAGCAACAGAAAATAACAGTAAAAAAATGGAAGAGGTGCAGGAGGGAGGGGAGGAAAAATCTTTTCCAGTATGGTAATACGGTTTGCATGCATGCATCGTGCTCCCGCTGTTCCCTAGTTTCCATGGCAACCAGTCTTTTTTTTCCCCTCGTGGGGACGGGAGGATGCTCGAAGTAAGGTATAAAAAAATAATAAACCGTGTGTAAAAAAAATCATTCGACATCTGGCACATAAAAGAAAAGAGGAGAAAAAGGGAAAAAAATATATTGTGGTGACAGAAATACTAAAGGTGCTACCGTTAGAGTAGTAGAAGATGATGAATTTTTCTCCGGATTTTCGTCACGTGCGTTTGTTTGTTTGCGTTTCTCGTTTTGTTTGATTCCGTTTGCTTTCGTACTTTTGACGTAACTACGGTAACACGCTACAAAAGGTTGATCAATTAGGTATTTCTGACTGAGGCAGATGGAGTGAATACGGTGCTATTTTTAAAATAATATAACAAATCTTTAAAATATTACACTTCAAGAAAGAAAAGAAGTAATTTTAAATGAGATTGCAAAATCAAATATTGGTCATCATATAATATTAAATACTTCTAGTAAATGTATATTTTAATTTTTAAATCCACGCTAATTAGTTTCGGGACATAAAGAAAACAACATTTGCTATAGTAAATGTGTTTGGGGAAATTATATTCACAAAGATCTTATGAATTGCTGCTTCTTAATCAAAGTATTTTACAATCCTTAAATTTCCATTTCTTAAATTAAATGCTTAAGAGAAATCCTGGATTGATGGATCTGATTTGTTTGTTGTTTAATTATCATTTTTGCACACGAGAGCAAATTTAGTCGGGTCCAGCAGTTTAAATTGAACTCTGAATCATTTAAAAGATCCCCCCCCCCAAACTGGGAATCGAACTCACAAAATTTGAATTAATTCCTAGAACACTAATCATTCAGTTTCCACACACACAAAATGTAATTCAAATTTAAAATACTTGAATTTAGTTTAAAAAATTTTAATCCTTACATTTTATTACGTTATTGTTAATAATAGTTTATAATTCATAGCTTTGTTTGATTATGAAAAGTTTTGAAATCTTTAAAGTGCAAATAACCTATATTGTAAATAAATTCTTGAAAACAACACTATATTTCAGGAATACTCTAACTCCTAAAAATTCCTGTTGCATGTAGTTTTAAAATTTTTTGCAAAATTTGGTTTCTGAAATTTCAAATTGCTTAAAAAAATTGACCAATAACAATCAAGGTCTTATTTACTTTAAGGACTAATTTTATTCAGAAAAATATTAAACTGTTTTTAATTGAAAAGGCGAATTTCATAATTATCATCCAATCGTAGTTTTGCCCTTGAAAACTTTGAAAGAAATAAAAAAAAATATGTAATATTAATCAAATGCTTACAAAATTGTTGCGTCAAAGAAAGTGATTTATTCTCATTGGAATTTAGTAAAATTTCCTTATCATTTTAATTGCTTTTTAACAATAACAATTACATTCTAATCAATTTACAATATAAAAGGAGAATAAAATCCATTACTTTTAATCAATTTACTTCTTAAAATGTCAAATACGATTATTATATAATTGAATTTGTTAATATGCTTCATTTAAAAAGATAAGCAACATATTCTCTGAATGTTTTTGTGTGTTGTTGTATATATCATACAAATGAAAATATTAAAAATGATAAAATATAAATATCGAACGAGTAAATTTATCTGATAATTTGAATTTTTGAAATTCGATAGTATTTCTAAAAGTGAATACTCGTTAATAATTTGTATATTCCTGTCAAAGTACTGTAAAACAGACACAATGCACAGGTTTGGTAGCATAGCATTTTTATAACAAGCTGTCTTTATTTCTTTCTTTTCATTTTCGTTTACATTTTCTCTTTTATCTAAATTAAACGTGTAAATTTAAGGATAAAATACAAAAAATAACTCTAATAATACATATTTATCAATAGTACTATTAATTAAATTATCAGCAGATTAAAATGCAATCAGAGTCTACTTTTCATCAAAAATAACATCATAACTAAGTTCTTTTTCGATTGATTGTAACATATTAGAAATTACCATTTAATAATTATGTTTGATTATTTAATCATAGTGGTTATTGCAAAAGTAATTTCTTTAATTATTTAAAATTTGGAGGATTTTTTTTTGTTTCTGTTAATATATTTAAGTTAATGTGTCTATAGTTCAGTTTGTTTTGATGAGACTTCCAAACACAAGAATTTCCGAAGTTCAATTTCGATTGGTTGTAACACAAAGTTTTTACAAATTATCGTTTAATAATAATAATAGTTGCTTATTTAGTAATAGTGGGTTCAGAAACATTAAATTTTTTATTATTTCAAATTCGGCGGAATTTTTGTCTCCAATAACATTGCTGCAATAGTGTCAATAATTCAATATGTAATTTCTTACTTGTGTTTTAAAATGCCATCTAAAACGAAGTTATTTTTGTGATTGGTTTAAGAATAATTTAAGAAATTATTACCAAAGAACAGGAAAATTAAGTGTTTCACAGAATATTGCCATTTAAATTATAACTGACATCGTAACTCAAGTTGTGTACCGCTTCGTTTTGGAAATTTCTCTGGAAATCTAGCCATAACGATGCTATTTCTTAATAAACTTGCTTATTCCTCTCCCTATATCTCAAGCATGACGAAAGAAAGATATCTAATAGATAATAGAATCATTACATTGCAAATACAGGCAGCAGCAATTCCACTAAACTCGTCTTTCCAGCGTCGGAGGAATCATTAAATCTTGAATGGGCAGAGACGATAACTCCATATAGAGCCCTAATAGATAATAGAGTTGTCATCAGTTTCTTTACTTTTTCTTCTGTCCTGGGTGGATAATTCCTTGACTTTGTTTCGCAGTTCTAGCTGACAGGATTGTGATTGTTTTTACTGAGTATTGATGAGGGGCTGGTGCAAAAGAAAAAATGCTCGCACATAATTTCTTCGTTCTTTATATAGTCATTCAGAAACTCATAAAGGAAGTTATGATGGAAATAGAATTGATCTATAAAGAGGGATTTCCAATTTTTTTTTCTCTCTCTCACTTGTATTAAACTGTGGATAATCATAGGATGGCTCTGTCACAGTTTGCTGACAATGTTGAAGAGAGTTATTTCGAACGGCTTGGTGTTTATTTTCCCAAGAATTGTGCTCACTTGTTTGTTTTTAATTAATTCCAGTTGGGTCGGAATGATTACGAATGGCATAATTATATGAGAACATAAGGGAAATGAGATTATGAGGAGAGGGCAAAGGCATTATTTCCATGGGAAAAAAAAAAACAAACTATTCTGTACTTTGAAGTGATCCTTAAGATCTACAAGTTAGAGAATCAACAAAATTACTAATTCATTTGCTGGTAATGAAAAATACATCAGTGTTATTATCATAGATATAATAGTTTAGAAATTTTAAAACATTTTTTTAAAAATAAGTACATGTGTTTAGTGTGTTAAAAAATTATAAACTTATTAATATAATTTAACAATACAAATGGCTCCAATTGAATTTTAGGGAAATAAAAACATACACAGAGTTTAATTCAATTTTAAATTGATTTATTTTTTCTTCATTTTAATTTTTGACATTTTGATGTTCTGAAAGTTAACGTTTTCAAGTCTTTAAAATTTGAATATTTGAAAGACATTTCAAGCTTTCTTTAGACTCGAAAAATACTTTAAAGCATGCATTTTCCAAATATTTTTTTTAAATTAATGTTCGCTAATTTTTTTAATGATATTTAAATTGTTAGATTACATAGATTACTTTTAATTTTTTAGCATAATTCATATATATAAGAACTGAAGTTTTTAAGAGGGAAGGAATTACATATTTATTTTTAATGAATCGCTTAACTATACAATATCTACTGAATAAGGCCAATTTTTTACCTATCTGTTTTAATTATATTATTACATATTTTCATATTAAAAGACTCATTTTTTAATTCTCAAAAATAAAGGGATACTCTGACTTTTGTCTGCGATTTTTACCCCTTTTTTTAAGATTCTGTCAATGACATACCGACCTCTTAAGATAATATTGATTGTTTCTTTTTTAAATTTGGAAAATTAAATGTTTAATTTTTTAGCATAATTCATATACATAAGAACTGAAGTTTTAAAAGGGAAGGAATTACATATTTATTTTTAATGAATTGCTTAACTATACAATATCTACTGAATAAGGCCAATTTTTTACCTATCTGTTTTAATTATATTATTACATATTTTCATATTAAAAGACTCATTTTTTAATTGTCAAAAATAAAGGGATACTCTGACTTTTGTCTGCGATTTTTACCCCTTTTTTTAAGATTCTGTCAATGACATACCGACCTCTTAAGATAATATTGATTGTTTCTTTTTTAAATTTGGAAAATTAAATGTTCATTTTCCATTTTTATTTAAAAAGAAACATTTGACTTCACCCAACTTCAAGAAATAGAAGAAAATTTGCAATATCAGCAACGCATTTTAACCTCACATTAAGATTGAGCTATTAGTAAATGTATGAATAGCTAGGGGTAAGGTTTGGGGAAAAACCTTACTTTTACCATTCATACATTTACAAATACTAAATACAATGTAGTGAAGAAGACACCCCTTGTTCGAATGTGGGAGTGATAGGAATTCCAAAGTGGTGCCAGCTGCTTAATTGAACAAGATCTTTGTTACCGATCAGTTCTGGAGCCCTTAAATAATGGAGAACCAGTTCTTTCAGACTCACCGCTGATCTGGAAACTTTAGACATCAACTATTAATCTTTTGGTTATTGTTGTTTGTGACAACTATTCTCTTTTACTGCAATCTACGTCAAGTACCCGAAGCAATGTTCTGAAAATACCAACCTTCTGCACAGCGGGAAGGTAACTTAAGATTGAGTACTCTGTGTTTCCTGTCTGATTGAAGTTTTCATTGTAGCTTTAATTTTTTTTTGAAAAATACATGAATTAAATAGATTCAAATCATTTTAAGTAACAAAAGGATATAGCTATTTCGACATTCAGCGTTGTTGAGTGTCAGCATCAGTATTTCGGAATGAGGAATTAAATTTTGGAATTCAATTTTCAGACATTGTCTCTCTGATTTTTAAGCAAAAGCAAGCACATCATGTAAATACAATTGAAATAATACACATACTTTAAAATTGTAAATGTAGGAAAAAATGTGTAATTACAATATATTGAAATTTAAATTCAATTGTATAAATTATAGAAACAGAAATTTATTTATTTTTCTTTTATATACATTTTTATTAAAAAATACCGAAACACATTTTAACTGGTCTTTCAAAATCTGTGACAACCAATAAACTAGTTTGCATGTTATTTAGCAATTGTTTAAGAATATAAAAATCAGAAGTTTAATGATAAAAGAAAACTGTGTTAAGTTGTCCACAAGTGTAACACAGTTCAACAATATTTAAAGATTTCAAAACTTTGATTAGGCGAAGTAACGTAAAAGAAGACGAATAGATGTGTTTTCTTTTTTTAAGCCTATGAGCATCCTTTTGTGAATTACAGTAAGCAATAGTAAGAATACTGATTTATATATCCTACCTGTACATATTTTATATTACTATAATCTATAATATTCAATATAATTTGAATGTATTAGACTAATTGGCCTCCAAAATGGTCAATAATCAATTACACAATTCTAAGAACAGCACACGACATATGAATATGCACATATATAAATAAATATTCTTTTTTGTACTTTCATTATTATATTTTACACACAAATCATCTTTAATAGAGCCCAACTCAGGGTTAATATGCAGGGAAGTATGCTGGTGCTACATCAACACAACAATCCTCAAATCATAAAACACTGTAATACTTAAACACCAATAATATCTTTGAGAAGCTCTGATATTTAAAGTAAAATTTGATAAAAACACGGTACTCAATGCAAAACATACACTAATATAACGATTTTATTTTTCTCTCAATTTCATACTGCATTCATTTGAAATTGAATTCTGTGCCTTTCAAAAATCAAAGAAAAGAATTATAGCAATCAACTGTTATTTTTAAATGCATTTTTGCACAGAAAATAATGCATAGTTCTAGTGATATTTAAATTTCTATTACCAAACAAAGTTCCAAAGTATTTTCGGTTTTATTTTCAAAATCATTCAAATGATGAACGTTTCAATACTGTAAACACAAGATCATTAATTTGTCTGCGAGAGCCCCTACGTGTCACTTTCTATTCCGCTCTTTAAACAGTTGTCCAGCGGGGACACAATTTGCGATGATTCACGCGTTGTCCCTCGTTCCCTGGAAGCTGGTCTTGGCTTTCAACTTTTGCCTGCACGAGTGGCTGGCATTGTGTGATTGTCGTCCGAGGGCCCAGTCTACCCTTTAAAACAAAGCCGCGGTTTCCCTATTGACCACTGGTCACTCACCATTATCGGATCTGGAGCATTGCATTTCCTTTCGACGGCATCCTCCCCCGGCTCTTCTAATGAAGCGTGGCAATGACGGTCAGACGCGTTAGTTGTCATGGTAATTCGCATAGCGATTGCTTTCGCCGATGCCCTAAATGATGCTGCTGTCGCTTTGCTGGGGGGGGGGGGCTGTGCACCCGGTTAATTCTTGGGAAAATGAAGGCCCTTCTAAACTAATACGTCCTGCGAGGGAGTTTTCCAGAGGCCGAAATTTGGTTTGGTTCAATCTGTGTTTGATGTGGGTCTGAGATTTGCATTTCCTGATGGGAGTGTTTCTCCAAGGATAAACCAGTTTCTCAGTGAAAGAAAAGTTGACATTATTAAACTAACATTTTTAGGATATGAAATACTCTCGGATAATTTATTTTTATTATTATATTTCTTATTTATTAATATATTTGAATTTTGATTTTCTTATTCAAACATTGAACATTTTTCTGATGTTCTAGTCTCAATTTTCTATATTCTTGATCCAGTTAATTGTACGACAATGATCTCTGAAGGGCAACATAACATACGAAAGGTATTTTAATTCTATTTAACACTTTCCGCTTAATATGGCGAGGCTTGGATACAGGCATGCGTGGTGGAACACCTGGTCTGTACCTTAGATTATCAGGGGTATAGCTTCACCGCGTAATACGTCTGGTTGTGACAGAATTGTCACCAAATTTGAAAAAAGAATTTAATTTCAATAAATCTCTAAAGTTTGAAATTAATAATTTGACAGAGATATGACATCACCGACAAATCACTTACAGAAAATACATCATGGGAGATGACATGAGAAAATATTGCATTAAAATGATAAAAACAGATTGTCATGAACACTCCGTGTGACCTTGGTTTAATATGGCGAGATAATAATTCAATGGTTGGCTCTCTGGTCTTCGATACAACAGTTCATAGAATCGATTCTTACCTCAGCTAGTAGAGGGTCGCATATGAAAAATTTTGATAAAACCACAAGCACTCCCTTCGACAAATGCACTTTCTGAAAGTAGAAATTCATCTATTTTTCATTGTTCAATAAAATAGCTTGGGTTAAAGTCGAAGTTCTATTTCATAGAATACAGTCCTATAACTAGCCTATAGTGTGCTCAGATAGTATGGATAATTGACACCGTGTAATGGATTGTTTAATGGATGAAAGTCATTTTAAAATTTTTGAACAATTTGAGGGAGAAATTTTCATAGATGTTAAATTATATTCACATCTCACAAAGGGGGGGGGGAATGACCCAGAAAACTCACGAGGGTACTTTTGAGCACCCGGTGAAACTCCGTCGTGATTTTCATGGGTAAATTGCGACTGCATACGAAATTCTAAAGAAACACTTTCTAGATACTATCAACATAATATTTCGTTAGAACGGGAGAGAGTGAAATTATTTCCCATTTTAAGACTACACATTGTACTTTTTTTTATTATTTATGGTTATAATTTTTTAATAAATTATCCTCTTCGCCAAAGTAATTAAAGTATTATACAAACATTTTAGGTACATATTGTTGTTTAATAGTTGATATAGATTTTTTTTCTATAGCCAATCATATTATAAAAATATTTTTGGGGAAAAAAACAGATTATTATTAATATTATTATTATTTTTTTTTTGTAAAAAGAATTAGAAAAAAATCAATGTTGGTATAATTAAGTTTTAAGATTTAAAAGAGATTTCATACAAATATTGCAACTATTAACTTGGAGTTCTATTAATTAATCATTTTTCCCTTTCCTTCACGGATAGGTGTTTTAAATTTTTGACGAGTTTTTTGAAAAAAACTCAATCTTACTCAATGCGAACTATAAGCCTACGAGCATGAAGCTCCAAAACCGTTTCTGTGTCATATTACTACTACTACTATTAATTAAGAAAATTTTTAAAAATTTAAATCGTCTTTGCTGATTTAAACTAACCATAAAGTGGATGTTTTGTCTTAATCTTCTGTTCTATTGTCAACGTATTAATGGATTGAATCAATGGAAAACGAATTATTTTACCGATGCTTTGATCCATATATAAGAAATCGTTTTATTACGAATATGAGCTTCGACACTATTCTCAGATCTTCGATGGTGAACTCCGCCTTGTTTGCTGCCGCTTGGAGAATGCGATTTGCACTTAAGCAGCAAATTCGTGGATAAGTTCGATTTACAACACCGTGTCATTGTGATGTCGTAATTAATTATGTGTGACGTAGATGAAATGTTACCTGACGTCATGGATATTTTAACCAATGAGAATTGTAATAAAGTGATGTAGCTATGATCTCAATTAGAACGAAATGAACAATCACTTTATGGTTAATAAATTGATTTCCAAATCAACTATGCCTGAAATATCTTATATTTTAAAATTATTTTTATGGATCTCTGAATTAAAAATGAAATTTAATTTTACTATTCGATAAAGAATTTTCTCTCAGACGAAATATCATTTATTTTAATTTTTAATAGTTTTTTTAACTGTTTTTATACTTTTCTTTTAAAAACCTGAATAAGTAACTGGTGTGTTTCCAAGTATTGGAAAGAATTCTCTGCTCCCCTCCAAATGGCATTCCAAGCATACAGTTGAATGGTTTTCACTGCAGTACTCAACAAGTCCTGTTCTTGATTTCCGCATCTGTCATGGATATCACGTGTTCTGACATGGATCTTTATAACTTTGTCCAGAATCCGCTTTAAATTTTAAGTCCAAACATAACGGTATTCGAATCATCTGCCTAGAGTAAAGAACCTTAAAGCGACCAAACTAAATATCCAGGTGGCTCGGAAAAATAAAAGAACCTCGCATTCGGCTACTTTTTGAGATGTTAATCTCCTCTTGTAGGTCTTTGAAGCCGGTGTTCTTTGTGGATCTTTGTTGCAATTGAATACCGTTATGTTTGGTTTAAGATTGAATACACAGATTTTTGCTCCATCGTACTGTATTTTCATTCTTTTGCCAAAATGCATGGAAGGGTGTGCTTGTCAATCTTTACCGAACAGAAAATCATGCATCATTTGATTTTTCAGTGATTCCGAATGGATTTGGATTATCCGAAATATAATCTACTTCAATAATCTATTATTATTATTCGCCAGTTTTGTGGACAGTGGCTCCAACTTAAATTTAAATAAATACCTAATCCATCAAAACGAACATTTCTATTATCAGGTGAGGACTTAAGATTTCTTCTATAATATATACGGGATATTAGATATCCATCAATACGATTAAGATTTTTTTTTAACTTTTCAAAGAATCAAATTAAACATAAATAAATAGTAGGAATTGAATATCAAAATGTATTATTCGTGGAAAACATATAAATTTCTGTAACTATCCAAACACTCGTTATTTCTAATGTCTTGCTGCTATAGCGTTCTTACCTTTCATCACTCTAAGGGGCGGATGATAGCAACTTATATAGTGGGGCAATCTGTGGGTGTGCCCTCGTTGTCCCCAAAGTGACTTGTCTTCGCGATTTAGAAGCAGAGACCAAGCAGAAGACCCCAAACCTGGTCTGGCCCTCTCAGAGGTAGGTATCATTTCACATGGAGGACAATGCCATCACGATATATTCAAAGTGCAGTAGCCGCCATTATCTAACACGACGGATCTTTGATTGGTTCTAAATTCAAAATCTCTACCTCCCAATAATCCGTAAGAAAACCCTAACCAACCAGGTCACCGAGGACCCTTTTAACAATTTGATAACTTAAAGGTTTTCAGAGTTAAGTCACATCAGCTTCCTATTCTGTTACATTTATGTCCACTTATTTCTGCAGATCAAAACTTTACATCATAAGCAACTGTCTTATAATTTTAAGCTAGGAATCATGTGAAGTGATCAGTATCCAAGTTAGTACTCTTATTCGTTTGCTGAAGATACCTTGGACTATACGAAGTTGTTACTGTGCATACTCCTTTCATCATGGCAATTTTTGGCTAAGTGTAATATCAAACTAGTTAACGCTTTTTGCGAGATCTTTCTCCATTTGACTACTAACTCCTTATAATGATGTTATTTCTGAGAAGAGAGTTATAGGTTTTATTTATTAACAACTTATGTTTTTTAACAGAATATTCTAAATGTATAAAGTAAAAAAAGAAATCTAGGATTGGAATATTTTGTCAAATTAATTTCTTTTGGAGATTTATGGGATGCGTAAATTCAAGTGATTAGAATAAATTCTTGCATTCATTTTACCCCCTTTACAAGTAATCTTAAACTCACGGGAGGTCCCTTTTATTTTTCGAGGGGCTTGGACTCGTTCAAAGACCTCAGAGGTGGTCATTGTTGTTTTGTCTCTTCAATAGTATGGAATGTCTCAGAATTTCTCGAAATGACTTATGCACCTCCTATTCATGGGAAGAGATTTTCAGCCCTCGCCTTTGTAAGAAAATGTTTCCTTTTTTTTCCATTGACATCATTTTACTGATTAAAAATGGAAGGGATTTTGTTTAACCGAGACTTTGTGAGATTTGACAGCTCTCTACAATGGACAACATTCATCTGCAAACAGATAACTTCTTCACGAATTGAGGATTTCCTTAGGTGTTTGAATGTTTTTAATCTTAAGCGCACACGTGTTAAGTGATCATACTAAAGAAATTTTCAAAGGGTTTTTAAAATTTAAATTTAAATATTTTAATTCTTAGCTAATATATATATATAACTTAGCTAATAATATTTCCATTGAGTTTAGAAATTGAGCAAATAAACTAAATTCAATCCATCAATTTTTAAAGCGTCAAAATTTCAATTATTTATATTTCATTTTCAAGATTTTAATACCATAGTTTTTTTTAAATTTTAAATAATTCTCTTCTTTTTATTCGTTTTTAATTCTATTGCATTATAATTGTTTATTATTACGAGAAAATCATTTGTTAAAAATAACCAATTTTAACTGTAATGTATTACGATGAATTTAAAAATAATTATTAAATTTCTATACATTGAAGAGTTATTCTTCGAGTTAAATTTTTTTGTAGTCATTAAACACATTTAATCATTCGAAACGTAACTTAACTTTTTATAGCACTAAATAATTATCAAAAATATTTCATTATTTTAAGTTAAATAGGATGAATAACTATATTGTGTGTATTCTTATATTTAATTTAAAATAGAAAAAAATTTCATAATAAATGTATAATGTTATCAATGGAGGAAAATATAGCAATCGAATGCAAAGAGTAAAAGAATATTATCTTAATTGTAAGCAAATTAAGAAAAACTTAAACAAATTAATAAAAAAATTAAAAAATAAACACAAAAGAATAATTTAAATTGCTGATTGCATAGCCTTTATTCCTGTTTATAAATTTAATTTTATGAAACATAAAAATATAATTTTCTGATCTCATTAATTTGTGAATATTATTAATAATATATTATTTTTTCGTCTAATAAAAAAACATCTAAATTCTTAATTCTCATCTCCAATTTGATTTTAATAAAATAATTTATTTCTTCTAATGAAAAAGCAATTTATTAAAATAAGATTTTTTATACAAAAGATTGACCCTGCATATTTTTAACATAAATTATGTTTTCGTCCCTCTGTAAAGTCAGTTGAAAGCTGAATAATTCGTGCTTTTTTCTTATGTTAGTTCATAGGTTTGAATCCCACCTCAGGGATAGATGTAGTTTTTTGGAATATTTTTGGATTGTATTTCCTGAGTCACTTAACTCTCATATGTAAAAAGTGATCGTTGAGTAGCGAATATTTCAAACCACGATGAATGTTAATATTTTAAATATCAAAAAATGTATATAACATTGTTTTCCACATATATTTTATTTTTGTGTAACAAATGTGGTGTTAAATACTCAAAGGTCTCTGTATTAACACCACAAAAAACACACATTACATTATTTTCCTTTTTTATTAATTCACCCACACTTTATTAATTTTCATAAAAGTTAATTAAATCTAAATAAAATATTTCTCTCTATACATAAATTCTTGTTCTTTAGTTCTTTTACTCTCGCATAGTTCTATTGCTGCTATAGATCGGGGAGATTTTTGAAGTGGGGTCAATGCATTTCTCAAAAGATGGGTTGTCAGGGGATTCACGTGAACATTGCATCTGTTCGAAAAGAATGAGAGAATAGTAAGAAAGGTTGGGAAACACTACTCGATATATATTATTCATTTGTCTTTCTTTACAACTATATTCTTTCAAATCATTCAGTGATAAAGTAAGTTAGCATTGTTTAAAATAATAAGTGTGTTGTATGTTGTAACGGTATCTTGTGGGTTTTTGAAATTAATATTTTTTAACAAAAATTTAATTAAAATGTAGAAATTCTGCCATTTCATTGTTTAGCAACTTAATTTATTGGAGCTACGATTAATATGAGCTCTTATGCGGATTAAGCATGATATATATATATATATATATATATATATATATATATATATATATATATATATATATATATATATATATATATATTAAAATACCTATAGTTTTATACTGTTTTTTAAAAATTAAACTCAATGGCACGACAACTCTATAGGAGCCAAGCATGTCTCAGTTACATGGTCAGACTGACGCGAAAGTCCCAGTGTTTAGATCCCATGTGTGCTTGCTATTCAGTTTTATAGACCCTTTGATGGGATGAAGCACTGAGTCAGCCTTACCCTGCCCGAGCGTCAAACCTCAGACCTGTTCTTTGATAGTTTTATATATGTTAATGTATTGGACATTATTTCTAGTATCGATTAGAGGGGAGGGGGGGGGGTAAGGTATAAGTAATACTTAAATATCCTATAGCAGACCATATTCCTAAGCTATTACTTTTCAGAGACAAGTTAAAATGATTTTAGATTACAATTCAATAAATGCAAATATTGAGGTAAATAGATTTATAAATTTGTGAGTGCTTTTCATGCCGCTTGTCAATATGGCAACAATTGTAGAACTGCTTATTGAGCTAGAATTGATGATATTTCAATTGAAAAGGTCGGATCGAATTTATTTTCCCAAGCTGATCGTGGCATAACTGGAAGTCTTATTGTTACGAATAAAATGCTAGAGATTCAAGCCTGCTTCTGTTAAGTAAAAGGTGATGAATACAACTATCTTTTACTTTGTTTAGACACATATTTCGGAGTATACTTTTAAGGTTTTCTGGAATTTCTTCCCCCCTTTTCATATTTTTGAAAATGTAATTTATTTATGTCACAAGTATATTGGACTAGCTTGGTATTTTAATAAAAATAAAATATATGAAATGCATTAGATTTAAATTCCCGAAATCCTGAAATGGTTTGAAGAGCTTCAAATTATTAAAATTATTATTTATCTAAACAACTATACAAAATATTAAAACACTTACAGTCTTTTATGAAATTTAGCTTGAAATATTTTGCAGATGTAGCTATTGTATATAAAATATTCATTGCAACGTTTCTGAAATAATTTCAAAATCGGAAACATGTTCGTTCAGAAATCTTCTAAGTAATTGCTATATCTCAAACAAGACGTTTAGGGCAGTAAAAGGAGACACAGTAACGAGACTGAACACAATGATAGAAGCAAGTATTCATTGAAAATTCTGATATTATATAGTGGCATCAACTTCAGTCATAAAAGATTGGGGCTCAATATGAGCTAGGACAATTTTAGGCGTGATTTTCTGCAAGGATATTCATATAACGCGGCTTATTATGGAATTTGGCAAGTCCAATTTAACTTGAGAGCGAAACGTTTGTTTGGCTTTTCCAACCATAGCCTCTTTTCTGAAAACTGCTGGAAATAGATCCGATTTTGGCGAGATAGACAGGTGAGGAGGGTGTGGGAGAACACATGTATAAACAATTGGACTTTTCAACGGCCGAAGTTTCCAGTTCTCCCCCCTCTTTTAAGAGATTCAGTCTTTTCAATCAACTGCCAAAGAATGGAATATTCAAATTATGGGATTTCCTGGCGACAATTCCGCCTGCATTCCGCATATTAAATTCCTTTGCCTCTGCAACAGCTATTACAAGTTGCTTCTTGACCATGTTCCAAGCACGAAGCGTGACTCTTTTATGTCACAGATAACACTCTCGAACCAGGGTCGGCTTTGGGCTTTTCGATATGAAACTCGCACGGTGAGAGCGGCGTGGTAATCCTCTTAAAATTTCGCCAGAGCGCCTAATCCCTCCTGTTAATCAGACGGAATTTTCCGGAAAACCAACTAAATGAACTGGTTTTGGCGGTGTTATGTACATATATATGTACACATAGAATGGTGCGCTATAAAATTTTTCGCGGACTCCAGGCTTGGAGAACGCACTTGGCGACAGATGTTGTCCTGCACTTGAGGCACGAAGAGGACTGGTGCGGTGGACAGGGGAGGGCTTTATTGAGCCAAGTGAGATTTTAGATCTCCGGAGTAGTGCTGGGGGAGGATTTATGCGGGAGTTGTTTCAATGGGGTAATCAGGAATACGAATTAATGTCTTTCCATTCTGGTGTTCGTTCCTGAGGAGCGTTTGTATTGTTTCAGGCTTTACGGTGGGAGTAGAATTTGAAGGTGGGTGGGGTTATTCCGATGAAATCTAATTCCCTCTCTCCCCTCACCTCCTGCCTATCTGGAACGAAACAAACTGAAAATTGATTTCATGCGCGGGTATTAAACTACACGAGCGTAAAAATGAGAGATCTGTGCTTTTAAAACCGCTCTCATTATCCGAAAAGTCGAATCAACAAATATAAATATAACTTACGTGACTAGAGCGTGTTGCCATTAAAGATCCTGGCTATGTTCGGCGTGGGAGAAATTTTTAATTAGCAACGGCTTTTGTTGGCGTGTGTGTTTGTCCTGTGGACATCTTCCATAGGATGACGCGATGAATGGAATTCATTGGAAATATGACTTTTCGCTTTAGTTGATGGATATCTATATCTTCGGATCACTATGGTTGCATTTGCATTTTTGATTATTTATTTACTGTACCATGAATTCCTATAGAAGCACAGAGTTCTCCCGGATTACCTAACGCCGAAGACCTTTTGATCAAAGTCTGATTAGTTTTGAACGTAAGCTGCGCTTTAAACCTCCTCGTCTACTTCCGCGCCGCCATTTACATGCATAACAATAAAAAGTGATTTGAGGATGAGGTCTTCTTTCAATTCATGAAATAGTACCCAAAAGGCTAATTCTTTAACATATTTTATGTAGTAAAATTTTGCATAATTTTTTGGTACTGGTTTATGGAACAAGTTGTTAACACATGTTTCTACGATGTGATAATATTGTTATCGTGTTATCAAATAATTCCCCCATTTTTTTCAAAGCATTAAGTCTTAAATAGTTTGATTTTCTTTAAGTCCCTTTATTATAATCTTTAATGTAGTCTTAATTGCTATGTTTATTTTTTCAGATTCATATATATCTATATATGTGTGTGTATTCACACACACACACATACGTACACATACAGATGTATATATATGTATACACACACACACATATATATATATTTATATATATATATATATATGTATGTATGTATATATATATACATATACACATATATATATATATATATATATACATACATATATACATATATATATACATACATCCATATATATACATATATATATATATATATATATATATATATATATATATATATAGTAACACACACATTATAGTTTAATGAAATATTATCTCTTCATTGTTATATTCTTTAATCTTACAAAAATTCAACGACAAAGACAAAATCGGCTTTATATTTTAATTATTTTAACATTTGTATTTAAATATTTGTACTAAATTCTGAATTCTTAGTTATAATTTCTGGCATTTATGAAGGATAGATACCTATCTGTGTTGATATAAGAAATTAAAAAAATATTAGTGAAAACAATTATATTATTATATAAATGAACCAGGAAAAATGAAAATTTATATGTAATATTTATATAGAACTCCTTTAATAGTTTAGAAAACTGGCAAAAGAACTAAAAGAAAAATCGAATAATTATCTTTTAAGCTATTCCATTTTCGTTTGACAGGTTTGTGTTTGAACCGGGGGAAAATGAACAGAATCTATTGTTCAATACTGGACGGTGCTTCTGATCATGGCTAAAATTTGTCACTGACTTATTTGTTTCAAAGCTTTACTTCTCTCACTGCTGACCAAAGCCATATTAAAATACATAAGATTTCATCTTAAATTGTTCCAATGGCTTATTGTAAGCGAATTGATGTGAATCGTAAAAAACCTTACCCAAACTTAAGTTCTATAATTTTATTTCTTCATAAACTCTAAACGTTCTATAAACTTAATAAAATAAAATTTTACTGTATAAAAAATAATAATATTTTATAATTTATATTCCCATTAATAACTATGTTTTTTATTCATCAGAATTAATTTATAATTTCATAAGCAATTAAGTGAGAAAGTGATAAATAAAATCATGATATAGCAGCTTAGTCAAAGATCTTAGTATAAAACATTAGATATAATTATCGATAAAAATGAACTTTCCTAAAATAAAAAGGATCAGTTTTTGAAAACACTGGCAAAAGATCGATGAAGTAATGTTAACTTTGCCAAATTTTATTTGTTAAAAAGAATTCGAATATATAGTTTGCACAATTTAAACTTTAAATTTATTCATATGTTCGTGGTTTAACTTCTACGTTGGAAGCGAATGCTTGTTGAGGATTTGAAATCACTTTAAACTCGAAGATTTAACCTTCAATCGATTTAGTTTTCATCATGATGACAAAACATACAAATAGACAAAAAATATATATAAGAAAACGTAAAAATATACCTGATACTGTTAAAAAAATAAAGTTCAAACGATAAAGAATGAAGCTATATATAGAAGATTTGAAACACAGATTTATTAATGCTTTTCAAATCTGACAGAAACAAGTTATATGCCAGTAATATATTACAGTATTCAAACCTTTCATTGTGTGTATGTGCATATCTTGAATTCTTAGGCTATAGGTAAATATTACAGTTAATCATAAGGTTCATTCGTGGCCCAACGGTAGGACAATTATCTTCAATTTTAAGGGTCTCCGGTTCAATAATTCCGGTTCTACCGATCTCCGGTTCAATAATTATGTTGAATAGCGAGATAATAATGTGCTTCTGATTCACTCAGGCATGTCTGTTGGAGTTGCTTTTTCTAGGTTTTCTCCTTTGCAATACTTGAATAATATCCATGTAAGAACTCTCAGAAGGCAAGAGGTGACAGATGTTCAAGTACTCATATTAACATTCGGACATTAAAACATTTGCAATATGGTCTTAAATTATTGCTATTAAAAGGACAATTTAAATTCCGGGATCTTTTAAATAAAAAACTTCTTGACACTGTTTCTTCTTTAAAGCGCATTTTCTTGTTAAAATCTATGTCGAATAATCGTCCTTCATTTTTCAAATTAATAATGGAAAGAGAAAATGAGATTTATATAAATTTAAAATTCATATCGAGAAAATTTTAACTATATACTGGAAAAAAGGATTTGATGACTCAAAGTTCCTTTTAATAGTTTTACTGGTTATTTCACTGAGGAAATAAACATCGTTAATAAAAATTGATTCTTAAATATTTTAAACACAAAGGAGAATTAAATAAAAATGAAAATTAGAAGACATTAGTTTGAAAAAAAATTTCAATTTAAAGAATATTGAACTATTTAAAAATTTAATAAAATATAAATATATATATTTTTTATTAAATTTTTAAACTGTGATATAGTTTATATATATATATATATATATATATATATATATATATATATATAACGCTGATTTTTTTTAAACTCTTTAACTGTTATATAGCAAATATATATATATATATATATATATATATATATATATATATATATATATATATATATATATATATATTTGCTATATAACAGTTAAAGAGTTTAAAAAATATCAAGAGATATCGTTTGAAAAAAACAGCACCTTTTTAGTTTAAAATAGGAGATTATTTTCTATTTTCATGGGAGGTGAAAACTCTAAAACATCCCTGGAAATTTTCAAACATGCGATCCATTTCAAAACAACGCAAACATTCTAAATCAAATACATTCTCAATCGAGGCATCCATCTTCAGTTAAAACGCAATGTTCAAATCAAGAAATATAAACACAATTGTGTTGTTATCATTAGAAAATACGGTTGTCATTGGGTTGTCGAAGCTACATTTTTACTTTATGCTTTTTTTTTTATCTCTTTCTTCCCTTTAAGAAAAAAAGGTTCTCCGAACTTTACTGCTAAGAAATACCGAAATGAGAGGACATAAAAAAATAATAGGAATAAAAAAGCGAAAGAAGAAAGGCAGAAGCGTTCATTCAATCCACCGTAAACCTGTAATTTCTTAGTAGATATTAATGATCGGTTTAAGGAAAACTCGTATTCGCATCTGAAGTTGAAGCACTAAATACACATTTCTTAACCCATCTCCAATTTCGTTTTCTTTTTCTCTTTTTTTTTTTTTTTTCTTTTTTGTACATCTTTTTGGCGTGGGAGTAAATTTGGGTTTTTGGTGATGAACATGTCTTGGCGGCAAAGTATATACAGTTTGTCGTCATGGGTCAGCGCGTGGAGAAGTTCGCCAATTGGCGCCGCTCTTTGCCAAGTATCTTTTTCTTTCTGTGGATTTTTGAGAGAAAAAGTTGGAAATAAAGGTGTGTTATAGATGGTCCTTTTGTCGTGAAGGTCGCAAGAAAATCAAAGGTATATTGACTCCTTGGCAGTTTTGCGTCTGACTTAAAACAATAGGATATAATTTACAACGGTCGTTACTAAATTCTTCTCTTAAAGGCAAGAGATTTTTTCACCTTCACTTGGACTTACAATTTGAATATATTTTAATTGCTTATTAAATCCACTAATAATCTGTTTATTGTACATAAGAATCTGGAATAAAAACATAATGATTAGTAATGGAGAAAAGGATTAATTTGCCATAATATTTATAAATGTAAATGTTGAAAACTATGTACATATTCTCAACAATTGAGATTTCATACACGGGGCTTTTACATCATGATTATATAAAAATGATACAGTTCAAATAAAATCAGTTTTATTATTTCAAACATTTTAAGACAATATAAATCATTATTTTTGTCGTAAAAATAATTTTTTTTTCAAAGAAGACCTATTTTTTTTTCCTTATGGTAATATATATTTCCTGTTAAACGTGATAAGCCTACTTTCATTTAAAATGTAAAGTATCTTAATTGAAGTTTATAAAATTGATTTACTATTAAACAACATTTTTGAAGTTTGTCGTAATTCACCTGCAGAAACGAAAATTTAATGAGAAACATTCTATCTCCATTGGAATGGATAAAATAAAATAATCGATTCAATCAAATGATTTGACTTAGAATTTAGATCTCTATAGAATTTTAAGCATCCAAATAATCCACCATAATATATAAAAAAATATTCAATTCCAAAATTGAAAAATTAGTTTTTCATCTTATAACAATTCTTATGCTATGATTTAATTTCTACTTAGTTACAAATGTTGTTCAAAAATTCTATCTCACAACTGTCGTATATAAGTGTAAATGTAGTAGTACTGTACTTTATAAGTATACTTTATAAACTTCTATAAAATTCGCCTTTTTTTCCTTTGCCCAAGCTAGTAGCTGAGTGGCTAGCGCTATTGCCTTTGATTCAATAATTAATGGGTGGGAATCCCACCTTGGGCCTTCAATATTTCTAGTGGTTTGATATACATTTTAAATCGTATGTCTCGGTCTAATTAACTCTCACGTGCAGAAAATGACCACTGAGTGACAACCCAAACGATTTTGTTTTTACACTAGAATTTTTTACTGATGTCCGAATACTTTATTATTAAAGCAAAAAAGTAGCAAAGAAAAACTAATTGTTTAATGGATTTTAAACAAATGCTTGGTTATAAAAGATAATGCAAAATATTCTAAAATATTGTTCACAGTTAATTTTTTTTTTATTAATTTTACCTTGTAAATAAGGAAAGACGCTTGTATTAAACTTTCTTTCAATTGTTGAATTACATCGTAATTTTTTTTTTCCTGCTTCACACTATTTGCTCTAGAATGCAGCTTGATGATGGCCAAGTGCTGTGAAGACAGGCACACCCCACATCGGCATTTCTTAGAAAGTAAATTAACATCTGGCGGAGGAAGGCTTTTACCCTGGGAAACATATCCTCCTCTTTCTCACAAATCAACACTTAACTGAACAATTTAAATTTTCGCTCATAATAGCGTACCCTGTGATATGGTCGTTGAATCATTCGAAATCGCTAAAATTACGAATTGCAGTATATTTATTGACTTTTATTTGCTTAATGTTTTTTTTTTCTTTCATACCATGGATGTTTTCTGTAGCTTGGAATAAGTTTAGGAATCAAAAGACCTTATCAAATTTGCTATCATCTTTAAAAAAAAAAAAACGGATTTAAAACATTCCAGTAACTATTTTAAAAATTAGAAAAACGTTCTCAGTTTACCCGAAAATTTAATTAAAAAAAGGGGAATTATATATATATAAATTCTTTTTTTATAAATACTTATAATGTCTTGTAGAACTGATTATGTTTGCATACGAAGAATAAGTTCTGTATAAAAAAAAGTTTAAATATAAACAAAATATATTAATTTTAATAAATTTAATTATTTGTGGAAAAAAATCTCATGTTAACATAATATTTGTAACAATACTAAATACAACAGTGTTATTGTTGCATCAGCATGCTTTTCTGTACCTAGCCATGAGTTGAATTTTAACAGCAGCCAAATGGACTTTTCGAGTTTTTGAAGAAGGGACAAGCAGAAGACCCCCGATATTTTGTCTGTCACTCCCAGAGATATCATTTCACTTGGAGGATATTGCAAGCACGTCTAATTTTAACGTAATTTTAAGTAGGATAACTCCTAGAAGTTATTCTACTTATGAGTCCTAGCGTGCTCAGATATCACATCGTTATGATAATTTGATAGCCGATAAAACTGCAATAATGTATTGGATTCACTAATTTGTTTAATTGCATTGAGATTTCTGTAAATTACACTCCTGGTCATTTCACGGGTAATAAATCGTATTTTTATGTGTGCGTCACAAGAGTGGGGAACAATATACTTTCTGGTATATCTTTTTCAAATAGAAATATAAAGCATAAACACAGTATCCACTTTTCAATTAGAATCGGCAGCTAAATGGTTTGTTCTCAAGATTTCGATTCAACAGTTTGAGGTTTTCTTTTCTATCTCGAATTGGGATGACTATAGAGATTCGGAATTCATTGTACAATGTAAGTCTCGGTCTAATTAAACCTCGTGATCGGAAAAAATTCGTTGAGTAACACAAACAAACCAAAGCAAAACAGAGAGTTCAATTTCAAGCGGGACTTTTTGCTAGAAACAGCAATAAAATTCTAGACACCACATATGTTGCCATATCGCTGTATACAATTAAATATGCCTGGGGGTAAGTGCTTAATAAATCTTTTTAATTTCCTCATCGAGATGCTTGATTATCACCAACTATTCCAGAAAAAAAAAAATAAAAAAAAAACCTTTGAAAGACTACAGAGTCTTATGCTGTTAAATTGTAGTATTTTTTATTTATCTGCTGTGAAGAGCATTAGAATATAATTTATATTATAAATAATTGTATTTTTTAATATATATTAATAATATACTATTCTCATCCACTGTTTATCAGTTCATAATTAATATAATCTTGGTAATTTTTTAAGTTCCATGAGTATTTACTTAATTTTTCAATAAATTTAAATCACTATTTTTGAGATCTGAACTCTGATAATTGATAAAGAATTTTGAGTGTAAAAATTAGTCATTAGAATAACACAAATATTTTATGCATACACAGTTTACATCAGTTATACCTAAATTTTACATTAAAATAAAAATATTGAAAAATTTTACAGTAGAACTCCAACTATCCAAATCAATTGCGATCAGATTCCTTTCGAATAATAAAAATTTCGCTTAATTAGATTTTTTCGTAAAGATTTTTCATTTTAATTAAATATTGTATATTGTAAGTGGATGTCGGGCTGCCAAGAAGGGTATCCGGGTGAGAATTTGCATGTGGTCACACTCGGGCTGACGCTCTATCCACTTCAAAGCAGTTTCAAAGCTGGTAAATGTTTCACTTAGTTGATTGTCCCATGCCTGCTTCAATTCGGACATGAAGATCATCTTCTTCCTCGGCATTTTCAATAAGTTAACAATCATTTTGTAATAAGAAATCCACTGTCTGATTCATAATCCATTCTCCCGTATCTTCAGCACTAACTTTTGAACATTCAGGAATTTTCAAAAGAATGTTTCTGAATTCCTCAAGGGACACGTCATTCTAACCATCTCCCTTCTCTTACCTTTCCTTTTCCTGACCCTTTTCCTTTTTTTCTTATTTTCTGTCCCTTCTTCAGTTTAATTTATTTTTCTGAAATTATGAAAACGAGTCGGATAAATCAGCCATTCGAATAAGCGGATTTCAGATGGTTGGAGTTCTACGGAACTACATTTTTGATAAATGCGTAATGACAGTATAAAAGTATAATACAGCTACTCATTATTGATACTGTATGTGTTATTTAAAAGAATTATAGTCAATTATTTGAAAATATCTGATAAAAAAAGCATGACAAAGTTTGATAAGTTTGATGGGATTAATGTTTATCAATATATTGCTTCAGCTAAGTCGTTAGAAAAATATTCCATAATTTATGTATAAATGATATCATTTGATAATTACGATTAAATTTCAGATAATTGATCAGTAGTTATATTTTATTAGCATGTTTCCATTTTGGCATTTTATAATTCTACTTTTATTTTGTATGAGTGATTTCAGTTAAAAATATTTTAAAATCCTTCGAGGATATTAAAGTTATAATAATTATATAAAATATGTTAGAATTAAAATTTTGGTGTGTATTTTGGAAAAAAGAAATATTTAAAACGTATTTACTACAGAGTTTGATTTTCCGATATTAAATCATTTTTAAATATACAAAAATGTTAATTTGATATTTCAGAATCTTTTTTTTAAAAAAACCCTGTGAATTGTAATAGTTGATTTATTCAATTATTTTCAAATTTTGTATGTGCATTAAAACCATTAATATTTTTTTCTTTATAGTTTTTAAAAATTCTTCCTTTCAGTTCTTTTAAGTTAATAAGCTTCCAGTTTAAGACCCTGCGCTGTTAAAAGAAGCGCACAGTTTGATATGACTATTATTTTTACTTTTAAATTATTAATTTAATAAAAAAAACACACACACACTCGTAAATTGCACCGTTTTCATTTATACCAAATACGCATTTTTCCCATGAGTATAAAAAAAGAAAGAAAAAAAACCCCGGATAAAAACGGGAAAAAAAAGAAAGAGTAGTGAATCGAAAGAAGAAAACAATTCAAAACAAACACGCTTTCATAAGTGCAATAGTACAAAGTATAAATGTAATTAACGGTGACGACTCACACAAGATTAGATGTTTCGTTCCTGCTAAAGAGAGAGAGAGAGAGTGAGACGTGGGGGTGGAGGAGAATTATATCGCCCTTCCACTCCACCCTCAACCAGCTGCACAGGGGAACTTATTGCAGTATATATATGTGGTCAGTAGTTTGATAACTGGCTCTCTGCGTTTGTGGAATTATTAAAGACTGGCCGCTTTGTCTAGCTCTCCAATTTCTCTCTCCACCCCCCGGACATTTCTGCGGGGGTGGGTGGAGGAGGAATTTTCTTGGTTCGTTGATATGATTTAGTCGCAGATTGTTTTGTTCTCCAGAATTTACGAATTTGGTAGAGCTCCACTATTAAAGGGGACGTATAAAAATTTATTATATTCAGTCAGAGAGAAAAATAAGTGAATGACGTATTGCATGCGTATAGTTGAGAGATCTAAAAATTGATTGATTGAATCAATCCCTCAAGTCTTCATGTACTGTTCTGATAGGTAATTGATATTATTTTACAAAAAACGGTTTCATAAAGTATAATAACAAAATGAGTTTGATTCATTATGGTTATATCCACAATAATAACTGCTAGTGTGTTTTGAAAAGAACCTAAATGGAATTTAAATTTTTCTTAGAATTCTAAATGTGTGCTCATCTTTCATAATAACAGTACTTGTCTCTGTACATTACAGTTTCTGATAATTTTATTGTTCCAAAATAAGCTATATTGAATCATTTTTCGTTAATAAACTAACATATTTACTAAGGGTTGAGTAAAAACATAAATACTTCCTTAACATATTTGAAATAAATTGCAATAAACTTGCATTTTAGAATTTAAAAAAAAAATTAAGCAATATTACATAACAATAAGTCTTAAAAAATTAAAATTCTAATTCCAGCTGGCTATTTCTTTTTTAAATGTAACTTATTTTAAAATAAGTGTGAAATATATTTCTGGTTTTAAGATAAATTCAATCATTTGATGTTTTAAGCTGGAAAGAAATTTTACTGCCGTTTTTTATTCGCTGTCATCACTTTTTGTTCGTGCACCGTGATTTTTTTTTCGTAGTTTTTATCTAATTTCATTTTACAGTTTTCTTTTTGTCCATGCATTGTTTTAATTAAAAAAACGATTTGCAATTAAACATACATAATTTTGATGCGATTTATTTGAAATTAAAAACTCTTTTCTTTTTAAATAAAAAGAAAATGTTCACTGATCTACCTAATTGTTATAAACATGGGAAACAAAACAAATATGAGAAACAGTCTTCCTCTTAATCTAGCATTAAGAGAACAATTTGAAATATTTGTGGTTCGATTTTATTGTTTGTTTAAAATTTTTCATGTTCGTATATAAATGTATTATAAATAGATTTTTTTGGGGGCTCCCTTCCTTGAATCATAAGGAATATGCCTTATTATTTTTTAAAAGGTTTTCCAGAAAAATGTGATTGCATTGTTTCGACCATACGCTGTGATTTAAAACATTGAAAAGTTTAGAAAAGCTTTATAAAATTTTTTTAAGCTTTTGCTATTTTTAGTTATAGATAGATACTAATCCTATGTTAAAACTATTGAATAAGATTTACATGAAATATAATGTTTTTCCTCTTGTTTTTCTCTTGTTTATGGAAACAGTAGTTGCGCTATATTTGTATATTTGTTTTAGATTTGTTATTTTTAGATCGCATAAGAATTATTAAATTTGAGATTTGAAGTTAGAATATTGATAAATACATTATTGAAGTCTTACATTTAATTATTTTGAGTCATAATATGCTATAGAACGAATAAATAGAAGGATAATTTCAATAATACGTCAGTTTTCTTCAATAATTAAAGTATTCTTATTAACACAATCTTTCTAATAAAAAAATTTTATTGTAATAAAACTGCAATTGGTTGAATTAAATCTTTGAATATTTTTCATAATATCAGATGAAAGAGTATTCATCAGATATTTTCCTATATATTATCAGACAATTATACAGAAAAATGTCCATAAAATATTTTCCTATATCTAATTGTACGTAGAAAAAATAATCAGTTCTAATCAGATCATATCTTATCTGACTATATTTAGGTATAGTGAAAAATATATCGAGAAATATCATTCATTTATATTCTAATATACATAAGATATATCAGAAAATTTATATATCAATGTTTTCCTACGTACCAAATGGATAAATAAAAAAAAATATCCGATAGATGGAAAAACTTATAAAAATATACTATAAATAATTTTTTTTTATAAATTTTCGACTTTCGTAATTAAGGACACTGCTAATATTAATAAATAATTCAAAAATGGAGAGTTCAGTTTTTGAAGGTTACTTTTGATAGAAATTTTTATAATATATCATATTTTTATAATGATATATACAAATTTTTTTCGATTTTTGATAAAAGCATTATTTTGACCTAATATTTTTTTCAAAAAATCAAAAAAATGTATTGTTATTTTTCACGCATCGAATCAATCTATTGATAAAAAATCTTAAATCATTAGTATTTTATTGTCCATGAAATAAAAAAAAATACATTTTTTCCTCTGTAAATATAGTAGATGAAAAATGTAATTGATTGATTTTATAAAAAAGAATACATTTATACTGATAATTTTACATTATAAAAATATAGTTTTTTTAACATAGTTTTGAACACAGTTTTAACATAGCTTTTTTAAACATTCAAATGAATGGGTTTTTGAAAAATTACAAATAATTAAGTGTAAAAATATCATCAATAATAGATTTACTATTCCCGTTATTTTGATAACATGATCATATCGTCCCGAAAATTATCGATTCATTCTTAAGGAAAGAAAATGTGTAATATTTATTGTTACTATTAATTTATGAAATATGGATTGTATTATTCATATTTATTATTTTATTGTTATTTATAGATTATTTTAAAAATTTTCATTGTATTTTATAGAAGATTACTACATCTAATTTAACTTTTGCAATAGCAATCATGGAATAATAACATTAAATTTTATTTTTCATTAATTATAAATGATATTGATAAAAATAAAAGATTAATATACACAAAAATAAAATGTGTTTTCTCAGAATTTTTTCTTATATCAGTTAAGAAAAATTTCTTTTATTTTTGGAGAATTTATAACTATTAAATCATTTAATATTAATTAGTTTTTAAAATTTCATATAATGTAATTCTCTTAATAAAAAGAAAATAATAAATTATTGTTTCCGCTGATAGCAAATATAAATTGAAGTATAGAGTATACTACCTCAGCACAAACATTGACTGTAAGGTATCGTGAATACAACACCATCTATCGGAAAATATAAATATTACAAATATAGTAAGTATTCACTCATAAATCTCGAATAAATAAATATACATGAACGCAGTTTTGTTTTAGAATGAATTTTCTATAATTTCTTATTTAGCATAAATTTAAATTAACAGGCGATAAAGAGAACTATACGTTTTGATAATTTTGTAATTAATTAAAACACAAAGAATCTGAAATATCGCATCCTATTACATTTTCACTCAATAAATTTAAAACAAATTTTTTAAGCAAAATTAATTCTTATTATGAATGATATTTAGAAGAATTAATTAGAAGATGTAACAATTTTTCGAAATAAATACTGAAAGAAGCAGATACTTACTAAACATATTTAAAAAATATTAGAAATTATATTTATTTTCAATATTGTAATATAATCATCTGCGAGAATTTTTCTAAATTTTAAAAGTGTTAAATTAATTTTTTAAAGTATTAAATTTATTTGTTTTATTAAAGTGTTGAAATAATTTAAAGTGATAAAGTAAAAGCTAAATTTAAGTTCATTACACTACTATATATATATATATATATATATATATAATATGTATATATATATAGTATATATATATATATATATATATATATATATATATATATATATATATATATATATATATATATATATAATATGTATATATATATAGTAGTGTAATGAACTTAAATTTAGCTTTTACTTTATATATATACATACATATATATATATATATATATATATATATATATATATAAAAGGAAAATAAAATATTTTCCATTTTATTTATAAAAAGTCTTAGAATAAACAGCAAAATAAAAAAAGCTATTGATTGCTCTTACACAACTGATTAAGAAAAAAAATTCATTGCTTTCGAAAATATTTGTCGTAAAGGTTTGGCAACGGTACCATTTTTCAGAAATTTCAAACTTGCGCCATTTCTCCCCGGCCTTAATCTTTGATGTTATTTGCCGGCAGAAAATTTAATTACATAAGATGCGAAACGGAAAAGCAGAATCGGTTGCAATATTTCGTTCTTTCTTCTAATTTCACTCTTTTATTTCCTTTATATGTAGCCGGGAGCGCATTCGTGTGGATTTGGAGCTGTTGCCAACTAATTTAAAATTTTTTAGCTTAATTTCGGTGTTTGGCATTCTCAGAAAAACCTTTTCTTTCACCTTTTTTTTTGTACCTCAAAATTATTGTAAAATTCATGTTTGTTTTGCACTGCATATAACTTAGAACAGAATTAATTTCATATTTGTCAAAAGATCTTTCCTTTTTTTTTCTATAAGGGTTATTTCTTTTCCTTTTTATTTTTAGATGAAAGTCTACACATTTTATAAAACTCGATGTCGTTATTAATGAACACTTATTTGGTAGGAATTCGTATTATAAAAGAAATTTGGCAAGCGGTTCGATAATTTTAATTCATATTGAAATCAAATCAAAAGAAAAGTATTGGTTTTCACCGAGTAAATTAATGAAATTTTATATTTTATATGAATGAATAAAAAATTTTCTACAATGTTTACCAAAATAATAGCAACAATACGTGAATCTACTTTTGGTCTTTAAACATTAAATTAAAATTTGATAACAATCATGTGCAAATAGTTTTATTAGCTAATAATTTCATTTTTATAAAAATACAAATAATTTTAATTAAAATATAATGGAATGAACTGTTAAAAAATCATAACAATTTAAGTATTAAAAAAATAATGGAAATTTTATGTTTGCCAGTGTATTTTATTTATATTTAATAAATATTTTGTAAAATATTACAAAAATTAATTTCTGACAAAAATCTTGTTAATTATTAGTAAAATAGAAAATAATATATTCATGTAGTGCACAATTATTTGAGATTAAATTTCTAACGATTTAACAACAATATAACTATTAAGAATTTTCTTCTTGATCGCCAATAAGAAATACGGTAACAAAACTTATAATAATGAAATTCAATCCGTCACAAAAATGTTTTCATCAAAGGAAGTTTTCTGAGAAAATAAATAAAGACTATTGAATTTGGAAATTGTCATTTGGGGTAAACAAATGTAAAAAGTATGAAAAATTTTTTTCAAACTTTTTGCAATAATGATTACAATAAATTTTATTTTTGTTAAATGTGAGTGAGGCATCATTGAATAATCAATTGTTTTAAGTTTAACAATAGATAATTTAGTTTTGATTTGAACTAATATATTTTAATGCATTAAAATTATATTTTGAAAATATATTTACTCTATCTCTCTAGATTTGATTTAGTATTTTATTCTACTAACTCGCGAAATTTTGAGTAAATTAGAAATTTTTAAAAAATTAGAAATTTTTGAAAAATAAATTGGTTTTTGTTTAATAAGTTGTTATAATTTATTATAAAAACTATTTGATAAAATTTTTATTTATCGGTTGTTCTTATAAAAATATAAGTAAAACAATTTTTTTTTCCAAATTTCTTTTGATTTTCATTTGAAGCTTTTTTTGGGAAAGAATTTTAATATATGCATTCCTTATTTCTTCCTTTTGACGAATCATTATATTTTTTGCACAAATGTTTCTGACAATTTTTTTAAAATCTTTATATTTTTCTTGTACTTGTACAAAAAAAAAAAAAAATTCTATCTGCTGCTCTAATCTCATAACATAAGGAAAAAAAAAAAAAAAAAAAAATAAGTAAAGCTGAAAAAATCTCTCTGAAGAAATGGTCAGTAATTTCGGCCAGCGGTCATTTAAGGGAAGACTAAGCAAATGGTCCAGGAAACCATCTCCACCTCAAATTGGCCCGATTAACAGTCCGTAATCCACTGGGTGTTCTGTCCGAGGGACTATTGGTCAGATTAATTGACCGGAGGGGGAAGAGAGAGTGACGTAATTGTTTCCCACTACTCCTGATGTTCCATTCACATTTAGTTCACATTCACGTTTTCCATCTAGTTTTCTATAGTACGGGCAGAGCCATCTATCGGTTATAACGAGCAACAAAACATTATATTTTAAATATAATGAGAAAAATTATTTTATTTATCGTTTGTGTAAAAGAGCATTAATTACTGTATTCTATTTTCTGTTTAACAGATTAAACATCTGCAGAAACTTTCCTGCCTAAAAAAAAAAAAAAAAATGTTTTGTGTTCATTTAGATATATATATATATATTTTAATTTGAATATTTTTAATTTAAAACTTTATCAATTTTAAAATTCAATTTTTGAGGATGAAATTTAGAATGCAAAATTAGAATGTGTCAAAAAATAATGATATGAATGCAATTGTAAAATAGGGAATTATAATATTTTATGTTGTAGTACAATAACAATATAATGCATTTTATAATTAAAAGCATTATTTATTTTTATTTATTTAAATTTATATAATTAATCAAATATCTAAAGTGATTTTTTTAGTATAAACACACACACACTCACATACTTATATCGAATTCATTATGTATGTGCTTATTTATATTGCATTTCATTATCAATGATTATTTAACATATTACGTCATTCGTAGCCAAAGTCCCATTTTTTGATTTTCTGAAAAATATATTTTTTTGAATTCATATTGTGTTTAGCGTTAGCAGTAGCTTGCCTAATAGCTCTCTAAAAAAGCATCTTTTGTGTTTTCATATTAATGTCTACTTACAACACTGAATGATTCTCAGAAAATTTGATACTTTTATCAAAATAATTGAAGATGCATCAGATTAATTGCTGTTAAATTTGCAAAAATTTCTGATGTTTTAGTTTGATGTGAAATGATACAAAAAGAAATGACGCTAGAAAATTAATATCAAGGTTTTACCCTTTCTTCTTTCACGAGTGTAAAAAAAAAAAAAAAAAAAAAAATGATCAAATTATAATTCGCAAAACCATAACTCTAAACTATTCTAATTTTCTAATGTTTTATGTCTTGGAACAAATATGAAATGTTTTTTTTTATAACAAGAAATAACAATAATAATTAGGAGCCACCGTATTAAGTATTTAAATATTTGAGTAAAATATTAAATATTTGAAAAATTATAAAGTAAATAAAAAAAAATCCTGCAAATTTTTTTCTTTCCTTTCTTTTGTATTTTCTCCAATTTAAAAAAAAAGAATATGAAAAATAAATAAATAAATAAATAAAACAATAGTGAAAATTGTATATAAAGCCATTATTTAAAGAATTTGATTAACAATTACTATTGTTTATTTTATTTTTTTTCTCTTAAGTTTAATTTTACTCACAATATTCCTAATAAATAACTTAAAGATTAAATGTTCATTTACTTTTCTGCGTAATTATCCTTTAATCCAATGAAGCAACAGCACTGTTTTAATAATATTCAGAAAAAAAAAAAATACTTTTTTTAGCGCCATAAATTCACTGGGAAAAAATTAACGTCACTACATATTAATTCGTATAATAAGAGCGAAAAATAATTTCTCTGTGGGTTTCAGATAAGTTAATTAAGATTTTTAGAGAACAATTATTTCAATGTAAACGAATTTTAATCGGGACAATTAATGCGCTCTGTGTGCTGAATTTTAATCCACTTTCGATTAAAACTTGTTAAAAAAGATCGATAAAAAAGTTCGAAAAAATACTTTAAAAGGGACTTGTCGAGCTTAAATATCACGAGAAAATAAGGAGAAATTAAATCGTAAAATCTCTTGGCAGCTTTCATTAATGAAAATGATTAACGCTTTTCGAAAAAAGAATATATTCGTCGAAATTGGATATTCTCTTCTTCAAACATTAGAGCCAATTAGATTCATTTATATTATATTAAAGATGAAATAAAGGAATTAAAATGTATAATAAGTACTATTTTTCTCCTTAATTGATTGCTACTATTGGGAGAAACCTGATCCTTAAGAGAATTAAATGAAAAAAAAAAAAAAGAATTCAGAAATAACTACCACTTTAATTATTGAAAAAGTAGAATTAAGTACTTTCCTCTGCTTCATTTGTTATATTCAAATCGAATTAGTTACGAAGCGCGAGTAATTGCTTATAACTCAAAAGTTGCTATTAGAATCTCTGCGAAATCATAAATGGGAAAAAGAAAATGGCGATTAAAAAATATTTGACGTAGGGAGCTTGCGAGGAAAAAACGAGGGGCTGACGGGGAAAAAAAACTAATTTTTCCCCACTCATTCGCATAGTATTTGTTTTCATTCTGGCTCTAATGAATATCGATCTTACTCCATTAGTTTTCATTTCGCTTTAAGTCTAACAAATGGAGCAAAGTTAAGTTTTTAAAGAGTCTGGCCCCTAACACTTTTTTAGACGCAATTTTTTTATAACTCTCACAAAGCATATTTCTTATTGAGTAAATTGATGAATAGACGTAAAAAAAAATAATAAAAAAATGTAACGAGGGAAAAGAAATCAGAAAAAGCAAAAAAATTATACCCTGTCCCCTCGGACCCAGAAGACTCACAATTATGTCAAAAAGAATAATTAAAAAAAAAGAGGTGAATGTGGTTAGAAGAGTATTTTTTTAACCCTCTTTCCATGCTGAGTCGTCCAATGACATTTATATTAAAATTGAGGGTATAAAAATATTACAAGCTACGCCATTAATTTTTATTGAGCTTCACAAAAGGGCTATTAAACCTTTTTCTGCCTTTCACATTTGCTAATGGATTCAGAAATTATCATTAATTTTAATTTTTCCTAATATATTTTTTCTTATGGCCCTAAAAAAGGTTTAATAAAAAATGGCGTCAATTTTTTTACTGGCTGCATTTGTCAAATACTTTTCAGTCGCGCTTTCATAAAACCAATGGTTAAAAAAAAAAAGTATTCTTTTTCTATACTTTCTCAGTTATATATTTTCTTAATAAATCTTAATACACTCATAAAAATGGTGTTAAATATTTTTAATGATTCTAGTTTTTGAAATATCATTGATATTGTAATATGCATTAGGAATTTAAATAATGATATAAAATTCATTTTTTTTCAAACCTTCATCAATAGTTGACACTTTTTTTTTTCAAATTATTAATTTATTATTTCTTCTTTGATATTAAGTCAGGGGGAATTTGAGTTAGGTATTGAAAAAAAGGAAGCATAAAAAATCCATGAAATATTTTATGTTATTTTATTAATTAGCAATATGAGAATTTTCTTCAGATAATTTTTTTAAATAAATTCTAGATAAAATAAAAAAAAATGGTATTTTTAGTATGAAATTGTAAATTGCTGCAGACACACACACATAGCAAATTAAAAATCGTAAAATATATGTTATATGAAACAGATTATGCGAATTATGTGGAAAAAGTAATGATTACAAATGTAGGCAAAAAAGAAAATAAAAACATAAACTTTTAAAGTATTTAATATTTTTTATGTATTTTTTAAATTCTAATATAATATAAACAGTATGCTTTTTTTCAATATTAATCTCATAATTTAAGCGGCTTTCTAGAAATCAGTTATTATTATTAAAACAAGTGTTATCAATTTCAGAAAAAATGATATCAATAATATTACTATTTTGTGAGATATATATTATGTTGACTTGTATTAATCAAACTTTTAAACCATTTAAAATGCGAGAACATAAACTTTACTCGACATTTGAACGAAATTTTAAATCTGAAGTTGACAAAAATAGAGCACAAGACTTGAAAACTTAAAAAAAAATAAAAAATATAAAAAAATGCTTGTTTATGTTGCACAGAATATTCTAAATTGAATAAAAGAATTTCAACTTTTAATTTTAATCCCATTATAGGATGTGTATTTAATTATGTATAAGTTATGGTGAAAACGGAATTAATATTCAGTATTTCCTAAAATTAGTTAGTTAGTATAAGTCGAAAAAAAAAGTGCAAAATCTTTGCTATAAAAATTTTTCTACCTTATTTAATCGAAATAATTAAATGGTTTTGTGTATATTTACATATATATATGAAATATTGGAGCTATTGTAGAAGCAATACCAATGAAGAGTTATCCATAAAAAATACCCAAGTATATATGCTGAAATGTTTTATCACATATCATAAAGCTACTTTAACGTATTTTCCTCCACCTCCAGATCAATATCAAAATTGACTGAGTGGATCCTCTGGTGGTGCCATCTATCGGGGGATCGTAGAGCAAAGCCGTACTTTTACATTCGTGGTTCTCCGGTTAAACGAAAGACACACTTGGGGATGGTACTGACTTAAATTCGCATAACCAACGGCATAGCGAGACCAATATCAAATATGGTTTTGATGAATGATTCATTTGTTAAAAATGTGTATCGATTTTAAATCATTAGCAAATGAGATGCTAATATATCTGTCTTTCCAAATTTCAATACAGAACACTCATCCTTTTTGAACAGAATTTCATTTTTCCAATTGTTTGTTTGAGGTTCGAATATCAATGAAAAGGCAATTTTACTGAATAAAATTGTATTTCTTTCAAGCTTATCTAAAATTGACTTTATATATTGTTTTTCTGACCTGGTTTAAGGTAGTTTACCAACAGCCCATTTGATGGATTTAGTTTAACGTCAACGAACATATAGTTGTTAGATGAAATCTATTTTGTGAATGTCACACTGTTGTGAATAGTCTACTTGTCAGATTTAATGGGGCCTGGGGCCTTAATATATATATATTTATATATATATATATATATATATATATATATATATATATATATATATATTTATATATATATATATATATATATATGTGTGTGTGTGTATAAACGGGTTCAGTGTCAAATCAGGTACCCCTTGGTTCGAGGAAATATTTGGCGATACACTTGAATCATAAAATTCAATTTCTGGTAGCCTGGCCAAATCAATCTTTGTAAAGCTTTAGTGTATCGGTCATCTTGTTAGTTAGATGTTGGCGACTATTTTGGTGTCAAAAAAGTCACCGATGAATTAAGGGATACCTGATTATTAACTTTTACCATATAAACATATAGTTAGATGAAACTTAAATGCACAAGTGACGTCATCATCAAAATAATAGCGTATGATTGGGATGGTAATTTGAATAGACAGATTTTTATTTGTGGTTTGCCATGGTATGTATTGAGGACCAAACGAAATTCCTGTTTCTGATTTGCAAATGGAAGCCATTTTTACAGGGATTTCAGTCAAGTAACGATTTTAAATTCAAATAAATACTTATTTCCACGGTAGGAATAAATCTTTGAATAACAGAGTTTCGGGAAAAAATAGGAAATATTGTCCATAGATTCAATTTGATGATTTCAGTAAGCAAATTGATGCAATGAACGTTATGTTTCCTCATTATTGTAAAACAATATACCATCAATAGAAATATTTTATGGTTATTAATTTAATATATTATCGTTATTTATGTTATTATTATTTAATATATTATCGTTATTAAAGTTTCTAGATGTTCTGAATGAATACTGTGAATATATTATCTATGGTCAATGCTATAGTATATCTATAGTCAAATTTACGAAAGATTATTTTATTACAAATACTATTATCGCTAATATCGAACTTTTCCATGGTTTATAAGATTATCTTTAGCATGTAACACACCAGTCTTACTGCTTGTAGTAATTCATGGTCAATAATCTTTTGCATTAGTATGATGTGATGGAAAACCGGTGATTGAAACAGTAATTACATAAATAATTTGCACGTTTATAAACATGAAGGTTTTTTCGTATTGTATTGTTAACAATCTCTGCGAGGAGAACAGAATCAAAGCTTTCCACGGTAACTTTTGTTTTGGGGGAAACTAATTTGTCTGTAGGTCTAGATTGATTACAATTGCCACTGTTTTAATCTGCTAGAGTCGCAGTTTTTTCTTCTCTCTTGCTCCTCTCGTGTAACTTCCCAAAAAAGTATATTTTTTTTCTTTCTCCACTCTGTTTCTCTTCCATTTTTCGTGTAGTATGACTCAGGGCTCTTCCTACCCCAGGGGCTGAACGTTGCTATAGAAACACTCAACTGACTAATTACCCATCGCCTAATACACCACCCTCACACTCTTAGGGATATTTTTTAACGCAAGGATATTTTTTTCACCATCGTCCCCTCCCCGATATACCTCTCCTAACGTCAAACTCCGAAAGTGTGTAGTTTCTAATACGAGTGTACACACGTTGAAAAAGTCGCTTCTTTCCGCAAATAATTTTTTTATTAGTTTTAGGACGAGTAACTTGTTAACTCAGAGCCGTAGGGGTGCAGCGGGGGGAGGCATGTTAGCTCATCGGTACAGCCGGTTTAATTTAATAACCCCGCCCTCCTAGTGTACTTAGACACCGACCACAGGGTGAAAAAAAGTTTATATAAAAAAAACCCGGGGGGAGGGGATGGTGAAAGTGTAGCTACTAGATTTTGAGATGATGGACGCGTTTTTTTAATGAAGTTTTTGTCAGGTCTAATACTAACGCCTACTATACTCCTCCACCGAACCCCCACTCTACCGTTAAAGCTTGATGAGTGGCAACTACAATTATTTTTCAATCAGGATTAATTTCATGATATTTTTTTATGACGTTTTTTTTTATTCTTCCGTCCGCCAAATTTCAAGTGAATATTTATTTTTTTCCCTCCATCTTTTCTATTTTGTATAGGAGATGATTGCTTATTTGCATGTTTCTCTTTATTTTACAATTCATCTTATTTAATTGAAGCAAAAAAAAAAATTTTTTTTTTTTTGCTGTAAAATTTAAATGTGCGATGTAACTTGTTCGTAAATTGACCCTTTTTTGTGATAAAATTAAGATTAATTTATTTCTTTAAAATTTTTTTATGAGAATATTGTGATTTTTTTTAAAAAAAAAACTTCTTAAAAAGATCTATCACGATCAAGTTCAATTAAACTTCATTGTTCTTGCTTATATTCATTAAAAATTATAAGAATCTCTAATACAATAGACATTTCTTATTAAATGCCAAAAAAAAAAAAAAATGCCATTAAAAATTTCTCTTAAGTCTCTACAGCAAAAATATAGTAAAATTAAGCCTAATTCTTAAGTTTCTTGAGTATATGTTTGTATATTTACAGTGTATAAAAGGTAAGAGAATTAATTATGTTTGATGACCTAAACTCCTCGTCATATAACATTATAACTGGCTCATCAATATCATTTAGATTTGAATCTTCAAAGAGTGTAGACCACATATTAGATTACTACTTTATATACCCTCATAAGACATTAATGAATCATCTTCATTTATCTATGAAAGATGATTTATTCAATGATCAATTGATGATAGTTTGGAAAGAAGAACCAGAAAAATTCAGAAGAAATTTCTTGGAATCCATCAATATTAATTAATGTCTTTACGATAGGATCAAAAACAAAATAATGATCATGAAAGTGAACCAGAATTGAAGCCAAACACTAGTAGTTGAAGTAAGTACGTATACCTGGTGCTTCTGGAAGTCAAATTTCTTTGGTAATTGCTAATATTCCAATTTAAGAACTTAAATATATTAAGAAGCTGTGAGACAATGAATGTGCTTGCTGGTGTTGAGATTAACAACCTTACAAAAGTATTCAGATGGACAACAGAATAATGAGATTATTTGCCTAAAAGTTCGAATTTAAAGTTTAAACGAAATTTAAGTTGGAAAGACGTTGAGAAGAACGTCACTAACTCGAAGTGAGAACTGCCGCATCATCATTTTTGATGGATGGTTAAACGGATATTTTTTCTCTTATCCTGAGAAAAATTCGTCTTTTATATCTGGCCTCGTCCTGCAGCTTCCTTTAATACGAAATCCTTCTATTGGCTGACATCGCAGGCTTAAGATAAAAGACACCATTAAAAGCCTCCTCTACATGACGTCATAAAGTACTTTATTTATCTAAAGTGCTTTTCGCATATTACTTTTTTTTAGAAAGGATGATAATATTTTCTGACGCTTTCTTACAACGCCCTAGTCCTTTTGATATTAGAATCATCACCTGACATTTTTGAAGCATCGACTAAGTTCCCTCTTCTCATTTTATGGTCTGTCTCTTGTTATATTTACGAATTTCTTTTTAATATACATTTTATACAACCATTCTATCTTTATTCAATGCACAGAAATCTATATCGTGCCACTGACAAGATAAGGTAAGGTGCCACTGACAAGATGTGAAACTTCAACGAAAACCCTTAGGTAGAAAATGTAAATTGTTTCAAACAAAATAATTTAGAAAAGCAAATCTTTAATAAAACTTGAAGTAAGATTTTTCTTGATATTAGCAAATGATATCAGAGGACAATAATGATATTGATAAAATGCAGAAGAAAGAGAGAGAGAGATAGGAAAATATATCATTCACATAGTTTTCTACATATAATTCTTATTTACTAATTTTCTAGCAAATAAATTCAATGAATATAAATCCCTACTATATTGCTACATGATGAGATTTTAAATGAATTTGACGAAAGTAATCCTATTTTTTCAATTAAAATTCTTCATTAGTCTTGTTCAAAAACTAAAAGTAGTACTTTTTATTTCATATATGTAATTTTTACATTTAACTTTTAAATATTTCCATAAATGTAACATTTTAAGTAATAAGAAATTTAAGATTTTAAAAAATAGTCACCTCATTACAACATCATGTGATGGTCCTCATAGTTTTTACTCTGTGTCCAAAATACAATGCGATTTAAGAATTTAAAAAATTGTCACCTCATTACAACATCATGTGATGGTCCTCAAAGTTTATACTCTGTGTCAAAAATACAATCCGATTTAAGAATTTAAAAAATTGTCACCTCATTGCAACATCATGTGATGGTCCTCAAAGTTTATACTCTGTGTTCAAAATACAATACGATTTAAGAATTTAAAAAATAGTCACCTCATTACAACATCATGTGATGTTCCTCAAAGTTTATTCTCTGTGTCCAAAATGCAATGCGACTGAAGCTGCTCCTGCCCACATTTTGACCTGCATAAGTTTAAAAATATGCCAGCTATTCTCGAGCCTTGAGGCTGTGCTCCATTGTTTGAAAGCATTCGGGCTCATAGACCTGATTTGATGTTACTGTCAACCAAGAGGGATAAGCCACAGCAACACAGAAAATAGTATTATCTTGCTTATTTTTTCCAAATAAAACATAGATTTTATAAAATACTCAAAAGTACAAGAAAATAATCTGCATTTAACTGCGTAGTTGTTACTTGACATAATTCATGTGAACTTGTTTCGATAAATATACAGTGAAAGGATTATAAGCCTTATTACTTTTCTTTCAGACGAAAATTAATTGGTAAAAAGATAGAAATTCAAGCTGAAAGATTTAAACAACTTCCAATGAGATTATCTCGTACTATTTATTTAATATTCATATGACTAATAAAAGTACATAGATGAAATCATATCAATAATTATTTTTCTTTCTGCAGGAGCAATGCATGGTGGTGGTATGATGTATGATTCGAACATGTACAGCAGCCCTCTTTCACTTCTCCAACTTCCTGCCTCAGCGCTTCCGGAAGTGACCGGGCGTTTGACCCAACCAGGCAACTCCGTGGCACGTTTCAGCCAAGATGGGAAGTCTCTGTCAGATCTCAGATCCTTAGTGCCGGAAGCTGACTTCAGGCAGGCATCGGAGGTGACCGTGGACGTCGGCTTCGTGTGCAAAAAATGCCATATGGTGTATCCCGCTGAAGTGCTGTGCCTCAACCACCAACGGGCTTCCTGCTTCCAGAATAGCCCCGTCACAGAAATCAAAGCCACACTCAAGCTTGTGCAGTGCCACGTAGAGTGCAGGGCATGTCGGGAACGCTTCACCACCATCGTCGACTTCAAGTTCCATTGTGACATGGATCGGCACGTGAAGCGCGTGCAAAAACTGCAGCGTGAAGCAGCCGCTGCCGTCGTGACTTCCTCAGTTGCCAACCATTTTGACACACTCGCCAATCGGATGGCAATGGCTTCTAATCAGCCAAATTTGAACAACAATGCATTCGATGGCAACGCTTCAAGCGCTGGGCTGTTAGGTAGGAATGGAATGATGCCAGACATGGCTCAGTTATTCTTTTCTGGCATGGGAATGGACTCGATTCGCTTGGGGATGGGTCTGGACCCGGAACCCAGTGATTCAAAAAGTAAAACACCTTCAGTGGGCTGCAATGTTGATGCTGGAGTATCGATTTCGTAGGATATCAATCAGCCGAAAGGCTCTAAAAACGAATTAAAAATCAGTTGTCTTTCATACAGTTAATATCGCTTGAGAGCTGATCTAACGGTTCTACTTCGATCCTATACTGAAGTAAGCAAGAACCACCGCTACGTCTAGCTCTCAATGCAGTGTTCTCATTCAGTGGCAATAACGAACTTAATTCTAGGGTACTGTGCTATTTCATTCAATGCTCATAATTTGATCATTATATATAGTTTGTAAGAAAATACAAATTGCTCAAAACTTTTCGAAAATAACAATTTATAGATTTAAAGACTTAAAGTTATTAAATTTACAGGGATTTTTTCTTTTGATTTCTTTTTAATCGAAAATAATCCTGTCTCTATCATGGATATTAAAATAAAATCGAATTTTTGTATAAAGTGTCAAGAGGAAGTTTTACAATTGAAAGGACTCAGCTTAAATTAATTTTGACAGTGATTTTATGTCATCCATTGAAGAAATTAGCACAGTTTCTTATTGAAGATTATTACAAGTTTTTCGTTAGAATAGATGCGAGAGGGTGGATCTGTAAACTCCGTTCGCCACGTTGACCTTTAGATCGATATGGTATATATCCGATCTTTGCTCATTGTCATAAGAAATACGTATGTAGAATATTAATAAAAATACATCTTAACCAATTAAAATAATAAAAATGATGACATTTTTGTAGCGTAGGTTTTAAACTAAATGTTTGCGAGCCACTATTTTGTGTAAAAAATCAGCTTTTGGGATTTAAAAAAAGAAATTGTCAATATCATCTTTTGTCCATTGGAATGATTGCTGTTCAAGTCGAGATGAGACGTTTGCTTGCTGAAATTCAAACGACACAGGGTTGCCAGAAAACCCCCGTACAATCATTTTACAATGTGGTCGATTTGGCTAGTGTTCGTTGGTGCATGCTTTTGTGAGCATGTCCTAACATATGAGGCCAGAGATTTTTCTGTTTTTGTTCTCTTTTTGTATATAGACGTGCCTGGTATGAGATGATAGGGAAAAGGCCAACCCATTGAGCCAAGCTCAATATAAAACTTATTTCGAAAGGGTACTGGAGCCTTATCCACACTACGCGGCCTTTTTTTCTTTGAGAGTTGTTATTAATGCTATCAAACTATATATATTAAAAAAAATAATGTTCCTAAGCAAGTTTTATCACAACTTCTGTCAAAGTTCCTGAATTTTTTCTACATCGAAAAAATTTAAAAAAAAGAAATAAAAAAAAGAAGAGACTAATAATATGGGCGATTGTTTTTTTAAATGAATTGTCCATGTTGTATGTATAAATATCAGTTGAAGTTTAAGAAAATATGTTTCGATACCTTTGTACGTAAGGTTCTGAGAAATATTTAGGCAACGCTTTGAATCTTTGTTGGTTTCAATTTTCATACGACACATTTTTTTTTTTTTTTTTTACCTTCACAAACGAAATAAATGATTACCGTAAAAAAGTCATTTTTCTTTTACAAAACTGTGAGTCTGAAACTCAAATTTCTGTGAGTTTATATCATTTACATATTCCAGCAACTCATGTAGCCCACTGGGTACGAGATTAACAATTATTTTTGATTGGGTTATTTTTGCAGAAATATGTTCTTGCAAATTTTCCAAAATTTTGGGTTTTCTAGAATTTTTTTTATTGGTATGCTAATTTACAACGGAAATATTTATTCTTATTTTCTGTAATAAAATCGTTATATATTATAGGATGGAAAATGTTGTTAATTATAATTAAAAAAATAAATAAGTAAAATTTTCAGATATCAAAAACTATTACTTTAAAGATATACTTGATAGAATTTTTAACTTAATTATTTCATTGGTGGAAATTAGATGTGCTCTTTAGATTTATTCTTCTAGTAAATTGTAGAGATTATTAATGACTTTGAGTGCAAAAGAAATTTAAGTGTACTTCACTTTTTAAGAACTGTTGTATCATTGCCTTGTTTAGCCTGACTCAAGAAGCGTTGCCTAGTGTACTTGTTCTATAAGAAATCTGTTGACTGACTTGCAAAACTCAAGGTTTTGTATGGTCAACTACTCTGCAGTCCTAGCGGACTGTAGAGGAATTACAGTTCCTATGTTCGGCGAGGCTATAAAACCTCTCGAACACTTTTTGACGCCATCACTTATAAAAACATATTCACACACAAAACTATATACATATTCACATACTTTAATAATTTAAGATTCTTAAACATTTTACTAATATTTAAATGTTATATATTTTTTCATCATCATAATTTCATTTTTATATTAATTTTATTCATTTAATTATTTTTTCCCCATTTCCCACATTATTTCCATGAATTGAGATTATAGAATTATTTATATGCTTTTGTTAATTTTTAAAAGCATAACACATTAACAAATATTGACCGAATTATAAAAAAAATCATTTTTGAGCTGAGGAAAAAAAAATGCTTATTAATTTTTTTATAGTAGAAAGTAAAATATTCCTGATTTACAACAAAAAAACGAATGAAATGATTGAATTTTCAATGAAGTAAATTTTTTTTATACGAGGCTCATTTTTTATTATATGTTTATCCATTATTCTATTTAAATTTTATTTTATAAATTAATTTATATGAGAAAATAATTGTTTTCGATGCAATCTTTTCTTAAATTCATTCAAAATAAAGTGGTAATTAAAATAATTTGATTTATATACTGCAATTATTAACATTATTTATAGAGTTCGCGAGACTTAATTTTAAAAATAATAATTTTTTAAATTTTATTTATTTATTTATTATTATTTTTATAAATTTTGCGTTTTTTTAGAACGATATTCTAAGAAATGTTATACTATTAAATAAAAGTTTTACTAAAGATAAAACAAATATTAATGAAATAAATATATTTAAATTTTACAATTAATTTGTAAATAACGCCTAAGATTTTTTTAAAAGGCCTTAAAAATAAATACAACTTTTGTTTGAAACTTAATTAATATTAAAATTACTAGGAATTATTAAAGTAAACAATGATTTTCTGTTAGGTTCCGGTTATTAATTAAGGTTTAAATTTTCATTTTGAACAGATATTTAAAGTATTTAATAATTTAATTTCATAAATAATTTAGAGAATCCCATTTTTTATTATAAATATCTTTTTCTTAGACTTCTTCTCATTTTTTTCTCTTCAGGTTTTCCTTTCTTTTTTATTTTTCCTTATTTTAATTGTTAACGTTAGTTATTTTCTTTGACAACATAACACACTACATTTCAAACACACACACACACACACATAATTGTACATATAACTCCTTTGACATTTGTGTTCAAAACATCCTTAAAAACAACCTCATCCATCACGCAGCCTCATCGGTTCGCTCTCCTATGTTGTCTGGTTATCTGTGGTTTATCTATAGCAGGCAAAGGTTGAAAGAGAGCGGGCGTTATAAATATTATTATCACCACAACATTGCATATTTTAATGTCTTCTATGTTACTTTCGAATGTGTGTGTGCATCATCATGCACGGGCCAGCCTGGGTCCGTTAGACCCTGCGTTTGCAGGGGGACAGGTACGATCCTATACTATGTTCACTATGTACTTTAAGCGACGATGAGTATATATACATATAAATAAATATATATCCCTTGTCATCAAGCTTCTTCTACTTGTGAAATCCCCAATTTTCCCTACCAGTGTAATAAAATTTAGTACTACTCAGAGCATTTTTTAATGAAAATAAAAAAGTGACTGTTTGATACCGAGACACATCCCAAATAATCCCCAAAGGATAAAAATCCCTTTTTTCGAATGGATCAACCGCTTGTGGACTTTCTGTATAATTTTATGTGAAGAATCATAACTACAGGATTATAATTATTAGAGACAGTTTATTGTGTGGCGCTGCCATTATTCGCACTTAGAGGAGAGAATTATTTCTTTCTTTGATTTTTTTTTCCATTTATGTTTACTTGGCCAAGTCGAAATGATAATGCCGAATATTTTTGTTGCCTATCGAAGCTGTGTGAATTGTGAATTTGTAGTGTTGCCAATTCTGAAATGATAAATTATTTCTTGTTATGGGTTAATTGAATTATCATTCAGGAAAAAAAAATGTGCAATACATGTTGATAAGATTTGTTTGGTAGAAATTGGCTGTATTAATGATTGTGTTAGTTAATTCAGCAATTTTTTATTAGTAATTTAAATTATTATTTCTTATTTATAGAACATGTTATCGGTTACTGATTGAATTATATTTAAATTAAGTTAAAAAAATTAATAACAATGGTAACTTAATTTAATTTTTTCAACAGTTAAATGTATTAGAAAATAACCGATTTCTACCAATTTTAATAATTTTTTAAAATTACATTATATAATCAAATACGTTTATCATAAATCCAGTCATTATGTTACGAACAGGGAAGCTTTATATAGAATAATAGATATTATGAAACGAAAAATAAAGCATATTTTAAATATAACATAAATAAATATTATTTAGATTAAAATCGCCTGCATATAATATATATATTAAGATCCTAAATTATAATTTTAACAATTTTTATAAGAAAAATTATTCTAAAATCCATATGGCTTACTAAAATACTAATTGATTTCTTAATTAGAAGATTTACACAGATTAATGTTTTAAAATAAACTGCATTCTAATTTAAGTTTATCCTTCATTTTTGTGATATTAACTATAAAAGAACCATAAAGAATATATTATCAAAATTAAGAAAAAGTTCTAAACATGGAACAATGAAATTGTTGATAATAGGATAAAAAGTTATATTGAATATTAATTATATTAATTACAAATAGATTTAAAGTTATTATTAATTCAATAAAATATAAATGCTTCCTTCTTCCTAACACAATGAATGATTCTGTGCAATATATTTAAGGTGATAATAATCATTTGTTAAAACTTATGATATTAAGTCATTTATATGTAATTTAAATAATGATAAGAATGTTTAGTTTCTTCACATAAATAATCAACTATGTAAAATACATTTAATGTCATTCAATAAAATTGCAGCTTTGTATTTTCCAATATCTATCAGAACTAAAAATTAATCTTCATAGATACAATTTTTCTAATCTTCTTCAGTTAATAATGAACTTTATTTATTTCTCATTTATGTTACTTTTTTTTTCATAAAACTTCTAAATTTAAAAAAAATGAATTTCAAAAAACTTTTTTCCTAATTAGTTTTTTTTTTGTAATTATTAATACTGACCAATTTTTTCTGTGATTCATAGTTAAATACTAATTATGAAGTTATTTTGATTCTCAATTCAAAGATTAATTATTATTAACAGCTGTGTTGAAATAGGAAGCAAAAATTTAAATATAAAGTTAATTTATAGAATTTTGTATTATAAATATGTAATTTTAATTAACTTATGAAATTCTAAGAGAATTTTTTTTAAATCTAATTTTTAACTTACTTGAATGGCTATTAAATTGTATTTCAAAAGTTAGTTATTTCCTTTTTAAAATGCTGAAATATATCTAGTTTATATTATTTGCTCTTATATTGTTTTATTTTTTTCCTACTCTCAAAACTTACAAAAAAAAAAGTTTCTGCCAGTCTTCAAGTTTACATTTTTCTGTGGTTAATAAATGGAAAGAAATTTAAACTTACAAATAGTTATTTTGTAAATGTTACGATACAAACTTATTATGTTTACATCATATTGCATTTAGTTAGTATCTGAATGTGTTTTTCTTCTTCATTTTGTATTTCGGAAAGACTATGATAAGATTCTTAGATAATACTAAAATATTGTTGAAAAAAAAAAGCAAAATATTTCTATCTCTGTGTCTGTATTTCTGTATTTTATTTTTAAAATTTCGATATAAATTATTTAAATTTAACTGCTTTTGTTTCTTATTATATATCACAAATAAGATCAAACGAAACAAATAAAACCCAATTTACAAATTAATTTTATAAATCCAAAGTGTTAAATTTTATGAATTAGCAATTTGTGAGCCAAAGGAAATACTCGCGCCATTCTTAACTAATGATTTTTGACAACGACATTTCTTTATCCAATAATAGAATCATTCACGCAAGTTTTCTTTCATTTGTGGATGTTAGTTGCGTGCGCGCCCGCTAGAGGCCTCTGCATTCATCAGCCTCTACCTCATCATACTCCAAGTTCCTATAATTGTGGGGGTCTACTTGCGGGCAAGCAAGCTTTTGGTAGGACGTGTTTCGTAGGATTTTTGAACTTTTCTCGTGTAAATATTCACAGAGGAAATTACACAGCTCTTGTAGAATTTGTTTACATAATTAAAAAAAAATATTGATTGAATGCTCATTCCGAATTGATTGTTAAGAATAATTTTATAATTCATATTACATATAATTTCATTATTATATATTTCAAATAAAAATGTTTAAAATTCATATTTTAAACTGTATTAAATCACTCTTTCGGTATAATAGTTTTAATCATTAATGGTATAAAGAGCAAAACAAATTATCATCAATGCATAAGAGTTTTCAATATTTTTTTAAAGTTATAAATTAAAATTTCATCTGTATCTTGTGAAAACTACATACAGCAGTTTATTATTTAAAAATAACCACATTAAAATTTAACTTTTAGATTATTTTAAAATAATTATTAAATTAAAAGATAATTAATTTTTTTTAATAATAGCAGAAAATGTACTTTTTAATGTAATTTAAAAAGTCAGAAAACACAACATACATTGTATCAATATATAAATTCATGAAATTATTCATAAGAAGAGAAAAAATAACATACTTCAAAAATAAAGCTTTAAAGCATATTTGTTCAAGAGGTGATTATTTATGTAAAATACAAATTTTCAAGAAACTGTTTTTAAAATTTCCAACTGTATTCATTAGTCTTTCCAGCCGTTTGTTGTTCAATATCGTTTCTTTTTTGAATCAAAATATATTGTTTAACTATACAGTATGGTTATGTGTGCAGGTCTATTTTTGGTAATAATTGGTTGGAGAAAATGCGGTATTTACACTGAATCACTGTAGTTTGCTTGAGCTATGTAATAAATAAATTGTCTCATGTGAGAATGAAAATTATTTTATTGAATACTTTATTTAAGTTACAAATACACACAAACACACTCATCTTAGAAATAATTAATTTATTTTATGAGAATAAATGTGGGAAATAATTTATGTTTATTAATTTTGTGCATGGTTGTTAAATATAATTCTCCTATCAGCTAATAACTTCTCTAAATGAGTGTTAATTGTTTGTAAAACAGTTATGTTTTAATAATCCATGATATTGTTCGTATAATAATGAGAGAGACCATATTGGTCATACGCATCACTGAGATAATATCGCCATAAACAGGAAAAAAATTAGGGATGTTTTTTTTTGGGAGGGGGTGGGGTGGAATATCGATTAAAATATTAAAAATATATTTCTAAAAACATCTAAAGCCACCAGTAGTACGATAGTGATAATACACTGATAAGATGCTACAGCGTGATATGATTTCATGCTATGATGATATCATCAGAAACAAACAAAAAATACATATATAGCTTTTTTAAAGAAAAATTGATTAACTAAATAATAAAAATTTAATTGTAGCAATCTCTGCTGTTATTTTTTTCATTTTATTTCCAAAACATTTAATGCCTCCAGTAGTATAGTGATACTACACTGATAAAATGCCTCGATTGTCTTCTTATTTTTTTACATATATTTGCCGATACATGTAGAAAACTACTCTTTATTTTACGGTAATGAAAAAAGTTAACTAATCGCAGAGTATTTTCTTTCAAAACAACTCTTTAAGAAACAGAATGTGAACTTATTAGCACTTTTCAATAAAAGAACATTAAAATAAAGATTATTTTATGTCATAAAATTTTCTGAATTTAAAAAAATAACATAATTAGCAATATTCTTAAAAAATGGATATAGAAGCTAATTCCTATAGAAAGAAGTTTAAATAGGACAACTTATGGCATTAATAAGAAAATTTATAAACTAAAAAATTCAGTATGATTAACATTATGTAGTATTTTTTGCTAATTATTGAGTTAAAGAAATTATAATTGTGTTTATAAGGTAATGTTTGGAGTTATTTTAGTTTGTGCTTGCAATTTTTAAAGTTTTTTATACTTAAAAGAAGTCACCCATCTAAAAGGCTTAAATAATGTATTACAGTTTGTAGAATTTTATAAGCGAAAGCAATTTTAAATTTATTGGATAACTATTAAATTCTAAAATTAAAAAGTTGAAGAAAAATATTCAATATTATAATTAAATATTGATTAGTCGAATTTCATTATTGTATGAAAAAAATTTGAAAACTAAAAAATTAAAAAGATTATAAATATTATAAAAAATTTAGATTTAATAATAAACTATATGTTCTTAAGCATCCTTAATAACTAACATTCTATATGGAAAATTAGAAACACGTCAAGAGTAAACGTTAATAATCTATATAATGCAAATTAAATTGAGAGTTCATATTTGACTTATTATTGAGTGGTCCCAATTTGAACATAATTAAATCAGTATCAATATTTTAATCTGCAGAATTATAATTTCAACTATTCAACATACATATAACTACATAATATATTCTTTTTTTTGAAAATATATCCATTACATATACTGTAAGAAAGCGTTCTCTTTTTAATAAATAATCATTTCCGAAGAAAAATGTAATATATAAATATAAATATTAAAAGAAAGTTCGTAAACCAATGATAAGTCGTATATTCTATTGCTCGATTTCATTAAAAATAAAAAAGAATTACAATACTAATTTTTCATATGAAATGATCATAATATAATAGCTATGCAAAATTAAAAACATTTAATTATTTAAAAAATATAGGTATTACACAATTAAGTAGCTCAAATTTAAAAAAGGGACATTAAATAATATAATTGGTTACAAATAATTTCACCATTAAAAAATTGAAAAATTATTTGTAACCAAATATAAATAAAAGGATATTATTTCGAAATGTAATCTTTCTGACTTTAAAAAACAGATGCAAATCACTAAAAGTATTATTGCACATTTTATGATTTCATTTATATTTATACTAACGAAATTGTAGAAGTTTGAACTATGGCCACATAAGATTTATATTAAAGAAGATTTAAATTTATAATATTTCCAAGGATTTAAAATCATGAATTTCTTCTGGAGAAATACATTTATAAATTATATATAAGTTGTGATGAATTTTTTAATTATTAATTCAACATCAAGAAATTATAGGAACAAAAATATAATTAAATATTTAAATATTTCTTTAAAAAAAGGAGAAAAAACTCCATTTATAAATTATTCAACTTATATAAATCATACAATCATTATATTATTAATATAATGATTACAAAAATATTATTATTTGCATTAATATAGTTAACTTTTGACTTTATAACAGTTGATTCATCTTAAATCTATTTAAAATACATTTTCAAAAATGTAACAACCCTATACAATACAATTCACAACATTTAACATAGAATACTATACATAACAATCGTATAATACAATGCATACATACTTACATTTACAATCTTTCACTTAGAAAACTCATTTCAACTCGATGCTATACAAATAAAAATTTAAAAAAAGGAAAAAAAAAAAAAAAAATCAGAATTTACTTGCAATTTCAAATCACAAAATAGAGAATTGAAGTAATTAAATGTAAAATTTATTATTAAAGTAATTTCCTGTGTTTGTCAAATATTTATAACTTTTTCACTCTTTATTTATTTTTTTTATAAACTTTGAATACATTTTCTACTTGACTTATGAAACTTTCCCTTCATAATGAATCTGGAAAATTTCGCATTGAATCTTATGTGGTCAAAGAAAATGTGTACTACATAGAAATCTTGCAGCATAGAGAAATTCAGTGGGAAGTTTAATCTCGAGATTTTCCCAATTTCTAGTCATCAGTTTAGTGCTTTCATTAACAGTTCATGAATTCAATTCCAACTTCAAACGAGGGTGTTTCTAATGGTTCCGATTCTTTATACACTGAAGATGTAAGTGAATTAGCCTTAGTGGTAAAATCACAATTAAAAAAATATAATAAAAGGGTAGATTTTAAATTCATACTTTGTCTATTTTAAGAAAACTTGATCAAACTCTGTTTCTTTTATTTATAGTACCAAGACAAGATACAGATACAACAGAATGTTTGCACAACAATATCCTAAATAAAAGGAAAAATTGGATAAAAATTTCAGTACGGCGAATATGTTTATCTAAACAATCATTATCAGTGAGTAACCTGAAAGATGCCATTGCATCATGTTGTGGACAATCTGTAAAAAAGTCATCAATTTTCCATTTCTTGAACTGAATTCAACAGGTGTGTTTGTTTAACAGATTGTTCTATGTTTATTTCTATGTGTAGCATGCCATATTTGAATATTTTAGTTGTACAAGCATTGCGCCTTTCCGTGCGAGAGAGTCTGCCTGTTTGTTTCCAAACATGTTACTGTGATCAAGGGTCCATTGCATTAAAATTTTCTTATATTTATGCTGAAAGCATTAGACATATTTATGACATTGAAAAACTTCTGCTGAAAAAGGGGCTTGTAGAGAAACAATGGCTTTAATCATTGTTGTTGAGTCTGATATCTTACATAGATAACGGTGCAGGTGAGCTCCGGACAGTATCCTTAGGTTAATGGGTTTGGAATACTCGTCTATCACTAAGTGCCTAATAATACTGAACCACATTCAAGTGACGAGGTCAAATCTGAGCTGGCACCATATACCCCGCATCAGCGGAAGAACTTTGGAAGTCACTTATTAACGTTGACACGGCCCCAATTCATGGAGCTCGAGCAATTCAGTGAAGAAGGGTACGTGTTCACCTTCCTATTCAGTTCCCATGGGAAATGATGCTTAACTTTTCTGATCTTAACGAGAAGCGGCGTGAAGCTATTGAGCCATTGGAGCTCTAAGTCTGATAATAAAATAGAAATTTCGAATTTAAAATGCAGAATCCATAACTGCTTCAGGGCAATTTTAAGAACTTCAACCTTTCCATGAAATGCATTCCAGTGTTTCCCCGTCGCGACATAGTATGAAAATAAAAGCTGGAACAAACTGTTGGGTTTGCAGACTTTAGGGTTTCGCTAGATGATCCATAAGTATATACACGTGCTTAGTTAGGTATCGGGTGCTTAATATCAATGGTTTCCCTCAGTCAAGGCATTTCCTCTGTGAATTTGACATTTTTGGGGATTTCATCAACCAAGTTAAGGTGTATCTCGTAATGGATCATTGAAAGCGGTTTTAACGGTGGCACAAATTCATTTGAAATCTACCCATTAATCTGCAATCCTATCTAATTATGTGGACATCCTCTAAACAGCCTCCATAAGTCCCTAGATTTCTACTTTTATCTTGATAGTTAATCCAGAATGGATTTCTAATGCGAAGCAGTTTTTCTTATAAGATAGCAGCTTTTTCTTCTATGGTAGCTCTTTTGTCAAAAGTAATATAGCATGGATTGAGGTAGTTTTAATAGGACCACTATTAAGTCTCAGTATCTGATTGAAAGGTTCTTAAGCACTTGGTCACTTGTTATTATGAATGGCTCATAGCAATATAAAACCAAAGGCAATATAAATGATTTATATGCATTTGTATTGTTCTGGCACTTCTCCACAAGGATCCAGCAAAGCGTTTCAGAATATTCAGTCCTTGATAAGATCGCTCTATAAGTGACTCCATATGCTTTTCCCAGATAAATTTTTTGTCAAATACGCGACTTCCAGGTATCTATATTTATCAGTAGTTGCAATCATAGTACCTTCAAATCTTACTTCAGGACAAAGTATCTGATGGGTCAATGAGAAAGGCTGAATTGCAGTTTTAAATAAATTTACTATCATATTGTTTTCGATGCACCAGCGAATCCAAAACTATGGATTTCGATTATCATGGTGCAAATTATTTTTTTCTCAATCACAAGTTTTGCACTACGTTTTGGGGGCTGTGCCCATATTACTAAGTCATCAGCGAACAGCAAGCAAGGGACTTCAGTTGTGCTCCTTAGGGTTGCAATTTATATAGATGTTAAATAGGCAGCATCTACTTACTGAGCCTTGCGGAATGCCGATTTGTAAGTTGAATAGTTGTTTTTATATCTAAATTTACAAATTCCTTGTTTTTAAATGATCTTATCTAATTTAACATTCTCTCTTTCATTTATTCTCAAATTTAGTGTTTTTATACAATAGTTCCTGCTATGTGCATATCAATGCTCTTTTAAAATCTGTGAACATAAGATATTTTTCTCTTCCTGGGCATCTTTCTCAGCTTGGTTAAGCAAGGGGACTTGAACATTAGTTGATCGATTTTTGTCAAATCCAGACTATTAAAGTGTTAAACGATCACATTTTTAGGAGTACTACTTCGGCCTATTGATTGTGAGTCTTTCCCGTGACTTTTCCCAGGATGCATGTGAGAGACAAAAGACGATATATATATATATATATATATATATATATATATATATATCGTCTTTTATCTCTCTCTCTCTCTATATATATATATCCTTGTCTTTCTTTAAAAAAAAATGGTATTATGATGGCTGTTTTGCAGTGTGACGGTACTGATACAGTTTCCCATATACGATTGAAAACGAATAAGATACTAATGTTAGTAATGCTTGAACTCTTACAATGCGAACTATTTGTGACAAGTTCTAACGATGAGAAAAATAAAAGACTGTTTTTTTTTTAAAAAAAACATTAATTTCGCATTTTTCTAACTTATTAACTTAAAAAAGATATAATTTTAGTTATTAAAATTATTTGAACATTGTTTAATGGCATAACTAATATTAATAATTATTTTTAATTTTAAGATTGTATTCAGGTAATTTGTAACATATATAAAAATTATTTCATTTCTCCTTATAAAGTAAATTAATTTTAATAGATAACTGATTTGATTACAAAGAAATAAGTTTCTGAATTCTGTTGTTTGTAATTTTAAATAAATTCAAAATAACGAAACTAAAATGGTTAATTCATGTTATATATTTTGAAAGGTTCTCCAACAGATAAATTATACATTGTATTGACCAACAAGTGTTCTACTTGCAAAATTATTGCAAAAATATTTTTAATTTCCATCTCTCAATGAATTTTTATTTGCAAAAGTAATAAAAAAGACAACATCTATTCCTGTATATATTTTTCTACATTTTAAATTTTGATTCATGATACTTTATAAGGAAGCTCTAAGCAAAAACTTATTGCAAATTTGATTCACTTTATTCCAATTTTGATGAATTTGTTTTTGCTTTTTCTCTTCATCATCAATAATTAGGCATTGTACTTTCAGTATTATCATATTTGTTTTGGTTCAGTTATGAGCCTTTTGTTAGGATTTTGTTTTCGGAAGATTTTTTGCAACTTTTTTCATTATTCCAGTAACCAAATATTTTCATTGTTGTCGAATCGAGTAAATGAGGAAGAATTTCAAATATATTGAATTCGGACTATCTGAGTGTTTGTGTCACTATAATGTATTTTCCAATATATTAACTATTTCAATCAATACTGATCATTTTCATTTTAATCCTTCCATCAAGGATTTAATTAAGTTTATTGAGATCTACATAAAATACGTCTTTTAGGTTGTATTTTGTTCTTTATCTTTTTTAAAATTATTTTTATATTTCATCTTCATTTTATCATTACCTTATTATTTATGGAAAAATATCACCTTTTGTGTTTCTTCCAACAATAAATCTTTACAACATAATATATTAGTTTAGATATTACAATAGTATACATATGTATGTATATTTATATATACAGCTAACCATTATGAAGGTAGATTTACGAGCATAAATTTGTATATGATTATTTTCAATGTAACAAATTAAAGGATTCCCCCCCTTTTATCAAGGATTTAATTAAGTTTATTGAGATCTACATAAAATATGTCTTTTAGGTTGTATTTTGTTCTTTATCTTTTTTAAAATTATTTTTATATTTCATCTTCATTTTATCATTACCATATTATTTATGGAAAAATAACACCTTTTGTGTTTCTTCCAACAATAAATCTTTACAACATAATATATTAGTTTAGATATTACAATAGTATACATATGTATGTATATTTATATATACAACTAACCATTATGAAGGTAGATTCACGAGTTAAAATTTGTATTTATATACGATTATTTTCAATGTAACAAATTAAAGGATTCCCCCCCTTTTATCAATTTATTCTTTTAGATTTATTAAATTCGATTAGTAGATATATATTATGCCAATACTCACAGGTGTTGATTAATTATTGATTTCATTATTATTATAATTACTGTTTTTTATAATTTATTTATATATTATTAATTATAATTAATAATTATTATAATTATTGAATAAAAATAGATTAATTATGAAAAAATATTGCTAATGGCTTTCAGAAGGATAATTTTTCAAATGTATTAAACAACTTACATATAAGAATGAAATTTAGCAATCGATTTAATAATTTTATGATTATTCCGACTTTAAAGCTTTGAAATATATTAGGACATTAGTAATTTGTGTAGTAAAATTTAAATCACATTGTTCGTAAAAAACAAATTATTGTTTTACATTTCCTTGTTAAGTTTAACATAAATTGTTAAAAAAAATTCTTCCCTTTTGATAATGAAATCTCCAGCAATGCAGTAGAGATTAAAAGCTTTGAAATAATGCAAAAAGCTGTTAAGAATGCCAAAGTACATCAACTTAGAACAATATGAAAGAATAACTATTTAAATGAAAGGCAAATAATAACATTTAAGAGAAAAGCAATTAAAGGAAGAGTAAATTAAGGTTGAAATATTTGAAACTTTCAACTTCTTAAATTAGTTATTTGAAACTTATTACTGATGGTAATATTACATCCTTACTAAACTGACTGAAATGGCTTAATAAAATTGTATAGCTTATAAAGCTAAGCCTGACAATACAAATTTAATATCGACTTCTATGGTTTCCACAGACGGCCAGCAACGTTGAATACTTTTGAGGTATGCAGTCAATGAGCTACTAATCACAAGTTGGGGTATTCTGTCTCACTCTTCCAGAAGAGCTCTTTAGTTCTTGGAGAGTTTCTGGGGGTGGTTGGTGGCTAGCAACTTGTCTTCCTAAAACGTCCCAAACGTGCTCTATTAAATTCATGTCTGGAGAATACGCTGGCCATTCCATTCGTACAATTCCTTCCTTGAAAAGGAAATCCTCCACCAGGTTAGCACGATGTGGCCTACAGGCATCGTCCATTAAAATGAAGTCATCTCTGATTGCTGCAGCGTAAGGGATTACAATAGGTCTGAGGATCTCATACCTATATCGGCGACCAGTCAGAGGTCCATCTCGAATGATATAGAGGTCTGTGCATCCTTCAATGAAGATACCACCATGCACCAACACTCTCGCACCTTCACATCTGACACTTTCGTGCACGAACGCTGGATTATTCCTACTGCCACGGTGCCTCCAGATGAGGTTGAACAGGATAAACAGAAAAAAGGGACTCGTCAGAAAAAGAACATTGCTTTATTCATTTCTCGACCAGTTCACATTCATTGTCTTTTATTCAGTTGAAAGTCAAATTTCATTCACTGCCACTGAAGAGATGTTTTTGACGTCGAACTCAAAATTAGCTTACTCCACAGTTTGAAAAACAAAAAAACTTTCATTTGTGTGATTCTCATCTTCCATTTTCAGCAAAAAAATTTCGTTTATATTGTTATACTTTTCGTTTATGTTGTTCGTTTATGTTGTTTAATGTAAAACTTACAATATCCTTTAATTGTTTTGAGCAGTGTACTTTATGTGCATAAAAGTTTTGATTTGCTTTACAATTACATTTTGCAGTTTGATTTAAGAAGAAATTTTTAGGATTACTTCTCTGAATCATTTTATGTTCTATAAGCATTACTATTTGTATCAAAGATTTGAAAAAAAGAAACCTTCCACAAAATTAAATTCATATCTTAATAACTCTGAATTATTCAACATTTACTGCTTTGAAACAAATATTTGACGAACATTGTTAAAATAGAACCCAATCTCAGAAGTCCAGAGTGGTTATGCCTTTGGTTCTGCAGTTCATGAGTTTGATTCCTATTTCGTACTTTTAGTGGTTTGGAATACATTTTGATCTGTAAGTCCTGTTCAAATTAAACCTTTTGTGCAAAAAATTGACTGTTGAGTGACAAACAAACCAAACTAAACTGATAGCAGAAGGGTATCATTAACATTGTTAAACAAAAGTGGAACATTTGTGAACATAAAGTTAGATACCTGATAACTTTGATATCATGTAGGAGACAACCTGACTGCAAAAGGACATTGTGAAGCATTCAAATATCCACTATACAAATTGCTATCTGGAAGAGCATTATGTAGATAGTGATTTGTATTTACGTATCTTAAGTGATGAAACCCGGAAAACTTTCAAGCAATCACCCCTATAGCCGTGCTAGCGGAAAACAAAACGCAGTACCCCTCTCTCATTGTTCAAGAGTGGTTGAGATTGAACCCAGTACCTAGTATTCTGAAGAGCACTGAAATTTCACTGGTGTATCTCATAGGTGTAAATCCTTAATAGTAAAAAAAAAAAAAAAAAGGAAGTGAGAAATTTATTTCATCTTTTTTCTGCAGCTTATATTTTGAGAATTTTGACTTAGCTCTCACCATAGACTTGTGCTAAAAACGCGTTTTCCGGAATGAAAAACTCTTGGAATAATTCTAGCTATTGTTGAACAAATGGTCAGACATGCCTACGTCTTTGCTTTCTATTTTCAAACCAGTTCCAGAGTACTACAGAGTTTTTTTTTTTATAGTTTTCATCTTTTGATGCACACACGAATAATAAATTCTGTGGTTAGTTATTTGAGCAGTTACTATGAGTGTCATGGTCTGGAGAAAATACCTCCTTCTAATCAAAGTCAAAAATAAAGGAGGGGATCCTCTGGTAGCGCCATCTATCGGAGAAGTCTTAGAGCAATGTCTTACTTTCACCTTGATGGTGCTCTGATTAAACGAAAGACGCACTCTTCTGACTTAATTTTGCACAACAGTTGGATACTGAGCTTGGCTTGTCATAAGCAACAACAACAATCTGCTAAGTTTTTTCAAAATGAACTGGATATTCAATGAGAAAACACTCGTACATTTCTCTACGATATTCCCTATATTGAATCAAATCTTCGCTCACGTGCGAGCGTAAACATATCATATTTTTAATTTGAATTTAATTTAATTTATTTTAAATTTAATTAATTTAATTTATTTACACATCTATTTTATTTTTAATTAGAAACTTTAATTAAAGTTTTTAATAAAGTAATTTAATACAATTTTCAATGCCTGAAATATATATATATACTTCCAATAAAAAGAAATTTATATAAAAAATATCGAGCAGAGATATCATTATAAACGCATTAATATTTCTATAAATGACAGGATAAGTAATATTTTCAAAAGTTATATGCATCATTCATAAAACAAAGAAACTGTTAAAAATTATTACTGATTTTTTTGGCATTTACAAAAACTGAGAAATTTATAAATTCATCAAAAGAAATAAACTTAAGAATTCTATTTTTTAATTTTTTAAAGACAACGTGGACAATAAGGTGAAAGAAAAACATTCTTCCATTTTTCCACAATAAAAGATTTTTTCACAATACTTTTTAGAATCTTTGTGTACAGATACTTACATAAATTCAGAATTAGAGGGTTTGAAGTATAAGTAAGAATTTAGAATCCATATAGAGACACATCCATAGAAATGATGAAACGGGTTTATTTTTAAAAACTTAAAATAATTGTAAATAAGTTAAAAACTTTTCCTATATCTATAATTTTATAATTTTCTTTCCATCTTGGTGAACATACTCAAAACTTAAAAGATATCACTTTTACGCTATTTCATATATGATAAAATGCAATTTTGAAATAAATTTAATATAAATAATGTATAGATTATTCTTTGAATAATATAATACTTTCGTTTTTATCAAAGTAATTCTTGGAATCAACTAAACTAAACACTTTAAATGACTTAAAACTTTAAAATTTAAATATTTTTTCCTATACTATACACATTTTCTAAAATTGTTAATCTATTTCTTTATTATCTCGAAATAAAAATTTATATTTAGTCCTCACTTTTACATTTATTCTTTTAATCTATTTGTAAAAGCTTTGTTGAATTTTTGACCACAAATATGCGATCAAACATATTGTGACTCACGTAACGTGAGTTAGTTATTATTGATATGTATGCTTCAAAAAATATAGATATAAAAATTTTCAACCTTTATCTTAAAAATTTAGTAACCTTTATCTTAAAAAACACCCGTATACATTTTCCAACAATATAAAATACATAAATTATGGAAATATTATAGATTTTCAGTCGGTAATTATATAATTTTTATATTAATCGAAATTACTGATCTATATTACAGTTTTCATTAAGGTTAGAAAATAATTCGCATTCTAAATGAGTTTTATTGGCACCTAAACATTCATATCATACATGAATTTTCTATAATTAGACTAAAGTCTGTTGAAAAGGTCTGAATCTGGACGCTGTAGTTTAAGCTGGTAGCAGCTCTACAATATAAACTGCATCCTTGACATTTGGCAGTTTTTAGTTTGTTACTGTGGACCACAATTCTGTAACCATCAGTTTCAGCTGTGTACTCAAACTCTCCTTAATAGTCTAGAGGGATCCACGAATCCTTATAGTTGCCCTTTATTATTCTAGTCTTCCTATCCGCAACATCATTCCCTTCTTGAGTCATACCAAAAAAAATCTCCAAAATCGTAAGTTCTAAGTCCATCTTGTACAGTGATGAATTGAGCTGCTACAGTCACAGTTGTAGTGAAGGTGCAGTGAAGGTAGCACGCAGAGATAAGCGATAGCTGATGAAGAAGATATTTGCTGCAACAGGGCATTTTGAGACATATTCGACTGGAAATGTGAGAGTGTATATGAATACGAGTGAGATGAAGCTTCTTTTATGGAAGGTGGATAATGCCTGTGTATTACAGGAAAAGAAACTTAAGAACAATGAAGAATTTGAAAAGTGACCCATATTTATTTCAAATGAAATGCACTTAATAGAAATAATGCCATAAAATAATCAAGGGATGTTATTATCAATCGATTATATTAATTTGCTTTTTAAGTGGGCATTTTATTGATTTGAGGTAAATAAAAATTGATCTCATTTTGAATTTTATAAACCATATACTTTTGTGGTTACTAATTTAAGTAAAAAAATGATATTAATTAAAAATAAACAATTGGAATTTTTTAATTTGAAAATATATTTGCTATTCTAATAACCATTTAGTTTTTTCCATATATTACTCCTCAAAATTTTAGTGATATAAAATGATTTACTGTATAATATATAAAAAACGCATGGAATAATATTGTACATGACCAAATATTCTTTTAAACATAATGTTTTAAATATATGTATTACAAATCAAAATATCATTTTAAAACTATAGTATGCACTAAGCGATCAATCGATAAATTAATTTGCTTAATCTCACTACATTTTGAGATTATGAGTTACTTGATATATATTATAATAAAGGAAATCAAATGTGATAACCTTGGAACTCTTATAGATTTTTTTATGAATGATAGCGGAAATTAATGAATGATGACGAAATTTAATATATACCATCTCATTTAAAAAAAATTATATGAAATTGCATCCCATATTATAAAAATATAAAAAAACCAAAATGACATCAATCAGTTATAAGCACTCTTGAAATTGAAGGAAATTTACTGGTTTAATTTAACCACTTGAATATCATTTCAAATTTTCAAATGACATAGTGTAATGAAGAATGTGTTTGTATTTGGATTTTTGATAAAATAAATTAATTTTTAGGAATTCGTTAGCAGTTAAATCAATATTTGCACTAAATATACAATTTATTGCAGCAATATTTTTACGGTGAGCAACTTATTAAATTCAAAAAATAAAAAAATATACATATTTTTTTATTCAGTTCTGTTTATACTCTTGTTTTCATTTTGTTAAGAGTAGCTTTATTTTTAAACCGTTTTTCCATTTTCATACCCACACGCATACATTTTTGCTCGTCTTTCATAACATTTTTTGAAATGAGATTACTATTTTTTTGAAAGTTAAATAAAAATAACTAATATTTTCAAAAATTAAAAAAAAAACTATAAATAAATATATTTTTTATACGATGGCACAATAACAGGAAAAAAGTGAAGTTAAAAAAAAAGAAGAAACACGTTTGAAGATTTTACGGTATTCCTTCAAACTTCAGCGAACATGAAGGAAATGATATATGCTGAATTCATTTAACATAATAGTCGAAAGGAAAATAAAAAAAAATTAAATAGATCAAAATAATTCACTTATTATAAAGTTATGCGAAAATTAATATTTTTATGACTCTGAAATTTTTTTATGTTCTGCTCAAGTATTGATATTCTAAATAAGCACACCCAGTTTTAAGCTTTCAATGTTATATGATAATTTAATTTTAAAAATATTGAGAAAAATTTTTTGATTTTCATCTACCGTTTTGGCGATGCCTTATTGACATTTTTTATTCCTAAAGCAGACAATAAACATTTATATATTAGAAGAATATAAAAAATTATGAAATTTTGTATAATTCCACAAGTGGTGCAAGTGTAGTTTGTCTTATTGGATGATATTTGAAAATAATTTAGCACACTATTTTCATTTCAAAGGCGACTTTTTGGGATTTTTTAGAGCGAATATTTGTGATATGTTTTGGAATTGTTTTGGCATGTTTTGCCAAAAATATGCCAAATAGCATGTTTTTGGAAATGTTATATTTTAGACAGGTACACTGTGAATATTGAAGTTTTAAAATAAAGACTTTTCAATATTAACTTATTCTTTAATATAAATAGAAGGTTGTTATTAAGATATGATCCTATTTTCGAAACACTTGATTGTTTCAAAAGAATAGAAGAATATAAAATGGAATAAATGCTTTATGTAGATTTGCAGGAAAAAATTTCTAAAACCTCTTAAATATAATATGCAAGTGTGGCATATTCATTACCTTCCTTTATTTTCTACATCTTTATTTTTGAAAACTATGGTATGAATAAATAAAAAGACCAAAAAACAAGTTATTCTCTTTCTGCATTTTTAATAACAATTATACTAGTACAATAAGTAAAATTTTAAAGAGCATATTTATTATGTGCATATTCCTCACCTTCCATTATTTTCCCTACCTTTATTTTTTAAAACTCAGACCATAAAACAAGTTACTTTTTCCTTTAATTTAATAATAATTACATAAGTACATCACGTAATATTTAAAAAAGCATATTCATTACATCATTTTCATCATCTTTGTTTATTTTCTGTATTTTTACTTTTCAAAACTATGATATGAATAGTTAGAATGGCCAAAAAAACAAGTTATTTTCTCTTTTTGTATTTTAATAACGATTATACTAGTACAATAAGAAATATTTAAAAGAGCGTATTCACTCTGTGTATATTCATCGCTTTCCTCTATTTTCCATACATTTATTTTCAAAACTATGGTATCAATATAAAGTATTTTTCTCTCTGTATTATTAATAACAACTATACTAATAAAGAAATATTTTAAAATAAATATGTTTTTAATGTTTTTTTTTAAAAAAAAAACAAAGACCATAGACCAAAAGAAACAGTTAAAAATATATGAAATTTCCCCCGGTATTTTCAAAAATAAAAGCAAAAAGACATGACAACGAGATGGGTAAATGCAGCGAAACGTGAACGTACAAAAACGTGTTTGATTAAATTAAATAAATTCACTTGAGTTATAAAAATAAAATTATAAAAACATTATGATTTAAAATATAATAACTAATTACATCACACTTAATAAAAATCATTTATTAAATCATAAAGTTTATTTTGAAATGGCTGTTAGATACTATAAAATACAGTAACTATACTTTCTTAAAAGTTCAAAAAAAATATTATTACAATAGAGTGCATAGTTTCGTGTGGTTAATAATAAAAGAATATTAAGTAATTTTATAAATTAATTTATATAATTTTTTCTTTTAATTTAATTAGTTTACTATTTATATTTTGTTTTAATTTCATTATTATTTGTTTTTGTGCAATTTTATGACAACGCTTGTGCAAAATAAATTTTAAAATATTTTAAAAAAATGTTTTTGAAGTACTTATTTTTAAAAAAGTATATCAAATTAATGTAAAAATACAATAATTGGTTCTTAGAGAAGAAAGATATACATTTTCCAAATGGAGTTTATTATCTCTGAAATTAACATTATTGGTGAGTATTCCTTTACACTGTTGTAGTGGGTGGAGCAGCTCGGAGTCCTTGTGCAATAAATTCAGCAGGTGGCAGCTCTACAACGTAAAACGCATCTGCAACATTTTGATTTGCCGTTCCTGGTTCATTGCTGTGGACTATAGCTTTGTAACCATCAGCATCAGCTGTGTACTCAACTCTTCTGTACAGTCCTAGTGGATCCACGTATCCGTAGTTGCCCTTGACTACTCCAGTACCATCCGCCACTTCTCTGCGGTGCTGCGTCATACCAAACCCATCTCCAAATTCGTATCCAAACTCGTACGGTCTTGGTGCTTCCTGAGCAGCGAGCAGCTGAGTTACCGGCACAACACCAGGTCCAGCGGAGGCAGTACAGAAAATGGCGCAGAAAGCGATGAAAATTCTTAAGCAAGACATCGTTTTAAAAGAAGTGATTCTAGTCAAAGCTCTTCTGGAACTTGTTGATGCGGTTTCGTGGGCGATAAGGCTACTTTTATACAAGTGTGGGAGTGCCTGGTATTTGGTGAGGAATTCCATTTTGTCATGCTGGAGTAATACGATAGAATTTTAATAGTTAGGTGCATTTGTCTTAGCTATCAGCTTGGATCAAAGAAACGCCCTAAAAAAGTATTAGGTTACATAGAATGGCTTTGTTTTAATATAAATATTTCGATTATTTATTTTTAATTAAATTTTAATTTTGTTATATTTGAATTAATAATTTAGATCATATTGGTTTTTTTGTTTTATAGACCGCAAATTTGTCAATAGGTTTTTCCAATTATAAAATTAAAAGAATTTTTTGTTCTTTCTTATATTGCAATTTTTTCTAAAAAATAAAATGATTCAATATTATAAAAATAAATACCCATAAATGCATATTAAAACAAGGTCACAAATATGGTTTTAAAAATTCCAAAATTTGATATAACATATTGAAGACAATTATTGTACATTTTACAAATTCAAATTATTAATTGCATAATATTGTTTGCGGAAAATTCTCCATACTTTAAATAAATTATTGATTCATTTGAAATTATTCTTAATGAAAACTTTTACCTATGAATAATTCTTAATTTGTATAGGTTTTCTATTTAAATATTAGCGAAAATGTACAGAAAATTCCATTTAATATTCAAATTTGATTAGAATCACATTAAGTAATACTGATCTAATTCAACTTCTCAAATAGAATATTATATTTTTAATTAACGTAAAGAAGAAAAGATTATGGACTTTTTTCATCATCCTTAGTTAACTTTCAAATATTCATTACCCGTTAAATGATAATTAATTGATAATAAATGATTGAAAGGTGTGCATTTTTTGCAATAGTATTTGGAGAAAAAAATAAACCATTATGTACAACAAATCTAAAACAATGTATACTGCTGGGATCAGTTTATACTGCAGTTTTCATAAAGCTGAAGTTAAACTAAATATTTATATTGATAAACAATTTTCATTAAAATATTATTTTGGCTCTTTGATGACATATTTAAAAATGAAATCAACGTTTAAAGTTTACATATTTCAGTAAAAATTTCAAAAAAATAAATATTTGAATAACTTACAATTATTTTCTTAATACTTTATCAAATGAAAATGATATACTTTAAAATGAAAAAAAGAATCAGTAAAAATCTTTCGTTTATAACGACATCCTAAAGATAAAAGAAAAGTTGGGGAAAAAAAAAGAATAAAAATACATATGGTCGAGAAATTACACTTATTTAACATTAAATCGAGCTTGGATAGTCATGAATATAATCAAATACTCTTAGGATTTATATTCAATATAATTATACTCTGAATTAATATTTCAAAATGTCACTCTTTAATAATCAATATTAAATAAAAAATTTAAATAAATTTAAAGTCGATTTTTATAATTTAATTATGAAAATACAAGCATATTTCTATTCTTAATTTTATTAAATATTCATGTGTATTTTTATAAAAATTAATGGTAATTGTACATAAGAAATTAAAAGTTTTAATCTGCTTTTTGCTAAATACCTGCCTTTTATAAATAGTTTATATCAAATTAGTTATAGTATGAAATTTTCTTCTAAATTCTTATTGAAATAATTATAGTGTAAAATTCTTAAAATGACATTTTGAAAATAAATGTGCCTTTTAAAGGTAACACAATTAAAAATGTACGTAAGTAAGTTTGATTTATTCTGATATTTCCACAGAGCAAAATTTAGCTTTAATTTCTTTGTTGATTTTCAATTTACAAAAGTAAACAAATTTTCTGGCCATTTTTATATATATATTTACTAAATAACATAAACATCCAATTAGCAGTCTAAAGGAAGTTCAATTAAGTTTAAAATAAAAATAAAAATTTAAATATATTTTCCACAAAAATTCTGCCAAGGGAAAAGAACTAACATAAAAATCAAGTAAACAAACAAGATAATATCATTGTACAACAATAAGCGGAACCAAAAAAGCATTAAAGTACAGAGGAAATATGTGAGCAGGAATTTTCAATTTTATGATGCACTTTTAGGTTTCGATGAATAAAATCAGATATGAAAGGGCTATTAATTTATTTTAATAGTAAAATCAAAAAATTCATATATCTTAAAAATATATAAGAACAAAACTGTAAACTTTTGTACTTTCTTAGCAGTTTTTTGTTGGAATTTATGATCATTTCAGTTCGTAAATAATCTAAAGTATTCCCGATTATACTCGGTTATTCTATTCGGTAATATTTATATACAAAATCATTATCTGGCGAAGAGAAATGTCATTTGAAAACTAATTGTATCGATTCTTATTTCCAATACAGATCTTCCATGTGTAACAAATGTAGAACAAAAATTAATTCTCAGTGTGAGTAAAAGGAGAAAAGGAAATTATAGATCGATAGAAAATAGAATATATTATTATTAAGAAAGAAAAAGTAATGAAATTGCATTTATATGATAAAAATTGAAACCAATTATTGTTTTAAAATTATTTTATAAAACACGCACTTTGCATTACAATAATAAATTAAAACTGCAAATTATTACACGCACGATTGAATGAACACATGTAAAATATATTTAAAATGTATTAGAAATTTTATTATCTAAGAGGAGTTTCTATAAGCTTTTAATATTATGATATAAACTTCGTGTTAAGCTTTACTAAATATATTCCAATATAATTGGAGAAACTACCCTAGAGATTTGAAATTAGCATTTGAAAATTATTATTTAGTCGAATTTTAGTCAATTTCAAAGGAATAGAAAGAAATTAGCCTTTAACGACAATGAATTGGTAATAAACATTAACTAAAAAGACAAAATGGATATTTTCACAAAGTACATTTCAATAATTTTGATCGATATTTTTCAAAACCATTGTATAAATACATATAGAAATTCCAAAACAATTGGTAATATTTTCCAGTGCTTTTTCAAAAATCATTTAATAGTTTCACATACAGACGCATAAAAGTTTCTTAAAATATTCAGCATCGCCATTAAGAATAGTGAAATAAGTAAATAGAGAGAAATGGATGGAGGATGTGAATCAGTTTCCAGGTATTTTTAAGGAATATAAATAATGAAGAAAATCATGAATGATTATTCAGAATTAAATGACGCGAGCATTTGGAAGTGAGAGATGATTAACTGAAAATATTTCTTGCTGATTTATTAATCCATATTTTTTTTAGAAACGAGTTTATATTTCTTAATTTCTTTTGTATTAAAAATATATCCATTTCAAAATCATCATGTTTTAAAATGGTTTACTGTTAAAACAAATATTTTAACGTATAAAGAATTGCATTTGAGATATGCATTTATATTAAAACATATACTTTAATTTCATAAACATTAAAACAACGAATTCAGTTTTATTTTAAGGAATATAAGGAAATTCATTTTTTAACTTACTATTTCTTCAACCGAAATAATTTGATATAAAAGTTTTAATAATTATTTATAATATTCGAAGAACAAGTAATTCGATAAAAGGTGCTGTTAATTTCTAATTATTCATTTTTTAACTTACTATTTCTTCAACCGAAATAATTTGATATAAAAGTTTTAATAATTATTTATAATATTCGAAGAACAAGTAATTCGATAAAAGGTGCTGTTAATATATATTTTCTAATTATACATGACAAACATAAACATTTATTACTAAAATGTAACGATCACTTACGTAGTCTTTAACTTAAAACACTAAGAAATGTATAAAAAGGATAACACTTTGGATTTTCTTTTACTTAATGATAATTGTATAGTTATATTGCGAGATAAAATGATATTTTTTTTTCTTTCTTTCTTTCTCCTTCATATATATATATATGTATATATATATATATATATATGTATATATATATATATATATATATATATATAATATATATATATTATATATATATATATATAATATATATAATATATATATATATATATATATATATATATATATATATATATATATATATATATATATATATATATATATATATATATATATATATATATATATATATATTATGTATATATATATATATATATATATGACAGTTTAAATCTTTGATATTTATAAAGGAGATACATAAAATATAAATCAAGAGACAAACACATAAAATCTGAAGTAACAAGGATATGTGAGATATAACAACACAAACTCTTCTTTTCATGTAACTATTACATATTTTCTTACAAATTTTTAATATTCATTAATTTAATGTAAATATATTTCAGTTCATAATTATATTTGCATTAAATAAAAAGAGATAAAAATTATTTTGGACACTTTCTATTTTGTAAATCCAGAAAATTGACAATAAAACCCAGCATCATGTATAAGCATTTGAATGTTTTTTTATTTTTGAATGTAATATTTAAATGTATTCCATAAACTAATCTATTAGATTACAATTGAAAGTAACGAAATAAGTCATTTCATAAATTGGCTTAACGCTACTTTATGTGATTTAATAATATCAATAAATTAATTCAATAATCCTGAAAATTTTGCAATTTTATAAGATTTAACAAGAGAGCCATGAATTAAAATATTCATCTAGTTTTTTTGACGATTGTAATATTTAACTACATGGTCTAATAATAAATGCTCAACATCGCATGTTATGTTTTGCATGTATGCATGTTATGTTTTACTGTGACCAATTTTCTTACATATGTTTATAATCGTCAATAAATATATATATGAATATATATGATGTTTAGAGATTATATCTTGATTTGACAGTGAAGTTCGTAGTAAATTATATCTCAACAGAAATACCTTTTATTAAAAAATTAATTGTATTTCAACATTTAAAATAATTAATAATATTTGAAATAATTTTTTGAAAGGTAACATTACTCATATATTCCAGGTAAGCTTTATTTGAAATAAAAATTTACATTTATTACATTACACAGTTGTAGTGGGTGGAGCAGCTCGGAGTCCTTGTGAAATAACTTCAGCAGGTGGCAGCTCTACAACGTAAAACGCATCTGCAACATTTTGATTTGCCATTCCTGGTTCATTGCTGTGGACTACAGCCTTGTAACCATCGGTATCAGCTGTGTACTCAACTCTTCTGTACAGTCCTAGTAGATCCACATTTTAATAGTTGCCCTTGACTACTCCAGTACCATCCGCCACTTCTCTGCGGTGCTGCGTCATACCAAACCCATCTCCAAATTCGTATCCAAACTCGTACGGTCTTGGCGCTTCCTGAGCAGCGAACAGCTGAGTTACCTGCACAAATTTAGGTCCAGTGGAGACAGTACAGAAAATGGCACAAAAAGTAATGATAACTGCTAAATAAGACATTGCTTCTCCAAATTAAGATTCACCTGGAACTTTTTAAAATGAATGTGGGAAAATATTTGTGGTGAAATTTCTTTTATGCAAGGATTGACTGGTGTTTGTTGAAAATTCCAGTCTCTCATCTTAAGTATTCGTGTAAGAGAATTTAAAAGGTTAACGCCTTTTTTTATGGCTATAAATCTTAATCAGTGAAGCACCCTTTATAAAAATTCACAGTTATTAAGCATTTCTACTTTAATATGAATGTATCTTTAAATTCATTTATAGGTTATGTATAATTTTTATTTTCATATATTTAAACTTTAAGTTATTAAATTAAACTCGGTTGATTTATTTTATAAGCCAAAAATGATATAGCGGTAAGTTATTTCTTTTAGTGGTTACTGAAAACAAATATTTGAATCTATGCATTTTATACCTCAAAACTGCACGCCAAACTTCCTTCATAGATAGCAACGACGATTTGACAAATACAAGGTATATATAAACTTATAAATAAAAAGTATAAGTAATAAATATAGTAGGCTTTTTTATTATATGTATGAATATATATATACAACTATACTATATACTAAATACAGTTGATTACCTAGATTAACGATCATTAGATTTCCCGAAATTACTTCTTTAATTTGCCAATATTTATTCCCTAATTTTTAATTAATATCATTATCAAATCAATTAATTTGTGAATTATTATAATAAAAATAAGAAAAATAATTATTTAACTATTCGTAAACTTTATTCTATTTAATGTTTAAAGATTGTTTTATAAAGAAAATTCTCAGTTAAGTAGTTTGCAATTCTTATAAGTTTTGTATATGAATGTGTCATCGAAAAAAAAATCAATAAAGACGAAATATGATGTAACATTTAGGGAAGAAATAATGCTGGTGAAGATAAGAAAAAATTAAATATGGAAAAAAGAAATAGTAATTTTTTAAAAATTTTCTGGCAACGGAAGAATCAGATTAACAGAAGTAAAAGAAATAAGAGTGCAAGAATCGGCACTTAACAATGAATTTGATATGGTCAGGAACGAGATAAAACGTGGAGAATGGTTTATATTTTTATTTAATATATTTAATTCAAGAAGTTCAAATAACTTAGAATATAGAGTACAATAATATAAACTATATTTATATATGTTCTCTCTTAATATATGTTTGGAATTACACAAATTTAAAAGTAATTTTTTCTTACACTCACATTGTATTTATTGAGTACAAGCTAGATAACTATACCAATCGCGGTACTGCATAAATCATACAAATCGTCTGCTATGAAATCATTGGTTATTTGTGAATCAAACAAGATTCATTTTTGTATTTCTAATGTGTTACAATAACTATGGCTTTAAAAATAGATATTCTAAACTTCAAAATGCTATTTCACCAGAATTATGACAAATGAGAGTTAACAAGTTGGAAACTTAAAGCTCTTTGGTTCAAATTCCTCTACTGATATGTTTGTAATGATTCAAAAGCAAATTTAAATTACACTTATGTATCAAATTAGACTTCATGGAAATAAAAATACCATTGTACAATTAGTAAATAAATAGGCAAAATTTGCTTTCATTTACAGTAAGTGATAGTTAACGAACAGTTTCGACTGTGAACAAATCGGAAAACGAACTTTTTCACGAAAAGTTTTTGTGTTTGAACAACGAACACATATTCGGATAACGAACTAAAACGAATTCTAATGAACATTTCTCATGTCTTGGAGCATGGTGTGTAGGATTGGCAAACCCAACGGAACAAAATTCGTTTTTCATCTCTCTTGAATTATATTGCTTGTCGATTAAAAAGTTCTGTACTGGAAAATTATTTTCCAACAATTATTGACAGTCATAATAGACCATAAGTTTTAGTTTTGATTTCATTCAAAACCAAAACTGATTGAATTGTGAGTACCTCCTACTAGTTCATTCGTTGAAAAAGTGGAAGGATGATAGAGAAATGGTCTTAGAATGACACCTAAATCAAGCTGATGAAGTGTAAGGTTAGGGATCTTTACCACAACAGTGCTATTAATCACTTCCAAGAAATCTTAAAAAAAAAAGAGAAAAGCATATTATTTAATGCCTCATAAGCAAACCTGAAAAGAACTGATTAATATGCAAAACTTTATGTATGTATTATTCTTTTTTAAAAAATTTACTAAGAAATTGTATATCCTTTTTTAATTTAATTTTTAGTATCCCTAGAATGAATAAATGGATTTCACGAAAAAATCTATGGTAAATCGATGATCAATTAACGAACAATTCTTGTAACAGATTATGTTCGTTAATCGATCATCCATTGTGTGTAATAAGAATCATAATTTTCTTTTTTCACGCAAGTTTTTGATACTCGTATAAAAACTCGTCACTAAAGAAAGTTGACGCAAATACAGCCAAATTGAAAACAAATTGTTTTGTTTTGTTCCCCAGCGCCTATTTCATAAGAACGATTAAAGAAATTCGGATTGTTTTTTTGTAAAATTATCAATCATAAAGGCATTTTAGATTCATTATTTTAACAACTACAATAAAAAAACTATGTAAATGAAAAACCTAAAAAGACATTGCATACCTTTCAATAATTTGTTAACTTTTTGCATTAATAAATAAATTTTTATTTTTCAAAAATATTATAGATGCAGAGAATTGTAAGGTTAAAAAGAACTGATATTTTTCTTACCGGTATTAAAATCCAGCATATAATCAAACAGTAAGAGTGCAATGGATAAATTATGAAAATTTTCCGTTTTGTTTAAAAAAAATAAGCTAATGGATAAATCAAAAGAGTGTCTTATAGAATCAAACTTATACCAAGAAAATGTAATAATATATTGGTGAGAAAAAAAGAAAAGAATTCACAAAAACTTCTTTTCTTATCAATATATTATTACAGTATCAAACATTTTTTTAAGCCATCAGGCTAAATGTTTTCTTAGAAAAATATTATATCTATTGATTTCATTTATATTACAAATAAATAGTTCATTAATGCCAAATTTTATGATACTCTTTCATCCGTAATTAATATTTTTAAATTTAACATTAAAAATAATGTTTAAAATATGCATTTTATGATCAAATATATTTTTGAATTCATTAAAATGCATTTTAAAATGTAATGCCTATGAGCACGTTAGTCTATTATGGAATACATTAGTATTATCATTGAGTAAAATGGACTATATCAGAGTACATTAGTTATATATAGTTAAATGAATTTATATATTTTGCAATACAGTTCATTATTGATTTCATAACGTTAATAATCCAATCTCTTTATTTTACTTTAATTTCATAGTTATGGATTTCTGGGCATTTTTATAAAATTTAATGAGTTGCATATATGAATTGCAAATAATGAGTATTAATGAGTTACAAATAAATATCATCATATTCTCTTATTACATATATATGACAAATATATGTACATATATATGACAAATCAGTAAATAGGATTTATGTTTGATTATTACTCTTTATGGTATTTTTATCTCTATTATCAAGCAAGAAAAGAATAATTGACAGAATTATTGAATCAGAAATTATGTATGATAAGAACTTTATTTAAAAAAATATAAAATAATTATTATTTTTATATAAAGTGTTTACTTAATACTGTAATTAATGGTTTAATTTTTGGATACAAAACATGGTAAAACGTTAAAACTTCAGTGACATAATTTCATAGCAACAGATTTAAACATACTGTGCTGCAATTTTAAATGAACATGAATCTGTATAAAAAAGGAATAACCACATTAAAATGAAATTTTATGTATTAGATTTTTAGAAATTATATTTTCAATATTGTTATATGCATTTGTAATTTTTTGAAAAATTATATTAATCTTATTAAAAATAATTTTTCTAAAGGAATTAAAAATAATTGCATTCCAGTTGAACTTTATTTGTTCTAACAGTTTACATTATAGTCGAATTTTTTTTCTTTACATTGTTATGAATGGTTTTGCAGCTCTAAGTCCTTGCTGAATAACCTCAGCTGGCGGTAACTCTACAACGTAAACAGCATCTGCGACATTTTGATTTGCCATTCCTGGTTCATTGCTGTGGACTACAGCCTTGTAACCATCGGCATCAGCTGTGTACTCAACTCTTCTGTACAGTCCTAGTGGATCCACGTATCCATAGTTGCCCTTGACTACTCCAGTACCATCCGCCACTTCTCTGCGGTGCTGCGTCATACCAAACCCATCTCCAAATTCGTATCCAAACTCGTATGGTCTTGGTGCTTCCTGAGCAGCGAGCAGCTGAGTTACCGGCACAACACCAGGTCCGGAGGAGGCAGTACAGAAAATGGCGCAAAAAACAAGGATTGCTACTAAACAAGACATTATTGCAAAGAGAAATTTTCAATTCAGATGCAACTGGAACTTTTAGAAGTGAATGAGTGATGAGGTCAGTGATTGTGCTGCTTTTATACAAGTGAAGGTGTGTCTCTATTACGTTAGGAATTCCAGTTTGCCATGCTAGATTAACCTCGCAGAAGAATGTGAAAATTGAGATACATTTATCGGTGACATCTATCTACATAAATCATGCAGGAATTTTTAAAGAAATTTAGGGCGTAGCACAGTATTTTTTAAGAAAAAAAGTTTAACTAAACAATTACTTACATTAACTTAATTTTAAATTGTTTTCCCTGTCATTTTTAAATGCATTTTCTTACCAAGTCTAAGAAATTTGTTTCATAGATTTTATCATAACAAAATTATCATTCAATAATTAACATTTTTTCGTTTATTTTATCAATATTTTTAAATTGCTATTGATTTAATGTATGAATATAAACAACTTTCAAACTCTTTCTGTGGCATTTAATATATGAATAAAATTTATGCTCCTGTATAAAATCATATTTAATGTATAATTTTTTTATGTATAAATTGATATATAAAATTTACTGTTTGATATATAAATTTTAACAGTGTTGTGTTTCGAAATATTAAATTAAATTTGACAAAAGCAATTTACTCAGAAAATAATTGAAAATTAATTTTTATTTTTAAATACATTTGACTCTCGAAAATGTTTCTGAACCTAAATTTTTATTTTACTTTGGAAACAAAAATATGTACTGCATACTACACTTTTGTGAAATTTGTTTCTACGTGCACATTGATGAGCATTTTTGTTCAGACGATATTCATTCGGTAATTTTTTCATGATGAATGTATTTTTCATGTTATAGCCATTTGGCAAATATTTTGTTTTGTCATGTCAAGAAAGTTACTTTGATACTAAATCAGCTAAAAATAAATTTGTTCATTACCATATTTGCATGAATTATTCTTGATCAAACCATGTACTTTAGAATATGCACTATATAGTATGAATTTTGTTATAATCTGTTATAAATAAGACATCGGCTTTGTCAATGTATTAAAATTTCAAGGTTCTTTTTACAGAATATTTTAATTTTATTTACTTTCAGTTGATATTTGATAAGGTAACTTTAATTGACTCTCGTATGTAAATATAAAACTTAACAGTAATTGTTTTTCAACAGTTTAGAGTAATTTATATTACATTGTGGATTAAGTAAAACGATTTGAGAAGAAACATTATGGGCATGGCGGCTTTAAATAAGAAGTTTTAATTCCGTGCATCTTAAATTGCTAAAGAATTTTTAATCTTTAAGTGCATAAAATCATTTTTATTTAAGATGTTCTGGGAATTATATAAACAAGAATTAACTTGCTTTTAATAAATCTAATTTGTTTAAAAGAAATTCTAAACATCTTGAATATCATATCCTTAAAAATCCTTTCATAACTTCATATGGTAATTTTATATTCATTTCAATTTTGTAATTACCTTGGCTTTCAATTTCTATCGTAGAAGGAATTAATGATCCAAATTTTAGATGTGAAATGTTTACCTGATCCATAAAGAAATTTGAAAGCACATTTATTCCTAAAATTAAAACATAAAAATAAATCTAAGCATTGAAATTGATATTCATATAATATTAATCTTAACATAAAACCTGTTATGTAGTTGCATTTTCTTAATCTGATTCAAATTGTTTATTAATCAAAGAAATTAATATGAGAAACTCATTATAATATAAATATATATACAAATCTATATATATACATACGTACATAATATATATATATATATACCTAAATATATATATATATATATACATACATACATACATATATATATATATATACATACATATATTTGCATCATCAAAGAGACAAATTTCAAAAATAAGTTTTGTTACTGGAAAAATTTCATCATGCTTCAAAAATGAGAAGACCAACCATGACACTTGTAGCCCGTCAGCTTGGTAGCAGCATCAAAAAAATATTTGAGAAAATTGAATTTTTTTAGAAAATTACAGCTTACTGATCACTCATTCATAGAGAAGAGTGACGCGAGATGACATCATCGGTAAGTGTTCGAAATTAAGAAACTCTATTAGGTAATATGTGAACTTTTGAATTCCACTACAGAGGTGGTGTAACTCATTTATTTGTTTATAGGGGCCATATATACAATAAATAAATAAATAAACAAATAAATAAATAAATAAATAAATATATATATATATATATATATAATATATATATATATATATATATATATATATATATATATATATATATATATATATATTTACATATATTGGACGTAGTGTTATTGCTTCGCTTTCTCTTTTTTAAGTCAAGGATTTGTTGTTCAGCCTTTCATCCCTTCAAATTGTTGAAAAACTAAATCCAAAAACACTTAAAATGATTAGAACTAAAGACAAGAACTTTCCTGTTAGGCTGACCACCTAAGCCTGACGTATTTACAGCATTTCTTATTCCTCTGTCAAGAAATCAGGTCGTGCAAGTGAATTTAGTTTAAATTTAAAATAGGAAAATTAAAAGTTACTTTCCACTTTGAATGGTGAAATGTGAATTATATTTTAATCTCTTGCTAGTAATTGGAATTTTTGCTGCGATTGCTTGAGAGTATTCAAAGATTAATCCTTAGCAATTTTTAAATATGTGGTAATATCCATGAAAAATCTTTTTTTTTTTATTATTTTTTTTATTTATTTTTTTTTATTTAGATTTTATTGAATTCTCAGAACAGCTCGCTTGTTTTAAGTTGTTCAAACTGATTCAATTGCCTGTGACATAGGAATCTTACAAATATTTTCTATATTTTAACATGGAATATCATTTAAAAATGGTCGATGCAAGAGTTCACTGAATTGATGATTTTATTAATAAAATAGAAATCTCAATTATTTATAATATATTTCGAAATAATTGCTCTAAAAATCAGTTGAATGCAATTTTATGAATGGAAATTTAATATGACTATAATATTTATATTTATATTATAGTGTTCTGGTTCCTGTGTTTATGGAAGATTATTATAACAAAACCATTAATTTTATTGAATAAATAAATCCATACAAGAATTTTGATATATTTGAAGAATTTATGAATAGAACAGTTAGTAAATAGTTTGATGAAAGAATATTTGGTTTATATAATAAAAAATAAAAATGTTTTTGTGAAGTAAATTGATATTGGTTAGCAAAGCATATGTGTGATTAGCGCCTGTAATGAAAAAGTTTATTACAATACTTGAAGTATTTATTGCTTTAATTAAAAAATAATGTATCTTAAATGAATAAATTAATTTGATTAAAAATATTTTAAAATTATATTTATATTGTTTTGTTATAAACATTTAATTATAAACAAGCAAATGTTACAAACAAAGACATAAATAAAGAGTAAATTTTTTCATATTAATATTGCTATATAATTTTTTCGTTACTTTAATTATTAATAAGAAAAGTTCCTTTTTACCTAGTATAGAAATGTAAATATGGTTAATAATGTAATTCATATTTATATTTCTATACTAAAACAGTATAAAATATATTTATTATATATTTATCTGACAATATTCTAATGGAGAAAATCATACTGTGATAACATCATTTATTTTTAAAGATTTATATCATGGAAATAAAATAAGGATTAAGAAAAATTACCTTATTTATTCTACAAACCTGTTAAATTACTACAAAAATATTATATTGTAATATATATATTATGCAATTGCCTACTTAAATAATGAAAATAGTAAAAAAATTTAATTTAGAGGAAGAGATTCCTTTGTTATTGGGTGTAGTTAACAATTGTAACTAAATTATCTTATCAAAATCTGATCTGTCCTTGTTGAAAACTTATGTAAATTTTCATGGAGATAGAAAAAATTAATGAAATCTATAGATTTTTATGTTTAAATATTTTATTATATATTAATATAACTATTACATTTAAGTTTAAGTAGCAAGAAGCGATTTGCCTTTTGAAAATGTTTATTAAAATGCTGACGATTGATTCTATAAAGCAGATTAAAATATTTAAATGGTATTAAAGTAGTGTGATATGAAATGAAATTAACATTTTTTTATGTTCTATTAATATATTTTTACAGAAGCATTTTTCTCATTCAAGTAAAAACAGGAGGTGTTGTAAATACAGAATAGATGCATTCCTTTTTTCTTCAATATTTTCCTCTCTTTCGTTTCGGTAAACTTTTTATGGTTTTTTTTATTAGATTATGAAAGAATAATATAGTTATATATTTGTAAATATATTAAGAAATCAATCAATCTTTTTTAAAATAGTTTTCAAAGTTAGTTAAAATGTTAATGATTTTTCAGAATAATAAGAATGTTTACATCGAATTGAAAGAGAAATAATTTTATTAGTTATAATAAATGTTACTGTTTCTAATTTCTTATATTAAAATCATTTTGAAAATAACCTTCCACTGCTATTTATTTATACAAATAATGAATTCATAAGCATTTATATTTATATGCTGCCATTAGGTAAACATTTTATGTTAAATTCAATTTCATATATTAGAAACAACATCTATTTGAAATTTTATTCTTAAAAATTTATCAAAAATTTTGTAATTTAAAAAAATATTTTTTTGCCAATACTATTGTTTTATATTTATATTTTACTTCTTCAATATTATATTTTTTTGCACCGTTAAATATCGCTCCTTTCATTGTTAAGAGAGAGAGAGAAAGAGAGATAGAGAAAGAGAGAGAGAAAGAGAGAGAGAGAAAGAGAGAAAAAGAGAGAGAGAAAGAGAGAGAGAGAGAGAGAGAGAAAGAAAGAGAGAGAAAGAAAGAGAGAGAGAAAGAGAGAGAGAGAGAGAGAGAGTCAATCTGTACCATTTTTTAAGTATCTGTGGGCAGATGTCATTTTACGAATACCCAACATTAGGCTAATTGCCAAAATAATTATCATGATAAACAAAGTTGCAAATATTAAATTTTAAATCAGTTAAAGAAACGTTAGCTATTGGCTTAAATGCCTATAAATTATTTCATTCTATTAATAGAACCTTTAATAAATAAGAAACTAAATACATGCCAATAATTAGGCTTGCATAAAAATAGTAAGTTTAATTTATTTATACTAAACATAAAATAGTAACATAACATAAATTAAGTTTCAAATTTGAGAATAGATAAAATAAAGATATTCCAATTAAGTAATTCATTATCATTACTAACAAAAATAAGTAAATTATAATACCAATGACAATGACAGTTTTTAACCAAAACTGTCAGACACCAGAGTTTGATTTTCTGAATCTGGTGCTTTTAAAAAACCTAGGATACTGGCATGCGTATAGAGTAAGTTAATAATTCGATTATGAATATAGAAATGCCAGATTGGCAAAGTAAAATTTTAAGTGTGTTTGTAATAAATGATATATTAGTATGCAGGTAGGAAAAATTAGCAGAAAAAATAAAGTTTGAAAATAACGCACAGGTATTTTAAATGAATGATAAATATGGTGATAAGAAAAACTAAATAGAACTGTACTAGACTAAAACTTTTCAATTTTCAAATTATATATTAGAGCACTGAATATATAAATTTAAGTTTGTACTAAGGTAACACCGAGAGAGAGAGAGAGAGAGAGAGAGAAATAGAGACCAATATGTATAAATAATTGACGTTTATTGCCATTACTTAATTTTTGAGTTATTTTGTTTTATTAAATTAAATTAAAAATGCAAATTTTTTTATTTTAAATATTGATGAAATATATTATCATGTTATATATTTTATTTTAAATATTGATAAATAGTAAAATAAAAGTTTTATTTGATTACTTTATAAAAATTTCTCTAAACTCAACAGAAAAATACGTTTTTTTTTGAAATTTTTTTTATTTATATTTGTTATTTTAAATATATAATTTTAAAATTGATATTGATCACCTAATTTATTCATTAATATTTTCAATAAATAATATAATTTAGTATATTTTTCATATTATTAGAAAACTTTAGAAAAATTGGCATGAATTTCAAAGTGCTTAATTTCATTAAATTTATTGATGAGAGTTTTATATTTTTCCTTTATGAGTGAAAACAAAAAAGCCTTCACCTTATATTATTATTACTTTAAAAATTATACACATTATAAATAATGTAATATAAAATATGTAAATGAATTTATTTAATTCTTAAAAAAATTATTATATAATTTAAAATTAAATATAGTAAAATACATCATCTAAGATAATTTCCCTATTATTTTTTTTTAATAAAATAATTTGATAAATATGTAAATGTAAGTTTAATTCTGAGTTTATGTTATTGGATTTCTTAGAATTTATTCTAAAATAGTTTGCTTTACTTTTAAATAAATCAAAAAGTGTATACTTATAAATAATGAATGTAAAGACACTAAAAAGTAAAATATCAAGTATACTCATTCATTAAGAAATAAATTGCATAGGATCTTAAAAAAGAATAAGTAGTCATTAAAGGATGATACATTGTAATTTAATGAGGACAAAAATAAATTTTGAAATTCCTTTGAATATTATGCGTAAATGAATACTTAAATGTATATTTTGAGGGAAGTAAATTTATCAAAATTAATTTAAAATAAACCAATTTTTATAAACTAATCTGTTGTACATTTATAAATAATTATGTATACTTATTTATGTATGGATGCACATAGTAGAGTCATGTGCATTTGTAAGGCATATTAAATTTTTCCTGATGATCTTAAGCATAAATAATTATTTATTACATTGATGATATTATTGATGATGTTATTAACATGATGATACTTGACACACACATATATATATATATATATATATATATATATATATATATATATATATATATATATATATATATATATATATATATATATATATTGATGATATTATTAACAGTCAAATGTATATATAAATTTAAAAATGTATATATTAAATTAAAAATGCAAATTTTTATTTTAAATATTGATGAAATATATTATCATGTTATATATTTTATTTTAAATATTGATAAATAGTAAAATAAAAGTTTTATTTGATTATTTTATAAAAATTTCTCTAAACTCAACAGAAAAATACTTTTTTTAAAAGTTTTTTTTATTTATATTTGTTATTTTAAATATATAATTTTAAAATTGATATTGATCATCTAATTTGTTCATTAATATTTTCAAGAAATAATATAATTATTATCTTATTATTAATAAATAATATAATTATAACTTATTATAATTTTTTTACGAAGAATATTGATTGTTTTTCATTTAATTGATGTTTTTTTCACGATCTTTCTTATAATTGACTAAAATCAAACACTTAATAAAATAAAATTCAAATTTTGATGAATCTGTAATTCATTGGTTATTGTATATATTAACAACAAAAGATATTTCATAAAAAATTTTTGGGTACAAGCCTTAAACATTTTATAAATAATTTCTATGTTTTTATATAATTGATTAAATTTTTAAGTCACAATATAATTGTAGAATTAATGAAGACAAATTGTGTGTGTCAGTTTTTGCCATATAAGGATTAATAAGGGATAATAAAATAGAAATAGAAAATAAACATGTTCCAAGTGAGATTTATTTACTTAGAAAAACTAGTGAGATATGTAATATCCACCTAGTTATACACTGATTCTCTAGAAAATTGAGCACTGAGTCCTTGATCAATAGCTTCAGGTGGTGGCAACTCAACTACGTAAACAGCATCAGCTGCTGCATGGCTAGTGGCTCCCGGTTCGTTACTATGAATTACAGTCTTGTATCCATTAGCATCAGCAGTGTATTCAACCCTTCTATAAACTCCAGAGGGATCCACGTATCCATAGCTGCCCTTGACAGTCCCAGTTCCATCGGCAACTTCTCTTCGTTGCTGCGTCATGCCAAATTCATCGCCAAAATCGTATCCAAATTCATAAGGACGAAAGGTTTCTTGAAGTGGAAGTTGCTGTGTGACTGGAACCTCTATTGGTCCTGCAAAAGCAGTGCAGGAAAAGGCAAAGAAAACAACTAAAATTGGAAAATGGGACATGTCGTAGCTGGATACTTTGAAATCAAGTTCTCACTGGAACGTTTTGGAGAAGTGAGTGCTCTTGGCTTGTTGTGATTTTTCTTTTATACTGCACTTTGAGTAGCCTTGAAATAAATGAATCATGAGAAATGTCGTTTGTTTATTCACGTTTTTGAAATCTAAAACATCCAAAGAAACCATTTGAGTGATTTCTCAACTTTGGAATGTTTTCCTTGTTAAAACTTATTCAACTGGAAAAGTTATTTTTTTTATACCTCTCCACCCAGATACACAGAGAGCATTCTAGATTCTCTCTTGAAATTTTCTTTATAATTTGAAAAATGGTTAAAAATATAATAAATTATATCCATAATAAATTTTACTTTTCAGTTTTTTACATGAAAATTGTTTAAATTGTAATAACTGCAAATAAATTTAATTTCTTATTTGACTTTTTTTTGAAAAATAAATTTTATTTTTTATTTTATTTATTTATTTTTTATCTGAAATGTGTTATAGAATTTAGAATATTCAAAAAAAATTTTAAATGCAATTTAATAAATTAATAATATAGATTATTTATTTTCAAAATATAGTATACTCAATATAAACTTATATTGCGATTAATTTATTTACTATTTTAATTTAGAAGACTTGTAACTGAAAAATAAAGAATAAAAATAAAATTTATCGTTATTACCGCAATAAAAAATTTTGCTTTGAAAATTAAAAAAGAATAGTGTTTTAAAATATGAAAGAAAAGGATAACTTTTTAAAGAAAAAATAACAAAAAAGCCTTTTTAAAATAATGACTTGAAAAAAATATTAAAAAATATAAATTTTACCTCATTGTTTTCTTTGTTTAAAGATGTTTCTAAAGATATAATTAGAATGGGACTTTAAAATATTTAGTTGCAATATTATTGTATAATGTAACTTAATTCTACGTCATTCACTTAATAAACAGAAGATGTATTTTTTAAATATGTTATAGTAGAAAATGCATTTATTTAAAACAGCTGTTTTATTAACGTCCGCCAAAAATTTGCATTTCTAGACATTCGTTAAATTTCAGGCATATTGCTAAACATACATGTGTTTTTCTTTTTACATGTTTTGCAAATTAGTGATAATAGTATTGGGTAATTTTACAAAATGAGTTGCATGTCAATCTAAATGGTATTCAATATTTATATTATGTTTTATTTTAAATAGTGTTATTATTTAATTTTAATAACTCATTATTGATATTATAATAGCGTGAAGTAGAAAACTTGGAAAAAACAACCAAAACTAATAATGATCTGGATTCATCCTCTATTTTCCAACTAACGCATTTGAAACAAAATAAAACCAAAAATTAAACTTTATTACTAAAATTTATCAATAAAATATTTCATTGCCAAAATTTATGACTAATTTATCATCAAATTTAAACTTCATTGCAAAGAATAAACATTTAATCAATGGTCAGTTAGTTGTTTCTAAAATTTTTATTGTGATATTAAACGCTATTATAAAAAATATTCAATAATGATGTTTTTGAAATTATAGAAAATATTTTTAAAAGTGTACAATGTCTCACAAGAATCATGAGACGCTTGTGTCTTACTAAAGGAAACCGCAATAAAATTAATTTAAAATACAAGTACAAATACTTTGTGGGTGTGTTTCATACTTAAATTTAGTAACAATTATTACATAACATACATTTTGTCAAAATATTAAAATATTAATTTAATAAAAATATATAATAGTTGTTTATAATAGAGCATAAAATATCTCACATAAGTAATGGGACACCACTAGATATGCAACAAAAATTGTCTGAAATAAGCAATAAAAATATTTTTTGGGTGTTTTATTTTTACTCAAAAGCAATTGGCAATAATTTATAAAATCGTGTTCAATATTTATCCCCAGATTGTTTTGGAATTTTTGTATTTTTTAGCTGTGTGCAGCCATGAATTCTAAATAAAAAAAAACTTCGCCTGAAATTCAAAAATTACTTTTTAATTTGCATATTAAAAGTGAAAAGTCTACTAGAGAAACTGATGAAACAGATAACTTGAGTCATTCAACAATTTTCAATGTCATTAAAAGATCTAAAAAGAATTCAATGATTTAGAATAAAAGAAGACAGCAGATCATCAAAGTATCCAATGGAATAAAGCAAATTGTCGTTCGAATTATTAAAAAAATCCAAGAAAGAGTGCTCCTAAAAGTGCTGCTGATTTACAAGCATTATATGGAGTAATTGTTAAGCCTCAGACTATTAGAAGAGTGATTCGATCTGCTGGATATCACGGTAGAGTAGCCAGGAAAAAATTCTTTGTAAGTGAAAAGAATAGAAAATTTAGACTGGCTTTCGCAAAACCCAACATAAATAAAAATTCTGATTGCTGGAATAAAGTTATATTTGTTGATGAGTGTAAATTTTTATTTGGTTCTGACGGTAGAATGTTGGTGTGAAGAAAACGGAGGGAAGAATTTCGTAAGCAGAATTTGGTGCCAACTGTAAAACATGGTGGAGGAAGAGTTATGGTGTGTGGGTGTATGTCGTCCGCTGGAGTTGGTAATGTTGTTTTTATCGACAGTAAAATGGGTTCATTACAAGTATATTGACATTCTAAAGCGAAATCTGAATTCTTCAACACGAAAATTGAACTTTCATGACGATTTTGAATTCTACCAGGACAAAGATCCCAAGCACACTTCTTTGAACGTTAGACTCTGGCTGCTGTATAACTGTCCAGAAATAATAAAAACACCACCACAATCTTCATACTTAAATCCCACAGAGAATATTTGGCAAGAATTGGAGTCAAGAATTCAAAAACACACCATTTCTTCAAAACAACAATTAAAATAGGTTCTTCAAGAAGAATGGGGTAAAATCATTCTAGAAATGACAAAAATATCACCATCCAAAGAAGATTAAATCTTGTTTTAAAAGTAAAAGAAAATCAAACAAAATATTAAAATGTTTTAAAAAGCAAAATTTTTGGATAAATATTTGATTGAAAAGTAAATGTCCCATCACTTATGTGAGCTTTTTCGGGGGGGGGGGCGTTCTAAGCAATTGTATTTTTATTTAGTTAATATTTTGACAAAATGTATGTTGTTTAATAATTATTACTAACTAAATTTGTTCATATATTTTTAATTTGTTTCATTACAGTTTCCTTTTGAGAAGAGCACAAGTGTCCCATGACTTTTGTGAGACACTGTATATACTACAATAGTTTATTCATTTAATTTCTTCATTATATATTCATTTTCAGTTCCTCTGATTAATTAAAAATTGTCACATCGAATATTAAACATCGAATCACATCGAAAAAAAAATTAATGTTTGTAGTTTTAATAATGAAATATAATAAATTATAGAAAAATTTAATAGCTTTAATGTTAATTAATTAATTAAATGCTTTTCTAAAGTGAAAATTAAATAATTTGAAATTATATATTACCTTATAGATTTTAACTTATAAATACATGTCAGAAAGAAACAATCAAAAAGAAAAAAAAAAGAATATTCGTTTATTTTGCGCAAAACTCTGAATTTTATCAAAATTTGCAATAAGAAATTTCAGAATATGCACTATTCAAAATATTCTATTGTAAAATTTGTATTCAATTTTTCAAAATATTCAAAGGTGTTGTGATTTAACTAAATTACTCTTAGTGATCATAAAAAAATCACAAAATGCACAACGTATATTATGGAAGACTTTCAAAATTTAATATCAAAGATTTTTGTCTCAAATTCTATTGCCTTATTTACTCTAAAATTTTACTTGGTCAGGTCAAAATTTTGTTGATCGCACAATGATCTAGAATTAAATTTTTACGTTTTAATTGATATCTTAAGATGTATTTTATTCCATCAATCCATAAATTATTTTCTTTGAAGAGTTGAAAACTATATAACTTACAGATATTAAAATGTAGCTTCTTGATGAAGACGAAAATTTTACAGGTATTAAAAATCAAATTGTCTCATTCTCTTCTGAATCTGCATTATTTAAGAACTATTATTATTAATATTTAATTTAAACAAAATTAGGTGTTATTTAAACTTAAAAATAACTGAAAAGATATTAATCCTTAAAACAAATGAAGGAAATTATAACTGCAGTTTTGTTGTAACGCTTCAAATGTGCATTATTAAATGTGATTATTAAAAAATGTGATTAACAATTAATTATTAAAAAATTAACAAATGTGATTACTAAAAAATTGATGTAAAGAATATATTAACATATAATTATGAATGCGTTTTTTTTTAAAGTTAATTCTTGTTTTTGAAAGTGTTATTTCAATATCGTGTAAAGCTCAATAGATCGATTTTTTAAGGCGTTTTCCCTATTTTGAAAATATATGTATTTCTAATGGCTTATAATGATTAATTGTGATATAATAATTTAGCTCGAAAATAAACATTAGCAAACATTATTATTTCTTCCTAATCGCCTAACCATGACATTATACTTAATTTCAGTTTTCTTTTGCTAGAACTTTTTCTGTTTTAATGGTTACTGAAATTCACGAAACAAATTGATAACAAAAATGATTTTGTTATCAAATTTGTCTGAATGATAAATATGTTTAGTATATTTGTATGAAAATCATAGTATAAGATATTAGATGAAATACATTATCTACTTTTTTAAAGCTCATATTATTTGTTCTGCAAAATATATTTTTTGTAATTATAGTTTGAAGCGTATGTATTTTGAAATAGGGTGAATTATATTTTTAAATGTCAAATCAGGAAGTTATATAGATTTTTTATAAACAAAACATTGAACAATTACAAGTTAATATTACGATAAATAATTTGTGACATTTTTTAAAGTTTTTGATTCTGAATGCAATTTAGAAACATTAAAAAAATAACTAAGGTTTGATTGAATTTTATATATAGAATAGTAATATTATATTCTGAAAAATTTATGAATATATTTCTGTGTTTATGTTTTTTATTATATTTATTTTTACTTAATTTTTGTATTTTCTTGTGTATTAGATATTTAGATTTCTACTCAATTTTCCTATAAAAAGAAGTGAAAGATGAATTTGAAAAAATTGTCCTGACTATCCTTCAAAATGATATTAAATTCATTTTAGCTTTGAGGTATGTGCAATAGTAACAGTTGAGTAATTTCAACTGAATTCTGCTTCACTGCAACTGCAAGGCAGATGAATTCAATGAAAACAATTTACACCATAATAAAAATGCTTACTACAATCAAAAGAGGCTTTGAATTCAAAACAACGCCCTGATTTTTCGAAACTTGTCAGTTCTGTTTTATGATTTTGTTCTTGAGCGAATACTTACCATTGTATAATTCTTGATTGATGGAATTCTTTTTGAAGAAATTCTACTACAAAAAATATTATTTTTTGTGATAACTTTAAGTTCTACCTCCAGTTTTCAAGAAAAAAATCCTTTCACTTTTGATTTTAAAAGGCAACAAATATTTCGATGATAAAGTTTGATGATTATTTAAAATATATTTAAAATACTATATTTTCATTTTTTTACTATAATACTTATATATCCCCCAACTTATATAGTCATATAGCATTATTATATTATTATAATAACGCTAGGAGAAAATTCCAAACAATGTTATGAGTAAGAAGTTTCGTGATAGTCATTGAAAATTTTATCTGTTATATTGAAGATATTTTTTTTAAAATTTTTAAAAAATAAATTTGATTAATTTACCAACATTTAAAATATTTGTAACACATCTTTTTCTTATTTACCGTTTAAATTAAGTTTGTATTTGAGATAACATTTTTTGAAAATTCAGTACTGAGAATTTATTATATTTCTCTAATTATAAAGGAATAGATATTGCTTTTAATTTTTGTGGGCACAATTATGCAGAAGGGTCCTTGAGAATTTTCCAGTTTTCGTTTCTTACGATTAGTAAACATGCGTTTCATTTTTGAAATAACTTTCCAAAAAAGATCTCGAGGACAATGCTCAAAATAACCTTGCTATAGTTTTAATTATCAAAATACCTACAATGTTATGTCACATTAAAAATAAAATTAAAAAGAATTACAAACAGCAAAAATGTTTTGACTACGTTCATTACACGTTTGCAGGGATATATTTCCGTGCAATAAATTGATTAATGAATCAAATATTTTATATTTTAATATTAAAACATCTTTTGATAACTTGCTGTGTTCTTTGAAAGAAAAATCAAATTGATAATTTTGCCAGAAGTAATTCATCCACTATCATGATTATTTATGAGAAACCAAATCACATCATCTACTTTTATGTTGTTGAACCAATATTTTGTTCTTCCTTTACATATTACAATAAAAGCTTTATTTTTTTAGGTGAAAAGTTATGTTTTTATTCATACTTCTATTAATATTTCTCAAGCGGGAATATTCCTAAATATCAATATTAAACAATAATTTACGTAAAAAATCCAGTTCAAGTTATTTCGTTTTTAAAATTATTTAGTTATTTGCAGGTCATTGAATTATTCAGTTTATTTTTCTTATAAAAGTTAATCTTGTTTTCAGTTATAATGATGCTAGTAAAATTTACAATAAGGCAGCAAAAGATAATATTAATTTTAAAGCTATATTTATGAGTTTCAAACGAAAATTTTAAAAATTTATTTAAAGCTTAAAAGTGATAATTGCAGGTCATTAAACTAATTTTTTTACTAGAATTTACGAATTTTATGTTTTATGAATTCAAAATGTGAAGAATTTAATTAAATAAGCAAAACTTACAGTTGGGAAGCGTTGAGTCAAATATGTACATAAAAAGAAAAATTTTCAAAAAAATACTAAACATTAATATAATATATAATAATTTGGATGATGTCTTATCAAAAATATTAGCATGGTTTTCAAATGAATTGAAAATTTGTATAATGACGACTTTTCTTGAAAAGAAAGGAATTAAAAAATCCTAAATTTATTTATGGATAAATTAAGATAATTATAATAGTTTCTTAAATTTTTTTTTCTTTATAGAATTTGATTATTATATTGAAATTCAAAGTAATTTTTGGTGCTAATTTTTGAAGTAATGAGGATAAATTTAAGAACCAAGCACGCACGCGCGCACACACACACATACACAATGCAATATTTTTGTGTTCATAAGTAACAAAAACTTTTTCTAGAAATTTGTTGATATTATTCAGCATTATTGTCCATAATTATGGAATTACAGCCAAAATATAGCAAGCAATGACGTTGGTTGTTTATCATTATTGACGTTATTTGAGTTTTATTTCTTGCTATTATATTAATGCTATAATCATCATGCCTTATATTATGCATCATGCATAACAGAACAAGACGAGAAACACGTTTTGCAATGAATTCTCTCCGAGGCTCATGATCAAAATTTTTATTCTCATTACCATAAAAATTTGTAAGCCCTTAAAGTACCGTAAATTTTAAATTTTCTTGAATCATAAAGATGAAATTTAGGCACAAGGATATAATCTAAGATGCCAAATTCTAAGTTTGGGGAATTTTCTTATGCATCTGGCAATCTCGTTTTTATTATGTCATAGATATGGAGATCTATAAAAATTATGCAGAAAATCCTATTTTATCAACCCTAGTACTTACATCATCACTTACGTCCCAATCTTGGCAATATTTATTTATCGCCAAAATAATTCTGACTTTGGAATCCCTGGATTATACGAAATTTGTGCCATCCAGACTAAGAAGTATACTCTATGGGTTTTATAATGATGTACAAGCCTTAAATTTTGCATATTATGAAACCAATGCAATAAATGAACTTGAATTTTTTTAACTTGAATTTAACCTCTACTGTAAATATTCAATTTCTGACCAGTGATTCTATAAGAATTCTGCCGAAAATTCTATTTGGTAACCCTAGTATTTACATCCAACTTTGTAATTTTCAGCTTAAAAATTTCTGGTATTTTAAAATTAGTTTTGTTCTTTTCCCATATATCTGAGGATTTTCCATCTTAATAATTAATTTAAGGAGCATTTCTTGACATTTAACAGCATAATGTGATCTGAATTTGATGCTAGTTTATCACTTTTGGAAAATGTAAGATACGTTGAAAATTTTTACTTTTGAAATAAATCAGGTTTTTATTAAAAAAAAATGTGTGAGCTAGATGCCAAAATTTTTTGAAATTATCTCCCCAAATATTTTAATAGAATCTGCAGTTATTTTGTAGTGAAAGATATCATTCTTGTACCTAGTAAGCAGCGAATTAAGCAATTTATCTTGATAAAAGACATGTTGAGAGGGCTTATAAATATAAATATTTAGATATTAATTAATATCTTAATATAAAAAGAGCCAAATATGGCTCTCACACACACAGATGCCATATAATCCAGGATGCTAAATAATTTTTTGGCGATGAAGATATGTGCCAAGCTGACGTATTGTGATGTGTGAAAAATGGCGTAAATACTAAGGTTGCCAAAACAGAATTTTCCTCATGATTTTTATTGGTCGTCATATATATGAAGAAATAGCAACCAGATTGCCACATACATAAAAAATCCACAAAAAAATCACTAAACTCAGAATTTGACATCTTGGATTATACGGCATCTGTACCATCTTATCTCTTAATATTAATTAATCTCTTGTGTATCATTTCTTTGGAGTTATTTGGGAATATATGAAGAAATATAAGAACCAATTGCCAATCACTTTATTTAACAAATGCGATTTGTAAATACTTAAATGTTAATGATTGTTGACGTGCCTAGTGGCTTTGATTTGTAAAAATCGAATTATTACTATGATCTTTCATTCAATTTTCTATTTATTTATTTATATTCAATATAAATTCAATATAAATTATTTTATTATAAATATAAATAAAAATAGATTTCAATATAAATTATATTACTGTGGGCTTTCATGATTTGTAAAAACATGAAAGCCCATAGTACTAATTTATATTTTAAGAAAGTTTATTTCTTGCATTCTCTTAGGATTTTATGGATGCATAATCTGAAACATATGTTGTATTTTTAACTTTTGCATGCCAATTTTGACTATAAGATATAAAATGCCTCTTAATCAAAACTATTGATAAGGAAAATGATTATCATTATTCCCCTAGCCTAAGATGTATTTCTAACGTAACAACAATTCTTGAAATGTATAAATATTCAATAAATTCATAATTGATCTATATTGACAACCAGGAATTTAATATTTGTTACAGTTAATATTTGTAATGTTGCTCTTTCATATTGAGAGATAAGTCTAGCTGGCAGCTGAATGGTTAGCGCTCTTGCCTTCGGTTCAACAGTTCGTGGATTCGAATCCCACTTTGGGCATGGATGTTTGTAGTGGTTCGGAATCCACTTTAAGCCGTAGGTCCCGATCTAATTAGCCCTCGTGGGCAAAAAATGACCGTTGAGTGACAATCCAAATTCTATTGTGAGATAATACATTTAATTCTGTATCTAATAATAAATGTATAATATATATATATATATTATATATATTTATATATATATATAAATATCCTATATATATATATATCTATATATATATATATATATATATATATATATATATATATAGATATATATATATATATATATATATATATATATATATGGATAGAATTATATATATAAAGCTATAGAACTGAAGAGTGTTGTATAAAGAAATATACTTTGAAGCTGATACCTTTGACCCCTTATGAAAAGATAACTTTATAAAAATGTTTGCTATTTCATAAAATATTACTATCATACCATAAACTATCATGAATTCCAGAGTTAAAATATTATCGTTTTAAAGTCCTGAATAAATGATAGAATTTTAGTAATAATGTCAATATTATTACTAAAAATTACCTAGATACTATGAAAAACACTGGAAGATTTTTTAAAACCTGTGTATATCCAGACAGAGAATTTCTAAAAACTGTACAGTGTTTTCCATTTCATAAAGCATCTATTAAAAATTTACAGAAAAAAGTTTTCAGTTTTTGCATTTATTGCTTAAGTTCATTAAATTGCAGTATATAAGCTTTGCATTTTTTGGTTATGAAAATTTCTAATTCAGCACTAGTTTCAGTTTAAGAAGGCATGTTATTCAAATATTGCTATTGATTTAATTTAATATGTACATAAAAAAGATTGAAAAAAAGTATTTCAGAGTAAATAAACAATTTTTATCATAAATTTTCCCACTGAATTTGTCCCAAGTTATATTTATGTAAATAAAAGGTAAAACGTAAGCTCATGTTTTATGTCAGCATTTCGCATTTTAGAATTAATATTTAAAGTTATTAACAATTTAGGACATTTTTAACGTGTTTTTCCTAAATAAGATAAAATAAATGTAAGAGAAATTAACTATAAATTCATTTTTATTAATAAATATCTAAATTATATCAAAATAACTTGATAATATTGAATGTCTTAAATTAATTTTTGTTGCGCACACAAATCATGCATTTAGATAAAAAAAGGAAGTTCAATTAATTTCCTAAGATATTTTTGCTCTTTTGAAGTGCCTCTTGAAACAGTGATTTAAATATATATTACAGCTTTACTTTGTAATATAAGTAAAGAAGTATAAATTACATCAATATGAGATAAATACATACCCATCTGAATATTTTTAAGAATTGGGAATAAAATTTATTGCATTTACATATGAATAGAGAATCCGATGCTTTGAATTTGAGTAGAGACTATTTAATTTTACTTCCTCCTACTTGTCCTATAGATTATCTGAATTTGAATATAAATCTTGATCTTATTCAAAAAGTTGTTAAAAGATAAATGAGTGATATACAACTAAGATCTTTCGCAATAGAGACTATTGAGGTTCGCTATCCTGAAAATGAATGGTTGCATGTTTTCACTGATGGTTCTATGTTAGAAAGAACACATGGTGCAGGTATCTATTGTGAGCTTTTCAGTTTTTATTTACCAATGGGTCCTCTTTCCACAGGCTTTGATGGTGAAATTGAAGCTATTACAGTGACTATCCAACAGCTATCGATTCGCAGTCACTTTTTTTAAAAGAGCGGTCATTTTGTCAGATTCCAAGAGTGCGCTTCAAACTCTTTTGAATAATCAAAATAGTTCCCAAAGAATTTTAGAATGTAGGCCTTTGCTTAAGGCTCTGGCACTCAGAATTTCTTTTCAGTGGATCCCTGCCCATTGTGGTATTTTGGGCAATGAAAAGAATGATTCACTGGCTAGAAAGGGAGCCTTGATAGATCAACGCATGAATCGCCCTCTTTCATTTCATTCAACTAAATTGTTTGTTAACCTGATTCTCAAGAAGACTCTTAAACAAGATATGGTTAAACGTGCAACGCACAGGAGATGGAAGATTTTGGGGGAAGAAAGAGCTGTTCTCGTTTTTCCAAGAAAGAATGCGGTGGCTCTTTTTAGAGGTCTAACTGGACGTGATTGTTTGTGGGGCCATCTCTATAGGATTGGAGTAGTGGATTTCCCGAACTGTGTTTGGTGTGACTCTGGTCAACCAATGACTTTTGAACATTTAAATAATTGTGTGGTTCTTTCTCAGTATGAGGGCATTGTTGAAAAGTATTGGAGAGCCCGTGAACTAATGGCTTAGGCGCTAATGTGTTCGGCATTTGTAAATAATATATGAATACATCAAACTAGTGATTAATTTTCAATAGCCATAATTAATAATTGGTTTTATTTAGAAAAGTTTAATTAAAAAACTTGTGTATTAATCTACTTACTTAATTTCGAACTATTGAAAGTGAAAAATTTGCACTAAAAGTTTACTAGAACTATTCGAGATAAAATAATATTTCACGCAATTTTTATAAAATGTATATTGGAATCCCATCATTAAAAATATACTTATGCATTTGAAAACGAAAACGCGTTAAGAATGGATATTGAAACATAATGTTTGATTTCACACTTTTAATAAATTAAGAGATGATATTTTTGAATGCTTGATTTCCTAACATAATTTTTGATTTTATACTTTAAATTAAGGGATGGTATTTCTGAATGTTTGATTTCATAATATTTAATTTCATAGTTTTAATAAATTAAGTGATGTTTCTGAATGTTTATGTGATTCCACACTTTCAATTAATTAAGAGACGATATTTCTGAGTGATTGTTTTCCTAAAATAATATTTGATTTTATAACTTTAATTAATTAGGTGATAATATTTTTGAATGCTTGATTTCCTAACATAATTTTTGATTTTATACCTTTAATTAATTAAGGGATGGCATTTTTGAATGCTTGATTTCATAACATAATGTTTGATTTCATACTTTTATTAATTACGAGATGATATTTTTGAATGTTTGATTTCATACTTTTAATCAATTAAGAGATGCTATGTCTGAATACCTGATTTACTAACATAATGTTTGATTTCATACTTTTAATTAATTGAATGATATTTCTGAATAAGAAAATTAACTCTTAATATTCCAATCGAGTTTATTTACATATAAGTAATTTACTTATACTTGCAGATCTCTTCAAACAGATAATCTGGGAAGAGCAGCTCTTAGTCCTTGGGCAACAACTGCTGGAGGTGGTAGATCTACAACGTAAACAGCATTGGCAGCAGATTGACTAGTGGCACCAGGTTCATTACTGTGGACAACAGCCCTGTAACCGTCTGCGTCAGCAGTATACTCAACCCTCCTGTAAAGTCCATTGGCTTCCTGGTATCCATAATTGCCTTTGACGACACCTGTTCCATCAGCGATTTCTCGGCGGTGTTGGGCCATGCCTAACCCATCACCAAATTCATATCCAAACTCGTAGGGTCGAGGAGCCTGCTGGACTGGTAATAAGGGAGCAACAGGTACCAATCCCGGACCAGCATAGGCAAAACTGGAGAGGAAGAAGAGTACAAGAGAGATTGAGATACAAGACACCATCTTGATTGGATATTCCCAAATCGGACTTCGACTGGAACTTTTTGAGTTGTGTGTGTGTGGTTGAGATCTGCTTCCAACTTCTTTTTATACAAAACTGCAAAGGGCGTGGCAAGAACTGAAAAATATAAACCAGTGAACCTGAGAGGGATTTTTGATATTCTTGAGTGTTTTCCAGGAAAATGCGTTCGAGTAATTCAGCATTATGATGCAAAACAGGAGTCTTAAAAAAAAAAGACAAAAAATGCTTTGTTAATATCTTAGGCGTGTCTCAAAAGTTCTTGGAAAGATGAATAACGCAGTCCTTTGAAACGCGTGACAAACCACACATAGTTGATACGCAAATGATGTCGTGTGACCGCTTCTTCTATGAATTTTTTATTTATAAAATAGCCTTTATAAATATTTTAAAATGATCTATAAAATTTGATCTTAAAGAGCGTTGCACAAAAGTAGAAAACATGAAGAAGAATTTAAGACCTGCTTATATCACGATTTAAGATAGATTTCTAAAATTTAGAAAAGTCAGAAAAATATGCTGATATTATGCTAATATTGAATACGTCTTTAAATTTGATAAATGGCAATAATATTCATTATTTTACTAAAACATTGTCAGTTTTTGAATTAAATGAAAAATTAATCATACTTTTGCTCCAATTTAAATAATTAAACCCAAATTAAATTTTTGTTTTTTAAGATGGATGTAATTCATTATTACCTTGCTAAAACAACTATTTAATTTTGATATAAGAGAAACTCAAGAAATTAAGCAATTATTGCATCATTTCCATTTATAATAATTAATATAAAAAATTATTTAATATAATAATTTATATAAAAAATTATTTTTCTATTAAAGTGCTTTTGAATTGTATGTAATAGCATAAAACACAGACATTTCTATTTAAAATCAATTTATTATTATTTTAAAAAAAAGTTTAATCTGTACTTAAATGGAATTATTGTTTCAACTGTAGACAAATCTCTTTTAAATTGCGATTTTTATAAGTTATAATATTTCATGTAATTACGCTTTTTCTTTAATTTATAGCGATTATTTTCTGCCGATATATATATTAATATAAAGCAAAAATACATGTATACATAAAGCAATAAATACAATACAGAAAATACAATACAATAAAATACCAAATCTAGCCAGAGCAAAAGCAGCTAAAGAGAGATTTGCCAATATAAATAAGACAAAACATAGAAAAATATTGAAATCAGAAATATGAAATTGGAAAAACACTAAAATATACGATACAAATGACAAGAAGAAGGCTTAGGGACCAAGTCTTCATCAGGAGGGAGATGGCCAGCTATGCGAAAGAACACTCTTTTCTGACATGATCGAAGGACAAATGTCTAAATATCTTCGAGCAATTCCCCCGAAGAGTGTTCGTATTAAAAGAACTTAGGTAAAAAATTTTGAATAAATATAAATACAGAAAATTAGAAATATTCACAATAAATGAATCATACGTACAGTAGAAAAAATAAATACATAATACAAAGTCAGCAAGTCAGATTGAATTTATATATGAAAACAGTAAGAGAGTTGCCAAAATTAATTTTGAAATTAGAGTAAAGAAATGTTGCCAGGAGTAATTAAATTTAAATGTTAAAATGGCTTAGAAAAAGAGTATAAATGTAGGTGTTTTCAGGATTCTTATAAGAATTTCCATTCTTGGGTGGCCCTTCTGTAGTTATAAAAACTACGCATTACTTCAATCTTACAAGCGATTCCTTACTTCCTACATATTTTAAACTAAAATTAATTGGAATATTATTATTTTCAGGTGAGCTATTAATAGCTTCTGAAACTACTTGGATCATTAATAATAATAAACCTATTTTGGATTTTTTTTTTATCAAAAAATAAAATTCATTGTGTTAATTCTTTTGACTTTAAAGACATTTTTACAAGTATTCCCATTGATAAATTGAACGATGTATTACACTTCTATTATCAGGACTATAGAAAATTATTAAATATTAATTTTGAATACTGGAATAATCTAGTTAAAATGTGTATTTATAATAATTTTATATTTAACGTTGAAAATATTTTTATTCAAAATTGTGGAATTCCACAGGGATCAAACTTTTCCAGCACACTAGCAAATTTATTTCTACATTATTTTGAAAAAAGCTTCTTTTATCAATATCCTTTTGCTTTCAGATACATAGATAATTTCATTATTTTCAACAAAATTTGAAGATATTTCTAAAACTATTTACCCTGAAGAGCTTTTTCTAATTAAAACTAATTTATTTGATACTAAAACAGAGTTTTTGGATTTATTTATCACTATCGATTATTCTACTACTTATATTGATGTATTTGACAAAAAAAATCAATTTAATTTTCATGTTAATAAGTTAGTTTCCTGGAGCTCAAATATTTCTTTAAAAATATATAGAAACGTTATAATCAATGAGCTTAATCGTATTTATAATATCTGTAACAACTATGAATCTACTAAAAATCAAATTAAACGCCTAATAGCTCACCTAGAAATAATAATTTTCCAATTAATTTTATTTTAAAATATGTAGGAAGTAGGGAATCACTTGTAAGATTGAAGTAATGCGTAGTTTTTATAACTACAGAAGAGCCACCCAAGAATTGAAATTCTTACAAGAATCCTGAAAACACCTACATTTATGCTCGTTTTCTAATCCACTTTAACTTTTAAATTTAATTACTCCTGGCAACACTTCTTTACTCTAATTTCAAAATTACTTTTGGCTACTCTCCTACTGTTTTCATACATAAATTCAATCTGACTTGCTGACTTTGGCATTATGTATTTTTATTTTTTGTACTGTACGTATGATTCATTTATTGTTAGTATTTCTAATTTTCTGCATATATGTCTCATTTATTGTTGGCATTTCTAATTTTCTGCATTTATATTTATTCCAAAATTTTTACCTAAGTTTTTTTAATATCAACACTCTTTGGGGAAATCGCTTGAAGATATTTAGACATTTGTCCTTCGAGCAAGTCAGAAAAGAGTGTTCTTTCACATAGCTGGTCATCTCCCTCCTGATGAAGATGGGGTCCCTATGCCTTTTTCTTGTTATTTGTATCGTATATTTTAGTGTTTTTCCAATTTCATATTTCTGATTTCAATATTTTTCATGTTTTATCTTTTATATATATATATATATATATATATATATATATATATATATATATATATATTCATTTCGTATTTAAAAACATAGTTTGAACTATTAAATTAACTTTTAAGTATTCCAATATTAAATTTAAAAAATAGTTTTTGTAATTTAATATGAAATTTCTGTTCATGTTAAGCTCGCGCAGTATTTTGAATAATAAACATCTGCATATGACATCAAATTATTAAATAAAAAATGATGCTTTATTTTATTTATGAATGTTTCATTTTTGTTCATTATTTTACAGTTACAAATAAAATACTATATGATGTTTAATATGAATAGTAAATCTTATATTTTAATTTATTGCAATCACATTTTGATTTTTGAAGAATACTTGATTTGATGCACGAAAAAAAAAATCGAGAACATTGTAAATATTAAATTATTTGAGCACTTTAGTCAAAAATTTAATATTTTCCATATACATTGTTCAAAATAGTTATAGATTATATGATATATAGCACTTTAGACAAGATTGACGGAAAAGATTGAAGAAATTGACGAAATTTAATACGTTTTGATGTCTCGCATTAAAAAAGATCTGGAAATTTTTTACAGCAATGTCTCTGTTTTTTAATGACAATATAACTACAAAATCATTAAAAAAAGTGTATTTATAAGAATTCTAAAATGAAGGATTTAAAACTTTAATTACGAAGGATTAAAATTCTTAAATAGTTTACATGAAGTATTAAAAATTATAAATGTTCTAGATAATAGGTTTAGGGAAATTATTATTAAAAACTCTTTAATGAATTTATTATTAAGCATATATTTTAGAAATTATACTTTTTATAATTATTTTTAAATCGTAGCAATTAAATTCAAAGTTATTTTTAAATTAAAATGCCATATCCTAAATATTTTAAATTAGGACATGTGTTTCTTAAAATTTATGTTTCAATATATTGATTGAATGTTTCATTATATTATTGAAATGATTAATGAGAATAAACAATTTCTGATTCTGGTTTTATAGTTTCATTAATTTTATGCCTATTTAGTTACAAGTTACTTTTTATTCATGCGAAAATAATGAGTAATAATTTTTTACATTGTATTTTATATATTATTTATTGAGTTATAACAAATCTATCTTTATATAAACAATTTTATCTCAGTATAGATGAATAAAAAAATATCAATACTCCAATGTGATGATTTTATATTTCAGCTTTTCTAAAAGCGTAAGATAGTATTTAGTTTGTAAAAAGAAAAAGCTCGAAAATCAGCTGAATTGTTATAAAAATAGAAGTTTTTCTAGTTCGCATTTTGTTACAAGTATTTTTTTTTACATGATGTTGATAAATTATATTTAAAGAAAAGATTTTTGTTCATCCTTGGGAAATTTTTTGTGTTTGATAATACTCCTAATAAACAGAATTAGGTAATACTTTTTAATAAAAAATTTTGTCAAATTGAGTGATTAAGATAATCCCTTAACAACAAATAGAAATAAATATAAAAATAGGAATGAATATAACAAAAATAAGTAAGACGATTTTATTGTGGTTAAGGTAATTTGAAGGTGTAAGGCTTTATTAAAAATTACAAAGATAAATGAAAGCTTTTAATATTATTTTATGACAAAGTTATTTTAAATCAAGTATTTCATTAAAATAGCAATGTGGGAAAAGTAATGAATAATTTCAAGCATTCAAATTTTATTACACCCTTTCATGGAATTTCTGGCAATCTATTTCTACCTGCTAAAGCCATTAAATATAGCTTGCATTAATTTTAATCTTAGGTCAAGTTTTGAGGTAAGCACTTTAGCTGATATTCTGTTCTCCGTGTATCCGCAATAATTTAAGAATATAATACCATCCAATAAATATTTTAATGTGAATCGATCTCTTAATTTCACAGTTTTATAGGGCTGCATTCAGTATCGAACCAGCTGCCTAGTGTGGATACTGTAGCAAGTCTTTTACATATGAATTCATCAGCTTCCAAATTTTCTCAATCGTTTTACTATAAACGAATTCTTTACTTTCGTTCCTTTATTCAATTCTATCACACGAATAAAGCACTGATTTTTTTAATATTAAATTACTATGGTTATCACCCATTTGTTGCCGAATAGTCTGCATTCTACCCTTTGGTAATCAGTTTTTGAATTCGAATTCTACCTTGAACTGTCTGTAGGAGCTCGAAATCCATTTTAAAAGTAGGTTCTCCAATCTAATTATTCCTTTAAAGATAAAAATATAATTAAGTGATCATCATAGCTTCTAAACCTTAACCATTTTACAAAATGTGATATTTTTTTAATTTTCTTTCTGTTATTTTAACACATACTAATAAGGATAAGACAGCGGCTATTTTCACATTAATCTTCCACAAACTATTCAATTCTACATAGTTTAACGGCCTTTGTTGAATCCATGTGATCTGTCATTAACATATCAAAGAAGTATGTATAACAGTTTTACGAATAATGTCAATAAATTTGAACCTTAACAATTCAATTCTTAATTAGTTAATTCTAATTACTTATAATAAGGGAATTCTTTACTTCAGTTAATTTATTTTTATCAAATGAGATAAAAACAACTAATTCATATTTTATGTAATTTTGCAAGTTAATTTCCAATTTTAAAGTGCATAGTTCTGTTTAATTTAAGCATATTTAAGTCTAATAATAATTCGTATATTCTTCCTAATTCCTTCAAGAGACTTACAGTAATTTGTCAAAATTAATCATTAGAAATACTAAATAATATCTAATTTTCAAAGTAGAATAATTTTATATACTTCAAAACTGAGAAATTAATCCCAAATAAGCCAAAGAAATACACTAATTTTTAAAGATTTCATTTCAGGAAATCCCACGTTCTATTTCTGGTCCGGAAATCAGAGCGGGATTCCATATCCTGCGACGTAACAATGAACTCCAAGATGGAGCTCTGCATTTTTTATCCGCAATGCCCCCCTTGAAGGACGGGTAACATTTATTTCCATATCCTGGCCCCTACCGTTTGCCACCTTGTTGCACTTGATGACACCGGAAGTTCGCTGAACCTGTGAGGGCATGTCGACCCCTTGGAATTTTTTTTCCAGTGTTCTCCCGTCGACTATGCTGAGGATTCTGCCTGCCCACGTGACTCTGAAGAATCACTGCTATAACAGAGTAGGATTAGAGTTCAGTTTGTATAGCCAAATCTTTGAAATATTGACGTCATGATAATTTGGTAAAAATTTATAAGAGCTAATTAGAGAATTAATAGGCTATAATTGGTTATGAGAGAAATAATTTAAATTATAAAAACTTTACAATCAGGCAGCCTAACTGTACACATGTTATTATTTATGCATTGAATAATCAGCTTTGAGACAGATAATTTAAATTATATATAATTCTTACAATAGCAAACAAATGACAATTTCTTGTAAGCTTAGATTTAATGACAAATTTTTCTTTAAAAGAGTGAAGAAGAATTTTAAGCGATGTAATAATTTTTCTTAAACACGAATCTTATAACTTTAAAAATAAATTTTAATTTAAAATTATTGTTGATGTTGAATGCGTATAAATTTTTTTACTATTCTAATGTTGGTAAAAAGAAGTTTCCATATTTGTTAATTCAACATTCTAATATCACATTGTTACGACTAGAGAAAAAAATGCGTTTGTTATCTTGAAAAACTTTATTGCATATAGTACTATCTGATAATATAATACACTATTTACATGAAAAATAAAAATATTTAGAATAAGAACAAAGATATTTAGAATAAGAGCAAATATATTTAGAATAAGAACAAAGGTATTTAGAATAAGAACAAAGATATTTAGAATAAGAACTAAGATATTTACAATAAGAACAGAGATATTTACACGAATAGCAATGATGTTTACAAGGAGGACTGTGATATTTACAAAGACAGTGATGCTTCCAAGAAAAACAAGGATGTTTACAAGAACAATGATGTTTACAAGAAGAACAATGATGTTAATGAATCAATTGATCATAAATGAATTAATTGCTTGGTTTCCTAAGTAATTAATATTGTTAATTGTTAAATTTATAAAAATTGTTAAATAGATTGAATGCTATTTTTATCACTTAAAAAAAGAACAAATTCTCTGTTTTGATTGCGTTTTTAATAATTTATACAACTCAAAATTATGGGGTGAACACACTTCAGTATTCTTCGTTTTCACAATCATAAATCATTGCTTAAGTTGAATCATTTCTTTACTTTTTTTTTCATAAAATATATTTTTCTTTATATTATATATTATATTTTGTCTCTGTCTTTACAATTATCGTTAATTTTAATTTTCTTTAACATAAATATATTCAAGGATGAACATTCAATTTTAAATATATAATCTGTAATTTTATGGAGCTATAATATTCGTTTGTCAAATTTTTTTTAAATGAAATTCTGGCGTAGGTTCTTTTAACGCTGGTTTACAATACGTGTCTTTTTGATCCATTTTAAGTTTTTTTTATTAAAATTACGAAAACTGAATGCACTTTTAAATTATCTTTTGCACTGACTTTCATCCCCTGAATGAGATAAGTATACAGTAATCCCTTCTATCATACAGTACACTTATAGTGGGTTTTCATATCACGCGATTTCATGCGTTTCGCATAACACATGTGTTTTTCCTTATATAATGCGGGGATTGTCCAAATTATATTTCTGTACTTCGAAATTTATAATGATTTGTACACTTCACAATCTATTTCCCACATGTTTGCACATTGTGTCAATTGTGTTCTAATAAAATAAAATAAAATTTTATGATTGACATTTGAACATTCTGCTAAAAATAGACGTTGGAGAAATGTTATATCAAATAGCTCATACAGCGAATAAGCATGTAAGAAACTGTTTTTGGAATGTTGTTGTTATCTTGTGCTAGCTTGTTTGATATTATGGGATGCGCTGCTCCCCTTTTCCAACTGAACAGTAGTTTGGTGTGGAGTTCGATTTCCTCAGTACACACATGCCATAGGAGAGAGAGAACCCATTTATAGGGAAAGCAACCATTCACAACCCATTCATACAACAAAAAGACAAAGACAGGATAGATAGAGAGAAAGTACATCTATGCCCTAACTAGGATTCGAACGCAGGACTGCCCTATCTGCAGTCAGGCACTCTGACCACTAGACAGTTTAGGCGGACTGATTTTGAAATAATTCTATTTATTTGAAATGAACTGTTTTGTAGTTATATTTGTAAAAGTGTTTTATTTAAAATGTTCTTAATTTGATTTTAATAAAACTCTCACATTTCTTTTATATAGCATAGTTTTTCTTTAATTCTCGATTTAAACCTCCCTTAACGAGGAAAGTTAAACTTGACTCATTTGTACGTAACGCGTCATGCGAGGTCAAACGAGCGTATTTTACGAGAAAACTTGTGCAATGCATTTTTCCTATAACGCGGAACCAGTACAGCGTTTCCAAAATTTATTTTCAACAAGTTTAAATAATTACAGACTACTGTTATTAATTTGAAATAGTAGTCTTTAGCACACATAAGTAAAATCAAGGTAAAAATTCTTCTGTTTTCATTACTGCAAAAATTATTGGAAAAATAAGTAATAATTCTCAAAATTTTTTTCTTCTTTTAAGGAAGTAAATGAAAAAATACTTCTTTATAATATCTTGTATTTGAATTTGAAATAAAATGAAATTCAATACAAAAATACGTGAAACCTCTGTTGTAATCCTAATTCTAAACCTTAACTTTCATTATTAATGCTATAATTCAGTATTCAGCAATGTAATTATATGTTGCCTAGTAAAGTCTTATATTATCCTTTCATTTTCGACACTTATGATCACAAAAGCACGTGCTGAAATATAGAAAAGTGACTACATATTAATTGTGTATATAAAAATGAAATTCAGAAGTTAAGAGCATTTTCATGAAAACTAATAGTGCTTATTATTTGTGAAAATAAACAAAGTAGCAGAAAAAAATCAATTACAAAGTTGTAGAATAGCAATAATTTATTATGTTATTTTGTCCACAGAAGTGCAAGGAAAAGAATTCATAGGATACCCTAATTAGCGCAGTCCTATATGTTTGAACTCATTACATTACAATATGTACAAAAAGTGACAGGTCACTTGGCACATTTAAACTACTTCACAAGTCACTAGGAAATGGAAGTTAGTGATCAATTGGCACGGTTACCTTCAGAGATCACTTTACCCACTTGATCACTTTTGAAAAAATATATAAAAACATCTTTTTTTATGAGTTATGTGACATTAAGTCATAGGAATTAGCCATATAAGGCAAAATCCTTGTATGCATTTCTCGCTAGTATGTCTGTGTCCAAAGTATAATGTCAAATCTCTGTTTTTCTGTATTTTTGGTAAAAGAATTTTCTCATCTTTTTTGACATATGTACTTTAGTTTCTAACTTTACAGCTAGATACATTACAAGAGGTCTCATCTTATAAGGTTTAGTAACTTTTTTAAGCATTAACACTTTTTATGACGATAATTATCTGTAATCTTAATCTAAATTAGCAAGACGTCCTGTCTGGCTAACTTAATTGTCACTGGACAAAAGTATCCTTAGCTGCAGCTTCCTTTCTTGCTATTACGAACTAGGAAAATTTTAATCAAATAAGTAATAAATCCAGACTGATCAGATGCCTTATATAATCCCGGACACCAAAATCTGAGTTTGATGATTTTTTGGCCAATTTTGTTATGTATCTAGCAATCTGATTTCTAATGCGTCATAGATATGGAGACCTATAAAAATCATGCAGAAAATTTTATTTTAGCAACCACAATACTATTTAGCAACCACAAATACTAGTATTTACGTCATCACGCACATCACAATACGTCACCTTGGCAATATTTCTTTATCGCCAAAAAAATTCTGACTTTGGAATCCTGGATTATATGGCATCTGTACCATAAAGACAAAGAAGTATATTCTATGGATTTTATAATGATGTACAAGTCTTAAATTTTGCATGTTTTGTAACCAATGCAATACGAGTAAATGAAATTTTTTTTAACTTGAATTTAAGCTCTACTGTAAATATTCAATCTCCGTTATATTTTGTAGATTAGTATTCTACTTAAAAAATGCTTACTTCATTTTTTGCAAGTTTGATTACTTTTCAGATGTGTTTGGATACATTTTAGTTCAAATTTTCCTCGAACGAAAAATGTTAGTGAAATGTTTCTTACATCGATGCATTAAGGACGAAGCCTTAATACCCAAGCAATATTTTTTCTGTGCTTTGCATTTTTCCCTTCATTATTCACATAGCAATAATGAAAAACTTGGCTACACTGTAAAGAAAAAAATTCTGACTATGCAAAGTCAGGTTCATATGTGTATTATTAGGGAAAATATCCGCATTTTCCTTCGTATTATATCCATTTTCCCCCATCTTTTTTTCCCTACCGGAAAAACTGAAAACTCCTCCTTTCTGGCATACTTTTTGACAAAAATTTCGTTCCTTTGACTACCTGAAATGAAACGTCCAAATCGAAGATGATGATGACTGGGGAATATTTCATTCCGGAGTTTTATTTTTTAAAATTTTTTGTTCGTCATTTTTGCTGGTAGCATAAAGAACTCCAAGCCATTAATGGATATCCACACAGTGATGAATTCCAGGAAACTAAATAAAACTCCAGTTTCTTTTTTCAATATTTGCATCCGAAAATCATTTACAGTAGAAAATGTTTATTTTTAAATAATTATGTATAACTGATTAAAATGTTTCACTTATAACAGTACAATTTTACTATACGTTTATAGTGGATCCCATTGAAAAAAATCTCTCTCTTATAACTAAAGCTGGAATACCTGAATGTTTGAATCCTGAAAATATTAAAAATTAGAATACTAATGTATTTTCTTTTCATAAATATTCAATTTTATAATATTTAGTAACTTTATAATTTTTTAGTACAAAAAAATTTTAATAAAAAAATTTCAAGGACTCGATGATATCATTATTCACTAAAAACCTTATTTAATTAGCGAAGTATGCTATCTGATTGATTTGTTTGTCACTCAATGGTAATTTTTTAGCACACGAGGGCTAATTAGATCAATTGCTTAAAGTGGATCCTGGATTATTGTAAGCATCCATTTACCAACGTATATTTAAGAACAGTGAAATGGACATTTGGCGGTCAGTTTGAAAAGAGAAAATTGTCTAAGAATCTGAATTTTTTTCAAATATCTTAAACCATTTGTCTACCATCTCGATTATATTAAACAGAAGATTTAAACATTTTCACTTAATTATATGAAAATATATTGGTCTGATAGCTTATAATAATGACATACTTTAGGTAATGAGACGAGTGGTCACGTCCGATCATTAAAGTTTTCTGGAGGACCTAAAATTTTCAAGAACAGTTCCAACTGTTTCACTGAACAAGCTAGGCCAGAACACATCCTTCCGTGCCTGGGGCTATTCAAGCAAGATTTATACTGCGAGCTTTTGATGGTGCTAGATTTTTGAGGATGTTTAACGTTATGGACCAAGTATAGCGCTGCTATCTTATCTATCTTTTGATGGTGCTAGATTTTTGAGGATGTTTAACGTTATGGACCAAGTATAGCGCTGCTATCTTAAGGTGACATGCAGCAATATAAACAACAGCGTAATGAGAATGATTATTTGCCAATCGGTATATGAACTGTACCGATTGGCAAATGATTAAGTGCCACTGACATTAAACATATTTTGAATCTTGATCAAGTGATTGGAAGATTTCTTTCTTCACCTACTTCATCACACCAAAGTGGTCATATGAATATATTAACATGCAGAGATTTTTGTAGAATGGAGATCTCTGACTAGGTGAAAAACGATAAGTTAAGATCTATTCTTTTATCAATTGTTTTTTTTCTTTAATCTATATTTAAATTGTTCAGCATATGGTGCTCTAAAATATTGTTTTCAGCACTCAGCTATTAGAATTTTCCTCTTTCAGCACTACAAGAAAAGTAACTGATGGCACTTTCGAACTTTGAAATATAGCCAACAATATTTGACATTGATGTTCAGATGGCAAAAGATTAATCTCACTATATAAGATTCGTGACTTGAACATTGTTTGTAGCAAAATGTTTAGATTCTTATTTTTAAAGTATATTTCCTTCATTATTTTTGACTTAACTTTTAAATTTTTCTGTTCCAATAATTTTTAACTTAAATTTTAAAAAATCCCAGTTTTATTTTCGTAAACATAAAAAAATGTAATTTGATAGAATAAAATTAATTTTAATAAAAAATTAAATTATACTCAAAAATTAGATTTTATTTATATTTAATAATTTAATCATCAAGTGTTTCTTAAAACATTTTCAAAAATGAAAAAGTTGAGAGCATTTTTAATCAAATAAAGAAACATTTCTAACTCTTTGTCAAAAAAAAGTTCTCAAAATTTGTTTTAATAAACTTTAAAGTGAGTATAGGACTTTCAACAAACTCAAAAAAATTATTTGTTAAAAAGTTAAATACAATTTTACAAATAGCAAAAATGAACTTAAAAAGGAAATTGGTGACAAATTTTCATTCATTCTAAAGTGCTAAAAAATTTTCAATTATTTAGTTTATTTATAGAATATTTTTTATTAAAAATGATGTTTACAATATAAACTTTAAAAATTAATTTGCTTTTTTGGTAAGAAACATGTTTTCTGCTTAATTAAACACAGTTTATTGTATGCATCTTTATAAAAATCTAAGCAAATGTTTTTAAGAAATTAAAAAAAAAAAAAAAGAAAATAAATAAATAAACAAGGTAAAAGGGTATTTTAGTAAAAAAAAGATTGAAATCTTCCACTTATAAAAGCAAACCTAAAATCTGAGATAAAAAGTCTAAATAATAAAAGATAAGAAAATTAATAAAATTTAGATAGCATTTAGAATATAGGGAACCAGTAGGGTATATCTCCCCAATTGGCTATCATTGAGACTTTTTTTCATCGCCAAGAAATTCAGACGCTGTTGCCACTTAAAAAAAAAACACATATATGATGTAAAAATGACGTAAAACACGGGGAAAATAACCAAACCTGGCAAAAAAATATCAGAAAAGCAACAGAAACTCAAATTAGCAACATCAAAGAAAAACTGGCAATACTATAATCAAAATAAAGTACGCCAAATTTTTCGAGAAATCTCTTGGGGGAGATTTAATATATTTATACCGAATATAGTCTAAAAATTGCTGGTTTTTTGCAAAATATTTTTTAACATCCGCAGTTTTTCGGAAAGACTTTTCATACTTCTTCATTTCTATATTGTGATGTCACAAGGTATGAAATCTTAAAATATTTAAACATCGATTTTAATAAGCGTGTATTCAAAAAACAGAATAGCAAAGCTCATCGGCCTTTTTACAGCAATAAATAGGTTTGAACTTGGAACTTTCTATTGGGAAAGCGTGATTTTACTATTATGGCAAGTCGAAACCAAAGATAGAAATATTCAGACATTTTCAACAGTTAGAAAACAAAAGTACTATTAAATGTCTATTGTATGCAATTAAAAGATTTTGATTTAAAAAATTAACAACGAAAGTTCCTCATTAAAATGAAATTTTCAAAATATTGTTTCAAAACCAATTGTTTACTGTGAGAGAGTGTTTTTATTTCATATGATCATGAAATTTATTTAAAATGTTGTGGAAATTTTCTGTATATAAGAAGACAATGCAAGTAAAAATATAATTTATTAATTTTAATTGTAATACAAAATGATGCATATTATTAAATATCATAATGTAATGCAAATTACTGATTTAGGGGATTCGCTATTTAAAAATTAGTATAAATTCTTGCATTTATCATTGGAGATGAGATAAGAATTCAAATTCAAATTCCCGTCTCAGTGCAGATTCCTGAATCATATAAATCTTGAAATCACCAAGTAGTTTGCGTGAAACTGAAAAAAAAATCAAGAATTTAAATTCAAAAAGTTTTGGCTAAAGAAAAAATTAAAATTAATATAAAATGCATAATAAATATTTTAATAATACTTTTAAGGAATAGTTTTAAAATATTGAAAATAAAACAGAAATTTCTGGTTCCATTCTGTATTTCTAAGTATCTATTTATCAATCTTAGTTCCAATTTATTAATAGAGAGAGTTTTTATAATTTTAAATGCACAGTAATTGTTTCTAACTGCTATTTGAATTTTTACAACTCTTGCAAGTTCTCAATATCGAAACAAAAATGAAATTTCTTAAGTGATATTTCATTGTAATATTACACAGTTTCCATAAAAATAATTCTGAAAATACTTCTCAGATTTTGTAACACAAATGCTTGCAGTTAATACGAAATGAAAAAATTAAATCAACCAGAATCAAAATATTAAATCATAGTAGTGTCTGACTGGCTTCGAATATTTCTGTTCTCAATAATGAATAAATAATGTTATTATTCACAAAAATTAGCTTAAGGAAAGAGTATTAAAGATAGATTTAGAAAAAAAGAATTTGATACATTCATATTTTGGGGCAGAAGTTTTTTTTTATGGTTATGTAATACATCTGACATCGAATATAGCGCAAAATTTGTTCAATAATTTATCGAACATAATACAGAAAATATCTTTTCATCAAAAAGCTTGCTTATGCAAAATAATATTTTAATTTAAATGACCATAAAATTAGCGTGATGATAACAAATATAAACACTGATTCAATAATACTTTCATTTGATAAAATACGTTTTTTTAAAATAAAAAATGTATGCAAAAGGGTTGAATGCTAAACCGTGTTTATTAAATTACCTTTAGAATAATTTAAAAAATAATGAATAAATAATCATAATTAGATGATTTTACAGAAATTTGAAAGATGTTTTGTTACAACTAATGTTATATTTAAATCTGAAATAAATTTTAAATAAATTCTGTAACTATTTAAATGAATTAATGTTAAATCTCATGATACAATAGTTTAGGTAGTACGTTATTTGTAAGTTTGTTGAAAAATGATAAGAAAATGATAACAAGAAAAATATCTCTTTTCTTAACTAAACTTTTGAATTTCCAGGCATGAATTTTACAAAAATACACACTTTGATTTATGTAAATAGGATATTACATGTTATGAAAATCTTATTGATAAGACTGGTGAAAGTAATTTTAAAGTAGTGTTTCATACAGAATTTGCAAAAAAGTTCTTAAAAATTTTAAATTGTTTTATTAATCCGTTAACACAGTGATTAATTTTTTTGTCGCGTCTGGTGTGCATGAGAAAGGACAAACAAGCTGAAGTAGAGAACATTTACTGCCGAGGACGATGGCCTCCGGATAGGAATAGAAGGGTGATATGCTTTCTTTTTCGAGATGGGGATGCATTACCGACAGAAAGTCCCACTTTTATTCCAATTTTACACCCAAATCTTATTCGGGATTCGAAGCTGAGCCTATTAGTTGAGAGGCGAAGGTAATAACCATCAAACACGGCTGATACCAATTTCTTTGAAAATATGAATTACATTACTTAAGAAAATAATTTTTAAAATAAGTTAGAATATTTTCTGAAAAATCTTAGAAATAAAAAAAATGTTTCAATATAATTAATAAATGCTACTTTCCTACTGTTGTTTGCCTATGTTCATTATGAATCACATTGCATTAATAGATCTTTTCTATTATCATTTTTTATGCTGAATAAAAGGAATTCAGGTGTCATACAATCGAAATTAACTAAATTATGAAAAATTAAATTTTGTAATTTAAGGTATTTTTCTACATTTGTAAGCCCTTATCTCAAAGAGCATTAATTATGAGTATTACATATTAATGGTGAAAATAAGTATTGCATTGCGCCCCCCTTCAATTTTCATAATTTTACTTTAATTCTTTTAATGAATAGTATTTTTAATAGTTTAAGAGTCACAGAAAGGTCAGAATTCAAATTACTTTTTTTTGTAAAATGTAGTAGCTGTGGTGTAAATTCCTGAAATTTATCTATAATGCTTGTCATTCAAATCAATTTGTGTGTATTTTTGTTTTTTAATGAAAAAATAAATCCATTTAAAAATAAGCTCTCTAATTCCAATTTCATAAAAATGAATTAAATTTTGTTTTTCTTGTTAATATAAAGAAGATTTTATAAAATTTAAATGATAACACTAAGAAACCATTCAAAATTATGCTTTGCGGTTTTAACTGTGAAATCCCTTTACAGACTTCTAATAATTTAAAATAACGTGTTACCTTTTCTTGGGAATCATCACTCCGCAAGGTGTCGTGACAGTTTTATTTCATACACCCTGAAGTGGCTGCTTCTTGTTCAATTCCTGTCATATCTGCAGAAAGAGAAATAGATATTTCACTTTTGATTACGGAAGCCACATTTGTCAAAGTTAGTGTTTGAGAGTTTTCCGGTTTTTTTAATTGTACCAGGAAAATAATTCCCGTATTGATGAAGAGTTTAATAAAGAAGTTATTGAATAGCATCATACTTCTTCCTTAATTAAAGTTTTTTTAAAAAAATAATATAAAACATCTTTATCTTAAAAATTATAACATTGAAATACATTTTGATTTTAATTAACACACAAAAGATAAAAGGCTTAAAATAAATATAAAAGCATTATGAGCAAACAAGAACACAAAAAAACATATTGCACATTCATTTTTATTTTATTATTACAAACTCACTCAGTATAATCACTTATGTCCTGCCTTTAAGATACAAATAAATAAATAAATAACATTCAACTATACTAACTCTCTCTTCCAGTTTGATCGAGAAAAGAAGTGATGAAATTAAGAGTCGAGGAAACAGTCAGCAATTAGAAGCGTGGGACACATCAAATTCGGATTCCCATTCATCCTTACTCTTAGTTAAAAGAACGAGCTTCCTATAAAGGGAATAAAGAAAGAAAAAATCCCTTATTCTTAAAAAAAGGGAAAATTGGAGACAAAGAAGGGAAAAACGCAATAAAAGCTAAATCTATTGTATTAGTTAATTGGCTGTTGAAGAAGTAGGACAAATGGCCGTCTCCAACTCTCGACGACGGAGTCGCCTGCTTTAAAGATCTCTAAAGTGGACATGAGATGTCTTCTGGGTAGATCTGGAGCTCTTTGTCTTTTGGTGCATGTGTCCGGTAGACTCCTCACTCCCCCCTCCACCCCTCTGTCACCTGTCTTGTGTCATCAGGATCACCGCTCAAAGGAAAAGACTGTTTTTGTTCGGACTACTCAAAAAATAACAAGTGAGTAAGGAACTCTGGAGACGCAAGTGAAATGAAGATTTAATTGATCAAAAACTGTCTGCTAACTGGAATGAAAAACGAAACTTTTTAAGGCTGATGAAATGAAGAATCTTTCAAAAGATTATTCAATGTCAGTTTCAATTGACGGATACCTGAATAAATGAAAGCTGTTGTAGGGTATTTGGTCATTTATCTAGTAAAACCTTTCCAGGAGGACAATTCGTGAACAGTGGGCCGTATTAACGTATCACCAATAAAAAACTAGGAAAATTCTCAAGCACTCACATCGTTAGATATGAGTGCTTGAGAATTTTCCTAGTTTTTTATGTATTAGTTAATTGTCAGATATGAGTCGTCAGTCACTCACATCGTCAGATATGAGTGCTTGGGTACATGAGATACATATATCAAAGAATTAAACTATCCAGCATTGAAATTTTATATTTTAAAGCTATCCAGGAATCAGTTCATGTGGTTGGTAAGGTAATATAACATTGTAAAAAGAACAGACTTACAGGTGAAGTCTATTGCTAAGTTTTTGAAGATTGACCACACACATTGTCTTTCCAGAGAAAATAAAGAAATGGTTATAATATAACTATTTCATATAGAATGCTAGAATATAGTCATTTCATAAAGAACGCTAGAATATAGCTTCTTTCATAAAATAAAAGCTAGAATACAGCCATTTTAATAAAGAACGCTAGAATACAGCCATTTCATAAAGAAATGGCTATATATATTCTAGCGTTAGACAGATATAAAACGCAAATTTTTGAAGCCGAAATGAAAGATTTTTCTCGTTATTCAATGATGACTGGAATCAAACATAAGTCCTATTACTTTGGAGGCTACAATCATACAAATCGACTATAATAAGTCCTTTAAATAAATTGTTTTTGAGACATTAATTTATATATTAAATTGATACATATCTAAATGTTACCCTGTCTAAGGAAAACCTCTTTGAAATGCTTGCGAAAAATTGATGTATATTTTATGATATTTAAAAAGATACTTCTTAGTTATATTAGAAGACTTAATAATAACAATAATAAAGTAAAAAAATAAGCACTCATTGTATCGTTAGTTCATAATTCTGAAAATGCAAATTTTATATTTTACACTACATTTACATAATTTTATCCAATATATTCTAATTTTCATTATCTTTGCTTAGAAGTACTCCTACCTTCAGGAACAATTTACATTGCCATGAGGTAATTAAAACATTATCTGAGAAATGGGTGTATATTTCTATCAACAGAATCTACTTAAAATATGCCAAAAACTACCGATTTCCGTTGTTTGGAGCTTAACAATTCTTAGTTTATTACTGAATTTTACATTATTGTTTTAATTTTATTTAATAGACTTTTTTGAAAAACATAAAAATTATGAGATAACTTTAATGGTTATTAAGATTATGATTTTTAATGAACTGTAATCACTACTGAGATAATCATTTAAATGGAATATTTATTAAGTATCAAAAAAAAGAAATTTATAACTTAAAATTTTTGGAAGTTTTTACAAAATGTATTGAATTTAGATTTTCAGTTTTATTTGAAAAAATTTTAATGTTTCATTTTGTAAAACTGTTAATTGTATTATAAATTCTTTTTTATTCAAATAAAATTAATCTTTGTGTTCGATATATTTCCATAAATTTGCAATGATGTATCTTTCAGATTTCGAGGAAAGAAATATATCTATACCCGACAAAAGCGAAGCCGAGTTGGTAGTCAAATGCGTAGCTCTCATGACATCAGTTCAGCAAATTGTGGGTTCGAATTCCACATTGGGTTTGGATGAATGTAGTGATTCGAAATACACCTAAACCGTAGGTCCTGGTCTTATTAGTCCCTGTGAGCACAAAAAATGATCGATAAGCTACAAATAAACCAACCAATCAAATACTGTAAAACAGCATGCAAAAGGTTATGACAAAATATTTAAAATTTTATTAAATTAAAGAAATCCTTACTGAATACAATGGTTTGAACAATAATAATGCATTTTAAAAAGATTTTCATCACTGTTGAAATCTTTTTAAAGAGTATAAAATTATCTCTATTAAAGTAGCATAATTTTATTTCAAAATATCCTAAGAGTACTTTAGAAATTGAAACTAAATTTTTGCACTTTTGTAAGCTTTAATAATAATAAGAAGAATACTTGTGGACGGGGAACAATATCAAAATCTTGCAAAATCTTATAATAAAGGAAATTTTTTTGAAAATTAAAGAATGTTTTAAATAGTAGAAAATAAATTTTGCCCTTTTTTGAAAGTTTCGTAGTTTTAATATAAATATGTGAATACTCAACAACATTAATTCAAATTACGTAAACATTATTAATTATATAAACAAAATATTAATAACGGACAACATTAATTTAGCCTTAATTTTCTTGAATTTTGCAATAGTGGTCAATTCAAGTAATCATTTTCATGTAAGTACTTCTTAAGTTATAGCCTCGTGTATCTAGCAAATTTCTCCTAGTAGATTATTTTTTTTATTAACCATACCTTTTATTTTCAATAAATATTCTTTTCCTTTGTAAATGAAACAACCCGAATTTGTCCGATTAAAAGCGACACTGCAAATTCTGAAATATATTCTAATAATTGCTGTTTTACCTGAAAATTCTATCAGAAAATTTTTTGCAGGATTAAAAAGTCTACAAAATCAATTTGTAAAAAGTGAGTTTTTGCATTTATAAATTGAGGAAAAAATTTGAATCTTATATGTTGCTAAAAATTACACCTAAAATTTATGACAAATCATTTAATGTGGTGAATTTTTTAAAAAAAAATTTAGGTACATTGTGGTTTATTGTTTCGGTTGATTTCTTGCACGTGAGAGATAATTCAACAGGAAACTATATTTTTACTCTGCATATTTGTAAAATGATTTGCACCTTTGTAAATATACGCACTTATCTGATGTGGGAATAGCAAACAAGCCGGGGAGATTTTACCATCCACTATCAGCTCAGCTTCACAACAAAGTAAAAAGCTATTGCTATTTGTTAATTAGTTTAAAATTTATTTTGATGATATATTTATCAATGTAAGAAAGATATTTAAAAACAGATATTAACAGTAGTATATATATATATGTATATATATATATATATATATATATATATATATATATATATATATATATTCCATATATATATATATATATATATATATATATATATATATATATATGTATATATATATATATATATATATATACTACTGTTAATAGAGCTGCTTTTTCCAAATTCCATATTATATAATCTTTTAAATCTATTATTATGTTTAGTAAAATTTGTCCGCATCTATGCCATATAATTTCGTGTGTGTATGTGTAACTCATTAATTATAAATTAAAGAAATCTGAAAGATAAGTACTAAGAAAGTAATGCTAGAAATATAATGAAAGGAAAAAAGTTTACCACCGAAATTTTATTTGATCAATTTTCATTCAAAATTCATTTCATAAGCAAACTAAATTTATAAACACCTTATATAGTTGGAATATTTATTTTAAATATGCGTATGAAAATTTTGCTTAAAACACAAATAAGAAATGGATTTTATTTTTGTTAAAAATACTTTTTTAACGTAAAATATGAAAAAAAAGTGTATAAAATAATTGGGTTTAAAATACAAATCTAATATCTTATTATTAATTTTATGTTTTTTGTTTTTCACTTTTAAAACACCATATTAATGGTTTAAATATTTCATTTAATACTGAAACTTATATAAATCCAATATACAATTTGTAATGATAAATTTGTTACCTAATATAAATTTGTTTACTTTGGCTATAATAAAACAAATATTGCACGAAGTTGTACAGTTAAACCACCTAAGAAATATTATCACTATATATATAAAATTATATTTAAAATAAAAATATATGAATATTAGAGTATTTCTTCCGTAAGCTATGTTACATAGTTACAACAATGAGAGAAAAAATACATTTAGCTATATAAACAAGATAATGAAACTAAAGAGACAGCGACTAATAGATAGCGACTAATGAAATTTAACTTGTACTGTTCTTCTCTCGAAACACAAATCTTCGTGATAGTAGTTACTAATGAAATATAGAGAAGCTTTCATTTCTCTTAAGCGCTCTTTCAAGCTAAATTTTAGTTTCAGGCAATCCCCCACCCCCTGGTACGTATTTCTCACAGCTTCACGATACTGACTTCCAGCCAATAATTTTTTTAGCCCCTTTCTCGATCTTAGAAGGTCTTTTTTCGACGCTAAGAATTAACCGAATTAGGCTGAGTTTGTTAGTGTCACAGCTCCTTTTTTTCCGTCCCCAAAAAGAAAAGAAATGGTAAAAAGAATTCGATAGCTCAAACGCTTGCCTATAAAAAGCTGGAACTTTCGTTAGGGAAAGGGAGGTGGGGGATATTTGACACTGTCCGAAGGCTCTTTTGTTCTACTCGTTTTTTATTTTATTCTTTAAGCTCTGATAAAACGATGTCCCCGTTAATAGTCTCCGTGATTTGGTTTTTCTCTACAATTCCTTCCCATACACCCCCTTTATACTACTAAGGATAGTTTATAGAAAGGAACGCTGCTATTTTTTTTGTTCTTCAGCGAAAGAGAATTGACCGTATTCTTTCATTCTCATCGACACTGTTAATGGAATCCGCTTTAGTTTTAAAGATTTCGCTTTTCAGGGGTGCGATACTGATACTGATTGGGGGAGGTGTGTAAGGGGAGAGGTACTTCTTTCTCTCTGAAGGGAAATGAACGGGAAAAGAAAAAAAAATTTTTTTCTATGGAGAATTGAATTGGTTTTGGACATCTGGGAAGTCGAGGAGTCAATGGCTTTTAATTCTAGCTCTTTTTTTAATGAAAGGACTGTGCTGGCACTTATCGCACCCCCGTGTCATTCGCTGATTCAACGCCCGCTTTTGATAGCTAATGAGCTGTGCCAATCATGCTTTCACGTGAGCCTGACACATCAGGTTTCCTGAAAGAATCTTAACAGTTACTTTGCTCTTAATAGACTCAATAATTAATGTCCGTTTATTTGTGCTTCTATTAATGAATTTAAGACTTGTTAGAACAGCACAATCTGCCTCTGAATTTTGTTTATAATCTAGGATACATCCAAGGACAAACTTGGAAACAATTTAAAAATAATTTGAATTTGTAACGAAGCTTAATTGTTTTCAAACTTTTGTTATATATCTGTGAAAGATTTTATGTTCAACCTAATGAACAAAATGGTCTTTGTCTGGCTTGGAATCAAACCAATTATCTTTACATTACAAGAACAACATATGTTTGTAGACATAGTCTATGATAAGATTTTCCTCTTAGTAGATGGAGCCTTGGGTCAGCTTCAGCTAAACAGTGAGTGATAAGTGATCCTTTTCTAAAACTGTGTACTTGGGAGTTTTACGGGTTTTCTCCCTTGCATCACGCAAATATAATCATTCCTTTACAAAAATTCTTTTAAAAAAACAATACTAAGTAAATGTTCTAATGTCTCAGTACAATTTTTTGCTGTAAAGATGCCCGCGATCAAACTGTCTTACGGACAGAATTAACAGCAAATCTTAAATATTTCGTACTTTTGGTATTTCTTGTATATGATTGTATTTTTAAATAAAATTGAGCAAAAAAATCATATATTACTAATTATCTGGAATACAGTGTGTAAGGCACACTCGGAGATAACCTCTTAATTAACTATCAAAATATAAAAAAGTAATTTAATAATTAATATTCTTAATTCTGAATCAAATCTTTTTAAATAAGTAGCAAAACCTAATTTTTTTAATTATTCGCAATTGTAAAACGAATAAACATTAAATTTCACAAAGTTAAATGACCCAAAGAGAGCTTTGATATTTTTAATCAAAATTTAAAGTCGGGATCGAACCTAGTATCTTTGGGACAGGAAAAAGAATGCGTGAAAATTATCTACTTAGCAAAATAGCATTGATACTGCTTCTATATTATAAAACAGAGTTTGTTAGTACCGCTTTATTTCCTTGCTACTATTTATGTATTTACGTCAAACGAGTTATTACGTTCTTTTTAAGATGCCCACTATATTGTTTGGTAATTGCAAATTGTTTTAAAGTGCGAGGTTAGCAGCTGAAGTAACTTTATTTTAAATGTAATAGTTATCTCGTTTTTACTTTTTATTCAATGTATATGTAAACTCGTGATAGCATGTTTTCTGCTTGCCTTTAAAATTGTATTTGGATGTTTTCCCCAGGACTTAATCTTTGACTTCCATGATTTACTGAGCAGCGATAGGTTCTTATAAGTAATAAACAAATAAATGTGATATTAATGAGCAAATAAAAATTCTCTTAAAATTTATACTGCGTTTGGGAATAAAATACACTTTTCCGTTAAGTGCTGCAAATTTTCACGAAATGTCGAATACCTTTCATGTTTTGAGGTTCTCGAGGGAACGTGGACCTCTCTACATGAAGGGTATTATATCCAACACGAACAAATCTATAACATAGAAATAAGTCATACATATCATAGGGTACAGTTAAGTGTCACAAATAATTGTTAATTTACGTAACACAGTTGAGTTAAATTGAAGAAATCATATTTTTTTAAATAATTTATCTTTCCATTTTTGAATAAAAATTAATTTAATTCATTCTTAAACTTACTAGGAGTTAAATTGAAGAATTAATCCTTATCGTAAGCGAAATACACCATGCTCTATACCATGGGTTCTCAAATTTTTTTCTCGTGGACCGCTTTCAAAGTTTTATTATTTTCGGTAGACCCCTTGCTGCTGCATTTCTCTCTACTGTATTCCCAAAGCTCCTAAAAAATATCACCCTAAATTGGGGATGATAAGAAAAAAAAGCACATTTTCTTGTGTCCTATTTATTAAAATAATATTTGTGGTTAAGCAAAATTATAAGCATTTATTATTACAAACAATAAACAATTGACAAAAACTCAACAATGAACTCTGAAATGTAAATCAACAATAAAAGTTAATCATACTTTTAGTGAGATGGTGGCACTTTAGAAGTCTTGACATGTGATGTACACTTGTACTATTATCTATTATTCTATTCAGTTCTGTCTTTGAACTAAATATCGAATATTTTTGAGTACCTTTCCAGTGAATGATGCTTCCTGCCTACGTTGATAGGTAAATCCAAGCCAAAATGTTTGTTCTTTATTATGAAAACCAGAAATTTTTTGTGGACCCCCAATTACAACTTGTGAACCCCTGTTTTCTTTTTCAACGTGGACCCCTGGGGTCCACCTGGACCACTTTGGGAAACTATGCTCTATACTAACCATTCCAAATAGAGTTCTATTGATTGAGTAATCTTAAGACGTCCAGTCATTATGTTCTGTATTAAAGTACTATAAATTTTTTTCGAGGAAGATATAGAAAATTTATCTTCTTGACCTCGTCAGTTGCAGTAATTATTAGATGCTTCATAGTGTTTAAGAATAAAATTTCAGTTGGCAAAAATGATGGGTAGAATAGGAAACAAACTAAAACTTTATATTTGTGATCTTAATGTAATATTATAAACGTAGAAATTTGTATATTTGGTGAATTTTTATGAGTTTAATGTTAGAATTGTATGGTAAACAACCATTCAAGATTCTTTTTATATATTTGGAAACTTAAAGGTCTACAGTAACCCGATTGAAACGATAACATGTACGAAAATTACGAACTCGATCATAGTCTGTGAATCCGAAAGTATCGTGTTCAATACATGACCAATTCACAAAAACAATCATGCAGAAAAGGCACGTAAGCTTTAATCATTTGTAATGTCTCATATTCCCTGGAAGAATTGATATGGAAAGTTGGAGACTAGATAAGAATTTAAGATTTAAATCGTAATATTTGATTCACACAAGATTTCAACACAATTGACTATATTCAATTGTGTTTGATAAAAATGTTTTATCAAAAATAAAATGCAATTGAATAATAAACAAGCAAAACTAAAGAAGAAAAGATGTTGATTTTGAGGGTACGGCAATCTAATGAAGAAAGGCGTAGGTAGTATATGTAACCCGGCCATTAGCATTGATTTCAAACGTAGCCAGATGTCGTTATCACGAATAATAAATAAATGGTTTTATAATTAACTTTGTCGAAAATTATCTAATTGAGTGATCCCATTGAACTGTAGAAGAAAATTGTCTAGTTGAGTGATCCCATTGAACTGTAGAAGAAAATTGTTTAGTTGAGTGATCCCATTGAATTGAAGAAGAAAATTGTCTAGTTGAGTTATCCCATTGAACTGTAGAAGAAAATTATCTAGTTGAGTGATCCCATTGAACTGAAGAAGAAAATTGTCTAGTTGAGTAATCCCATTGAACTGTAGAAGAAAATTGTTTAGTTGAGTGATCCCATTGAACTGAAGAACAAAATTGTCTAGTTGAGTTATCCCATTGAACTGTAGAAGAAAATTATCTAGTTGAGTGATCCCACTGAACTGTAGAAGAAAATTGTCTAGTTGAGTGATCCCATTGAACTGTAGAAGAAAATTATCTAGTTGAGTGATCCCATTGAACTGTAGAAGAAAATTGTCTAGTTGAGAGATCCTAGAAAACTATATTTCCCCACGTTTGTCTATTGTTATGGTTTGTGGTGAGAAAAGGTTACCAGCTGATTCATCAATATGTTCAATAAAAAAATAAAAAGTTGGCATGAATAGGTAATGGAAAATGTCTTACAAACAACATCGATTTTGATTAGCACCATACTTGCTCTAATTGCACAAAGAATTGTCTAACTTCAGTTGATTTCTTTGAATTTCTTCCATTTACCTGAATTATTTTATAGTTCCAGTGATGCTCATAAATTACATTTTGTGATAAATGTTTTTAAGCAAAATCCTTTCCATAAGAATGTTTCTAAATTGCAATATTTTTGAATATTAGAAGTAATTTTGAATCGTCTTCTTTTCGATTACTGTTTTTCTTTTCTATTACCCTCTATTAAATCCATTTTTTTGTGTTAATAAAGGAAAATTTTCATTTTAAAATGCTTAGAAGTAATTTTACTAAATCAGTTTTAAAATTTTGTTTAGAAAAAAACATTATTTTGAGAATTAAAATAAAACATTTTATTTTTCTCATTTTTTTAGAGGAGATATATAACGTAGAATATATATAATAGAATTTTCTGAGAATGAATAGAATACTTTTGAATAGTTTAAAACTTTTGCTTTGAAAAACTGCATAGATATTCAATATAACTCTAATTTATTTATTAAAGGTTAAATAACAACAATTCCATGAAAGCGGATTGCACTTTATATTGTATTTACTTGTAATATTTAGTTAATATTTTCTTTGCTCTCTATTAAAAGATTTTGCTCTATATTATTTTATATCCTTTTACAGAACTTGCCCATTAAATTTAATTTCCTCTACAGTTTCCCATTAAATATTTTTTGTTCACATAATTTATTTTTTTAATATTTATTTCGTTAAAATTTTTTATAATGAACTAGAAAATAATTGAGTACATAATATAAATATCAAATTTAATAAAATATCGGATATAAATAACAAATTTAATAAAAAATGTTATAGATGTTTACTGGATATCACACATATCTTGATAAAAGTAACAAAGCTGATTGGAAAACTACTAGTTACTATATAGAGCAAATAATTATTAATAAATAAGTTCTTAATTATTTGGATTATTCTTAATTACTAAGAAACTGTTAAAAAAAATGAGTATTTGTTCGCATCTAAACACTAATTCACAAATATTTTTATTATTTAAAAAAATGACATCAAACAAATATATAACTTTATGAAAAGAAGGATATATATATATATATATATATATATACATATATATATATATATATATATATATATATATATATATATATATATTGTTTCAAATAATTATAATGAGTATGAAGTTGTTTGTTTTTGGTGGAAGAAAGTTTTCCACTTAAAATAAAACTGATTCATACGCAAAATGAATAAGTTAAATCTATCAAACATTCAAGATCACCTTGAAGATATCCCTTGAAATTCCAGATGAAATTAACTGTTATAAGATTACTGGAACAGCCATCAATTTGGGGGGTAGTCTGTGCTAAGATTTGAGACTTGTTTTTCATTTTGACGGTATCAATACATTTTAACAAGAGCATTAGTCTCTCAAGTAGCTTCAAAAATAATATAAACGAGACTTTTAGAATTGATTATTTGATTTCATCGCATGCATGTAAACTGCATTTCAACTAACGCGTCTTTTAAATTAACAATTTTCGATAGAGTTCAATCCATTTGCATTTATTCACAATAACATCTAATTATACATGCGTACATATACATATGCACCTATATAGATTCTAAATTTATTTTATAATATAAAAGCGATGAAGATTCCCATAAATATGTATGAGAACAACCTTGGAACATTTGGTCGTATTCCATTCTGAGTGGTCGAGAAGACTTAAATTGAAGTGGGTTTAACACAAACAAGTGAACGTCTCACGAAATATTTCCCACGTAGCGTGACTCCGATGCAAGATTACCAACCTTACTATTACATTTTAAGCATTTCTTGAATGCTATACATCCCATACGATGGTCTAGGCAATGTGGACACATAGACTTGTTTTCTGGATTTCAATTCACTGTATTTTATGTAAGCAGAAGTCACTTGTATCCTTGAGGCTAGGAGATGCCGTTTTACTCGTCTGTAGGTCTCATAGCAAAAGTCGTTGTTGCTGTCTACATAATTAACACAGTTCCAGAAATCTTCGATAGAACGTGTCAGTCATTCATTAGCTGATAGAGATAACACTGCAATGACATACTTGACAGGCACTTGTTAAGAGCTTTTCTCTGAACAATAAACAAAATTGTGAAACATTTGGTATCATTCAATCACTTTTATAACATATTTTCAAATCCATGTTGCTATTTTAATTATATTTCTTTCTCACTTTCAGACATTTGACCATTTGCTCGATGAAGATCACTGCATGGGTACTATAAATATGTTATTGTATTATGGGCTCATTGTGACTTAATAGTAGGACAGGAGAACTAGAAGTAAAAAATCAATATCAATATTTTGTATTTTTTGAGGCTTTGACATTCAAATTCCTCCACTGGTGAGATCTTGATTTTTAGACGTACTCTTTTAGCTCGGGTATAGACGTAGTTCTTTTCAATATAACGTAGCGACAATGTTTCAATGACAATGTTGAGACTTTGACATTCAAATTCCTCCACTGGTGAGATTTTGATATTTAGACGTACTCTTTTAGCTCGGGTATAGACGTAGTCCTTCAGGCATGGTTCAATATAACGTAGCGACAATTTTCAAAGACTATGTTGAGACTTTGAAATTCAAATTCCTCTAATGGTGAGATTGAGATTTTTAGACGTATTCTCTTATCTCAGGTGTAGACATAGTCTTACAAACATGGTTCAATATTACGTAGAGACTATGTTTCATTGTTTTATCAGAAGAAATAAGCATATGTGTATGTAAAGTAATATAACAATCAAACTAGAACAAACTGCATAGCATATAATAAGCATTTTAGCGGATAATCATACAAATGCAAATGGCTATGAAAAAATAACTGACATCAGAAAATTCAGTAAACAAATATAATATTAAGTTTTAGTTCAAAGTTACAACTCTAAAATGTCTTACAAAGAAAATGTGTTTTCATTGCATTATATGATATTTAATTTTTTTTTAGTTGCCATAAAATTTTTGCAATATCTCACATAGAATTTCTGTATACTCTGAACGTTTTCAGTTTTCAATCAATAAAATTCTCACATTTCCCTTTCGAGGTTTAAGGGAAAGATATAAAAAACCGAAAATAAAAAATGAAACTTCACTCTCAGAATTGCAAAAAGTAGACAAAAAGGTAAAATAAATAGTAAAAAAAGAAAGCTCAATAATCGAAGAAGGCAGCAGAATCTTCACTCACCCAGTGAAGAGTGCGTAGGAGGGAAGGGAGTGAAAAAAAGAATAAAATTATAAAAAATAGAATAAGGAAGAACAAAAGCAAAATTCTAGTATTGGACCTTCGGACGAAACGCATATTTTGCTATTCTTCTTATAATGCTAGAATTTAAAGAATAAATAATATAAATAAAAAAAGTGGTAGATACTGGGTTCGGCATCAAAAAATAAACAAAGAAGTTTGGAATTGGAAATCCCTGCGACCGAAGGTTAGAGGAGTGCAGAGAGGGGGGACTAGGAATAAATCGAATGGTCTGCGAGGGGAGCGAAGAGAAATTTTACTTCACGTGGTGGTGAGCACGTGAGTGATCGTTTGGTGGTAGCTGACCAGAGGAATCGCCAGAGTGGAAGGGAATGCCTGAAGAGTAAAATGGCCTGCGCCAAACCGTTACGGATAATGGTCCTTTCTGGCTTCCCCCACCTCTCATTTGAACTTTCTTTTTTCCCACCTCCTCCTTCGCTCTCAGGTCACGTGCTCTTTTGACCATAAAAGGGGGATAGGAGCCGACATCAGGAAGGGGGAAGAAAAGAGCGGCGCAAGAAAAGAGTCCGGTGAAGGAATTTGAAGAATGAGTCCATCGCGCATGAATACACAGCAATCTGAATGTGCCACGAGGAAGAGGGGGGATGCTGATCTTGGGCATCCCTGGGATTGTGGGAGGGTGTGAGAAGAGAGAAGGAGGGAGAAATAATGCCGTGAACTGGTCATTCGAGACTTCGGAATAGCTTATATACATATAGGTACCAACGCGTCCAGTAGAGCAGAAAAATAAAAGAAATAGAAGACAGAATGAAGGAAAAAAATTTTCGAACCAAATCGATGATAAAAATCTCTCGCTTTTACAATTCTTTCTTTTTTTTTTATTGAACGAAAGCTTCTTTTTTGAATTTCTTTTCCTTATTGCGATTCAATAGAACATCTTTTTTGAATATTCTTTTCATTTTCGTTTTTCCCTAAATCTCCCCGTTTTTTGTGGGAGCAAAAGGAAAAGCGTATATATATATACATATATATAACTCAGGGAAACGAATCATTCTTAAACGGCCAAACATTTCAGTCTTATCTTCTCTAGGGATAAAGAATAAGTATTTCCCCTTTTTCCGACTTCAAGTCTACCGCACATGCCTGTCGTTTCATGAATTTAACAGATTTCAGATTATGTTCAAACACTTAGTTTAAGAAACACTACCTTCACTGGTTTGATACTTCATTATTCATTTGAAGTGAATTTTATATCCCATATGCGTGTGCATAAACAAAACAGCAAATAGGTATTCGCTCTGTGCAGATACAGCCGCGTCAAATTAGATATAAGGCATTTAATCTGTAAGCGCTTTTATACGTCAACATTCTTATTGAGTTCCAATCTAATTTCTGTTGATTTTCCCTGTGTGAAATTTTGATTTATCCCTGACTTTGTAATTTATGTTTTTCTCCTCAAGAGACTCAATAGCATACTAATTTGAGAATCAGAGGCATCTGAATATACAATTTAAATATTCCTACCTACAAATCCAAATATCTTAATTTCATCATAAAATGCCAAAAAATAGAGTCTAGAGAAAAATTCATTTCCCTGAAATATAGTGGTTGTTTGAATAAGTCCATTCAAGTATTAATGATATATAGATATGATTTTTGAATTTTCTATAGAATCATTAAGTAAAACAGAACAATTACAATTCAAATGCATTTTATGAAATATTCAAATATTTCATGCATTTTATTTTATACGTGAATAAAAATACATTTATATATAATTTAGAGGATGCAGAAATGTTTTCATGTAAAAACTGTTTTGAAATATTTTTTTTCGTGTCTGAAGTTCAATTTTAGAAAAACGCTTATGAATCTTTTGAACTGCATATTTCGCTATACTTTAATGAGCTATAACATAGTTGATGCTAAAGTTTCATTGATTGGTTATTATCTTTAATCATTTGGTTTTTGAATATGGAGCAAACTATTTGTATATCATTTAAATAATGTAATAAACTATAATGAAGTGTGTGTAATTGAACTGGGTAAAATATTTGAAATAAAATTTTAAGAAATATTAAATTTATTTTATTTAATTAATATATATAAAATAAAAAATATCAATATTGTTAATTATTTCAAATTTAAACGTGTGTAAAGTTTTTCTTAATTTGGTTTCAATATTAAAATTTAAATAAAAATGATTGTACTTTATTTACATGGATTGATAGAATGAGCTTAAATATCTCATTTCATTTCAAATAAAGAAATTGAATGCATTTTCGATTCACTAATAAATTATTCACACATTTTATTTTATACTATCCCATTTAATTAGACATAATTATTATAAATATATATAAATAAATTTCATCTTATAAAAATATCAGCTCATACAATATCCTGTAACAAATATATACATTTTCAACAAGTTTTGTGATATAAATTGAAAATCTTGGCAAAAAATTTATAGACCAATACTAATCCCTGTTATAAGAAGTTTATTGAAACTTCTGAGTTTGTTCAGAACGAGTGTCTAATTAATGTAATGATGAAATGAGGATATTTTTTATTTTTTTGAAGTTATCTTTTTGTTTAATAAATGCATTTTAACACAAAATATTGAGGTGAAATATTTTAAATAAATTCAAAATTATGGATTTAAAAGAAAAAGACCATTACAAAAATCACTTATAGCATAAAATACCATTTATATAGTACTAATAATCAACTATACAAGCATTATTCAAGTACGTAGTATAGTTAATTTCTGTCTGTATCTTATAAATTAATTGAGAACAAACTTTTTTTTTCATTATTGAAAATATTTTATCTTAGTCTGTTTCGGTGTTGAAATTATTTATCAATGATGTTTTAATTATTTGATTTTTAAATAAGTTTTTGAATTTTGAAGGTAATTTGCTAAATAACTAAGATGAATATACTAACAAAAAAATTAAAAAATTATTCATTATCAATTTTCCATAATGTAAAAAAATAAGTTTTCTATTATTTTATATATTTATTATAATAATTTTATGGTATCCATTTTTTATAGTATTATTAGCATTATGAATACATTATCATTTAATTTAATTATATTAAATCTGTTATTATATTTTTATATTAAAATTTATTTAAAGTAAGAACATTTATTCTTAATATCATTATTATTTATGTATTTATTTTTAAAATTATTGTGCGATATATTAAGAACAAAATATTACTGAAGTCCAGAACAGATTCCATTTAAACGAAATGGTACTATTACAGAAAAGGATTGTGTTTCACAATTTTTTTTTATTTTATATACATGTATATCGCAATTATATGCATACATCATAATACATATTATATTTCTTAAATATTTATGAAATTACTAATGATTATTCAGTATGTAATTTCCTTAAATAAAAACATTACTGCAACTAAATTAACAAGGAATTTGAAGAGGTAACAAATATTTTGTTTTTCTCCACGCACCTTGTTTTAAACTTCGTAGAAAAATATTAAGTGAAGTTTTTCTCCTGTTTTAATTCATATTTTTTTTATTTTAAACCATGCTTGTTTATAATGTATTTAATTTTTATAATGTGTTTAATTTTAATTTTTATAATGTGTTTTAAGGAATTTTAGATGATTCCCGCAAAAATCAAAAATTCTTACTGAAATTTTATATCGAAATTTATTTTTCATAACAAGATTTCACTTTAAAAATTTAATATTTTTGAAGTATAAATATCTTGAAATATAAAATAAGTAATAAAATAATGAAATTTCAAATAATATACAATAAATTATCTTTTAGAATAATTAGAATCGGTTCAAACTAAATATAAATAAGAAAAATTAAGCTAACTCATGTAAAAAATATTCTTTTATTTACTTCAAAGGTATCCATAACATCTTACTCGTGTTAACCATTATTGGTGAGAAACCTCTTTTAGTTATTCAAGTTAAGTATGAAATGATAAACATAATTTCTATCATAAATACAAAGTCACAGATATAAGCAAAAGAAAGCATTGTTTTATCATAGAAGTGCAGAACATCTCAAAGAGGAAAGATCGATACCAGCCACTTCTAATAAACATAAACATTGCGTTTGTGCCTCTTGTTGGCTCACCAATCAAGGTGAGTGCTTAGGAGTTTTCCAAGTTTTACTTTTGTGATACATGAATATATTTCACTACTTACTAGGGAAATCTCCTCTCTGAAGTAAATTTACGAGATGGAAATTAAAATGCATTATAATTTTGTAAGGATGTTAAAACATTATATTCAAATCAATCGATTATGCCATATCAACATAAGAAATTAAAATGTTCTTTAATGTAATTAAATGTAGATTTAAAAACTAATAATTAATTTAGAAATATTAAACTTTAAGTATTCTTCCCTGTTTAATAAGATAAAAATTTTTTTTAATCTTCTTATAATTTAAATTTCAGATAGCGCAAGCGACATGTGAAAATTTGAATTTTTTTTGTTAAATATTGGTGTAAAAAGAACGATTATGCTGGAAGAACTCGGTAATTTCATATTTTAAATTTTTTTAATAAAAAATCAATAACAATATAAATGTAGTCCTTTCCCTGTAAAATTAATTAATAAAATCAACATATTAGCAAAAAATTGATATATTTGTGTCTTAAAGCTTATGTAATTATTTTTATTTTATGCGCTTCTTTGTATACAGCATAGACATATATATTCGCACATAATGACTTTCTTAACAGGTTTATAATTATGCTATTGCACTTATGATGACCATTTGTACTTATGATGAAAAACATTTACAAATTACAAAGATATGCACGATATTAACTATTAATATATTAAGATTACAGATTTTCATGTTGTTGGCAAAGTTTTCTTTCATTTAAAATCGGCAATTAACTACGTATTTTATGATGTATACTTATCTATCTGATTAAAATGAAAATCAATATTTTATTTAACATGCACCATAATACAGTAAATATTTACATTTTATAAATTATGGACTTGTGTTAAACAAACTATATATTTACATAATGATATGAATGATAACAGTATGACAAGTTCTGAAGTGTATTAAACTTCAAAATAAAGTTATGAATAAAGTTACTTAGTTACGAATTACTTAACAAAATAAAGTTAGGAGAAGAATTAGTTAAACACGAAAAACGAATAAATGAAAAACTTTAAAATTTGAGTGTTAAATACTTTATGATCATGCAAAAGTTTCCTTTTTTTGGATTTCGTTATAAAATGAATTTTTTTAAATGAATATTCATTTGAACTGTTTTAAATAATGAGATATGGTACATCAACATAAAATATTTATTTTGATGTTTATTTTCAGACTTAATTCAACTTATTGATAAAATATTGACTTTTGATTGAAGTATGAGATCTTGATTTCTTGCACAGTTGCCTTAGATGCAACTATAAATTTTATAAATCAAATATTACAGTATGGATACTTATTTTCCTTAGTTAAAATTCACGAAAATAAATACCGAAGTTGTTTCATAAATTGTATATTAATATATTTGCCTGATTCATGGAATAGGGATGTTTATTATTACGTGTAATATTATCATTAATGAACATGATAAACATTTTAATGAGACCATCTGTGTCAATTTAACAACGCTACTATTAGAATATCATAATTGTTTTTTAGGGTACCTGCACTATTCCTCTAAGGGTACCTTAAAGGTCATTTTGTTATTCTATTCAACTAAACAATGTAAATGAAATTCAATCGTAAATTTGAAGTAATATGCAAAATATTCTTTTGAATTATTTTCCTGAAATAATCGTAAAGAGCACTATTACATATTTCTCATAAATAAACTTTATTTTTCAGTTGAGATGTTTTCCAAGGCATTCTCCGGAATTATTTCTATTTAAACATTTTAAAATTCTTTGTTACATTTCCTCTCTGATCTAAATAAAAACTTTAATCTTCTAATTGAGATGTATTCCGTGAGAGATTCTTAGGAGTTATTTTTCTGGAAATTTCTTAAAATCCCTTATTACACTTCTTAGCTAAATATTCTGAATAACTTAGAGTCATCCGACTCAAATGCGTTTCACATGAAACATTTTTGTGCATTATTCTTGTGAGATATGAAAAAGATCATTTATTGTCTGTCATTCTTCTTAACAAAATACTTTAAATAAAATTGAGTTTTCTAAATGAAGTATACTCGAATTTTTGATAATATTCATCGGGAGATATCTTAAAAGACAATATCATTATTCTAACGCTTTAAGTAATTTTAATTTCTGACTAAACGTTTTTTCAAATTGTTTTGGTAAATTATTTATTTAGATATATTTTAATGATTACTTACATCCTTCTCAACTAAGATTTCAAGCATTTTGAAGGTTCAAATTGAAATATGCACCAATGAATTTTTTATAGTTTATTGGATTTCAGTCAAAATTTTAAGTAATGGTAAACATAAATTGTAGTCATACTATTCAGTACAAATAGTACTACTTATAAGTAGTTTATATATTGTTGGCTTTATTTTGATAATTACATTACTTTTATAGTGCAATACTCAATAAACAATATTTTCATGAATAGGATAAATTGGTTAATTAAATAATAACTGAGAACTAATTGAACTTATTTTTTATAAAGATGAAATAATTGCCTCATCTCGAAAATCACATCTGCTATAACATTAAAAAATGTTTGAAAATAATTCGTAATTATTTTAAATAAGTATTTTTAACTAATGTATAGTATTAAAAATGATAACAAGTTAGTATTGCTTAGAGAGTTAGTTGGTTAATCAATTAATAGTCATAGTATAATTAGTATTTGTCTTATTTTAATCAAACAACAGATTTCATGACAAAAATATGAAATATAGTTAATGATCTTTTCAATACTTTTAAACAAAGCTTTCTAATCTAGTTTTGATTAACACTACTGTAGTTAAAATAATGTAAGAAGAGAAAATAAAAATTGTTTTTAATAAAAAAACTTCTTTAAATGATTTAAATATTGTGAAATAATGTAAAAAAAGCATAGAGAATACTTAAAAGGCATCAATAATTAAATGAACTCAAGATGAGTGAGTAACTTTCATTCAATAAGTTTTTTTTATAATGATATAATTTCCTTATAATATTCTTAAAAAAATTACAAAATTAAGAAAAAGAAATATTCGATTTCAACATTATTAATCAAATTGCCTTATTTTTACAAGGTTCTTAATATTTAAAAGATATTTTAAATATTAATATAATTAAGCAGTATTTTAAGAAAGAAAATATATGATTAATATACCACGGAAAAAGGAATCACACATTAATCAGGAAAATTTTTTCATTAACTATAGCATGCTTAGCAGAATTATCATAGATAAATGAGAAAACTTATAATTTCATTGAAGGAAAAAATCAAACCAAATTTCTTTCATTTAAAAAATTAATTTTCATAAAAAACTTCTTGACTGTTTATTTTAAAAGGTATTTTAAATATTTATTTAAATTTTAAAATATCTTTTTTTTCACAAGGATAAAGATTTTCATATTTTTATGAATTTCTAGAAAAAAATGGTTCTTTGATTTAAACATTTTCATTAAATAGGTAAAATCGTTAATTATTTTTTTAAATGTTTTAGTACCATTTAAGTAATTAAGCTCACTTAAGTAAGATTATATTGTAAAAAAATTCTTTTAAGCCTTTTACCAATTACCTTTACCATTAGACTTCAAACGTTTTATGATCTTAAAAGGTAATTATAATTAAATATAAGCATTCAAAATTCTGAAGGAAAATCGTATGAAAGATATTAATTATGCTTTCTGAAGAACATTTTAAACATAAATGATATAAAACCCTGTTTTAAAATATTTAAGAAACTTATATAAATATATAAGAATAAAGTTTTAACAAATTTATGAATATTTTAAATTTATCATAAAGTATTAATTTAAAAATAATTTTAAAAGTTTCACATTGGAACTAACTTTTTTACTTAACTTATCATATATGAAACAAATGAATTATTATAAAATTTAAGCTATTTAATGTATCTATAAATTAACCGTTATTGTTAAATTAGCCTTTTAATTCAATTAGTGGAAAAAGTATGATTCGTTAAACATCGTATCTTTGATAAAATCAAGATAAACTGTAATAAAATTATTGATTGAAACTCTATCATTTAATCAGTAGAAGAAAAGATATAATGTTAAAAACACAAAATGAAGAAAAATTTTAATGAAATTCCTATAGTTTCTCTTTCTTAGAAATATTTGATTGATGAATAGGCTCCATTTCTTCGTATTTATTTCAAAATAAAGATAAAAACATTATATGAGAACAGAGAAAACATTGTTCAAATATTTCTTTCCGTCTAAATTTCAGATAAACGAAAATTCAACTTAAATGATGTCTGTGGAAAGAAATCAACTACGTGTGATTACTAAATCTTAAAATATGAACTTTTTATTCCTCTTAAAAATTAGTAAAGACATTTAAAATATAAAAAAAATTATAAAAAATTTGGATTTATTGAAAATATTAAACTTATTTGATATATTTAATATGAAGATATACTAAACAGTCGAAAAAATAAAATATTTTTATCAATTTGTTTTACAAAATTTTAGAAAATTATACTATTATTAATTACTAAACTTAAATTTCACTAAAATTAAATTTCAATTTTACTGTGTAAATCAAGCAATAATTTATTTTATCTAAGAATTAATTTAAATTCTCTTTATTTGATCATATCACGGTAAATTTCTTTGTTGGAAAATGACAACTTAAATTTAAATTTCAGTGTACTTAAATTTCATATATATATATATATATATATATATATATATATATATATATATATATATATATATATATATATATATATATATATATATATATATATATATATATATATATATATATATATATATATATACGTTAAAAATATATTTATTACCATGAATTCTTCTCTTTTACAATTTCAATCACATATTCATTATGAATTATAATAAAAATTTTATATTTCGTAAGTATTTTATTTTTTTATGAATAAAAGTGAATAATAACACATTCTATTAAATTCATTAGTAGAGAATGGTTTGTAGAGCAAAATATTTTAAGAATGACATCCCCATTTCAAAAAGTGTCTTTTTGAAATAATTTAATCGATAATAGATTTCAAAATATATGACTGAACTATTAAAATATTATTAAATATACTTCTTGATTTGAAGCAAAAGAAAAGCTTATTTTGGATTAAAATATAGCGCGTACCTTTAGAAACTCGAGTGTCCAAAATAGAGCTTCGTTGTTATTCTAAAGGTATATTAAGGAACAAAAATACATAATATAGAACTACTTTTATATATTTTTCTTTGATGTCAAAGTCTTTGGTACAGGAGAGATATTAAAATATTTTTGATTTACCTTTCTTCCTTCTCTGCAGGATCGAAATGCAAGCGTTTTCATTTCCGGCACAGCGACAGAAAATTTTTTAAAACACACTCCGAATTCTTTTTGTGATAAATTTTTGCACAATTCTGCTCAGGAAAGTGCATACTGGAATAACAGAGAGAGATTTTTGCTCAAACCTATCGTACAAAAATGTATGTTATTTATCACAAAAAAAAGAAATTTTCATTATTATTAATTTTTGGAAACTCATTTGTGTAGTTTTTGCAACATTTAAGATTATATGTTCAATAGTTATTTATTTGAGTTTTGTGATGTAATCTAAAGAATTATTTTTCGAAGGAATTTTGTGTGGGATTTATCTCTGAGAATTGTATATTAAAATTTAACAAGTTATTTTATTTAAACTTTTTTTAAACTCATGTCATTATTTTCAAGGAATTTTAAAACTAAGTAATCATTTGAATTTAATTAAATCTGCTGTTTTTTTAATCGAATAATTTTTACATTTCGATTCCTACTATCAGTAGTTAAATAGTTTAGTTTTGTTATAAATTTAGTTAATTTGTATAAAACATTATACAATTTGATTCGAATTAGTATTTTGAAATGATCAATCACAATTATTTATAAATCTATTTTTCTGAAATAAAAAAATTGTTAAATTTGTAGAGAAATGTAAATGCTAAATTTCTGAGATTAATTAATAATTAAAATTTATAAAATACTTAATAAAATAAATCATAAATAATTTAAATTCATAATTTTCTCGGAATGTTTATTTAATAATTATTGATCTTTAGTTTATATACTTAATTATAAATTTCTATAACTATATTTGCCATTATTTAAGGAATTTTAGATGCAAATTTTTAATTTTATTCAGGGTATTATAAACTGAAAACTATGTAGAAACATATATATTGCTCAGAAATATTTTAGTATCTTAGAGAAATTTTAAAATTAAAATTTACTTAAATACTTGTAAGGCTTGTTTTCCTAATAATAATTTAAAATTATCAAATTACTATATTCAGCTGTATGTTATTTCAGTTTTGAATTAAAATTTATACTATAAATAAAATAATATTTTGAAACTTGAAATTTTAAAATCATATAAATAAAAATGATCACTCTATGTAAACTATTTATTGGAACACATTAATAAGTAATATGTTATTGATTAGTCATTATTTTAACTCTAATGATTTCCTTTGGCTTTTATTTGATTTAAAATTTGAGCATTTTTTTTATATAGTAGCTAATAGAATATTTCAAAGAGTCATTTTTCACAGTTTTATCTGGTTTGTTTTGCACACGAAGGCTAATTAGACCGGGACCTACGGCTTAAAGTGGATTCCGAACCACTAGAAACATCCATGCCCAAGGTGGGATTAGAACCCACGAAATGTTGAACTGAAGGCAAGGACGCTAACTATTCGGCTGCCAGCTCTGCACAGTTTTATCTGGATAACATTAAGAATACACGTTTTAAATTAAGGAAGGGAAAATAAGCGAAAATACTTTATTAAATCCAGTGAAAGAATTTATGAACAGATAAACTGTTAAAACATATTGAATTTTAAGTAGGTTTCAAACTTTGTTTAGAAATTAATTAAATAAGGATGCAAAGTAAGAAAATAGATTTATTTTAAATGTTTAAATTTGAAATATCTAATTAAATGACATATTTATAACAACTTATGTTCCCTGAAATGCTAAGTTTTTATTAAGAAATAAAAAATTGTAACTATATATATATATATATATATATATATATATATATATATATATATAAGATAAAACATGAAAAATATGGAAAAGCACTGAAATATATGAAACAATTGAAAAGAAGAAGAAGAAAGCATAGGGGCCACGTCTTCATCAGGAGGGAGATGGCCAGCTATGCAAAAAGAAAGAACACTCTTTTCGGACAAGTTCGAAGGACAAATGTCTAAAGATCTTCGAGCAATTCCCACAAAGAGTGTTCGTATTCAATGAACTTAGGTTAAAACATTTGAATAAATATAAATGCAGAAAATTAGAAATACCAATAAATTAAACATAAATGCAATTAGAGATACTCATATAAATGAAACATACATACATACAGTAAAAAATTAAATACATAAAGCCAAAGTTAGCAAATCAGATGGAATTTATATATGAAAATAGTATGAAAGTTGCCAAAAGTAATTTTAAAATTATAGTAAAGAAGTGTTGCCAGTTGTAATTAGATTAAATTTAAAATATAAATGTAGGTGTTTTCAGGATTCTTGTAAGAATTTCAATGCTTGGGTGGCCCTTCTCTGTAGTTAGAAAAACTACGCATTACTTTAATCTTACAAGCGATTCCCTACTTCCTACATATTTTAAAATAAAATTAATTGGAATATTATTATTATTATTATTTTTAAGTGATCTATCAGTCGTTTAATTTGATTTTTAGTAGATTCATGGTTGTTGAGGATATTATAAATGCGATTAAGTTCATTAATTATAACGTTTCTGTATATTTTTAAAGAAATATTTGAGTTCCAGGAAATTAACTTATTAACATGTAAATTAAATTGATTTGTTTTGTCGAAGACATCAATATATGTAGTAGAATTGTCAATAGTGATAAATAAATCCAAAAATTCTGTTTTAGTATCAAATAAATTAGTTTTAATTAGAGAAAGCTCTTCAGGATAAATAGTTTTAGAAATATCTTGAAATTTTAAATTGTTAAAAATAAGGAAATCATCTATGTATCTGAAAGCAAAAGGATATTGATAAAAGAAGTTTTTTCAAAATAATGTAGAAATAAATTTGTTAGTGTGCTGGAAAAGTTTGATCCCAGTGGAGTTCCACAATTTTGAATAAAAATATTTTCACAGTTAAATATATAATTGTTATAAATACACATTTTAACTAGATTATTCCAGTATTCAAAATTAATATTTAATAATTTTGTATAGTCCTGATAATAAATGTGTAATACGTTGTTTAGTTTATCAATGGGAATACTTGTAAAAAGGTCTTTAAAGTCAAAGGAATTAACACTATGAATTTTATTTTTTGATAAGAAATCCAAATTAGGTTTATTATTATTAATGATCCGAGTAGCATCTGATTTAATAATATAGTCTAGTATAATATTTAGAATTTTAGCAAAAATGATTCCAGGTTTATTCATGTACGATTTAGTACCACAGGTGATAAATCTAAACTTATAGGAATTTTGTGAAATTTAGGAATGACTGTTAAATAAGGAAACTCTAATTTATAGTTGTTAATGTTTAGAAGTTTATAAAATCCAAGGATTTTTTATTAATGATATTAACCGTGGAGTTTAAACGTTTATAAGTGCTGGAATTTAATGTTTCATTATCAATTGAATCTAAATAAAATTTCCTACAAAAAAATGCGTAATTATTAGAGGCTTTATATACTGGAGTAATGATGAAATTATCTTTTAGATTATTGATGGCTGGTTTTAATGGACCAAGTTTAATGCCAGGAAACGTTAAATTATTAACAAAAATAAATTCTTTAATTTTATTAAAAAGTTTAAACTTCCAGACTGTAAAAAATTCAATGAGTGTATTATAAAATTTTGAAATATTAAAGATAAATGAATCAATATTATGTAAAATAGTTTTAATTATTTTAAATATATTTAGTTGAAAAACTGGTCCATACTTAGTCCCTTTACTTAATATTTCTTTCAAATTAGTGTCACTGACAATATTTAGATCACCTGTAATAATATGATCAAAATCAGGGTTAATAAAACTTTTTAGTTCATTATTATGACAAATACATTTAGAATGTTTTCTAGATGACAAGATATTTTTGCAAAATTGATTGTAGTTAAAGATTTTACGTCCAAAAGGAATATCATAAGAAGAAGTAAGTTTTATAAAAACATCTTCTATAGGAAAAATGTTATACAAATCATTAACAAAACTATTTAATTTAATATTATCAAATTTCGGATGTTGAACATTAATAGTGAAATAATGTAGTTTCATATTTTTCTTAACTTTAATTTTATTATATCTGTATTTGAATAGGTCATAAAATAGAATTTTAAAATGTTGGTTTTTGAAATTTATATCGTGTAAACACGAATATAGAAATTTGCAATCGTTATCAGTTAACTTCATTATAAATACTTTATATACATACATACATACATACATACATACATATATATATATATATATATATATATATATATATATATATATATATATATATATATATATATATATATATATATATATATGTATGTATGTATGTATGTATGTATGTATGTATGTAATCGGCGTATATCTGAGAATTACTCTGAAATTTTTGAGATCCGCGCAGATGAGAATTTACAAAATAAAAATATCGGTTTGATTTTAAAATACAAAGTATTTTAACACAGAAGACGATTTTTTACTGACATACTTCAACTTGTTTAGCGTAGAATAAATTTTAAATATAAGAGAAAATGGAGTCGACGACAGAACATTTTCGCGCTATGATTTTCTACGATTTTAAAACAGGATTAAATAAAAAAGAATGCGTTCAACGGTTGCAATTAGCATTTGGTGATGAATCTCCAGCTTGTGCCACTATATTCAGATGGTTTAGAGAATTTAGAAGAGGTCGCAATTTTCTTCAGGATGAAGAACACACAGGAAAGCCGTTGTCGGCAGTAATCCCGGATAATGTGTCTGCCATACGAAAAATGTTAATAGAGGATAATCTCTGTACTTATCAAATGATACAGTAGGAACTTAACATTGGATCCGTAGCCATACACAAAACCATTCATGAAGAATCCCATGTAAAAAAAGAGATTGCCATTGGGTTCCCATTAATTTAACTGAGCACCAAAAAGAGGAGCGTGTCAGAATCTGTAAAGAAACTCCTAAATTGCTAAATGATGGTGGCCACCGCATCATTTCTAAAATTGTAATAGGTGATGAAACGTACATACTGTTTTTTGACGTTCCAGCACGCCAAGAAAGCAAAGTATGGGTCTTTGAAGATGATCTCATTCCGACAATGTTGAAAAAACAATGCGCACTTAAAAAAGTGATGTATGCCGTTTTCTTCAAAAGCACGGGATTGGTCAAAACCATCAAGTTGGAAGGACAGAAGACAGTAACAGCAAACTGGTATACCACTAAATGTTTTCCAGAAATTCTACAAGAACTAAATATTAGGGGAATAATGCTTCACAATGACAATGCATCTTCACATACCACCGAATTAACAGTTGAGTTTTTAAACAAAAGCAAATTAAAGTGATCTCAACATCCGCCGTATTCACCTGATCTAGCTTTGTGCGAATTTTGGTTATTATTTAATCTAAAAAGGAACTTATGTGGACGTCGTTTTCATTCAGAAGAAGAGATTGATGTGGCTATATAAATGCATTTTTTTCATATATGCCAAGAAATGAATGGCTTGAAACATTTGATCTGTAGAAAATTCGTCTACAAATGTGGGAGACTACTTTGAACACACCTAAAATTTTGGAAGTATAACTTTAAAAACCTAATTGTATCTCAAAAATTTCAGATTGACCCTCGTATATATATATATATATATATATATATATATATATATATATATATATATATATATATATATATATATATATATATATATATATATATATATATATATATATATATATATATATATATATATATATATATATATATATATATATATATATATATATATTGTCTGTTCTTCATTGTTAGGAAAGAGATTGGATTTTTCATGTAGAGAATATTTGTAGGAATAATAAAAAGAATAAATTATGCAAAGAATCCAAATATATTTATCCGCATTACTTGTGAATAAAATCATAGGTGTTATGAAAATGGGAAACAGTAACAGCAAAATTCAAATACTGGAAAAGAAAGAGGAAGAAATGTAATGCAAATAATAATTTCTTACAACTGTTTTTGTATTTATTACAGTAGTTCTTATTTTATTCTGCAATCACAGAATTACAATTATATTTTATATTTTCTATACATTTTTTATTATTCTTTATTTTTTATTTTAGATTTTTATAACAATAAATCCTATCATGGAAAGTATATATTTCTTTGAAAACAATACCTTAGTTTTTCTCACAATTTAATGTGTACGTTATTTAAAATGGGATTTATAAATATGAAAATTTAAAATGCAATTAAATTATTAAATAAAGTAAAATGATTGATAAATATATAAATTGATAAAACAATATATATCACTAAATTATTTCATTATGAAATTTAATTACATCGAATAAATAAATTTAGATCTATGGGAAACAAAGTGTAACTTATTTTACTAAATTTATGTTATACATTGTAAAAAGATCCTATTCACTGAACAATAAACTTCAGATACCTGCCAAAGATTAAGGAACAACCAGTTTTTTACATCGTTACTTGCAAATGAATGAATGTAGAAGCACTCAGAATTGGATAACTGTACAAAAAACAGGTATTGATTGCAACATAAAAGTTATCATAAGGAAATCGTATAAATGATTTATAACAAGAAAAGCAATATTCATGTAAAAGCTAATTCTTAGAAAAAAAGAATAATTAGAGTTTTGTGTGGTAAAATTTCATACAAATGTTACAAAAAGAAGTTTCAATAAGGGATATACCCATTCCCAGCTTAAATGTTATGGCGAAAACATTTTTCCATGCTATCAATTATGTTGTTTGTTACCGAAATGGGAAGCAAATTCCAGACAAAGAGTAATCTGTTTTCCAGCTCTCCTACAAATCTCTATAGGTGGACTTAAAGTCTCAACCTGTAGATGCTCTGTGGGATTTAGGTCTGGATATCAAGCTGACCGTTCCATTCGTTTCAAACCAAGACTCTCAAGATACTTCTCAACAACTACAGCTCACAAACTCATATGTTATCACTCATCAGATTGAAATAATTGCAAATTATAATGATTTCAAACATGCATTATTTCACAATAGTCAAAGTTCTTCCCTGGAGCACATGCAGATCAGTTCAATCACAAAGTGAGAGCCCTTTCCAAACCATTACTCTACTACCGTTATAACCATGTCTTTCCAAAAAGTTAGATTAATGGTATCTGGTAGTTTACGTCTCTAACATACTATGAAACGCTCTCCCACGTAAATTTGAGCTCGCCTGTAAAAAATACAAAAGCCTATCACTGTCTAGTTCAAGAAACATGTTCTTATGCTCAATATACGGCCTTAAGCCTTCTTCATCACCTGATGAAGGGGACTTACACAATTGGTGGCCCTATATAAAAACCTGCATGGTGAAGATGTCTTCGCAATGTAACAGCGGATATTCTTCTCCCTGATATAAACAGAATGGACTTCAACAAATAAAGGCACATAAATGCTTCTTTTCCTTCATGCAAAAAGAGCAATAAAATGGTCTTCTGCAGGTGTTGTAGCTCGTTCTTGACATTTAATAGGTTTTCTGGATATATATACATACATACATATATATATATATATATATATATATATATATATATATATATATATATATATATATATATATATATATATATATATATATATATATATATATATATATATATATATATATATATATATATATATATCTGTTATCAAGAAATTGTGTTGATAAATTGAAAGTTGCATGTAATATCTACAAGCAATCGTCAGTAGCTTGTTTATTGTTTTAGTCTTTCTTTTTGCTTGTTTAGGCTAATTGTCACGCAAGCAAAAAGCGTGAGCAACGTACAATCTTAAATGTGGGTTCTGAATCATTAAAAATATCGATACACAAATGAGAATCAAATCTAAGAACTGTTGTACCAACGTTGAGATCTCTAATCATTCAGCTGACATATTTTTATGTCAGTAGATTAATAAATGGATTTGTTTAAAAATATTTTTAATGATGTTATCATTCAAATAATTTCTGGACGTAAAAAAATATTTAAAAAAATCATTATTTTTAAGTATTTGAAATTGGTAAAATGTTGATATCATTTAAGGAGATTGCGCAAAAATTTAATTATTTGTTTAAAGTTTTCATAGTATTTCAGAACTAGCTAATAAAATGTTGTTTGATGTTCTCTTGAACATCCTTCCCTTCAGACATAAAGTAATTATATATATATATATAAAAAAATAAAAAATAAATAAATAAATAAATAAAATAAAAACTATGCCCATGATAGACTTTGATAGAATTATGCCAGTACGTAAAAGTTAGTATCAAGCATAAAATTCATGAGAATACTTTTCTAAAAATGACAAATAATTTATATACTTTTATCAGAAACTAGAGATTCATAGAACTAACAGTTACACAGAATATTATAATTATTTATTTCTTCTAAATATTGAATTTTATATAATTATACTTTTAAAACTTTTATTATTTTAATTCAAAGAAAATATCCTCATATATTATTGATTTTATATCAATAAAAATTGCCTTATTTTTTTTTAATATTATTTTCAATAAATTGGTATCGTTTCACGTTAAAACTTTTTGAATAGCTCATAAATTTTTAATAACTTTGAATATATTTTACTTAATGAAATATTCATGGAATCATTATTGACTCAATTTTATATTTCCCATTACTCTAAATATTTTAGCTTCGAGTTGTACTACTCAGAGAAATCCTTTTTTTTATAAATTTATTTGACTCAGATTTTCATCAGAAACGGAGAGATATTGAATTAAAATGCTTCAAATATGAAAAGCTGAAAATTTAAAATTATTTCTAAAGTAAGATAAATAAGCATCTCTTATCATAAGACTTACTTCATCTTAAAAACTGTGAAGTTATAACATATAATTACGAGTCCTGATGTGCTAATGCATTCCGCGCTTATCGACGGGAGACTTAAGGAAAAGAAAGACTCAGCAGAGGAATAGAGAAAGGAAAAGATGTGTCTTACGAGAGTAAGACAAGAAATCCATTAGGGGGTAACTCTAAAGGAAAAAAAAAGTTGACTTTGAAGTTGTTGGCCCAACAAAAGCCATCAGAAAGATTCTTTTTGTCTATATTGATATGTAAAACAACAAAGAAGTTCTTAGATCTTAGTAGCGCCCGGCACACATAACAAAGAGTTCGCAGCTTAGATATAAAGGGGTGATGCTCCCTTGGGGGAGGGGCCTAGAATTAATGGATGGAAAAGACATACAAATGGATACATTTTCGAACATTGTGGAGACATTTTTTTCCCTTTTCTTACTTTATTTTTTTATTTATTTTTTTTATTTATTTTTTTTTAAACTCGGAGTTTGGCCCGGAGGAATTGCGTGAAATCTGTGTCCATTTTCTGCTTAGTCCAACTTCTTAAGCTCGTCTTCTTCTTTGGCGACCCCTCCTTCCGTTCCCCATTCCGTGGCACCGTTACGTATTCTATCTTCGAATCTCCACTTCTTAGAATGTTTGAAAAGAATTTATCGATTGAACAAGTCCTCAAGTAGGAAGAAGGAAAAATGCGCTCCTCAATGGTCGGAGGTGGAAGAAAAATCGTTTTAGGCTATACCTTCTTTTCCCTATCTGGTTAAAGATGAACAAATTTGTATTTTTGTTTCCCCCACCCTGCAAGAAAAGCAACTTTTAGGGGCTTTGACAGAGACTACTTGGAAATGTACCATTTAAGGACATTTATTTTACACTTCAAAGTTCACGAAAAAAAGATATTCGAAATCCAGTAATGAGTAATCTATTAAGTTATATGACAAACCTCTAATAATAAATAACAATAGCGTAATGTTTTGCTGGATATTTAAATTTCAAACTATTTCCAAATTCTTATTGTTAACAATAAGAAAATTTTTCTTATTGTTAACAATTTAATTACAAATTTAAAGAAGTTTAAGAATTCAACATGCATATGTTTTATAAATGGTATATTCATATTACTATTTAATTCTTGAAGAATATTTTAAGCGGAATATGCTTTTTTTATAGTCATTCTATATTAAATTATGATATACTTTTTTGGTAAGCACATTCCGTTAATCGAAATTTTACACATGCATATATGTGCGTGTACAAAAAAATATATACATACCTGTCCAAAATATTTCAAAATTACACTGATGAATAATGAAAACACAAATATAGAAAAAGTTTAGAAATTCGCTCAGAACAAAGAGAGCTAAACTTAGAATAACTAAAATTATTCAGAATTGCATACAAGGTTGAAGTAAGCCGTAGTTATTAATTACAAAGGTATTACGCAAGAGTCACATGTGAAGATCTTACAAGAAGCTTGAAATGCAATTAGTATTTGCATTTATTAAGTTGTTTTATTTGGTTTTAATTAATTTTTATATTTGTATGCCAATATTTAATCAATATCTTATATTACGTGTATTTATATGCATATTTGTTACTTTAAATTTGGTATTTAATGGTTCTAGGGTATAATGACAAAGTTTTGACGGTAGTCCTTTGCCATTCAAAAAAGCCATACTTTTATGCCAGTGTGATCAATCCCTGTGACCAAAGTTGACCATTGTGGGTACTCCATTTTTTTATGTATGTTCATCTTGTTCTCTATATTTAATTTGAATTTTATTTGTTGTTGTTTATTTATTTCTCTTGGTATTCTTTGCTATATATATATACACATAAATTAATATTATAATTGACATAAAAAGTCAATGAATTTTTGATGGTAAACAGTAATCTAAATGAATAGTACAATTGATTATAAGTAAATGTTATTAATAGCATGGAATTTTCTAATCTTTATACATTCAGTCACATATTAGAATGTATTTAATTTAGAATTATTATAGAATAAATGAGAATTATAATGCAATTTTAGGAACAGTTTTATATTTTATGGAAGATTATATCGGTTAATTATTGAAAAGATTTTAGAATTTATTGAAAAATATTTAAGCTTGCTTAGTGAGTTTGTGATAAAATAAGAATTCAAAAATTAATTAAATAGATAATTTTTACTTAATTTGAGCATTCTCCCTAGATAAAGGTAATATCATCCTCAAAAACTACACATGTAACGAAAATAAAAAATACATGTCAAAAAGAAAATATAAGAAAAATACTAATAAACTCTGGTGGCCTATACGATCGACGTTTTTATGCAGTACTTAGTGCCATGCATTACAGTGTAAGCATTGTCTTTGCACTTTTCTGAATCCTTCCATTTCAGTATCCTCCCTTCAAAATTGAAAACCACTTTGTTTGCGAGTAATATATATACAATCCAGATTGCTTACTGGTAATGCAGATAGATGGTCTAGAAACAAATAAAAAAACTAAAATTCCTACATGACAGGAAACGACTAACTAGCTTACTGATCTCGCTCTTCCGGTTACCCTAGTGATTTGGAAGCTCTCGTTTTCAAACACGCCGACTAACAGTTTTTACACGCATTCAGAGAAATCGGATTCCCTTACTTTTTAGGGCGACGGCCACTAACCCTTCGCTCACGAAAATCCCCGCCATAATTCTTATCTCCCTGCAAAAGAAGAGGGGCTTCCAAATCATTTGTTATTCAGCGTATTAAAAGTAGGGGGTGGAGGGGTGACGGACGACCCCTGCATATGGCGGGAGAGAGAAAATTTCTTTCTCTACCTTTCTCCTAATGATATAAAACGAATGGGGAGGGACTACTGATTATTAATTTTATCTCGCGTGGCTCTACTTCCCCCTGCCCTTAAGACCCCCCTAAGATAAGAGCACGCAGAGGAAGATAACAAAGGGATGCGCTAATGATTCTTAGAGGTAGAGGAGGGGCGTGGCTTGCATCCGAAACGTGCGCATGCCCGGTAGCTCTAGTCCGGCCTTCTTGAAAGCTGAATTGATGATCATTGTTGGAAGAAGTAGTGAATGTTTCAATAACAAATTGTGCCACCCCCAATATTTTTTTTATATATTTTTTTATTTTTCTTCGCAATATCTTCCTTCTTCTTCTCCCCTTTTCTCTTAAGAAGAAGATGAAGACGACGAAGAGGAAAGACATTTTCCATATTATTCTCTGAATTTCATTTTTTTTCTTTTTTTTTTTTATGTTAGTCGCATGCAAGGAAGAGGTGTTACGCTCTCGCGCAAAACGCTGTTGTTGTGATGAATTGTCAACAGCTACCCAAGATCAAAAGTTTGGAAGTTTTTTTTTTTCCTGAAATTCCGTTGATAGAAAAATATTTTAAATAATAATAATATAAAAAGCGATGAAATAACTTTATTGATTCCGTACTGGCGAAGTGATTGGAAACCATTACAATCATAGGAACACGTTAAAGACATTTTTTTTCCAATCTTGGGAAAAAGTTTGCATTTTGTTCCATCGAAACACCGATAACTTGAGAAACTTTTTCATGGAGTTTCTACGGATGCAAGTGTAATCTTTTAAGCTGTGTGTAATTGATTGCATGTATAGAAGTTCGAGGAAAAGTACTCAATTTTTTAAAATTTTAAGAACGTCTTTGAGTTGAGTTTAGGAAGCGGTGATAACTCTTCTTGTTGCTGATGAAATAGTTTGTTTGCTGAAAGTAATGTCCTCTATTATTGCTTAAAAGTTTTGAGCAAATAGTTTTTTGGTATTAAAGTACAGAAAGCTGTTCGTTGATTTTGAATACTAGACATAATATGAAAAACGAAGAAGTTTAAATGAAAATATTTCCATTTGAGATAACAAAGAATAAAGTACTTTTACTTTACTAGTTCAAAAGTTTTTTTTTTTTTTTAACACAAAGTAAAGCATAATTCATTCAAGAATTATGTATTCCTAAAGTTTTACTTTAAAATGTATTTTTCACAAGAAACCTTTATAAGATATTTCTTTCTTCGAAATTTATAAAAGTTTTTGTCTATTACTAAAAATTTGTTCTTTTACAGAAAATAAAATATACTAGCTCTTTCATCATGGAATTTGTAATAAAAACCTTGAATTCTTAAAATATATAGGGGACTTATAAGTCTGACTTGAAAATATAATACTATTTTTTTCTCTTACTATTTTAATTTAATATAAACTATTAAGAAGGCTTCAGATTCCAATTACTAGTTTAAATTTTGAATTAACTTGTTTTATAAAAAAGATATGCACTGAAATAAGCAAAATAATTTGTTTTTGTGATTTATTATCATATATATAGATCAAGACTTATTGGTTTCGTGGTTTTCATTGGATGTACTGGTAAAATATTCAGATGAAAGCAAAGGGGAGATTTTTTTTAAACGCACACACAATATATGTAAATAATATAAAAGTTTATACTATAGTTAATAAATAAATGTAACCGTTTTGAATACGACAGGATGGAAAATAATGGTGAATTTCTTGCGAAATGCATTTAAAAAAATAAAATAAAACGAGTATGTTAAAGTAATGTAACAACTGTAAGACAGCGTTCTGGAAATGATTTAAAAAAGTATAATTTATATTGTCTATTTTATTTTAATGAATATTAATCATTGAAATAAAATTGCAGCAATATTACTAATAATTTTTAATTATTTAACATTTCCCATCAGATTTTCCGCTATAACAATTTTCATGATATTGCTTTATAATTATGTTTTAAAATAATGCAAATATTTGAGTTCTATATTGTTGATAACAATTGATAATAATTCTAGATAATGAAGATAAAAGGATTTATTTAAGTTAACTTAAGTACAGCAAATGTTATTTTTGTAGAAAAAGATTCGATGTAACATTACAAAGTCTTTTTCCGGATAGTCATTGAGCTAAAAGTTATTAGTTGAAGGAAAAAAAAAATCCCCTGATAGAAGGTATTAGCAATGCATCTCACAATCTTGTTTTATAGGAATTAGAGTACTTTCTAGTTATTTGGAGGGATCACGGGAGTGTAAGCCATAAAATGTAAAGAAAATATAAAAAAATGCCCATCTAGAATTGTAATTCTCAAAGGAATACATTTCAGTGGTAGATATTGCTCTCAAGATAAGATAATAAGTAAGGGAAAGGCAATCAACACCCTAATTCAGGAAATTTACACTTGTAAGCAGGTGGATATTGCGTGGGTGTTACTGCAGATTGGGGGGAGATAAAAGCAATTTAAGTAACGATATTACCAAAGTGATAAACAGGTTGGAATCGCGATGAGTTCGATCTGACTATGCATCTATTTCATATCAAAATAATGCTTTTTTTTTGTCTTTGATTGCACCTAAATCATATATCAGCAAAATCAGAATAATTTTAATGACAGATACTATCAATTTGAAAAAATATAAAATATATAGCGATTAAAATTAATAATATGTACTGCCTTGCTTAATATAAACTAAAATTTTAAAAAAGAAACAATTTTCACAAATTAGATTAATTTTAAATGTAATAACTATTGTTTGTGTTTTTCAATGAGTTATAATAAACTTACTGTGTAGTTTCAATAAACTGATTAAATTAAAAATTTTAATATTTTTGGGTTTTATAACACGATAAATTATACTTCTAATAGAAGTACATATACAGTAAAATAATTTCGTAAAATTTTGTACATTAAATGGATTTATAATTTTTTTTTTAGCTATGTTTTCTAAAATATTATAAATCCATTCAAGTTTAACTTGCTAGTAAAATAAATGTAAAAAGTTTTATTTTCTTTTTTTCTTGCTAGTATACTTTCTTTAATTCACTAGTATATTTTCTTCAGTTTGCTAGTATTGTGTACCTATAGTTTTCTAATAAAAAAAGCTATATATTTTAAATTATTTTTATTAATATTTGTTTTTATATACTAGAAAATAATTTTTGTTAAACAAACATAATCAAAATAAAGTCATCATCAAAATTAAAATAAAAACGCAGAGCAAGATATATATATATATATATATATATATATATATATATATATATATATATATATATATATTGCATATGAAAGAATATTTGAATTAGGTCAATAATAATAATATTCTCTCCACTAACAGCATTTTAAACATTTTTGCAAACTTTAATATTTAAGCATGATGTAATATTATAAAATGCTTTCATATTTAATGTAAAAATTTTAATATTAACGAATGAAGAATTTTGAAATAAAATATTTATAATTTATTAACTATGCATTTTTTTGGAAAGTATGTTTAATATTTTATTTTGCTTACATAGAAAAAGACGATGTGATTAAGAAGCAAAATAAATAAAGAAAGGACTTGAATTCTTTCGTAATTTTAGCATGATATCAGGAAGTTTTGAAAACAAAAGAAAAACGAGAATTTAAAATTGTTGAATTTAAATTATCAAAGTTTTCAAAAGTAGATTTTCAAACTCTCTTAATTAATGTAAATATTTTCACAAAATATTATGGTAACTTAAAATATTGTAATTTGAACAACCTATAGTTCAAAATGAGAAATTTAAATTTATGAAGGGATTTTAAAATTAAAACCTATAAACTATATTTGAATAGTTAATATTAAACGATGATAAATAGAACCATTTTATTTGCTTTGTAGCACTTTTTTTTATAATACAATGCTTAAGATGGCTTACTTAAAAAAATTCCAAATAGAAAACATAAAATATCTTTCAACACTTAATTAAGTTTTGATAAAAGGTGTAACATTCAAAGATGATAATAATATAAAAAAGTTAAATTGTGTTATACAAGAAATTTTAACTTATACATTTATAAGTTTAATGTATGGACAATAAATTTAAGAATATTCCTTTTATTTAATTATTATTTTTTTATGATGAATATATTAATTTATAGTAATTAAGCTTCAAGAGTCCCCCTTTATGCAATTTTATAATTATACATATATTTTACTTAAGTGCAAGTATACTCTTATGTATTTTATTGATACCACATGTAGCTTATGTAGTAGAATAAAATAGGTAGCTAAATATGTAGGTAGCTTGTATTAAATTTTCTTTACTTAACTTAAAGGAAAATATGTGGTGCATCGGTAAATTAAAGTTTTCAAAGAAGTAATGAAACAGTCTCTTGTATTTAAACTTAATTCACTAGTTTCTTTTTATGAAATAATCTACAATAAAAATACTTATTTATGTCTAATGATAGTGCATTTGATGTTTTCAAAATCTACACTCAAATTTTTTCATAAATATATGAATTAAATGCTTTAACTATTAAATATTTACCATAATCATAGCAAAAATAGAATAATAATAAATATTAAAAATTAGATGCAGGTAAAAATAATGAAAATTTGATTTAGTTAATTAATCTGTCTTAAGTTGAACAAATTTTGCAGCGATTTTCAATAAATATTTTTCACCAACTTTCAGAAAAGGATGCATTAAAGCATAAACTTTATAGATATACTTTTAAGTAATAGATTTAATTTTAATTCCTTTAAAGCAACCTCTGAGATTTTCCTAATTGAATTGAAAAGAATTATAGAATTTGGCTTTCCACATTTAATGAAATTAATGATTCTCTTTTATCTAAGGAAAATTATTCAAATAGCTTGACATATTTTGTTGACTGAAAGAGTTTAACTCCCTCAAGTCATTGTGTGTCATGGGCACCGAGAAACAAAAACTGTAAACAGAGAAACAAAGCAGAAATCAAATTAGAAGAATGATACGCAATAATCTCGTTAACACTATGTATAGAAGAATTGATTTAAATTATTCTTCAAATTCTTTCTACTGATAATCGATAAAAAGGAGAAAAGGCTACATTTGACGAAAGTAACCGAAGAATTGGAGTCTAAAATTTAAAAAAAGTGTCGCTTGTTAACGCATTTTAGGTTAAAATAAAAACTAAGCAAAGAAAATGAAAGAAGACGTCTAAATTGGAAGAAGTGACTTTAATAAAAATCGAATCTCTTATACTTAGGTACCAAAAATATGATCTGGAATGTTATCCAAGCTAAAATCCGACAAATAAATCGAATTATTGGAAACAATGTTCGGAAAAAGAAATGAAGGACCAAAAGAAAGGAAAAAATAGGGAGGGCGCATGCTTCTTGTGCCCCAGGGCCCGAGAGAGTCGTCATGCCAAATACGGCAAAAACTGCATACATATCATCGAATCAAAGTTGGAAACTGTGTACAGCTATAAATAATAATAGAAAGAAGACTTAAAGGGGGTCGAGAGTATAAAAAATCAACAGTAAAGAGAAAAAAAGCTAGGGGGGGGGGAAGGTAAAAAACGCAAAAAACGTGTCGAGCGCGCTCCTTGCACAAACAGAAATATTTTTTAAAGGGGGAAAAAGGAAGTTTCTGGAAATCTCAGATGGATAGGGGAAGATTTAGGGGATTTATTATTTTTTATTCGGAGATTTAGGTTCCTCCCTTTTTTTGGTAAAAGTTTGTTTTCCGAAGTTTTGGGGTGAAGGGAAAAATCTAGGGCAAAGGCACGGGACGTAAGGTTGAAGGTCGTTTTCTCATCCATCCAGCCTCTATATCATGCTAAGTTTGTTTTTTGAATTCGACATGGTTTACCAGCTGACAGTCGCCATGCGACGGGTCTTTACTCAAAAGTCATGGCCATTTTATATTCATGAAATTTTCAGAATGTGTTTTTTTTTTTTCAATGTTTTCTTTGGTAATGTATCAAAGTATCATGGAGATACGTAAGGAAATGTCTTAGCGCTCAACCTAAATTTATTGGAAGGGGTACAAGGTAATTTTTTCAGCCGAAAATTTAGGCAATAAATTACATAATTTTATTTCAGACAAAAAAAAATTAGAAAAATGTGATGATAATGGCATTGTCTAAAATTCACTGAAGAAATCGCAATATAAATTAAAACAAAATGTAAATTGGAATGATTTCAAAGATATCTACTAATTTTAAGTGATCTATATTTATTTATCTAACCGTATAAATTTTATAGGAAGACATTAAATTGTGCACTTAAAATTACTTTACGTTTACAAGGTTTTAAATTAAGCTCACAGAAATTAATTAAAAATAGGAATTTTTTAAAAAATGCACTTCCAACATATTTTCTTGAAATTAATAAGAGCGCAAAATAAATACTTCTACTCTATTCTTAATTTCACATTTTCAAAACTTTAACAAAAAAGGTTAAATTGTAATATTTAAATAAATTAAAAATAATCTTTAAATTTTTTAATGCTAATGACATCCTTAAAAACTTTTCCTCTTTGAGCTAATTGTGAAACATTTTATTTAAAATATTTGATTAGTATATTTTTATAAATATATGTATTTATTTCATTTCGTTAAAATGGTGTAATAAAATAAAATCAATTGAATTTATATATTTGATGTAATAACAATGAAAGTATTCCTCAAATTAAGTCATAAGATGATGAAAATAAAATCCGATATATTTATTTAGATAAATATATTAAATTATATATGGCAATTAGAGAATTAATTGTAATATTTTTCAATTGATTTGTATTTATTCCTATGCATTTTTTGGTATATGTATAATAATTTATATTTTGCTGACAAGTGTTTTCTAATGGTTTGATTAGTTATAAAATAATCAGATTTATTCAAGTATATTTTATTGTTGTATTTTTCTTCAAAGATCGATTTTTCATGGCTATATTTTTTTCTGAATAGAGAGTTTGAGGAATTTTTGCCTTTTAAGCAATTTATTTATAAAATTATCCTACACCATATAATAGAAAACTTAGTTAATAATCTATCGAGTATTGCCTAGTGAGAGGGACTATATGTCAATAGAATTAAAATGCTAAAAATAATGAAAAGTGAAAGACTCTCAGGCACCCACTCTGACAGATTTTCCTATGTCAAGTGTTCTAAAATGTTGAAAATAAAGGAAATTGGAAGACTTCCAAACATCCACTTTAACAAATATTCGTGTTTCGACAGTATTAAAATGTTGAAAACGAAGAAAAGTGGAGGACTCCCAAGCACCCACTCTGAGAGATTTTCACGCAGAAAAATAATCAAATATTTATCTTCTTTCATGCAACTTTGGTTGAAATTGTGCACGAGACATTCCCCAAAGAGTGCTGTTTGAAAAATGGACACGGTGAAGTCCTGTAAAATCTATTTGAATTAGCAGCTATTTAAAATTTATTTGAGAAATTTGCTGCAGGATTTATAAAATAAAATATATAATAATAAGTTAATATAACACCACATAGTGAATAGAAACTATTTACAATTGAAAATTTTCTATACCTCTTTGTGGCATCCATCGCATAACAATTTAGGATGACTTTTCAAGATTAGGGATATATGTTCATATATCAAATAAGGAAAAAGATTGAAACTTCTCAAGCGCTCACTTTGAAAGAATGAAGAAGCGCGAAATCATATCATTCATTTTTCACCGTTCCTTAGGGACTGCAATCATACCTTGAACCTCCTACTACAAAGAGCGTCGTTTTTTCATTAGATCAGGGTGAACTTTCACAAAAATTTAAGAGACTCAGTATTTACCCTGCACATTTCACTCAGAAGGTGTGCTCAGTAACTTAAAAGGTGTGCTTTTGCAACATACTTTGATGAAGTTTTTATGTCTTATTAACTAGGAAATTTTATCGAATGAATGACAATATATGGCACAGATGCCATATAATCCAGGATTCCAAACTCTAAATTTTTTTGGTGATAAAGAAATGTTGCCAAGATGATGTATTGTGACTGCGCAATGACATAAATATTAGGGTTGTTTAGGTAAAATTTTCTGCATAATATTTATAGGTCTCCATATCTATGAGGTACTAAAAACCAGGTTGCCAAATACATAGGAAAATTCGCCAAAATATCACCAAACTCAGAATTTGGCATCCTGGATTTTACGGGGTCTATTCGCCAGATACAGTTTACATATCGAAATATTTTGTTTAATTAATAATGAAAAGTTTTACATTGTCATTCAATAAAACATTAAAAAAACAGCACGAATTTGATTTATTATATCATTAAGTTTTTTAATCAATTAACTTTAGCATAAGCAACGAAAATTAAACTAACTTCATCAAATTAATTTTAACATAAACAACGAAATAAGAATCCTCATTATTCAATTATTAAAGCATAAATAAATCCATTTTTTTTTATAAAAATGCATTTAATTGTTCTTTTAACAATGTGATAAAAGATTATCACCAAAAAAGTAGAAAACAAGTCCATAAATATTCCAAAATTATTTTATTGAAACTGTGCCAACATATATGGATTTTATTTATAATATAAAATAACTAATATTTTCAGAAGCTATTGGTACAGTAGAATTCAAGTGAGAACTTTGTGTTAGTTTGTGTTAGTCCATAGTAAACAATATAAAGAGCATTATAATATCATTTAAAATATATTACATAATACTGCCCCCATTTTTTATTTAATCTATCCCATTTGCTTCCATTGAACTATTTACTTACATTTTCTTATCTGATATAAATGAAAACAGATGAAGTTAATTAAAATTTTGATTTGATAGGAATGCATTTAACTAGTTTTTTTATAATATAAAATAGAAATGAAAGAGTTACTGATACCAAATTAAAAGCTTTTTTAAATAAATTTAAAAAAATAGATGTTAGTTTCATAAAGGTTAAATATAAATAAGTATCAATTTTAACCACAACTTAATTTTAGTACATCAAAATAGGAAATGTTAAATTATTATTTTACATGATCACTCCAAAATTAAGAATGTTCAAAAAAGGAAATGAAACAATGAATTACTGAGAATTAGTTAAAATAGGCAAATCAATCTGTAATTTTTTATATTTTAATGTATTTATTAAAATAATCTATACCTTTTGTTTTTGGTTATTTAATAAATACTTTTTGTAAATAATAACACAAAAAGGACTTATTGGGTTAATTAATTACCTTGCAGAAACATTGTTTCGGGTTAATGTTATAAGAAATTTCTGCAAACTCGAAAATATGCTAAGAAAACAGTAAATTAATTTGAAGGAAGCAATTTAATTATTTTTTAATGTAACATTTCTGTATGTTGTAAATAAAGTATTTTTACTTGAAAACGTGAACGCTTTTAATAAGAGTTAAGAAATTACCTAAACTTATAAAAATATGAAAGTGACCTTTAGCAACAGGATAATTTCCTTAATGATCTTTATTACTCATTTCATGTTGCCAAACGGAACTAGCTCGAGAATTTAATAACGATTTACTGAAAGAACTAATCATGCACGAATCCGGCACCAAAGTTAAGCCATAATGCCTCCTCTACCACCTCTAATGATTTAATCACATAGCTTGATGATGACCCTAACCGTACCCTCTCGGATATTAAAGATAAAGACCAGGTAACCTATGGCAATGCCAACGTGCCGGCATTTTCTACCCCCCCCCTTCTTGAAAATACTTTCCTAAAAGAACGAAAAAAAATGATGAATTCAACCCTATTCGAAAACATTTCATTCCATCTAAGTACCATTAAGTAAAAGGAAAATTTTTTCACTCGAAAAGAAAAAGAAATATAGCCACCGTAGGCCCATATACCTCACCCAAGCCTGTAATTTGGAGATCAGTTGGGTCAAGTGGCACCACCGAACTACTGAGTCGGTCATCAGTGTTGTCCATGTGGGAGGGTAAAGGGGGGGACGTGGCTAAAAAGGATGCGACGGGCACAGCCTCGGTCATTATAAGTGAATTTAATTGCGTTGAAGTTATAGCCGTATATTGCTATACAGGCGCCTCGGTGAACGAACAGAATCGTGTATGAATATTTTTTTATTTTTGTCTTTTTTTAAAAATTTTATTTCTTTAGTTTCACCAACTCATATACTTTTTTCTCTTTTGAAGAAGTTACCAATTTCATCATCGAAAATTTAATCAGACCGAAGAAGCCATAATAATCAAGATTAAGGGGAATTTCATCTGTAATCAAATTTTAAATCCATGTCCTTTCCTACATTTTTTCAAAAGGATTTTAGCTTTTGTGGACATCAGCATTTCTTATAATAGGGATTATTAAATGTGCTTTTAGGAAAAAAAGAAAAAAAATTAAATGAACTCTTAATGTAAATATATTATGTATAGTACTTAATTGAAAATTTTCAGTTATTTTAGTTGTATTTCCAAGAAAATGCACACACGCATCTGCTACTTTACATATATTAATTGATTTTTTTTTCTATAAAAAAAAAAAAAAAAAAATAAGCGGTAGAATATTTTAGCGGTTGCTATCTCAGAGTTTTACTAAAATATCAATAAGTATTTTTCAAAGTTAAATGCAATAACGGTTTTATTATATTTTACCGCAAAGATTTATAGATAAATGAGAACTTACTAAAAATACTAATGTAAGTTTTCTAACAAAATTATTTTAACGAATGAAGTTTTCAAACAGAAATTCAGTAAAAAGGATTTTATATTTGATTTTTCTTAAGTTTTTCTGATTATTTTTCCCACAAAATAATTCATATGTAGTAATTTCCACATAAATATTTAAATATTAGAGGATTATATTAAAATATACATTCCAAAATGTTGTAATCATTAAATGTTGTTATCATTTAACATACTACTAAAAAACTCTATCAAGGGTAAAGAAATCTTATCAATTCTATTTACTTGTTAACAAGTAAAAGTTTTTTTTATGTTATTATGAAAATCTTTAATAAACGATAGCATTATCTAATATACAGCTAAAATGCTAAAAAACAAGAAAAATTATTTATTTTTCTGAAAATTAAGTTCAATTTAATTTTAAGTATTTTTTAAATTTTTTAAACTTTTAAAAATTCAGTTCTATACTTTATCTGTAATTGTTTCTCAGTAATACCTTCCATGTTAAGTAAATTAAGTATTGAATATAGCTAGTTTTTTTGACATAATTTACCACAAACATAGGTTTGATTTACTTAGAAACATAAAAGAGCAATACTCTTTATTTTTCTAATTTAAATGCATTTTTTTTACATAAACAATAAAGAAATTTAGAAAGAGACGAAAGATTCTTCAAAAATCAAACAAATAAATAAGAAAATGGAAAATGTTAATACATAGCAAATACTTCATATGTGACAATAAGTTATTTATAAATTGAAGTAAATATCTTTATTTCAGCAAATATTTGTGAAATAAAGATATTTTGTTTGCTTAATATATATTTGCTGAAAAAGTTATTTTGAAAGAAATAATATTTCGATATAAAAATGTAAAATCATATTAATTTTATGTAATTTTACATTTTAGTTTTTAAATGAATATTATTATGTATATATTTTAGTTTTTAAATGAATATTACTTTATTAAGTTTTTAATTGAATTATTCGTTTCAAATATCTTAGTCAAAGAAAAATTGCAGATATGTAGAGGCAAATTTATGAAATTCCTAAAAAGACTTTTTTTATGTTCGTAGTTAAAAATATTTAATTTAAAAGATAATCTTTGAAATAAAATGTATGCAGATGATTGGTAAAATTCCAGAATTTATAAATCTTATATTGTTCTAGCTTTATTATCGACAAAATTCCTTTTCTTCTTCAAAATTCTTATAGTTTGATTGTCTATTATTGTTATTACAGATTGTTACCTGTTTATAATCAATAAATTCTGGATTTGCATTAAAAATAATGATAAGATCTTTGATTAATTGATTTTGTTGCTATCAATGATCAATCAAATCATCAAATTAAGTACAAATAACGGCAATTTTTCCTAATTTTAAATTTATTAATTTTATCAATTATTATTACATTAATTAATAATAATTACTATTACAATAAATAATATATTAATTAGTAACAAAAAACAAATCATAATAAAATATTACAACAAAAACATTACAATTAATATTCTTTAGCTACTGTTATGAATTTTTGGATCACAAAACATTTGATAACAATTGATATTAATAGTATGCAACTAATTAGTTAGTTAACGTGTTATTTAGCTTAAGCCAACAATAATTTCTTAAAATACTATTTTAAATAGAGTAAACTTCAGTCAAATCAGTTAAAAGACAGCAATTAACTAAAGTTTCATATGGCTTCTAAAATTATAATCAAAGCGTCACTTTGATTACAGTTAATAGCAATAATATGTTACATTATTGCTATGTTACACATATTGCTTGAACATCAACATAACGTGAATCACAATAGTTAATTAGCCTATTGTACATCTGTCCGTATTCAGTGAGTGATAGGTTGAGTACAATTAACTAAAATCATGTTAAAACAACCTTTCAAATATATATTATAATGCTTTTATTTAACAAAAACTATTTTTTCAAACATATAACAAAATAATGCAAACAAAAATGATGCACATCATTTTAAAAAAGTTCTTTCTTTCTCAATTGCATTTCAGTTGAAACATTCTTCAGCAAATTTTTAATTAAAGTTCTAATAGCAGATTGCCTATAACATTAAAGAAAATGAATGTGTTATACATTTTAAGATATATTATAAAACTAAATATAACCTTTTACAACTGAGCTAAATAGATATTTTGTAAAGTAGTTCTTTTGTTTAAATAATTACTTTGTTTGTTAAACTTTTAGTTATGTGGTACAAGCTGATTGAATGTTACACGGAATTCTCAAAACGTTATTTTGTTTTATTTTCACGATACGAAATAGAGAAAATTATATGAGTGAGAACGACAATTACCAAAGTTCTAATAATGAATCAGGCTTTTCGGTTCACTATAATGGCAGGTTTCTTTTACTTAAATAAATGTCTAAGTGACAAATGGATTCCGTTAATGAAGCACTACTTTCTTCGAAAGTCAATTTAAACTGTAACTGTGACTGAAGCATAGTTCAATGTTCTTTAATTGTTTTTAAAAGTTTTATTTGACGCTTGCTATAAATCGTTTTTAGAGCCTATAGAGAATCATTCGGGATTCAAATTGCACCAGGCGAAAGTAAAAAAACTCAGCAAAATAAAATGATTATGCCCAATTTCATCTGAATTTAGCTGGCTTAGCTATTTATAAGAGTTTATTTATTTATTTTTTGAAAAAATTACTATTCTGTAATTTCTTTTAACAACTTTCTTCTATTTTTTTAAATGCTTTTAGCTATTACTTGATCCTTTGTTCACTTCGGTTTCTTTTAAACAGAATTTTAAAATGATTGTTTTTGACAGTTTTTCCAGAAAGTGGTTTTTACAAAATTATTTTTTATTTACCACCAACGTAGATCATATCAGAGAAATAGAGATTATATTTTAAAATCGAAATAAATATTTTGATTTAAATTTAAGATGAAATTTAATTGAATAAAATAATATTTATAAGCAAACAGTTTGATGTTTGTGGGCCACATTTTTTGAATAGAACTTTCTTCTTTGACATTTGAAATTTTCAACCATAAAATTTTTAGTGCAAGGCATAGGAATAAACCCAGATAAGTCAGGATTTATTATGCAGATGAATATTTTAAAATTTTGTGGGTAACTAAGTGGAAAAAATTGCTAAAAAAGAATCGAAAATAGATTTTAGAAAAGTCACATAGACCTGTTAAATAAATAAAAAGGAATACTTATTGAAATTTATTTTTGACATTTTTAAAGTTAAATTTGTATCAAAACTTAAAATCAACATTTTACAAAGGTATTACTTGTAACATTAAAGCATTATTTCTTAATTATTAATGAAGAGATGGTTATATTATAAGCAGATATAAATTTATTCTTAGAATCATCGAAAGTTTCTTCATTTATTTAGTAATCACTGAAAGAGAATTATAAATCCATAATAATAAGAAGGTTAAAGCAGTTTACATGTGCTGCATTCATTGATTATGATAACTATACTTCTTAAAAAATGATTAAGGAGATTATAAATATGTTTATATGGATTAGTACTACAAGAGATTAAAATAAAGTAAATTTTTAAGTAGTTTTCAATTACAGAAAGAAAATAACAAGATTGATAATATTTGGACATTTGTAAATTATTTTCTTGCTTATTACGATATATAACTTGCTTATTTTCTTATTTTACTTAAGTAGCATTAAAATTTTTGGTTTATTAATTTGATTGGAAAAGTATAAGAAAACTTTTTTTTAATTAAAAAAAGTAGAACTAAAAACGAAACAATTATTTAATAATTAATAAAAATATTATTTATGTATTAAAATTTATAAAAATCAGAAAATACCAATAATTGAATTTAATTTGCTTTGAAAAGTTTCATTCTTTTATAATTTTGCTACGTTCTCTCTATTTTTAAGATAGACTTAAATAACATAAATTAGTTTCTCATTTCAATAGCTTAGTTAAGTTTACATTTTATGTTGTGTAAGTGCTTTTAATTATGTTTTATATTAAGTATATTATTAAGATAAACATTTTAAGAGAGTTATTTCGAAAAAATGATCTTTATAAACTTATACATATTTTTAAAACTACTTAGAATTTGAAATTATTTGCTATAAGACATTCTTTGTTGTTTCATTATTTCGAATGCTATATTTTTGCTTTTCAGTCTCCGAAATAACAAAAAATAACTATTCATTTCATTTATTTTATAAGTTAGCATGGACATCTGATTTTATTATCTTCAAATGTGTTTCTATTAATTTTAGGTACATCATAAATGAAATTGGACATTGAGAAAAGTTTCTGAATATTTAATGATAATGAAATAAATAAAATACCTGGCTAAATATTCAGATACTTCTAGCATAATTACTTTAACATTAATGAATATTCTATTAGTATTTTAAATACTTCAAAAAGAGGTAGCTTGTTTTGTTTTGACAATCTATAAATTGTTTTTATTCCGATATACGGCACAATTTTATCCGGTAAAAGGAAATATAATATTGGAATTTTATTTTTCAATAATAAATTGAGATTATTACTAGCTTAATTAAATTAAATATTCTATAAGAATGAAATTACTTCAATTTAAGTAATATTTCTCTTTATAGAAATTATTACATGGGAAGATTAGCTCGAATTTCGCGCTTCATATGATAGGACTCGAGGTTGAGACCCACTGTGGGCCTCACACCGTTATTGGCTGTCTATCATGTGGCAAACCCTTTATTTCCCAAACCCATCTCTACATTGGCTGTCACCCCTTTCTGTCCCTCATTTTCACTCAACGCCTACCTCTTCCAATCCCTGCTCTCCGACCTCCGTGATATCATCCAATGAAAACAAAGCTTCAGCATCCTTTCTCTCCTAGATGGGACGCAGCCAATAGTAGCATCCGACTTAAGTTTCTTTCTTATCCTGCATCTTCCTCATCACCTGGACTTGAGGAAAAAGTGGAGTAAAATAGTTCATTTTCTTAACTTACATGCCCATCAAACGTTTTCCAAGATCTTAAAAAAATCATTTTCGATATGGAGTTTTTTCGAACTTTTAGTATTTTTGCTCTTTAGATTCTATCTTTTTTGATCACGACATGCTTGATTCTACTCTATGGTGTGGATATATTTTGTAATTAATTATAAATTATTTTGTAGTTAATTTTACGCTCCCATATAAATGATAAATTACAGAATACTGAATTTCATTTCTATATATCATTCAATTCAAATAACATTTATTATGACTTGCTACAAAAATATTAATTATTAGTTAAAAAAGTGTACAACGATAAATATTTGAATTAAATATATTAAACAGATGTTTCAACAAAATTTAAAAGCTTTTAGAAAGTTTTGAATTTTTTTGAAAATTGAATAAATATGATTATAATATGTTAAACTAATTAAAAACTTAAATAAAATTGTTAATGAATCAATTTTCGAAATCGTACAATAAGAGATTATATGAAGTATTACGATATTTTATTTTCACGCAAAAATTATGGTGCAATAATTTTTATATGAAAATATGTATATCGTAATATATTATGTAAATAATTTAATCATAATATTTTATATATAATACTAATCTTTATTAATTTTATCACAACAGATAAATCGTTTAAATGGTATCAACGTTTGCAATTCTTCTATTGAGTTTATATTTGAATTATTGATAAAAAAAACCAAATTGAGAGAGAGAGAGAGAGAGAGAGTATAATGGTAAATCTTCGGTTCAATAGATCGTGGGATTGAATCTCACTTCGGGACTAAATGTTATAGAGTTTTAGATTCCACTTTGAACTGTAGGTCATGGTTCAATTAGACCTCGTGAACGAAAATTAGCTTTGAGTGAAAAACAAACCAAGACTGTTTGAAATAAAGCATGTTCCAATCACACGAGTTTTTTCAATCCCACATAAATTGTTTGGGATCAGTTATTAGCATGTTACTTAAAAACTTTCACCAATAATTTATTATATAACTGCAATGAAAAAGCAATGTAAAATCTGTAAATGCTACTTCTTATCGAGTAAAAATGTCACTTTTATAAATAAAATGTTAAAAAAAATTAATTAATTTAATGAATAATAATTAAGATGGAGCTTTACAATTGGTGTAAACATATTGAATAATGTAAAATAACTCTCCCATTAATCATTTAGTGCAAAAATTTTGGAAAACCAATATGCTGTATTTATGTTATTGAGTTGTTATATATGTTTTTAATCATTATATTTATTACTTTTAATATTGATATTGAAATAATTATTTTTATATTATAATGATTATAATGTAAATACTTAACTATGTAACTTAAATAAATTATTATTTTTACTTGAGGAATGTATTATTATAATAGAGCACTCATATTATCATGCAAAGGAATTGTGAGTAATAAAATAAAATTTTTATAATAAATATATCCTTAATTACATTTAAATAATAGCATGTGACTAAGGATTCATACGACTCTAGATTTTAGTGGATAAATAATTGAGCCAAATTTTATAATAATAGTTAATTAATTGTGTAAAGAGAAAATTTGTTTTTTTTTTGTATTGCTTCATATGTAGTAAAGCTATAAAATTAATGAGTGAATGTCTTATTTTTCTTAGCTACAAACTTCCATATTTTATCTATAATATAATCTTATTTTTTTTATTAAATTTTCAAAATCTTGTAAAATAAAATACTAAAATTATTTTTTTATTTAAGCATAATAAACATTGTTTTGTAATATTTGTTAAAAGAATTGAAGGCTTTCCTAAAGATTGTACTAATCTACAAGTTATATTCAAAAATTCATTATATAAGTTTTATTAGATACCAATAAAATTATACATTTAAAACTTTCAATTTAATTCATTGCCTTAGATATTTTTTTTAAAGAATTAAAAGCCAAGAGAGTTATTAATAAAGAAATATTGAGGAAAACTCAGCATTTTATGCATATAAATTTAAAATTAAAACAAAATTCATTAATCATATTTTTGGAATTATTTTAGCTGTCCCAAATCCTTAAAAGATAGTAAAATTTTATATTAAGAACAATTTTTGAAGTCAATTTATCAATACTAATTATAATTCTAAGGATTGTCTATTAAAATGCAAAAATTAAGGTTTCTTTTAACTAATGTCAAACACAATATCATTATTCTTCATACATGAATATATCTTATTTTTTTATTAAAATAATCCAGTTTAATTATAAAATTTAAGCAATCTTACCGGTGATTTGATCTTAATTTTAAAAGAAATAACTGAGGGGTTTCATATATTTATGCAATATGGTTCTCAAATTTCTTAAATACAATTTCGTTAAGTAATTCATCTCTCGAATAAGTAAAAAAATTAAAGAAGGAATTTTGACTAGTGGAAGCAACATTTCTTCCAGATGGTTTTGTTTCTTCTAATAATTTATATTTAATTTTATCAATATATTTCAATTTAAACTAATTATAAATTCTAAGTAATTTCATAGGCATTTTGATGGAAATTTTAAGAGAGTAAAATATAAATTTTGTATGTAATTTATGCAATACTTGGGTTTAAAATTTGTTAAAATTCAATTTCATTAAATAAATCTTCTCTCAAATATGTTGTTTTTTCTAATCTCTCATCTGCTCTGATCAAAACAAAAGAAATCAGACCAGATCAATGAAACTATTGCCACTAATGAAATCGGATACAAGAAGTGGACAATTGTGGTTATCCTCCCAGACCCCAGTCAAAGGAACTCCAAGATATACTGAGGTGATGCCTGCTCCTGACAGCAATTGGGGCAAAGAGGAAACTTCTTGCTACCCCAGGAAAATGTAAGATTTTTCCAAGTGCCCAATGGCTAGTCGGGACAGACATATGTCGGTCAGTCTATCACAAAGGGCAGCAATTGGGACTAAGAGGAAACTTCTTGCTACCCCAGGAAAATGTGAGATTTTTCCAAGTGCCCAATGGCTAGTCGGGACAGACATATGTTGGTCAGTCTATCACAAAGGTGAGATAGGGAAAGTTCTGTTTTTTTTGGCTCGATATCAGTTGTGAAGCGGAAGTGTTATTCATTTTTCTTTGTTTTGGACTTTTTGCCTCGAGAATAACTCTAAATCTGTGAGTTCTGAGATGAAAGGGACAAGACGTTCCAGACCTTCCTTTGCAAGAGTGTCTGCTAAATTGTTTCTGTAATTATTAATACTGGATGGGATCCATTGAAGATGTATTTCGTGCTGGAGAGAGATGAGTTTTACTTTTCGTAAAGTAAACTGGTTTTTATCTCCTAGGTGGGCCCAATTTTTGAGATGTTACACAACTACAGCTGTCAGAATCTGACAATTACAGCCTGTCAGACCGAATCCAAAGGACTCCATAGTTGCTTATACTCAAATTACTGCTCTTAATCCCGTGTTGATTGCAATTAATTCACATCAAAATACAAAACAGTAAATTAAGTTACCTTGTTTTATCGATAATTTTTCTCGGAGTGTTTCAATAAATACTCTCCTAAATATTCTACTGCATTCCCATATATCTATTGGGCTGCAATCAGTATGAAATTTAATATCATACGGAAGATTTTTTTTGATTATTTTCAAGGTTAATTGCTTAATTTTGTCAGAAACTCAGCCGTTTTTATTATTGCTCAAATTTGTAAAAATATGAATGGAAAAAAAAATGTGGCAGAGAAAAATTTTTTCTTAATAAATTAAAGTCTTGATTACGGAATTTCGATTTCTATTGTGGTATCATTTTTTCTACAAGTCTTCCTGTATTATACATATTAAGAGATTTCTTATTTTTACAGAGGAGGCAATCAAACAAAAGAGTGGTCACAATTTGTTCCTTAAGAACCAGAAACTAGAAAAGTAATACAAATTCTGATCTTGATCATGCGTTTCGCAATCTGTATTGTTCTCACAACAATAGTGAAATTATATCTGTTGTTCTGTGTAATGACTCATTGTAAATGTTTTAAGCTACTTTGTTTCCACTTGCATTGAATTTTGCTGTTTCTTTTGCTTTAATTATCTAAAGAAATTTCTTGAAGGAAATCTCCTTGCATTTGAAAATGAAATGTTTGTGAATTAGGAGGAAATACATTCACTAGTTAGTATCTAATATTATGTTGTATAAGACAATTTTTTAAAATTAAAAACGAATTTTATTTATGGAAACCAATCACAAAATAAGAACGAAAACAAAATTGTTTTTTGAATTGCTTTACTTTAATACTTTTGGGGTAAAATATAGGGAAAAAAATAAGTTTTATTAAAATGAAACTTTATGTAACGAAAACTTAAATTAAGTGTAAGTTTTTAATATTCAATAGTAATTTTTCAATAGTTTTTCAATAATAAAAAAATTATTTAGCCAATATATATCATAGCGCATTTTATATTGCGCAAGTTATAATGCAGGTAATATATCGGCATGCTATCATATTTGGGGTTGTTTTAAGCTATTTACAGCAAACACTAACTCGCTAAAATTCCTTAATTCAATAAAATTTAAATTAAAATAATAAATGAAGGAAAAACATTTTTTTCAATAAAATTAATAAGTTTGACTGTGAAAAGTCAACAAAACGGAATTTAAAATAGTTAAAATTGTGCAAAGAACTGAATTAGAAAGCAAATTTTGTAAATTGTTAACACAATACCTTTCATTAATATTAAAATGCTCTTTAATATATTGTGAAAGTTTTCTCATTGAAAATTATTATTTCAAGAGCTGATTATTGTTTTTATAAAAATTCTTGTTATGCAATTTTGAATATCTTGAAAATTTTGAAATTATATTATTAAAGTCAAATAGATATTGTCAAATAAATTTTTTAAATCAATTTATTTATGTATTGATAATTAAGAATATATCAATATCAAAACTTTTTTAATTTATAAACTTCAGCTTTTTTATTTATTTATTTTTTCGTTTAAAGTTATATTATAATTTAGAAATGGATCACTGATTAATAAATGCTCTATATAAAATTAAAACTATATACTTATGACTTTTTTAACAAATTTATTTATTATTATTTAGAATGTAACGTTTAATTTCTTTTTAAATATAATAAGATCTATTTTTCAATATAATAGTTTAAATATATTCTTATCAAAAATTCTGAAGAAAATGCAAACAACTTTTGTTGAATAAAATAATATAAATGAAAGTTTTTATAGCTATATATTTTGGTTTTAAAGTAAAATATTATTTAAATGCATTTACATGCAAATTTCAATATATCTGATTTTTCCAGTAATCTGTTTTATCTCTGAATAATTTTCTTTGATCCCTTTAAAAATGTGAAATTAACTAAGTGCATGATAATTGAGACTTAAGTTACAAAAATATAAAAGAAACAAGTTGCTTATAAATTTTATAAATTAATATTAATATATTAACTAGGATGACTTTATAATGTACTTTATTGTAAATCATTTAAAGTTATTTGATATACTTTACGGATTTTGAAAATTAATCTTAACATTTCCATGAAATATTTCCCTATGAAAAAAACAAAATACTACAGTTATATTTAAATTTATGTAAATTTTATAACAAATAAATTAGAAAATTATTTATTTAAATACTGAAGCTCATTTTAATTGAAATTGTCTTTGATATGAACTATCCAAAAACAATAATCTGTGAACTCTGAATAGTCACAAATATTAGAAAGAATTTTTTATAATTATTCATTGTAAAAACAAGTTAAAAATGTCTACTTCAATAATATTTGTTGGATTAAAAAATTCATGGCCATCTTCTGAAAAATATAGAAATAAACACCATTTTTTGTGGGTCTTTATGTAAGGCTTATTTATATTTGGAAAATATAAATATTTTGATTAAATTAAAAAATAATTCACTAGATATAATTTTGTATGAAAATACTTTTATTAAGTTTATCTTCATAAATGAACATTTAATAGTGTTAAATGTTTAGAAACTGCAAGAAAACTGTTAGTTGTTATACAGAAAAATTTGTCTAAGCTAAGATTCTCTGAAAAACAAAACAGGAATATTAATGCATGTAATTTATGAATATTAATGCACTAATAACATGATTGCATTATATTTAAAAATAGTTTTTATAAATGATAGATAAATACAAATGTAATAAAAAAATTTAATATTGAATGAGGATTGAGGAGACGAAAATTTCTTTATTATTTTAAAATTGCTTATAATTTGGAGATTTTTTAAAATTGATTTCTAAAAATAAGAAATTAACTTTATCTTAGTCAAATAAAATAATTAAAATTTTAATGTAAGTATGGAATTAAAGTATCATAAGCTCATCTTCAAATTTATTAATTAATTTTCATTTTATGATTTGTTAAAATAAATTTTTTATCAGATAATATTTTGAAAAATAGTATTTGAGAATCAGTGATGTTAATTAATATATATTAGGAAGAAAATTTTAATATTGCTCAGTATTTAAAAAATAATACTATAAAAAATTTTAATTTTTGACTCTGAAATATTTAAATTTTCCCCCATCTCACATGTCATGATTTCATGAAATAAATGTGAAGACAATACTTTCTTGTTACTTTTTGTTGCATGAAAATGTTGTATGATTACTTTTATGTTATTTGAAATACAAAATATTTATGTTATTTAACAACTTTTTGATTTTTTAAAAATTGATGCATTTATTGACTATAATTTATTTAAATATGAACTATGAATTAAATTTAATCAGTAAAAAAATTAATTTTCTTAGTATTTAATACTATTTTCTTAATAATTAAATTAATTTAGCTCCTTTAAAAAGAAAACGTTAATTATTATTAAATGCTAGGTTAAATGAACTAATTTAATTGCTATATTTAACAAAAATGACTGCGATTTTCTATTAAATTACATAGACTTATTTAAAAATGATATTTGTATATAAAATAATGAAATTAAAAAATCAATAAAAATAATACTTAAGTTTGAATTAATTTTCTTACGGCTACATAAAAGATTCAGAGAATCCCTTTTTTGTATAAATGCAATATTTTTCACATTTGGGTCACTCCTATATTTTATCCTAAATCATGTTAAACTTTTATTGATAACATTTTTTAAATTAATAGCAGCATAAAAATACTGATTTTGTTTTGCAAAATATTATTGATATGAAAAAAAAAAAATAAAAATAAATGAAAAATATTTTTATTTAATGTATACTTAAATAAATACTTAATTTCAAAATGAATTTTTTTCTTCATCAAATTATTATATCAAAACAATACATATAAATTATAAGTTTCGGTAATAAACAAGTTTTTTACAATTCAGATATTTATGCGGAAGCTCTATATAGTACATTTTTTTTCCTGAAAGAATTACTAAGAGATCAAAATAGACCAGCTTTATAGAAAATAACAGTTCTTCAATAACACCGGAAAGCCACCGTTCACCAACCCCAAAGCGTCCTTGATATTCCCATACCTTTGGGACAAGGATCTTCCGAAAGAATAAAAAGAAAAGTAACCAGAAAGAGAAAAAAAGAAGAAAAGAGCGGTAAGAAGTTTTTTTTTTCCTTCACGGATTGCATTTAAGCTAAAGGAAGCCGAAGTTCACTTACGTGAGATATACTAAGACTTTTGCAGTTCAACATAGGTTGCGTTTTGAAGCATACAGAATAATCATATGATATTAAGACATGAATTTCAAACCCATGTTTTGATTAGATCCCATATGTATATTAAGTTTACAATTTTTAATTAAAAATCTTTCAAATTCATTGAGCAAAAATTAAGCTTAAGTATTAATTTTTGAATATAAAAAATTCCTGTTGTATTTATTTTAATTCTTGAAGTTAAGAATATTATAGTTAGAAATTAAATGGTTTCGAATCGAAAACTACAAAAGTTTTTCTTTTTCAGCGAACCTTACAAAAATACGAACCTTACCAACGAACCTTACCTAATATGAAAAAAGTGAGAAAAATTTATATTAAATCTTAAAAATTTCAACAAATAAAATCAATGTTTTGAATTTAAAAATACAGTTTTTACCACCAAAAGTAAACTTACAAACTTTAACATAAATGGAAAATATTTTCAGTTATGAAATCAATTCAGCCAAATGATTATTTAATGATTTAAATAAAAGTATGGAATCGATTTGACGATGAGTTTTACAAAAAGAAAGAGTAGTTACAATTATTTCCCATTTTTTTAGGAGATTGTTTAAATTAATAGAAAAATAATTAGATGAACAATTTTGAAAATTTGAGCCCTTTAAAGTTAAAATTTTTATAAGGCTTTACGATATAAACAATATATTTAAGGACGTAATTTAGTTTAGCCATATAAAACCTTATGTAAGAGACATAGAAGTAACCAAAATCTAAAGATGGTTAAGTTTGTAAAAGATGGTTAAGATTGTATTGATTTCAGATTTCACATCTTTTAAATTTAAAGTTTATTTTTGAAAGTTTAAAGTTTTGATCTGTCTTTAATTTATGTGTGTGTGTGAGTGTTTCTACAATTAAAATAATATAAAAAATATTTAAATGATACAAGCTTCAAATATGAGATAAAATAAAATATCTTGAATCAGAAAGTAGATTTAAAGAATTTAACAATCCGAGGGCTTCAAAAGTTTTAAGAAGCATTGGTCAGTTTTCTTTTACGTTTTTATAGGTATGTAATAAATAAGTTATTGCGCTCAATATAGGGAAAATCATCTTAAAATATTTTATATTCTTTTGGTGAATGAGAAAAAACTGGTTTGCAGTTGTGCAATGAAACAACATTTGTGACAGCAAAATTATTCCCATTTGATTCTCAAAGGGTTAAATTAAATTAAGTATTTTATAAAAATAAATAATAATTTTTTATAACATACTTAATTAATATTGAAATAGTAAAAGAAACAAATATTAAAAGACATCATGACTAACAGATTATTAGACTCAAATCTTTACAAGTAAAGCAGCAATACCATAAATTCTAAATATTTTCATATTTAAAAATTTAAGTAAATAATATTTAAAGTATATCAGCACACACACATCAAGTTAAAAATATAAATTTAAAGTTATTCATGCAGAAACCTGTAGTTTCTGATGAAGTAACCTTCAATTATCGTGATGAAACTTCTGTATACTTTATTAGGAGAGAAAAAATGCTGGTATACTTCCTGCATATTTACAGCATTCTTGTTTTGATTTAAGTAAACAAAAATCAATGCTCGTTTTAATAAAACGAATAAAAAGAATGTCAATGTATATAGCTTTCTTAAGCATAAATAAAACGAAAGATGCAACCAAAACTCCCTTCCCTTTTTTGGTATTCCCAAATTACTTCAAAAACTCATATTTCTCCTTCTCAATGTTTACAGAACAATTCAGCGGGAAAATTAGCTCCAACAGCTTCAAGCTCACGTATTTGAGATGAAGTAAGAAAAAAAAAAAAAGATTTTATACATGTATATAAAAAATAATCATAATCATAATAATAATAAAAAGTTCTTCAAACATCAGAGGAATGAAGCCGAAATGCATACACACATACATTCTCACTGCCGCCAATGCAAATGAGATACCGGTACAAAGCCACGCCTCCCAATTACAACTGGCGCAAATTTAAAAGAAAAGGTGAAACTCGGGGGGTGGAAGGTGAGGGTGTTGTACAAAAATGCAAAAGAGAAGCGTCGGCCGCAGTAGCCAGTTAAAAATAACGAAGAAATATCTTAAATGCAAGCATAGAACAAAAAATAGAAAGGAAAAAAAAAGCGGTAGAGGCGAGGTATCAAAAGAGCGCAAGCTTTTGGAGATTTATACCAGTACATGTATTACGATCTTTTGGGAAGGGGTAGAGGTGCGTAGGAGGAATACCTTAAGCATATTAAATGTATGACAGCCTCAAAGGGGTAGCACCTACAGAAGGCTGTAAAAAATGGGTTTTAAAAGGTTGGGGATGGGGCTCCGCACGAGATAGGCTTTTTTAAGTCGGCAACGCCACAGAGGGCTTAAAGGGAAGGAATCGAATTTTCTTAGGGTTGGTCACGTGAGTAGAGAAGTCTTGTAATAGCATGAGAGGGCTATCTTTCAGGGGTGTATGCCACACACAGAGAGTGGAGTATTATGGAAAGATAAATGGCAACGGTGTGTTTCATCGTTTGCAAAAAGAGTGTGGCATTGTGCAAGCAAAGGATTAATAGTTACTTCGAACGATATCTGCATTAATACCAGAATGAGGAAACTGTTTCCCCAACACTGCTTATGGCTCGGCAACTTATAAATCGACAGAAATGTGTAAATTTTAGGATCCTCTTTGTATAATCTCGTTCGGATATCACAAATACGAGATTTCTTTTGGATTTAGTCCATTGGAGCTTTCTATCAAAGAAAAAGGGAAGGAATGTTTAAAGAGCACAAGAAATCACGAAAATTGCCCTAAATTATTTTTAAATTATTCTATTTTCTTTACACAAAGCAAATCTTTAAATAATACGGGGGATTATTAAAAAAGTAATAAATAGCAAATATCATGAAAAGCAGAAATAAAATACGATTAATATATCAACTTAGTATTTTATTGTTTATAATAAAATGTCATGACGTATATACCTAAGACCAAGTGCTGTACATTTAAAAACAATGAATAAAATTTAATGTCTAATTTTTTTTATATTTAAAGGAAATATGCTGACATTTAATTTTTTTATTATAATATGATTTTATGTCATTTTCTATTCTCAATATATAGAAAATTAATTACGGAATCATATAATTCAAGTGGAAGATGTTTTCATAATAATTATCACTATTATTCTGAAATTATCCTTACTTAAACATATACACTAATATATTAAGGATAGAATAAAAAATATGTTTTGTTTTAAAAGACTATAGTGTTACTTCGGTTTGGTTTGGTTTGGTTTAGTGTCACGTCCATTTGAAGTCATCGCAAATCATTCCTTGTGCCAAAATCACTGCCTTGGCAATGTGTACCATTTTATCATTATAGAGATTTCCCTGAAAAGGAAATTCGCACGCGTCAATGGCCTGTAAGCTTCTTATGATGGTTGGGTAATTGTGTTACCTTAATGCAATTAAATGAGATGTAAAGTCACATTAAAGGTAACTAAAATTGATATTGTTTACTAAAAACAATTTAAACAATAAAAAACATAAACTGAAACAAATTCGCAAGTTAGTTAAAATTTATTAGCTAATGGAAATAAAACTACCACAAATAAACATTGATAATTATAGAAAACTGTTCATTTTATCCGCCCATAAATACTGGTCTAGCCATAGTCCCTGGTCTAGTCCTAGTCTTTCACTTTTATTAACGAAAAATACCAGGTTTCATTGCAGTACAATTTTCAGCAATGACTGATGTTTCATTTTAGTAATTTGCACGCTCACCCGTTAAAGTGGATGAGTGTAACATTTGATTTCATGCTGAGAAATATCTATTAATTGATATAAATTTTTTAGATGCAACCAAACAAATCGATGATACTTTTTTCAAGATGTATAAGCAAGCATAAAATAGTATCCTCAGTATGAGTCATGTGAATTGTCTTTTTTTTTTTTTTTTTTTTTTTTTTTTTTAAGACAGCTTACAATGGTGATCAGAACATCGAAGATCTATTGTAAGGCGTTTTTGAATATCTCGTATTATTGCCAACTGTAATATTGTATTTATGTTTTTATAAATATCTGGTTGGATACACTTATTACATATTGCTGGTTATACAGATGTGTAGTTGAAAGAATAAGTAAAACACATATTTCCTGTACTTTAATAAAGGCAGTGATCGAATTTAGATTTTTTCATTTTGAAGAATGTAATCGAATTGACAAGTCCACGAAAAGCCCATACGAGCATTTTAATCAATATTACCCTTATATTAAGCAATTTAACTGAGTCATTTTGCATTTGATCGTAATTAAAAACTCTTTTTTAAATATGAAAATCAAAAGATGAATTTGGTCTCCCAAAGAAACTTTTTGAAATTAAAAATCATATGGTTATAAGAGAATAATGTTCTCATATAATTGTAGTTGTCTTGTACCAGCTAGGCTGGCATTAGGAGCGCAGTACTCCACTTTTTCAACTAAACCATATTTTGGTGTGTAGTCCGACTTCCTCAGTATACACATGCCATAAGTACTCGTTTATAGTGTAGTCAACTATTCATACTAAGAAAGCATAGACAGAGAGAGAAAGAATACACCCATGCCTGAACTGGGATTCAAACATAAGACCTCCCTATCCCCACTCTGACCACTAGACAGGGTAGGTGGCCATTTGTTTGTTTGTTTTTTGTCGCTGAACGATCATTTTTTTGCACACAAGGGCTAATTAGACCGGGACCTATGGTTTAAAGTGGATTCAGAACCACTACAAACATCCATGTCCAAGGTGGTATTCGAACCCACGAACTGTTGAACCGAAGACAAGAGCGCTAACCATTCGGCTGCCAGCTCGGCGGTGGGTGGCTATGTTATAATTGAAGACCAAAAGTGAAATTTTTATCATCTCATTTCTGAAAAAAAGATAAAATAGAATTTTTTTTTATCAACAGGGATTTTTATTAATCTTAAAATCGAAAATTTATTAATTGATATATACGGTTTCATACTTTATCGAATTGCTTAAAAAAGTTTAAATTATAAATTTTGATTTTAAGATTTAAAGCAAATCATTGATCGTAAACGAATTCCATTTAATTTTTTTAGAAATAAAAACAGAAACAAAATTTTAAGTGAGGAATCGCACATTTGCTTAATATATCAATTATTTAATCTGAAAATTTTCATGGCATTTTCATCTGAAATCTCAGTACTTGAAATAATTCTCTTATTGTAATCAAAGAGTGAGAACACTAAATGGGAGATGGCCAGCGAACCGCAACTCTGGGCAATCGGTGTCCGAAGCTTGGACACGATCACCTGTGCGGAGGAGAGGGAGCAATTAAAGTGCGATATTATCTAAACAGGTGCTATGTAAATGACCCAAAGACACATCCGCTCACGCACTCGCTTCCGGTCATTAGAAAAGAGAGTCCGCTTCGCATTCCGACAATCACGTGGTCATATGTCACGGACTGCTGCTGATCCACACGCCCTCTGACGGAAAGGTAAAGCACGTTCCGGAGACCATTCAGACATGATGGACCCCGAAGAATAGGTCAAATGCGAAGCGGGTGATTACAATGCAAAGGGAAGTGGATGCTCCCAAAACAAGATGTTTACTCGATGAATAATTAGATGTCAGCCGATAAGGAAGATAAACAACACAGAGAGATGCAAATTTATGTTTGATCTAAAAATTCAAAAATTTAGTTTTCATAAAAGTTTTTTTTTTTAAAATTTTATTTTGTTTTTATTCATGAAACTTGTTTTATATTTTTTTAAATTTCTCTCTATATACATAAAAAACAATTGTTTTAAATAAGCATTAATGATTAGCATTTGAAAATATATATATCATGAACTAAAAATGGTGATTAAAGTTTCATATTTTTTCTTCTGTATCGAAAACTTTTTCATATTTATAAAACTTCTTTAAATCTATTTTTCTACATTTTTAGCAAAACACTGAATTAATATAAAATTCTGATTCAATTAGTATTGGAAAATATGTATTAAATTGTATAAAAAGAAGCTTTTTCGAAAAGTTGTCTGTTTATGTTTTTTGATTTTGTTTTTAATATTTTAAAAAATAAACATACAAAATGAACAATAACCATTGACATTTAAGAATGCTTCAGAAATATTAACTTTTGTTAAGTTAACTGAAACAGCAATCTTTTAATAAGCACACAATTTGCGTTTATAAATTTCAATTAACTCCTTATTTACCAAATTAATATTTAATTTCCATTTTAAATTGGGCTTAAGAAGTATTTACGTTTTTTTAAAAATATAACTGAATAATATTTTCATAATTTGGGTTTTTGTATCTTCTTTATTTAACAAATTGTGAATGAATTAAAATACTCCATTTTTTGGGTTCTTTATAGACAGCATATCATAACTTTGTTACCTGAGTCAGATATACTTTTATACAATGATAACTTTAGTTTATTGATTGCTCATTAATTATGATATAATTAATGCGTCTTTAATTAATAGAACGGAAGATTAAAAGCTTCAATGATATTTTCAGAGGAATATTGTTAAAAAGACATGATTAGTTTTTCAATTTAACATTCTAAAATGTTAAGGTAGTATTTAATTTAACATTCTAAAATGCCTAAAATATTTGATAAAATTTTATATGGTAAGTTTAAACTATCTTAATTATTTTCGTTTTAAAATATTATCGGATGATTCATAAAATAGTTGCATCAAAATAATGCTTAACACAAACTAATACTTTTTACATTATATAAATGCAGAGATTTTCATGGCGATAGAGTGACACAATATTAGGCACATACTCTAAAATTATATAAAACAATACGATCCTATAAAGTTTCATTTTTGATATCATAAACAAAAGAATGGCAGTATTACTTTTTTATAATCAAATTTTATATAATTTACTTGAAATAACAAAGAAATAAAAATGTTTTTACAAGAAATTTAGTTTTGAAATGTTTTATAATAAACAAAATAAATTTTATCACTGATTTCAATATATATCATATTTACAAATGAAAGAAATGTGCTCAGTTTTGTGTTTGAAGCATATTTCTAAAATTTTCATATGTTCTTAGTAATAAATTGCTAATGTGTTGATGCTATTTATAATTATCTAAATTTGGTATCATTTTAATAGGAAAAATGAAAATTCTATTCTTCATAAAATAATATATATAATTTTTTTAAAGATTCCTATTTAAAATCAGTACTTGACTAGGAAGGCTTTGTTTTTAATATATAATTAAAATTTTGCTAACATGAAGTTTGGAAGAGAATAATAGAAAAAGAGCAATATATCAAGAAATGAAAATAATTTTCTATATTAACTAAGAAGCATTAAATTTTAATATATCTTAACATAAAATAATCTAAATAAATTAGTGGTGGAAAAAGTAAAGTTCTCATTAGGAATTTTTTATAAACCAATAATAGTTAAAAGATAATATTTTATCATCTAGGACAGAGAGTAAATTTTTATTAAAAATTTTCCACCATAAAATTTCTATAATTGAAAATCTAAGCAAATATTTAAATGCATATAGTATATTTATAATATGTATAAATTTTAATAATTAAATATAAAACTAAATATTTTAAACTTACATTGTAAACTTCTAAATTAAGAATATATTTTTGAAAAACTTAATTTATTTTCATCACTTTAAAACTGCCATTTGGACAAATTAGTTTATTTTTTATTACATTTTGATTTTAAAAGTGATAAAGTTTTTTTATTTAATTTTTTCCTACTTCATTTATTTCAAAATTTGATTTCAGCTCATTTATTTTTCTCATGCATTTTCGTCAATCTTGCGCTGTTATAAATACTTATATTTTTGCCAGATGAACATAATATTTTAATTTATGTGATTCAAGAATTTATATATTTAAAATTTATATTTTTATTATAAAATTTATATTTAAAAATAAAAGTCAATTAATCTATTTTTAATTTAAAGTTTGTGATGTTAGTTTAAAAGTCATAACTTAAATAAAGAGAACTTAAGCGGGAGAGATAGAGAGATGCTATGAGAACATTGTGAATGAGAATATTCTTTTATATTTTTGAAGTTCAAATATGGCAGTTTTTAAGGCAGATATTCTACGTTGACGCTAACAATGACTTTGAAGTATTAGGGAAATGGAAATTTTACACTTACAAGTTCAAATTCCGATCATTAAACTTGTAAAATCCTAAATCTAAGATTTCACGAATGCTTTGTATGAGATTTATGCAAATGAAATTCATGGAAATTTATTAAGTTATTATTGAAATATTTTTATAATAAAATAATTAATGTTTAAAAAATGGAAACAATATATATATATATATATATATATATATATATATATATATATATATATATATATATATATATATATATATATATATATATATATATATATATATATATATATATATATATATATATATATATATATATATATATATATATATATATATATATATATATATATATATATATATATATCAAAGGCATCGTGCAATCAAATATAAGGTTTGTCATACATTATTTGGAACTTTCTTTTTTTATATGGCTATAATCTTGTAAAAAGGAAATTACAAGATGCAATATTTCTCTTTTAATAAGAAAAAAATTATATCACGCGATAACACATAATATTTAATAATAAGACAATGAATTAAATTTCTTTTCACTTTTTAAAATTTTTTTCTCGTAGGTTTATCTTTTAATGATCATTTTTTATCATATTGAGAGCACAAATAACAGACAAATGCAGTTTGATTTACGAAAAACATAAACACTGAGGAGTATTTTAAATGAATTGTTATAAATAATTATACACTAGAATAAACAAAATTGTTTAAACGAAAATTCATGAAATATTTGAGAAATATACCACAAATATAGATTTCTTTTAGTAATTTAGTGTAAAAATTGTATATCATGTGCCATTTTTATTCATTAATGTAGTTATAGTGAGTATAATCAATTTATTATTGTTATTAATGGTAAAAGTTAAGTTAAACGATTCAATCTACTATTTTTTTCAATGTTGAACGATGACAATTTTTAAATAGAGACGATTAACTGAAACAGGTTGATTCTGAAATTATGTGCTAAGCAATTCTTGTTAAAATTTCTTTTAAAAAAATGTAGCCATTTTTAATTGATAGTTCAAACATTTGAATAAATTAAACAGAAATAGAAGTATTTCAGTTTCCTAGAACTGTTGAAAGTACTTCAGTATTTGTTGGATTTAAAAAGCTCTTCATTCAAGAATCTTGATTCAAAAGTAGAAGAGTCCAAGTTTATTAATTCTTCTACTTATTAAAGACTTGAATTGAATCGCAAATCTTTTGCGGGCATTATTTTCTATTTGAGTATTTCAACTAATTCATTTATAAATGTTGAATGCATTTTAGACCTCTTTCGTCTTTAAAAATTTCTGTATTATGGGTTCAAGCACTTGAATTGAGCCTCAAGTCCTTAGGATAGTAGAGATTCATATGAATATTTCAACTAATTTAGTTCTTAACACCTTAATTTAAAATATTTTAAAAAATAAGTCACAAAATCATGTATTTATCATATTTTATTACAAATTATTTATTACTTTAAAATTTTTAAATAGAGTAATTGTTTTAAGAAATACTCATATAGTTAGGTTACATGACATTTTAATTATTTATTGATAAGTAATTCATTGAATAAAAGTTTCCTACCAAATTTCTAATTTACATTATATTAAAGTTAGATTATTACTTTAGTTGTGTGCATGACTAACCAAGCCTGTCTCGTTCACCGAAAAGAATGCATTCCAAGTCTCTTTGCTATTAATAATTGCTTGTTTCCCTCAGAAGAAAGCAGATATTATCCAATTACTTCTTTAGATTCGTTCATTGACTCAAGGAAACATGACTTAAATCTTCCTTAAAATGTCCCGCGACCAATGTCTTGGTAAAAGATGGTGTCATTTCGATCTTTCTTTCAATTAAATTGAAGGTGTGTGCGGTTTCGAACAGTCTCGGTTTATTTCAACAATTGAATCATGCGTTGTTTACGGATATTTTATGATCATTTTTTTCAATTACATGCACAAAGAGAGAGAGAAATAAAATTAAAGACACAAATGAAAATATTTGTTTTAGGGAGACGTATTGTTATGAGTTAATATGCAATGAATTTGTTTGCAAGGAGCTAATTGTAGAGTTGAATCAGACTGCTGACGAAATCGGTTTCGAAAAGTTTAGTTAATTGGCTGATAGGAGTCACGTGAGAAACTGAAAAATAGCTCATTTATCAGATTATTGCATTGTGGGTAATAAATTGATGCAATAACGAAGCAGGTGTTGTAAACCCAAATTAATTGTAAGTTTCCTCACAAAAGTTGCGGCTTATTTAACAATAAGAGAATATTGTTGAATGTTCCATTAGAATACAAACAATTATTATATCATAAGGATGAATAAGTTTTGCCCTTCAAAATATAATAGGCTAAATAAAAGGTCAATAAATTTACAAAGAATGAAAAACTAATTTTTAAATAAATGACAGTTGTAATAATTTTTTGATGACGAAGAAATGTGCGTTTGTTTTATTATAAATAATATACCAATAAAAAAAAACAAATTTAAACACAATTCTATGTTTGAAAGAGAAGCTTCATGAAAATTTAAATATTTCACTGAAATATTAATACCTACTTTATAAAAGTATTTTAAAAATAAGTAAAAAACTGTTAAGAATAATTAGAAGTTCGTCAAAAATGAAACCAATATAAAAAGAAATCACTTGAAATTTGAAATTCTTTAAGCCTTTTAAAATGTTTCCGTAGTTCCATTCTATTTTTTAGAATATGAATATTATTTAAATTAGTTTTTTTAGAGAGTTAAAAACTAATATTAAGAACTTGTTAAATGCTGCATTAATTTTTAATTCAGTTTAGAAAATGAGAAAGCTAATTTTAATCCCTAAATCTTGCAATACTTATTGAAGAAAGTAGAATTTTTTTTTATAGAATTAAGGAATTTCTTGATTTATAATTAATTTAGTTTTTTTATAATACACATAAAATACAATGTAGCAGCTCCTTAAATAATATAAGAAAACGTATTTATTGATCCTAAATGTACACATTGCGATAAATTCATAGAAATTCAGAAAGAGAATAGTTTTTTTTATGATAAATTGATTGCTCTAATTTTAATTTTTATTTTTATCCGTGATAAATTTGCAGCCCCAATTTCTTTATAAAAGTATTGTAATTCAAAAAATAAAATTTTTTTTATAATTAAGTACAAATTATGGCTTATACGAAGTAGATGCATTTTATGGAAAAATCGATTTGATTTCAATTTACTAATGTAATAACAATTGTTGCTTAGTATTTTTTATGTTAAAATATTTTTAATTTAAAATCGTGAGTATTTCTTTATCTCTTAATTTACCAAATAAGCATTAGCTAATATTGTTTTTGATTTTTTCAATTTTATTATTGCCTTTAATAAATAATCTTTTCAAGAAATGAATTCTATAAGCTATTTTTTTTCAGATAAAATTAAGTAAAAATAAGATCATGCCGATGTTAATTAAATTAAAAAAGCAAAAATATGCATAAATTTTAATTAAAGAATGAAATATACTACTTCAATTAAAAATTGTGAATTTAACTGTGCAATTTGGAGGAAGAACTTTTTTCTAATTGTTAATTTTACTTGCTACTAATATGTAACTAAGCAAAGTAATGAATTTTTTAATATTGTACTACAATATGGTTTACCATGATAGATTAAAAACAGCTTAAAAAAGAATTTTAAATTAAAAGCAATGGGATATTGCTTATAAATACTGCTTTAAATTACTTTTTATTGTATTTTTTGTAAACTATCATTTTATTTACAAATAATTTCATTGTAAAATATAATTTTTTACAAAAAAAAATAATAATTCATTTAGAATATATCAAACAAAAATAAAAAATTAATGATTTTAAATAATTTCAAACTTAAAATATTATTTTATAATCAATAATAAATACGAGCTAATTATATATATATATATATTATGTTTATAATTTTACTGCTCCTGCTTTTATGTGCATAAACTAATACACTGAAAAATTCTTATTTAATTTAAATATATTTAACTATAACTCCTAAAATGCTTATAAAAAATAGCAAAATATTCGAAAACAAAAAATGATCTTGAATTCAAAGTATTAAAACAAAAATTATTTGGTGCCTCAATCTTCCAACCAGTCGTCAATTTTCAAGCTAGACTTTACTTGAAATTATTCCTTAAAAAAATGCAAATTATCCACATCGGCTTCCGAAAATTGTACAGTTAAAGCCGACAAACGCTCGAGGATGTGTTATTTTATACTGAAACCTGTTCTTAGTTTGTTTTAACCGGACAATTACAGTCTCCGTGTAGGCGGGGTGCGTTAAAAACCCCTACCTGTTGATTGTGTGCGGCAGACGGAGCTCCTATGATTAGAACTTTAAATTAACTATCACTTTGAGCATGACAAAACCTTCAAGACGCCAGTGAAGATCAGGGGAAAAAAGGGGTCAGACATAAGGAAAAAGAAGAAGTGCCTCACATATATTTATTTCTATAATAAGCGAATAGAGGAAATAGTATTGTCTGTAATTTCCCTACTGTTCCGCACTTTCCAATTGATAAAGAATCATCATATTGTTTACTAGGAATAGAAGTAACATGTGAACTTAGTGCGTCGCCATGTTTGGCCACATATCTTTTTTAAATAAAATTTAGGCGCCATCATGATAAAGTGTTTTGACTAAGTTTGATGCTCTTTTTGTGAAATGGCGATATTATAAAAATCTGTAACAATAAATGCTAACAATTTGCTTAAACTTCTCTCTTTTTCTTTGAGGAAAAAATATTTGAATAAGTAGGATTAAGTAAAAGATTTTTAAAAAAGTATCTTAAGTTAAAATGGTTTACGTAACTAAAATCATTAAAATAGAAGAAAATTTGAACATTTAGTATCATTTGAAACAATAAATATTTGTCATAATTTAGTATAATATAAGTATTTTTACTTAATTTATGTCTCCAGAGTTGAATTAATATTTTAATCAGAAATACTTGACAATAATGTGATTTTAACTCGTTAAAATTATAGTCAAAGTACTTTTTAAGAAAATTTAATAAAATAAATAAACTAGCAGATATTTTTGTTTAAGAAATAAATCAAAATATAATTTAATAAATGCACTTTTTATAAAATTGAGGGAACCAAAAATTTTAATTTCACTGCTAAATTGTCAGTCTATGTTGGGAGAATGACGTGAAAAATATAATGCAAGCGTGCGCACGCACGCACGCACGCACGTACACACACACACAAACACACACACACAATACTTGGGTTGTTCTTGCTTACGCATAAATTCCTCCGATGTGTACTTTAAATATCAATATATCTAATGATATTCATTAAAATAATTTCAACAAAGCTATGTTATTAAAAGCTTTAAGACACCATAAAATATATTTATTTTAATAATTTAATAAAAAATATTTATGTGTATGTTTCATGTCTTTCGAGAAATATATCGTATACACTAATATCGTATATGAAATAATGTGTATTTTGCATAAAAATGCAGTTTTTCTTCAATAATATTTTCAAATTAATGTAAAAATTATGCTTGGTAAGTAAATCAACGACTAAAATATACCGTGACTTTATATATAATTGTAATACGAAAGTTTTATGTTATTGAAATTTTAACTTATTAATATTTGTCTTTGATAGCATTTAACGCTCCCAAGTCAAAGGTCCTAGGTTCGATCCTGGGATGGGGCAAGGTTGACTCAGACTTTTATTCCTTCAGTGGGTCGATAAACTGAATACCAAGCATGCTTGGGAACTAAATACTGGGGGTTGGTTTCGCGTTAAGCTGACCACCTAATCGGGACACATGCTTTGCATCACAGGGCCTATGGGTGAAGGAAACAGAGATAACACTGTAGGCCGTAGCCCACATGGACTGTCGTGCTAAAGAGTTCAGTATTAGATACAGATCTTATTTACTTTCATAAAGATTATATATATATATATATATATATATATATACATACATATATATATATATATATATATATATATATATATATATATATATATTGTTGTATATAGATAATTCTTTACAAGGAAGACTAAACTTCACACCTTATTCCATAGTCCAAAGTATATTGCATTGTAATTATTAAATAATGTCACCCAACTTAATTAATGGAAACGTATTCTATATTATAAATCTATTCAAAGTTTCAGTGCAAAAATCATTACAATTATAACTAGAAATACAATTTAAACATTATTCACATTGCTTTTTTTAAAACAATCTCTGAAAAATAAATAATAAACATAATTAGCACTGAAACTTTGACTCATTTGAATCTTAAAAACTCTAATACATAATTGTAAACTTTATTAATTATACATTTATTAAACTATTCTGATCTTACTTAAAAATCAATTTACTTACATATATTTTTGAGGGGATGATAACATAGAGATATTAAATTTGCTTGTCAGATAATTAATGATTTCTGTTTCAATTTGATAAATGTTTAGTTGTATCTTACATAGTTATTACATTATTTTGATGTAATTGATAAGAATATTTATTATACAACCTTAAATAAAGACTTCTACTTGTGCGTGTTAAATAAATATCTTTTAAAAAAGACGCTGGTTCAGTTTATGAATATATGTATTATGTGTAATTATAAAATATAATCGACAATTTATAAATTTTTAATGTACTGTTTTCAAGGCTTTATTACTTTCCTATGATAATTAATAAATAATTATATTCCTAAGGAAATTTGACATTCACAAAGTCATTACTTATTTTCAATAAATATATGGTTAAGTAAAACAATGACGTAATTTAGAAAAGAAACTTATTGAAATTTAAATATTTCTGATACTTGAAAATAGTTAAGTTTAAATTAAAAGATATATTTCTAAAATTTAATTGTTAGATTTATTTTGCTATGGAATTGAGATTTTAATTTAAATATAGAGTTTTTTAATAAATTTGAAGAACGTTAGAAGTTTTTATATAAAAATAAAGAAGATGAGAATGCTTCGTTTTATTAAGGTTACTTTTCACAAACGGATTTACATTTAAAGGGAATTTAGATTCCTGTATATATATATATATATATATATATATATATATATATATATATATATATATATATATATATATATATATATATATATATATATATATATACATAACCGCTACCACCACTGGGAACTGAATTTACAACATAATGCACATAGAGCAAGAAGCAATGATCCTACTAACTGTTCAAGGTATATAAATTTTATGATATTTAAAACATTATCTACAATAAAAATAACGCTAATAACATTTAATACAATAAAAAAGAACTTATTGTTTTATACAAAAATGATTTAAAATTTGCCCGCTCATTTGCAATATAAATAAAAAATGTGATGACCATTGATTACCTATAAATAATTTTTTTTTCATGTATAATAAATCTTAATGCTTATAGATGCTCGTAATAGAAACGGAATTTAATTTATTTTTAATTGAAATAATTCTTTATTATGCTTGATTTCTCTATTGTATTCGAGTATAGTACTTTTTATTTATTCGTAAATTATTATATTTTTCTTTAATTTTTTAAATATCGTAATTTATAAAATAAGTATTATTTGTAATATCTAATTTTCGAATGAAATATTTAAAATTTATCATAGTGCTTATAATTGCTTATAAGGTATTTTCAATTTTACTTACTGTAAATAAATTTCCTTCAATTCTCTGCACCGAAATGCAATATTATTGGGAGTTACGGTATTAACCAGAGTTGTAACCTTGCAGAAGACCCTTATTTAAAGAATAAAAAACAATTAGAACATATTAAATGATACTTAAATAACACAACATATCCATTAAACCCAATTTCCTTATAAATTTAATCTCAACATACATAATAAAATAGAACAAAGAATTTTAGTTAACATTGTAATATAACTAAAAATTTAAAAATTTGACAATGATTTTTTAATTTATACTATTGTTACAGAAATTTTAAATAATTTCGTAAAAATATAGTTTAAGTCATGTCGCAACAATATTTTAATTAATGGATAATCATAATTGATGAAAACAGATATAGAAACATACGTCAAATGAATGTGTTTTACCATTTATGACTAATGCTGTTGGACCAAAAATGGCGCATTCAATCGGTTTTGTTACTCGGAAATGTTTAGTTAAAGCAACAACGAAATGGTCTACGATTTTCGGCTTTTCAAACCAAGTCGCTTTAGTGGAAGTGGTGAGCGAGAGGGTAGGAAGGTGGATCAGTAGAAACAACTCACCTATCCATTGCAACGGTTCTCAGAACATGAGATGCGTAATGAATCTTGTAATTACGGTATTTAGGAGCTTTGGCGACTTGTTAATGGCAATATTGGCGTGCGGTGGGGATCCCCGTAAAAAGCGGTTCCCCGTAATTATTGTAGCTTTAATTACCTCCAGTTCACAAATGAAAGGGAGAAATGCATTCTGCGGCGTGGGGACCAGGAGGACCAAACCTTTTTTTCCCATTTCTGTTTAGGGATGAGTCACAAATTTATAATAAAAAATATTGAGTTGTGTTTTACTTATTAAGAATTTGAAATCTCTGTTTTTTTTAAAGAAATGATTAGTTTGTAAATAATTACAATTATTTCAGGCACACAAATATTATTAATAGGGTAAGATTTACAGTCAAAAATGGATTTTGATGCCCAACGAACAAGCAACCTTCCCACCTTTTTTTCTAAAAGTAATCATGTGAAAGCACATTCGATTTACAAAGAATTTAACAGAAAAACATAATTAATTTATTATTTTAGAAACTTGCAGTAAAAACGACGTTTTTATAATCTATCTGTATATTTCTATGAATTTTTTCATTGCTTCCAATTTTAAGATTTCGCACTGGAGTATTTCTAGTTAAATATGCTATTAATTTTCTGTTTGTATGTAGATTAACCTTTGAATTTCTTGCATAAATTTGTGTAATAAAGATACTTTTGTAAAAAATATCTCTTATTTCATTATACAAAAAAAAATAGCTCATATTATTGACAAAAATTTCTCTTATAATTTGTAATATCTTTAAATTAAATTTGCTTAATTAAAAGGCGTTTATAGATAAACTCGTGGAATATCGTTTTTTTTATAATGCCTAGAATTTTGAATTATGGCTAGAATAGTTAATTTATATGAGAAATGATTTTAATTAATTTATTATTAAAATCATTTCTCATATAAAATAAATATAAAAACTAAATATCATATAAAATCTATTGACATTATTAAACTGTATTTCAATTTGATAACTAAAAACACATTTTTTGCTACCCATTGTTCTATGAAAAATGAAAATAATTAACAAAAAATTAAAAGCTGAGAATAAGTAATGAAATACTAGAAAAGGTTAATAGATAATAAAATTGTTTTATCTTTTTTTTAAAATATATTTACATAAAAAAATACATAATCCAAAAAAATTAAAACATAAAATTAATAGTAAATGTAGTTTTATTTAATTATGAACATTGTAAATATATTTTAATATCTCTTAATTATATAAAAAATAGAACTTTCTGAAACTTGAATCAGTAAAAACGAGAATTTTTAAAAAAATACGAAAATTGTAATTATAGGTATATTAAACTAAAAATATAAAAAATGTATATAAGAAATTAAACATTTTTTAAATTTGAAAACACATATATTTTTTAAAAATATATTTAAAGAGATTTTTTTATATGTATAAATAACTCTCTTTTTCAATAATGTGGAATTTCAATAATTTTTCAATAATGTGGAATAGTCAACTCGTGAACTGTTAAACTAAAATCCAGAGTGTTAAACTTTTAGCAACGAATTGGGATGACACACAATGGCACACCTTCTGGTTTTTAGTTTTACAATTCACGAGTTGAATTCCCACTACTGAATTTTTACAGAGTTCATGTTCGTAAACAGTTATGAAAATTTAAAAGGAAATGAAACTACAGAAACTGAACAATTTATGGTTTTATTCCGTTGATAAAATTTCAGTTATTTATTACTTATAGTTTAAATAGTTTATAGATTTTTAAAATATTAGTAGAAAATTTAAACCAAATTAACGGCAATTTACTTTTTATTTTAAAAATTTATTTCTTTATCAGTGTCTTTTACATGTATGTATAACAATTTATACAAACAGCACACACACATCATCGAGTATAAATTAAAACTAAGAATTTTATTAGGCAAATATTAAAGCAAAAATATCATACCAAAATTATAATACGAATAATTTTATGGTAAATATTACTTCAGCTTATATTAACAAAAAAAACTCACAAAGAATTGTTTGAAATGGGGAAACCTACAATAATTAAATAAAGTCTAATTCAATAAAATAAACATTTTACTATGTATGGTATTTAGAAAAGTTTAAGATTTCATTGATAAGTAAAAAGTTTACATGATGAGTTAGAACTGAGAAAACTTTATAAATTAACTTAATATGATGCAATGTTTCTATAACTAATTCGTTAACAAATTTAAAAGTACCAATATTTTTATATTTTGATTGTTATACATTCCGAGAAAATACTTTTGAAATTTGATCTCGAATATAATTTTTCATTTAACACCGAAACGCAATGACAGGAAATTCCCCTCAAAAATTACCTTCTGACCATCTGTTAAGCACAGGAACTTAACTTCTTAACTGTAGAAATAACTGTTCGCGACGCGTAGGGAAACAGAGAATCAAAAAGCAAAACAAGAGAAAACTTTCTCACTGTTTCTGAAAAGGATCAAGCAATGGCCTTTTGCTCTTTGGTTTTCCTTAATTACTAGGGGGGTGAGAGCAATTTGGGGTGGCCTACCCCACCTACAAGGAACCGCAAGTACATTCAGGGCGCTCAAACAACAATTAATGGGGAAGAAAATTTTCCGCGAAAATCTTTCGAATGCTGGGTTTAATTACAGCAATTAGCTCTACTGGTAGAGCCGGCGTTTTTATTTGTATTCTTTACTCTCGACGATTCAGACCATAGCATTCCGGAACATGTGTTCGAAGAGGGGAACAGTGGGGTGGGAAAAGTTCCAGTTTTCCCGCGCAAATGCATGTATGATGGCAGCTAATTACTACTACTGTGAGGTTGGAATATATGCAATAGCGGAAAAGGACAAACTCAAGTTTAATTTTACAACGGGGGGAAAAAGTCAAAAATTCCCTATGAGTTTGTGGGGGGGGGAGATCTTACTCTAATTACCTTCCCGAGGTTAATTGCGGAAAAGGGGCGTGGTCTATTTCTTTCATCATTTGCGTGCTGTAGTTGTAAGCCTTTTAATGACGTGAGAGGGGGAAAGGGTTAGAAAGGAGGGGGAGGGGACAAGAGAAGAAGTTTGTTTGATAACTTATTCAAAATGGTGATCCGATGAGTTAATCACGCAAGTTGATGGGAGAAAATTGAAGTTTATATTTGATTTGGAAAAAAAAAGCAACTACCTGTACCTGGTAATGAATCAACATGATTAATTGCTACCCATGAATAAAATGGGGATTTTATTACCCGCAGAATAATTGCTTCGTCTTGAGTTTTTTCCTAATTTCAGATTTATTATTTTTTGTTTTGAGAAAGTGGAGGATATTGAAACATCAATTAGAAGTCTGTAAAATAAAAATCATGTTTTAAATGACCTTAAATCATATTTTAAATGACCTTAACAAATTTTAATGCTGTTTTCAAAAGTCGTCATTTTTATTTATTTTAGTCTTAAGAGAGTTGAATTGTATTCATTTTTTTGAAGTAGATATTCCTATAATATTATATTTTTAGTGAATTGGAGAAGTACTATAAGTTTATTCGTTGTATTGAAATATTCTCAATGTGGTTGTGGTGGCTAAAAAATAAGCAATCTTGCCTTCCATTCTCCTAGATTACAGATTCTAACTTCACCCTTATGCGGGTGATTACAGACACTTAGAACTTGCTAAATATAGACTTTGGTTTAAATAGATTCAACCGAAAACTTTATTTAAAATAACTAACTTCTAAATTTTCCAATTAATTACCAAATTTTTATTTTACACTAAAGAAACATAAAGCCAGTTTGAGTAATTAATCACGCGTTTTCATGGTTAAAAATAAGAGATCAAATTTAGATAAACATTTTTAAAATGAAATGTAATTGCTTCTATTCATTGGAACTTTTCATCAGATCTTATAGATTTTTTGATTATTTAAATAATAAATGAGATTATATAAGCAAGGGAAAATTAAATGTTTGTATATTATAATTACAATTGACTAACAAGACCAAGCTTTTGAGGAATGTAATTTTCAGTGATAAATGCGTCCTAAGATTTAGGAAAAAATTGTGATTTATAAAAATAAAATATATAAAATTTACTTGTTTTTATTGAGAACATTGTTTCGCACCGTGTAAAGAAGTCTTAGATAGAGATTAGTTGAAAATATATCGAATGAGATGTCAAACTCTTGAAAATTCCTTTTATATGGGAAGTTATTAAAGACAGAACTAAAGATTCCACGTTCCAATCTATTTCTCGTCGTCACAGCTTAGGGAAAAGAGTAAAAACATATGTGCAATAAGCAAAATCTATAATTTGTCAAAATTCGAAAATAAATAGTTAATATTATTGCTAGCTCTTTGATCTCAATCTTAAGCAAAAGATCGGTCAATGAACATAGTAAACATTTTATTAATACAGATTATTTTATAATAAGGCACTTATGAAGAATTAATAAAAATATTCAAAAATTATTAACTTAATGAATAAAAGAAGAATTTTGAAATTTAGTTCTTATAGTCTATAGAAAATAAAAATAAAATGTGCAAAGTACATTCTTTTACATACATCATTATATATATATATATATATATACACACACACTTTTATGCACAATAAAAAATCATGATCTCCTTAGATCTGCAAAATAAAGCATAAGCAATTGATATTAAAGCTGTGTGGTACATCATGAATTGATACATTACACCAACTTAAGCAGCAGGAGGGTTGAAGGTAACGTTCCATTCACCCATACTCTGACAGCTCAGGAATTTCCTCCATCCCCTCAAAAAAATTTGACTTCATACTTCCCTCACACCCTCAACCCCTTTCAATACCACCCTTTTCTTCACCCCTTTGGGGCTCTGAAGAGGCGCCGACGATCGCACCTGTTCTCGTTGCATTTTCAACCCTTTTTTTTTCTCCCACTTTCAGCGCATACTGATGCTCCTCGGTCTCCCTCTTTCTTTCTTCACCCTGTCAGAGCAGGTTGTCAACCCTTCCAACCCTGAACAGATGGAGAATGGGCTGCAAAGGGTGTATGGATATTCGAGGGGAGAGGTGCCGGAATTTCTCAGTCGAGACCTACGGTTGTAGTTAGGGAAGTACAAAAGAGGTTAAATCCTTTTTAACCTTTAAATAACAAGTAACCTTTCACATCAGCGTTGTCTTTACCATCATTTTTAAATAAAGGACACGTCTCATTTTTTTCAGACGGTGAACACCTGTTTATAAAAGAATAGAGCATTTATGACTCATCATAAATATTCATCAAAATATGTAACGTTAACCTTTGAAAAATTCCATTTACTACTTATCATTATTTGCATTTGAAACTGATTATAGCCTAGTAGTATGAAAATACCCTTCGGAGGATAAAACCCCAGGTTAATTCCAACCATTGAATAACGGAAGACTGATTTACGCTGCTGTATACACGTTTGTCGAGATGGATACCTGGGAGTTTCTTAGTTTCTTCCCTTGCACACGTGAATATGACCCATTATTTATTGAATGTCCTCCAGTAAACCAGTTTACGTGGTGGTCATTAAAATGACTTTCAGCAGCTTTCACCCATTAGACTGTTCACTACATGATGTCAAAAGGAGATAAAAATAGATTATGTCTTCGAGTGATTACTTCTCCTGCTTTAAGTCATTAAATACAGCCCCAACCCCCTCTAAATTTTGTACAAACTCATGCGACAAGAAGTGATCTATCAGCTGTACCCTTCTCTTCATGGAAGATTACAATAATGGAAGGATATTTGGCGTACAGAAACAGTCAGAGGTGCTTTTAATGCTATGGTATGCTAATTCTAGCATATCAAACGGTTATCATTGCATACTCCCGCCATATTTCTGCAGAGCACATTTTCATTATTATTGTTATTTGCAAAATAAATTTGTAAATAATAGATTTTTCTTAGTATTTTTTAAATAAATTTTTTTTTTATTTATTCTTAACGCTATACATTTCTCACTATTTTATCTGAGTTGGCTGCACTGTAGGTAGAGTTCAAGTTTTCAGTTCATCATTTGATGGGTTCGAAACCCACCTTGAGTTTGTAGTGGACCGAAATCTGCTTTTAAACTGTAAATTTCAATCCAATAAGCTCCCACATGTAAAAAATAACCATTGAAAGACAGTCAAATCAACTTTCTCAAGCTTTAAAAATTCATTTTATTCAATGTGTACTAGTTTAGCAATATGAAATAGATTGTCATTGATTATGAATCCATTTGAGTGGGATGTAATAAAAATATTAATTAATTTAATTGACATTTTAGTTCAAAACTGTAATAAAAAAGTCTAAACACACAGAAAGAATATTTTCCGATGGCTTATAATAATTTTTTTTATCGTAATTAGAAATGCAATCACTGAATAATAATTTTTTTAACTAATTGTAATTTATTTTAATCAAACATTATTAATGCTTTATAACAGAATTCCAGAAATCATAATAATTTTTTACAATAGAATGCGTAATATATAAATTTTTATATAATTGTAAATTAAGCAATATTTTTAGATTATTTTCTGATCGGTTTGTTTGTCACTCAATGGTCATTTTTTGCACATGAGGGGTAATCAGACCATGACCAACGGTTTAAAGTTTATTCCGAACCACTACAAACATCCATGTCCAAGGTGGGATTCGAACCCGCGAACTGTTGAAACAAAGGCAAGAGCGCTAACCCTTTGGCTGCCATCTCGGTGGTTATTTTCTTCGCCTTTGGTTAAGTAACACGAACTTATGACGTATTATAAATGTTTAAGATATCAAATGTAGTGTCTAAACTTTAAACGCTGTTTAATTTAACTAACGATTTCCTTAAAATAGTTTAAAACAGAATTATTTTTTTTATTATTTTCTTAAAAAAAATTTAAAGTAAATTATGATGATAAATCATTTCATAGAATTTGTAATGAAAAATAGTACGAAAAATTTGAGAAAAAGAATAAACCAAACTTCATCCACATTTCCCATAGTTATTGATACATTTTTATAAATCATTAATAGATCAATAAGTGATAACATGAAATAAATGAAAATATCAAATTTGGTATTTAAAATTATATTGAGATGCAGTTATTCCTGATATAAAATTCAATTTTCATGACACCTATTTTCTATTTTAAATAACACATTTCCTAAACTCTTTTAATTTATAATTGATATATAAATACTTAATGTAATTTTTATTTATAGTTTAATATAGATATAAATAGACACCAAAATAAAAGATAGTTGTTTACTTTCACAACTTGATGTTTACAAAAATAGAAATTGTTGTGAATTATATTTGTAAAATGTAGGAGGAAAAAGATGCAATAATCTTAAAATTTCGTATAATATAAAAAAATTTATATTTTTTTATATAATAGTTAAAATCCTTAAAATTTTCTTGTAATAAAATATTCGAAGTTATTTTAATGCCAAAATAAATGAAAGTTGTTGTTGATTTTTGTAAACATTTTGTTATCTATAATTTTGAAAGTTATTGATTTTTGTAAACATTTTATTATCTATACCATAAATAAAATTTTGGAAAATGCTTAAATTATAAATTGTTTGCCAATTTTAACAATTAGGCAAGTAAATTGTGATTGTTAACAGCTAAATTTAAAATAATTTAATATAAGAAAATATGCTTATATATAAAATGAAAGTTAAGCACATGTAAAAAGTATATTTGAAATATCTATTCGAAGTATAATAGATAAAAGTGATACTTATAAATAGAAAAAAAATGCTTATATAATATTATAAATTAGAGTTTTGTTATTATTTGCTAGAAAACTAATCATTACTTTATAAGTAATGAAAATTTGAAATACAGTTAGTTATTATCTCAAAATCATAAATATTTTAAAAAATATACGTCTCTTTATGCATAATGAGTATTTTAAATTAATTGTACAAAATCCTAGATATATATAAAATGCCTTAAAATGAATACATATAGCTTAACCAAGTGGTTGAGATAATAAACTTCAGAATATAGAAAACAACAATTCAAAACTTAAACTTTAATAAACAAATAAAAAATAAATACTAAACTTAAAATATTATTTTGAAGTGTAATGATGACACATATTAATTTAATTTATTTATATTTTAGTAGACAAACACGATAAATATTTTTGTTTAATATTTTAAATAATAATAAATGGATCAGTAAAAATTTTAAGCACATATTTCACTGCATGCAAATAACTTTTGATCATAATTTGATATCTAGCATCTAGCTAATAAGCTGTAACATCTATTTACAATTTCCTCTAAAGTAGCCAAAAACGTTAACAGTATATTCGAGGTAATTGTCTACAAACATTTTTAATAAATCAATTTTTTCACTTATTTTTTTAAGGATTCAAATAAAAGTTATGGAAAAATTGTTATTTTCTTCTTAGTAGGAAGTATAAAGCATTTATAAATTCAAAAACACATACACATTAATAATAAATGTTTAAAATAAAAAAAAAATAAAAAAATCATCATTATATAATGAAATGAGTTGAATGAAACTACATAATTTTAAACAAAGACATTTGAAAACAAGAATGGAATGTTACTAAAAATAGAATGAACTAAAAATAATTACTCCGAAATTATTTCATTGCATATTTCCGTCTTATAATTAAAATCCTATCATTGTTGTAATTTTATATAAAAACTGACTTAATACCCCAGCAATTATATGTTTTCAAGGAATTAACTGTGCAAAAAGTTAAAGCAAAAATTTTAATTTTTAATGGCATCTTAATAAATTTAGCGGGGAGTATCCATCAGATGTAATATTATGCACGCATTTGAAGACTAGACAAGTAAGAGTCATAAGTTCAATACTGTCGTACAAACGTTTTGAAAATCTAAAATCACCATTTTTTTTTGGTTTATATTTTTATATACTGTGAAATTGTTATTTTTAATTGATACTTATTAATTATTTAAATATTAATTAATTTTTAATGTAATGTGTTGGATGAAGGGACTTTAAGCTGCATTAATAAGTTAATAAACTTAAAAGTTACCTATTGCCAAAGACTTCATTATTTTGATCAACGGTCAAGAGATCTTCATCTGAGTCACCACACATATCCCTCTTTACATTATATCACATCAGGAATCTACGAATATTGAATATTCAATGTCTTTGAACCTTGAACGCATATTTATCTTTGATTGGATCTATGAAGATCAAATATTGTATTTTCCTATTTTATTGTATTTACCTATAGTCCCAAGAAAGTAACACAAATGTTCATCTTCTTAAATATGGTTCTAAACATGGTGATGATTTATTTTGCTGCCTTTGATAGAACCAAGATCAAGTCATTGGTATATTTGATAAATTTAATTTACAAATTATAAGAAATGACCACAAGCTGAGATTTAGTTTGTGGATGTACATCATAAAATATGAGCTTTTTGTGATTTTGTAAATGAACGACACAAAATTCTGTTTTTCAGATTATTTTAATTATTTGGGATCTCTTTTCATCATTGCAGAGGTTGAGATCAATGCCTAGTGGTTAGTGCCAACTGTTCAAGGGTTCGTTACTCACCTTTTTTGGTGAGAAATGTACCCTTAAACAGTTGGACCATGGTGGTTCTAAATTTATTTTAAGCTTAAGACCATCAAGTGGCATAGTTAACTATCAAGTTAATAAGCATAGTTGACCATAAAGTGTAAGCAAATTGTCAGGCATTAAATAATCAATCACTACGAATTTTCATTATGTTTGGCAAAGAGGTTTTTTCACCAAGTATTTGCTATCATTTAACATATCAAGACCTCTCTTTTTACCAGTACTGTACATAATTTTCAAATTCAGTGTAGATACTTGGTTTGGCAAAAAAAATTTGGGGATAAATTTTAAATTTTGGTAACTTTGGTAATTTTAGTATTTTAACTAACGTAGTTTCAGGGTTGCCATTTTGTTATTCACATTTTGGCTTTTATCTTGGTGTTAAAAAATCGCCAAAAAATCAAGGGGTAAACCTAAATAAACTTTTACTTAATTTTCTTTTTATTTCGTCAGATTAAAGTCTTTAATTTAAAATATCAGAAGCAAAGTTTTCAAAATGACAACTAATACCTAATAACATTGCATACTTGCATTTACTTAAACTAATATTTATAAAACTTAGCAAATTTTCTACTGGAACTGATTGTGCAGCTTTCAAAATTAATGGTATACAACAATTTTAAGAAAAAAATTTTCTAACATTAATTAAAAATCATTACTTACACGTAATTGATAGAAAGGGATTAGTTTTTTAAAATTTGATGAAATAAAGTAAACAAAAAATGTTTAATTTCAATATATAAATATATTTAAAAGTTTCTCAGCATGGCTGCTGAGTTTAATAATTTTCATTGTTTTAAGAAATGTACTATTATTAACGTCGACGCAAAATTTTGGAATACCGTAGTTGTTAAATTAGTGTATAATTTTATATTACATTTGAAAATTTTCATTTGCGATTTTTAAAAAAATTGTCTATTGAAGTGTGTTTTTCAGGTCGTTTCAAAGCCTGTACTACCTTCTTGGGGAGTTGGTTAAAAAGTCATTATATAGAGGGTATGTCTAGCATGTAAATTTTAACCATGCAAAATATTTTCACATCATAAATAAAACTAACTATGAATATTCTCTCCATTGTGGTTGTTACTAATGACACTTGGACAAGCCAAGCTTGCCATGCCTTGCCTTTTCCAAATTAAGTCAACTGGGAGCGCCTTTCGTGTAATCAGAGCACCATAAAAAGGTGAAAGTACAACTTTTGGTCTTCAAATCCTCCGATAGATGACAGCACCAAAGGATCAACTCCCTCAATTTTGGCATTGATCTGAAGAGGCAGTAAATTTCTCCAGACCATTGCACCCTTGATGGTACATGCTCAACGACCGATTACAGGACTTTCGATTCCACAGATTTAACGAGCACGTATACCGTATGTATTTGGTGGGTCTTTGGCGGTATTGGGAATCGAATCCCACATTTCCGGATGGTAGGCCGATACCCTAACAACTAGGCTACCACGGCCCCTTATTTTCTCTCTTAATACTATCAAATTTTAGACGCTTTTGTAGCAATAAATCAAAAAATAATTATGTTTATAGAGTAATTTTAGATGCATTAAGAATATCTTAATAATCAAAATTTGCACTTACTGATTGCAAAACAATTTTTTTTTAAAGAATTTTTAATGGTTTTCCCCAGTATTGATTAAATTTAAAGCCTAAATTTATTTTGTGAATTCTTCGCCAGCTTGAAAATTAAAGGCTATGCAAATAAAGAGAGGTGCGCTTAAATTGCAGGTTCATTATAAATGCAAATAAAATCCTCAGTAGTTGGCGGGCATTATCAGGAGAAATTTGTGTTCCATAAATAATTATATTTCACAAAAATTATTTAATAAAATCAATTTTTTTTACAGATGTGCAATTTATGTTTTTATTACAACTTCATCTCATCTGTGTATGTCAGCAAAATTATAATTTATTCGCAGAATTAAAAAAGTTAACTACTATGGATTTTTTTTGAGTAATTAGTTTAATGTTCCATTCCAAAACTTTTTAGTCAGTCATATTTAGTGTCAAAGATCTGGCAGTCGAATGGTTACAATTTTGGCCTTTGGTTAAAGAGATAGAAGGTTTGATTCTCAAAGCTACCTTTGACGATTACAGCGGTTTGGAAATATAATGAATTACGTTTTGGGTTATTTAGCACTTGTGCGTGAAAAATAAACACTGAGCATCAGGTGAGCCAAATCTTTTTTAAGCCGTATAGTATGAATGCATAAACATGAGTAATATTCATTAATAATCAAATATATAGACTTAAGAATAAATTAAAAATCATTAGATACGTCAGAAAAAAAATTAAACTTCTGTGAGAAGATATCGACGCATACTTCAGCGAGTTGAATTAAAATTACTTTTAAAATATCTGTCACACATTTTTAATAATTAATATTTGACTTAAGCTGAAAATTTAATTTAATACAAAAATACTTAATTTTAACTCACCTGTTAATTTAATACCAAGTAAAAGAACAATATAACACTAAAATATTATTTCTCCAAGACACTCCGGTAGCAAGAAAGGAAAGATAATCTTTTAAGCATTCTGGTTTTTACATACAAAGCAGAAATGGAATGTAAAACTGTATTTATTCGAATAAAATTTTCCTTTTCTTTATAATGCATTGCATTAAAATATATTTTATAGAAGAAAATACAATCAGTATGAAAGTATAACTAAGAAACTCGCATTGATATTTTATTTTATTAAGTAATAGCATTTCTTTAAATCAAACAGGAAGATTTCAGCCATTTTAATAAAAGAAATCAAATAAATTGGATTTTGAAAAAAAATTAGTTCGAATTGTTATGAAAAGTAGAGAGCTTTAAAAGCATTGTCAAGTGCTGAAAAATTATATATTAAAGATCAATAACAAAGTTTCGAATTCCCCTCGGTACTCCCATTTCCAAAAGAGTTTTTGTTCTATACCCGACACTACTAAAGACCATGTGGAGTAAACCTGTGCTGATTATATATTCTGAATGGTCAAATTCTTCACTATTATAGGGTGGAAAAGAGAATGCCAATATAAGTATCGACCCATCATTTGATAGCGTTATGAAGCATTTGTCAATATTTAACGATTTTTCTTGGCAGAAAATTAGGGCTGTGACATATTTATTAATATCAGAATAACTTAATCACATGAGAAATTAATTCACAAATCATTAATTAAAATTAATCTAGTAAATGCATTATTTTCACAGTTTTATACAATCATTAAAATATAAAAAATGCGAATAAATTTTTTCGTTCATCTGCATATTACGAGCTTCATTATCCGTTTTAAGGAACAGGCAATCAGTTTTAAGAGCAGATATAAACTATAGTACTGAACATGTGTATATATCCATAGAATAATACAATCATATTTATTTCAATATCAGAAAAGATGATTGTTTTAATTCATTGGATCATACTAGTTAAAACCATAACTTTACATCCGGACCCATGGGGGACATATTGGTTTAACACAGATTTCTAACAGAAAAGTAGTAGTGATGTTTTGACGTGAAGAGAAAATTTAAGGAGGAGATTACATGTTCAGTTCTCGAGCTATTTGACAGTGGTTTAAAATTACTCATATTACATAAGATTGGCATTGTTCAGGAAAAAAATTAATTAACTAATTTAAATAATTAAGAATCTCCCGAATTTACACATAATTTTCTGATTATGAGAATGACAAATTAATCAATCGAGAAAAAGCGGTGCAAATGAGTTAGAAGGTAGTTTCGATATAATTGAAATCAAACCCCCAGGTACGAGTCATTAAACTACCACCAAAATTATAATTATTATTTTAAATAATTTTTACTTTAAAATATTTTTAATAATTTAGGGAATACATATTATCAGTGTTTATTTGATACAATTTTAGAGGAATTAAATTTTAAAAGGATGTTTTTGTTATATTTTCATTTTTCTTACAGAAACGTAAGTGGACTTTCTAAATTCAGAATATATAAATAAATAACCAATTAAAATTAATTTTGCTCATTTTCTGATGAAGTATACTGTTTGAAATATATATAATATGCATTGCGGATGATACTTTTGCAGCACTGTGTATTAGGAAATATTAAAGGAAAATCAAATTAAAGATTGTTAAATTTCTAGAATTGTAAACTTTTTTTCATAAAATAATTTGCTTAGAAATCATATAATCTATTATTGATAGTTGATGACAAAATCTTTTTATTTTAGTTAGAAAGTTTCATTTTAAATATAAAATTTGCTTAAGATTAAAATTTATTGCTAGAATAGGTACATTTTAAGCCAAGATGTCTTTATTTTAAGAATTTCCAGCTTGGCCTCCATTCACATAAACTATTGACAAAAATAATTCTTTGCTGCTTTATGCTTAAATTTTATTTTCTTACATACAAACAAGTTTCACAAAAAAACACGTGTATACTTTTTTAAATTAAATTAGTACTAAAATAAAGATAAAACTATGTAAAGGAAAATACATAAAAATAAAATAATTTACATCTCATAAAACGGAAGAATTCAATTAAGGCTTTTCATCGAAAATTTATACAATTTTATGCGGATGTAATGAAATTTATTTCGGAAATAATCTTTAAAAGAAAGTCCAGTACCTTCATACGACATAATGAAATTTGATCAGAAAAAACAACTTTTAACAAAAGATATTTAAAATTCAAGAATTTATTCTCTGGAAAGATCTTAAACTAATACATTATTCAGATTCAATTTTTAGCTGAAATTATTAGTTTATGAACGAAGAAAATTGTAAACATAAGCAAATAAATTATTAATCAGTATTTCTTTAAAAATATTTTTAAATTTTTGAATAATGAAATGTTTTATTAAACTTACAAATTAGATTACTATGATATTAAATTAATCTAACCACAAGTTTGAGAAATACTGTGGAAAATATTGATTCGTATTAATAGAAAAAACAATGGCAAAAATACATTTAAATATTTTTAAAAAATATATATATATTATCTTTCTTTTAGAAAATTATTTTCCTATATTTAATATACACCAGAAAATTCACTTGATATCAAAGTTCAACTCGAATAGATATAATTGGCTCTTTATAGATAATTTATTCTCAACAAAGCACGTATTCTTATCTTATTATGTTTTCATTATCAGTGTGATTATTAATATACTAGAGAAAAAATCAAGATTCAGCAAACACAAAAGTTTTTAAATAGCAGGAAATGATGTTTTACCCAACTTTGAATAGCTCTTTCTATTTTAAAATATTTTAGTATCTTACATAAAACAAAAGAGCACATTTTTAAATTTTCTTATCTCCAATTCTGGAAAAATATATCTATCTAGTGTAGCGTTTCAATGATAATTAAAAAGTTATCCTGATCTAAATTTAGGTAAATAAATCTGGGAAAAAACTTTCACTTCCTGTTATCATTTTAAGTGCTATTTAATCGTAATTTTCATACTACTTGTTTTTAATTTAAAGTGAAAAACAATCTATTGCACGAAAGTGCTCTTTTTAGTTCCGTCTTGATCGGAAACCGGAAGAGAAGAGAACTTATTTTACATTCTACGAGTGTTAAAAGATTCTAAATTACATCTAGATCCGCAAACGAATACCTAACTACACGGAATTAAGTTCAGCGTAGAGCAACCGTCACCTGTTTCCCGTAAGCTCCTAAGATGAGACGTATCCCAACCCCTCCCCCACCTCTTCCGGCGGGTACATCTTGACAGATATGCGATACAACCAGGCATAAGGCACCCGGATTCTCTTAACCGGAAAGGTCAATCGCAATTTCCGGTGTGAGGAAGGATCTTTAAATGCTGAAAATCAAAGCACTGTGACAGAGACAATAGGTGGGAGGGAATAATTTGACCGGATCTTGGCGACGATTATGGACATGAAATGGAATTCCAGCAGCTGCAGATTTAAGTTCAGGGGCACGGACAGGGTGCCTCAGGAAAGTTCATTACTGCACGTCAATTGGCGATTTTAGTTCGGGCCAGAAGACCCTTGCGAATTTGTTCTGTATCTCATAGTAATCTATTCGCTTTCACGGTTGTTAACCTCTTGGCCATCAGATTTACACATCAAATTTTAATTTGACTATAATTATACAGGAAGGAAGATAAGATTTTTAAAGTAAATGTATATCAATAGTTTTTTTCTTCTTATAATATGCAGGATTTTTTAAATTTGAATAATTCTTCTCACTTGTGAGTGCAAATCATTTTAATATCCTACATAACAAATGGATTTTTTAAAAAAATTTTTTTTGGTCGACTATTATGAAAAAAAATAGGAATGTTATCTTCTTAATTTTTACAATGTTTTATACCCTATTTCTACTTGGAAAAAGAAATTACAATTTTTTTTTAAGTAATGGGTCTGCAAATAGTTTAGCGCTGAATGAATTTCAATTTTTAATATGGAATATTTTATGTAAATTAGGTTTTTTAGAATTTTTTGCTATTTAAGTAAAATATTATATTTTGTATTGAAAACAACATTTCATCCTTATTATTAAATATGATTTAAAATGAAGTTCTACAATACATTAAAATAAATATTATTTTAATGTATTGAACTTTTTATGTGCATTGATTTTTTTACTATATTTTAAAGAGAGTAGTGAACTTTTTTTATAAAATAATAAAGTTATGTTTTAAAGTGCTTTCGTATAAATGGAAAATTATTGACTGGGCTATTACCGATATGGAAGTTCTGGATAATATTTATAGCAATTTAAACGATTTTATTGTCATTACAAATCTTAATAATTTTTACAAAAAATTAAAAAATTTTATTTTTTGGAAAGAAAAAAATGAAAATAAACAAAAGGGTACAATAGTAATGCTCATTATTATTTTTAGTTAAATTAAAACACGAAGTCACATTTTCGAAATTTTCGTTCTCATGCTTAAAACATATTTCATGGTATACTAAACGTGTGTGACAAACCTTAATTATATATTGACTCAAGATAAATCGCATTTATTCTTTCTCCATAATAACTTCTGGGATATAGAAAAAAAATGTTTGAAAATATCTCAATGTTTTGCATTTTACAGTTCAATGATCTCGTTCATGTCAAATACCTATTCGTATATATTGATGCACAGATAATACTCTACCATTTAATGCTTAATTCCTTACTTAAAAAAATAAAAAATAAAATAAAATTATAATTAATTAAGTAAAATTAAAACATTTTATCAAATTATGACTATATTGAGTTTAAGTTATTAAATTAAAACTTAATTTTGCCGACATCTTGGATTATGACTTAATAAAATTTCTTATGCGTTTCAAAACAAATATGATTAAATACAATTAATTCACTAAATCAAGAAATATTTCGCAAATTAAAATGTCATACAATTAATTTCTTTATAAAATGAACCACGTAAGATTAATTTTTCTCAATGAATAAATTTCCAGGATTTAATTAAATGTATTTTACTCATAATTATGCTTTAAAATTTTATTTATAGAATTATAAAAATAATCACATTTAATACGTTATCATGATAATTCAAATCTTTGAATATAAATTATGAAAAATAAATTTACATTTCATGTAGAAACATTGTTGTTATATTTTATTAAATTCAATTCTAACTTCATTTGAAAGTCTTTTAAAATTGTTAAAGTGAATTAAAAGGGTGCAAATTATTTTATGCAAATTTTATTCATTAAATAGTTTTTAAAAAGTACTTCATACATTGTTGCTAAGCTGCATTTGAAACATTAATTAATTACATAAGCAATATTTCAAAATTATTTTTCTTTCTCATTTATTTAATTAAATATATCTATCTTTTTCATTTAATTAAATATTTCTTTCTAATTTTGGAGATGTTAAGCAATATTTGTCGAAATCTTTTAATGCAGAATTTTATCAGCCTTAATTATATAAAGAATTAATCAAATTGGTAATTTTTAAAACGATTTCCATCAAAAATGCCACTGAAATAAAAATTTAAACATTTAATTAGAATTTTCATTAATATTCAAACGGCTTTGACATTTATTTAATTTCAGCTCATCTATTTCAGGGGGAAATTAAATCTTGTTATATTCTCATTACAATACTCAGAGGTAACATTTAAGAGCCTAACTCATATAAATATTTTAATATCTTCTAATATTTATTTTTATGTATTTGTGTTCATTTAATAACATTAATTGGCAGCAGTGTTTTTACAATATTTATGCAAATTTTTCCATTATTAAATCGCTACCTTCGAAATTTGAATCGTGTTGAAAAAGCATATAAATTAATTATATATTTATTAAAAATAAATGTCCTAATATTCAATTTGCATTTAAGTTATTTTGAATAATTTGATCATAAATTGAAATATTAGAGAATATTTTGTATTTATATATGTAATTTGGATTCTTTTCCTAAAGGGTTATTTTTAATTTTTGAGTGTTTTAGCTGATAATTTATATGTATTTATATAAAGTTTTTTAAAGCGTTAAAAATATTGTGTATTAATCATTAACATTCGTTATATATTAATTTCTTTTATAGTCTACTATTTTTAACTTAAAATTATATATAATTTCTTTTTGAAAACTCTAATATAAGAAAATATTTACTGTTAATCCTATTATATCGAAACCAAACAATATAATGTTCGTAATATCGATTTCACAATAATTTAATGATTCAATAGTAGATTTTTTTAAATATACTCGTTAGTTTCCTTATGTTCCTAGTATAATTACTATCTTAGAAAATAAAATTAATATAAATTACATTATCAATCAAAATGATATATATAAGACAAATATATTCATAAGTAGATGTATATATGTAATGAAATATATTTACAAATTACACTGAAATTTTATACTAGAACAAAATTTAAAATTTAATTTATTTTGTTTCAAGAGAATAATACATATTACAAAGCTTTCAAAAAATATAAAGGTTTTAATAAATGAAGAGTTTAATCAAAATGTATTAATTTCTGGAAATAATATATTTATTAATGTACTGAGAAAATGTCCGTCTATTTACTGAGGATCAGCTAAAAATCATGCATCAGTTAAATAGGATAAAAAATAATATTTGATACCTTTTACATTATTATAATAATATTTAGATTCATGTGTGTGTGTGTGTGTGTTGTGCGTGTTAATATTGATATACATAATGTATCGTAATTTATAGATATCTTTTGAAATCTTGATTTTCAATAAGCGAGTTCAATAGTTAAAAAATAAAAGTACAAGAAATACTTTATAAACATTATGTTTGTTTTTGATAAATAATTATATATTTATGAGTACATTTATTTATATATTTTCTTGCCTTTTTTATATACTTAGTTATCTTTCAACTGTCAATGGAGAATCAACAACGAGCTTAGAACTAACCAGAACCAAGCTGTAATTTTTCTGAAGGGTTATGTTTACTTCATCGAATAGTTAAAAGTAGATCTTTGAATGAATTGTGTTTAGTAAATATTAGCTGAAACACACACACATACTTTTGGGGAAATTTACGTGCTTAATGAGATTGGTTATTAAAGAATTATTTTTTGTATTTGTATATCAATCGAGATTTATACAATGTCTTGTTACCAATAAATACGGATATTACAAAGTCTGGTGATAACAAATCGTGCGTTTAAGCTATTTTTGAATTCCCGACGCTATAAATTTCTTCCAAATTATCTTTTAGTTAAAATTAACTATAAGTTAGTAGTTAACTTCTCTTATTATGTAAGGATCTTTGGCGAAACTAAAAAAGCGAATAAGAAAAACTTAGATCTGTTATACTAAAGACATCAATGTATCTGTATTAGAATATTTTTATAAAATTAGAATTTAAATTATTGAGACATTATCACAACAAATGATCCGCTGCTTAAATTACCTCAATTCAGTTTTAAAGCATGGCAATATTATTGAATAATTGAACATTCTGAACACAAAATGTTAAATAACCTAATTTTCAATTAACTAACATTTGAAAACAATAAAGACATCAGCACATATGTTATAAATATTGTTAAAAATCAAATATTTATAATTTTACAAATTCTACTTAAATACAACAAATTGATTCTCGCTAAATGAGTTTAATTATTCTTCCGGTGAATTAGTTTAAAAAATAATATTCGAGAATGATTTTTATTTTGCAGGGAATTCTGCAAAAAAACCAGAAGTGATGAAAACTAATAACGATAAAGCAATGTAAACGAAGTCTTGTAAAATTGTAGCTTTGAACTTTAAGTGTGTGGAATCTGGTATTATATATGCAACCAAAAAATGATAATAATGAAGTAGTGTGTTGATTAACGATGCTGACAAGTAAAAATGATGATGATTCATCACAATCATGTATAAAATTATTATAAAGCGAATAGGCATACTTAAGTGTACAATTTTTTTTCCGTCATTACCATCCCTGTCATAAGCGCTCACTCATGCATAATATTGCACCAATAAGGCTTCATCACGCTTTTTTTCAACAACCTTGGGTATAAATCAGAGATTATGAAGAACATACCTTTGCTTTAGAAATTACCCTTCTTTATTAAATAAAAGGGAACAAAAATGAAGATGAAATTAACTGTAATGCACCATTTTTCTTTCTTAAAGTCCTCGATTACATGGCGATGTAATTTGAACCTTCTCTCAAGACTGGCCATCAAATCTCACTTATAGGCGCCCACAAGTTTCGCCAAAGTTCAAATTAAACAGTAATTACGGAAAATACGCCCTCGCCTATAAGTCCGTTTATTACGCACGTCGCAACCAAAGATCGATTCGAGCTGGATATTTATGACGAGAAATTATCGTTAACTCTCTACACCTGTATTTGGCCACTTACATTTTTTACTTGCTTTTTTTGTAATTAAAGTTGCATTTATTGCATACTACCGTTAATGTAGTAGTGGTAAGCAATTGATTTTAATCCGATCTGTATTTTGGCAATTTAAAATAAAAAAAATCATTTATTTTTCAACGTATTCAAAAAACAGCACATTTTTTAAATAATAAAGTTATAAAATTATACTTCAAAATGTTTAAATTTAACAACAGAATTAGTCACAGATAAGTTGGTAAGTTATCAAATAGAGACCAATAAATGATAAGTACATGAAAGGTGAATTCTACCATTATGAATGCAAATTTGATTCTGAAATTCCTATTGAGGAAACTGATCTTTATGTCAATTAAGCAGCAATGCTTGAACAATTTGTTGGCATATGCAGCGGTGATCTGGTTGACTAGAGAGTCTTTTTCATTATCGGAAGGTAGTGAGTTCTAATCATGGATTAACCTATTATCCGTTGTGTTCATTCAAGGTTGTTGGGATACTTAAATAGCTGCTTGTCGCAATGTCCTCCATGTGAAATGATACCTCTGGCGGATGGCGGAACAAGTATTGTAGATCTTTGGCTTGATTATGCACATTAATAGTACTAAGTAAAGATGGCTGTTTAATAATCTTCATTTCTCCATAAAACCTTTTAAGATTGAAATCTTAATCTTGTAAGATCTAATAAAAATACGTATATTATTTATACTAGCTCATAAAATTCCGTAATGTTTTTTATTGGTATATAATGTTTGACTGATATCACTGAAATGTGATTGATAAGTTGTTAACAAAAATTAAGCCCCATGAAAAATATAAATATAAAAAGTAAATAAATATGATATCTGTTTTGTGTATCATCCTTTCAATTCTATTTAAAAAAAAAAGAAAAAAAAAAAAAAAAAAAAAAAAAAATTTAAAACAACGTGTACATAAATTTAAAAAATAGAAATTGGTGATAACTAAAAACTGATGCAAGTTGAATCAAGTGAATTTAATATAATTGTTGTACATTTAATGCTTTGCAATCGTAATTTAATTCATGCACACAATACACCTTCATTAAAAATAACAATTTACTCATAATGTTTTATGTTTTTACATTGTAATAATTTTTATATTATGTATGTGCGTATGTTTATATTGGACATCTATATTTTAGACTATTCATATATATGTGTTTGGTTTTAAAATTTATTTCTGTTTTCTTGATTAATAAATTTGTCTGATTTTGATTGATCATTAAATTCATGTCAAGTCAAGCAGTAAATAATCCTCTTCAGAGTCATCTATGCAATTATTTAAAAAGCTTTGCTTTGAAAGCAAAAATATAAAATATGTTGTGTTTCAAAATATTTTAAACCAGATAATAATTGAATGGAATAATTAAAAAATTTTTAGAAGTGTTTCATTTATGGGATACAATTGAATATTTTAAAATGAAGTTCAAATATTTTCATACAAAATATATTTTTTCATATATATCTGAAGTTTTTGGATAAGAATCTAGAAAAATTATTTAACAGCAATAAATGTTAATGTTTACAATAAATTATTTAACAACAGTAAACAATATTAATATTTACAATATCAACAAAGGATAATTTTATAAGTGCTTGATTTATTTTTGCCTAGAGAAATATTTTCTAAAAAATTCTTAAACTTCAAAAATTGATTTTAAGGCACTCATAAAATGCTTCCTCAACAATTACTGTATTAATAATGCCCAGATTAGATAGATTTGATTCTTTAGCAAAATAATTTAATAAGTTACTTTTTTAACCAAACAACTCAGTTATGCTGGTTTAGTTAAGATTGATTATATATTCGATGAAGTATATAATAATTTACTTATTCGAAATACGGGCAAGATGTCTAATTTAAAATATTTTGATTTATAAATATTAATATTGACAATATGAGGAAACTATAAAGCAATTTATAAATATTTTCAGGAAACGTAAATAACAGTATTAAAATATAATCTTTGATAGAAATAATATTTGAGTATATTATAGCATTTGTATGTAACTGAATAAAGGTATAACATGAGGTAAATTGTGATAATTACACATGAGATTATTTGTCAGCTTTTTTTATTGCATAATGTAATTCCTATATTAAAATTTGAAGTTATTTTATATACATTTTCATAAACATTACGTAACTAAATGTAGTAAAATTAATTGTATGTAGAAAAATTATTTTCTCTGAAATTTTCTTACTTTACCTAATTAATGATGATATACGTAACAGTTTTAGTTGAATGTATTAAATGTATCTTATTTTAAGCTAAGTTTCAGGAAATAAAGGTATCACTCAGGTGGGGATATTAGAAACATCAAAATATTGAAAATATATCAACAGAATATTGATGATGGTAGAACAAGCATTTTTTAAAAATTCATTAAAGTTTTGCAATGAATATAAAATATATTTTATCTATAGAATTTCAAAAAAATTAATTTTCTGCTTCTATTAAAGTGCCCTATTTCATTTTGTGGCAACCTAATCTGCCAGAAGGTGTTCTTATTATAAATTTTATCTTAGAATAAAAAATAAAAAAAAGAATTTCAAAATTTATGGAAGAACTAATGCTTTCAGACTAATGCAGGAGTTAGGGAAAGGTCATGCGAAACATTCGCTGGAACTACTTAACATGTTTGCGAAACCTTAAAAAATAAAGCATGGAACAATGCAAATCCTTAAAACATCAATAAAGAGCATGTAACACCTGGCGTGGAGAGTTTGCTGTGGAAGCTGCAGAATCTTTTGATAAGAGAAGGGTTAGGGAAGGGAGGATGAATCTGACACCCCCCTGATCGCTTTGCAAAGCCCCGGGTCACCTGAATTCTGATGAAGATGATGGAATATTAAAGCCCCGGTGAGTGGGGCTTTTCATCGTACAACTAATCTGTCCAAGTCTTTGCTTTCTTAGAAGTGCATGCTTTAAAAACTGACATTTTGCTTGTGATCAAATTTATCCTTTTTAACATGCGCGCACTCATGAAAATTTAAAACCCTTTTTCCGAAGCATCTTATTAGCATATTGATACCAGCACAGTCATTAGCAGTTGTAGCACTTGCAGATACCCCTTGGGATTTTTTTTTCCGAATTCTTCCCTACATTTTCCCTCTCTTCTCTTTAAAATTTTTTTTTATGCTTATGCTGTGTCGTAATATAAATATATGCGTATTATGGCCGACATGCTTCTCAAGTATAATCAAATAATAGGGGGTGGGGGATACGGTTGAAGGGTTATATGAGAAAGAAATAAATATATAAAAAAATAAGTCTTCGGTAATTCGTGTTACTTTCTCTCAGGAGAAGAAGCTTATTTATTAGCGTGCGAGCTCTTATTTTTGTTGCTCATGTAGCGAGTTTCACTTTATTTTTAAGAGCTGTACATGTCGTCTTTTTTCGCTGAGAAAGTTGTATCCTATATTCTAACTAGGGAAATTCAATTTTAGGACACTTATTCCAGTACTGGATCTAAAAAGTAGGAAAAAAAGAAAGTCTACTTTGCCACCTCTGAAGTTTGTTGGCGAAGAAAAGATGCAAAGTTAAGAAAAATAAATAAAATATGATAAGATGTGGAAAACCATTCTTTTGTAAAACATGAATAGTCGGGTGCTTCTTTTTAGCACTAAGTGTTATTAGTCACGCTTGAATGAGAAGATAGTAAAATGCAAATGATTTAGAAAATTTTTAGGGGAATAAGTTGTCGCCAAGGATTACACGAAATTAAACTCGTTATGCTCGTAAAGAATTCCATATTTTTTATAGGAATTATTTCTTATATTTTTTCAACAACCCTTGAGTTTATTTAAAACTATATTTTAAAATATTGCAATGTCTGAACAGTGAATGAAGAGTACTTTTATCATTTAATTTTCCTCATAATATTTAATATCATTAATGAAATAATTTAAAAAAATTGAGGATAAAATTCAAGGCCCTTATTAATAAGGACTTATTAGCATGACTACTTCATATTCAGTTCCTTCTTTATTACTTATAATTTACGTGCTAATACAAAAACTGTATTGACATTCTTGAGTGGACCCTTATTTTTTAAATGGAATTTTATTGTCCTTGTGCTGACCTTGTTATATGTTATATATATATATACTTACATACATACATATATATAAGCTTCCCTGCACCTATACTAAGTATTGGGCTTTACAAATTAGATAGAAGCTACCTTTGGTAGTCTTCGTAATTTAGAAGCAGGGACCAAGTAGATGACGCCCAATATTTGGCATGCCACCTTCATAAATATCAGTTCACTTGGAAGGCATTGTGATTAAGATTTATTTAACGTCTTAGTCCCAATGAGGATAAACACAATGACCTGTAGTAAACACAGCAGATGTTCACTAAGTAGGGATACGAATTCAGTGCCTTCTGATAATGAGGACGGTGCTCTAACGAACCAGATCAATAAGGCCTCAAGACAGATATGATATGCCACGCAATGGATAATTTGTTACTGAAAGCTGTTGTTAGGACAGAACTTGAGATAATGTACTTAAAAAAACGTTTTTTGCTCCTTAGCAATCATGATTCCAAAGGTAACTATTAAAGTTTTGTTTCGATAAATATAATAAATATTCTAAAAGTATAGTATAAATATCTTAAAAACTCAAATAAATATTTATGTTATTCTATTTTGTAATGCAGTCCACCATTTACAAGGAAACTCACCATCAAAGGAGCATAACATGGTTATTTCGAAACCTTTTTTTTCCGAAACGTAGTAGGCTGATCACATAATGGTGTTAAATATATATATATTACCTTATAACTCTGAATCCCAGAGTTAAAATAATATTTACATAAAAATAAGATTATTGGTTACCACTAATGATATTTATTTCAAGATAGTATGAAAAAAGTTAATTAAATTCAAGGCTAAAAGTTAAGGTTTTATAATACAAATTGTATCATTATAAAAAAAATTCAATTTGGTGTAAAGTAATACAAACAAGTCAGGAAATGAATTTAATCTCTAACAGAACAAATTGGTAATTTTCTACAAAATATTATTTTTACACCATTGCTTCAAGAGTATTTTAAGAGCTACACATCAATACATTTTTTTTAAATTCTTAGCGCCGGAAAAAATCATTTCGCGTATCAACACAAATGAAATATTTTTTTAATGTAGGAAACTCGCGATTTTCGCAGTTTTTATCAGTAATTGAAAAGCTTGCAGCGCTCTGGCCCATTAGCAATCTGGATCTCTTTTCAGAGGATAACATATTTGATTTACGGTTCGAGTCTCCATCCCAATTATTGTCAGCTTACATCTCGGAAATTCCCTGGGAAACAAGTTTCTTTCATAAACTAATTTACCCACCCAGGATCTTATTAGATTTTGAATGGGTGGGCGTTCTTCTCCGAAAAACGTTTTGGTGTTCGAGACTCTACGGATCTCTGCACAGTCTCTCGGTGCAAAATCGATCAGATCCCATTTTTAATTTAATGAGCAGGAAGCGATCTCTCATGGTATTTATCACGCATTCCGCATTACGCGTCGCATCGCGTATACATTTTAATGATGGTGAATACTATACAGCTCGCTGTTCAGTGTGAGAACTATTTGTCTCCGGCTTCAAGAGGATGGTCTTAATAATTTGTGTGGACCGCACGCGTCAGTCAGACACAATATCACTTATGATTTATTAAAATGGAGAAAAAATTATTGTATGATAATAAGCTGTATTTTAATAATGTTGAACTATATGTAAAACCTTGATTGATAAAAGAGATATTATCTACTGTACAATATGTGGAGTTGCAGAAAGAATTTCTTTTACCACAATGCTATTTCCAAGCAGTCAATTGATTTTCTTTTTACTACATTTTAGATCGTTTTTTCTTAACAAACAGAATTAAAAGAAATTTGCATATTTATTGGATAAATGTAACAAAAATCTTTTAACTTAAAATATAATTTATATAATGATAAAGAGAATAAAAATAATCTTTTACTACCGTATAAAAATGTTTCATGAACTTAATCTTCACACACTAAACTAAACCTTGTGGCACGACAGCCCATGTGGGCCACACACATACAAGGCCTACATTGCTCATCACTGTTCTCTTAACCGAGAGGGGCTGGGGGTGCAAAGCATATGTCTCGATTAGGTGGTCAGTTTAATGCGAAATCCCCAGTCTTTAGCTCCCAAGAATGTTTGGTATTCAGTTCATCAACCCCCTGAAGGAATGAAATGCTGAGTCGATCTTGCCCAACCCGAGGACAGAAACTAGGACCTGTGCCTTGGGAGCGTGAAACGCTATCACTAAGCATCCGAACTTCATACACAATCTGTTTTAAAAAATAGACAACAAACTGAAAATTAGTAAGAAAATGGAAACAATGTATTGACACACAATATTATTTTCACAAGCTTTTGAATAGAAGAAATAATGCTAAGCAAAATAGTACAGGAAAGCAACACTTATTGTTAAATAATCAACATAAAAAGTAATGACCCCAACTATTATCCATCTACTACTACAGAAAATAGGTCCCGCAAATTTGTCTGTGCCGGTCTGTTGCCATAGATACAAGGCATGTTTCATTATCAGTAGAAAGAGCCCGTAAGACAACCTTTGGCTTACTGAACTCTTTGAGAAAAAATGAAATACAAACCTAAATATCTTAAATTCATAATATTCTTAGTACCCATATGAAATGGGCAGCTCTTGTTACTAAGACAACCAGCACTAAACAGACTATCTCCTCATAGACAGCTACTATGCTACAAAATGTTCATCAGGTGGACGTATGATTGTCTCTAATGAAATTTCAGGATCCACAGCAACGATTCACACTTGAAAGACGATGGTTAATAGCACTTTGTTGGCCTGTGCTCTTGCCGTCAAGCCATTTATGTTTCACTGAGGATTATACAAAGCAGAAATACGTCTTTAAAGAATGTCTCATTCCTATATTCTACAGGATTCAAGTCAAGATAAAACATTGGATATTCCATTCTCAGTATTAATTTACAACACCAGCTTTAAATACTCGTTCTTATTATCCTTGAGTACTTGGCATCAAGACTCATGGTACTATACCATGAAAGTTTATATAGAACGAGAATAAATCCTGGGGTAAATAAGTGCTGTCACTGATTCCAAAAGAAATATGTGGAAATCACAATTCGTCTATCCATTAACATCAATCTCAAATGATGAACTCGGCAAAACTTTAGGTGTACTTTTCAGTGATATTATGAACTGAGATCGAGAATTTATTCGTAGGGAATTGTAGATTATAACAAATCTGCACTTATCAATGCACAATACATTGGTTCATTCCTATAATAGCTGTTGAATATGTTCCACAGAACCCATCTTCTATAAATTTTGTCAATGGTACCAGAAATGATGTCCATTTGGAATATATCTGAGTTACATGCACAATCCTCAGTAAAATAATTTTCAACGATATCATTATTCTTGATGATGTCGCTACTCTTGAAGCAAATTGACGAATTAAACTCGACCTGTAACTCTGAGTTTACAGATTTGGAGAACGGTCCTTGAGGATAATCGTAATCTTTGGATATTGATTATTAGGGCTACATGCATTATTTAAGTAATAATTTTCTATAAGGTATAACTATCTTAACTTGGAATATATATATATATATATATATATATAATATTAAGAATGTAAAATTTTACAAGCATTTATTTATCTTACTTTTCCAATAATTGAAGTTCTCCAATATTTATAAATGAACAATATATAACTAACAACGTTTTTCTCAAAAAATTAAGGAGTTTTGACTATTTTATTTATGAATGACGAATCTGCTCAATTATGAAATGTCAAAAGATAATATAAACTGAACTTACTTTATAAAACATCAAACAGTTTAAGTATTAATAATTAACTGAAAAATATAAGTTAAATGCATGTAAATGATATAAATACTTTCTGCAGACTTCTGAAACACTTCTTTCTTAGAGGTTCCCCATCCACAAACTTCTTATAACATACATAACATTTTAAGATCTTAAGTATAAATATCAACTTAATAAAAATGATAAATGTTATTTTACTTTGAAAATGATGTATAATTAATATTTCAGTTTACAAAACAGAATTAATACACTCGGATAAAAATAATAATTTAAAAAAATATACCAAATATATCCTTTTCATTTATTCTGAAAAAAATTCCCAGTAATAGTAACATATTATGTTTCAATATTGAGGAGGGAATGCTTTTATTCATCCAAAGAAAAATGACGAGTAAAAACAAAAATTCCGTAACTGATGAGATCTACTAGAACATTTCTAAGATTTACGGACGGTAGATTTCATATTAACGGTGCCAAACTTGGCGTGCATTTTTCGTCCTTGAGCCAAGCATGCATATTTAGTGAGATTAAGTAACGGTAAAAACCCTGCCTAGCAGAAAGAGATGAGTAAAAAATATATAAAAAAAAAACTGTACGGAAGGCACCCGAACACATCTAGAGTTCGAAAAGAAAATTCTAATTTCCGGCGCTGTTGATTCTGAATGAAAATCGATGAAATTTTTTCTTTCCGAAAAACTGCGTGATAAGTTTTGTTCGTTTTCGTTTTAAAATTAAAGTTTTCCAGAAACTGTATTTTTGTCAAATAATCTGCCATAGTTTATTTTAGATACGGGTTTCTTTTTTCTCGTTCCTCCGGAATCTGTCCTCATCTTCTCTAAGACGAAAGAGTCTTCTTTTTTTATCTTCATGTGTTTCTTTTTCATAAAGGCTCATTCTTAGTTCGCTACTTCTTAGAAATATTTTTGCTTTTAATATAAAAAAGTATATATATATATTCTTGAACGTTCATTTTAAACAACGGCACCTTTAGACAGAAAGAAAATACATTGCATACATAAGCGAACTAAACTAAAAAAGGGAAAAAGAAATTCCCTATATTGAGGAGAAGGGATTTTTAAATTAATATCCGCTTTTTCTCAAGTGTCGTATTGCTAAGCTAAAGTTTCTTAAAAGGAAATTATACTGCCCTAGATGAGCAAGAAACATTTCCTCTCCTTTATTTTCTCCAATATAATATATATTATTAGCGTTCCGATGAGCGACGTTTAATGCACTTGAATGGAAAATAATTCACCTTGTTAGAGGAATTTATATATTTGAATTGAAACAGTACAATAATACTATTCACTGAGAGCCATTAAAATCCTATAAGATTTATTTATGTTGCATATTCCGATCCACTACTTTTAATCCTTTGTTCATAATTTTGAAAGATTTTACATTTTTATATTAAGTACTCGTTTTTATATTTAATTTGAATTTTATATTAGGATTGTTTAATAATATTTATGTAACAAAAATATGTATGCAAATACATGCATATCTACCATATAATTTTCATGACTTTTTTTTCTATTTGAAGGTAGTATAATCAAATGCAGACGCAGTCTTAGTCTATCATACTAAAAGGAGTTATAAGTATTCATAGAATTAGAGATTGAAATGAAAATTCCAAACTTTGATATTTGCTATCGCTGAGAACCAGCGATACCATTTGCTTTTTTGTTTTTCTATGATTACAGAAATTTGAACGTCTATAGTATTATATTAAAAGAAAAAACAATCGCTTGAAAAGTATAAAATGTCCAAAATTCCTTGAATCCAATTTTGAACTTGAGACCAGCTACAACTCTGATAAAAACCTAGATTTATAATGAATCCATTTTGATATTTGAAATTTGATATAAAAATGTAGTTGTCTCCTTTGCGAATTTCCCCTTTCTTTCAAATTATAAAAACCTAAAGACTTTCTTTAAATTTTTTTTCAAAATGTCTTTGAAAAATTCAATATATAGCTTCAATCATCTATTATGCAGACTCAACAATAACATTTTTGAATGAATCTTCATCAGTCATCTATAATATTTTCGAACAAATAATTATTAAAAATTTGCTGATTTTTAAATAAAAATATGGTAAAAACACATCCTGAAAAATTTGAAACTTGTGTACTCTCTTTACAAGATTCAATGAAATTTTAATTTTCATAAATTTTTATTCTTCATGCATGTTTTCTAAAGAAGTGCACACCAAATTTATGAAGCTTCTAAACTATCGTACCGTTTTGGGATCTACTTTGATGCTACGAATCAAAATAACTATCAACTTTCTTCTTTTTTAAAAAATCTTACTTCGGTTTACTGCCTAAATATGTGATCATTAAACTTACCGAGATTTTGAGCAATCGTATAGCTTTTGAATCCTGAAATGTGCTACTAACTAAAATAACCACTAACATTTTTCTTTTTAAAACTCTTACATTTGTTTGTTGCATATAAATTCATATGTATAGTAATTATATAATTAGCTTTAAGATTGTATATAATTTAAAAACATTATATTGAATTGCACACGAGGAAGAAATTGAAATGTAATTGGCATTGAATAACATATATATATAATGCAATAAGATATTGTTTTTTTAAATCAAACTTATTGTGACTTTAATGTTAAGAATGGAACCTTTGGTTAGCATCAAATTATTTTCATTGTTAAGAGGAGTTTAATTAATGTCTACAATTCAGATATAATTATCTAAATTCTCAGTCAGGAAATCCTTTCATATTACTAATAAAGCCAATTTCATGCAACTGTGTATAGGTGGACATTATCTTCATTTTAAAACAATACTGGACTAAAAATCGAGTAAATTTCATTTGGAAACAAGGCACCAAATATCTTGACAGCTTGAGAAAACTGGTTTTACATTTTAAAAATCACCAGATTGCAGCTCCGATAACTTAATCGATGAATCGATGCTAGCAAACAAGAGTGTTAACGTGATCTACTAAGTGTCCCAGCGAGCTACTAGTAGCTCATTACCAATAGTTAGGCGGTCATTGTGCTAAAACATAAGTTCTGTACCTTTTTCCAATTTTTTGTGAATACTTTTTCGTTTTACAAAACAATCCAGCAAGCAGTTAAATATGTGTTTGTGCTTTGAATATGAGTCACAAGACACACTGCTTTACGTATAAATGATAAAGAATATTTTTAAAAACATATTTATAAATGTTCCTTTTATGTTTTGGACTTACGCTTACTCTTATAGTAGGATAGAAATTCAATATAATATTTTCTTTCTCTATCATATCTTCATTTTTATAGGTCTTCTATTGTCCCTGAAAGTGATAAACACCTACCAAAGGGGGGAGGCTAGTTTAAGTTGAGAAACTATGAGCTGAAGTACATAATCTAATCACACTAACATGTGATTCCCGATTATTACAATTTGGTAAACGTTTTACTAACCTCTGTGAATTACTTATTTCGCTTGCCTTAGTAGGAAAATGAGTCTATTTCTGCCATATAACTTCTGAAATTTTCATGCAGCAAACAGATACAGTAATTTTCAAAGATAATTCTTTCCAAATTAAAAAATAAAGATTAATTCAGTAAAATATAGAACTTCAGTAGTCACTTTCAATAGGATGACTGTCTTATTTTCTTTAATACTGATAGTAATTTTCTTCTGTGTTCTTACTGCGACTTTCTTTAAAAATACATTTTATCAGAACAATTTGAAAATTTGTAGTGAGTTAAAATTTCCATAACTAATGTCTCATTATGTGATATTAAGTATGGAAGCTTTTATTTAAGAGTATTTGAACATCATATGTATTTTTTATTACTTTATCTGGAAATTTAGTTAATATTTTGTCACTCATTGCCAACAATAAAGATTGGCAGTTTTCTAATGAAGTTCATTATTTTTGTTGTTGCCAAACATAATGATTATCGTAAAATAGAACAAAGAATGGGAAAAAATGAAATTTTTTAAAAGTTGAAAATCCATAATAGAAACTAAAAACAAATAATCTCAATTTAATCCTGTTTATGAATTTTTTGAAAGATTTTTTTGATTTTACAAAGTTTTTTGAAACTTTATTGTGCGATCAGCTTTTATTGTTCGACACTACTTTGGAGAGTAAATTTATTTTGTTCTAAGTATTTTCAAAATAAAAACTAAATTTATACTTGTAATAAATATTATATGAAATTATTTTGCAGAAATATTTTAATAAATGGTAATTATTTAATAGAAACATTTAAAAAACTATTTCCAAGTTTATATTGCTCAGTTGTTCCAGTATTTAGTTTAAAACGTGATTAAGGCTTGGAATTCTAACATAATGTAATGTTTACACAACAAATGAATTTAATGTATTGTTATTGGGGAACTTTATTGAAACACATAATTGTTTTATTGAAGATCCTTTGTAAAATGATTATTTAACAATTTCACTCTCATATTTTTTCGTTTTTTTTTTTAATAATAAGGCTAATCACAAGCTAATACAATTCGATGTAACCTAATATTCTGTACAAAGAGTACAACATTGTAATAAATGTTACGTTACATGGAAACGAAATGTATTCTAATTTTACTCAAAAAAATATCACACTCTTACATTATAAGCTAAACAATCATGTTTTGTTTTCATTTGTCAATCGACTTTTACTTTTTGTATTCAGAGTTAATTCAGCAGAGAGAATAATTAAGGTTATATCAGGGATTTTTCAAACCACTATTAATAATCACTGCAAAATTAGTAATTCAGTCTACGAGTTTCTTTGAATAAAATTCAAAGCATTACTTATTCAGCAACAAGTTCGGCTAAACAACAACTTCAATAAAATGTTTCGATGGTTGTTATTCAATATAAAGGTAGAAGATTGTAAGAATGTCTTAATGTAATGAGTCCTATTATCTTCTAGGAGCAATATTGATAGATATTGAGTCATTTTCACTTGCCGCTAAGAAAGAAACCCGGAAAATTCCCCAGCCAATATTGGCACAAATGTGAAAGCAAAAGGTTGAACTCAATAACCCTTATATTTGTTTAATAGGGGATCGAAGCTGAGAACTTTACACCAAAAAACTTGGTCTCACCACTAGGCCACCGTGAGCCTTCCATTAGAATCCATGCATGCATTCTTAAATGTATTGAAAGGGTGATCAATACGTTTTACTATTTCTTGTTATTAACTTTTATCCCTTTTACAAATTTCCCTTTAATTCAAAATCACTTACAAATTTATAGATTAAATGAATATAAATATAATGAACACATAGGTTAAATTAAAAAGGATGCTAAGTTTAATACTATATTTTCTCATTATGAATTTTAATCTACATCAAATATTTTCAAACAAAATGTAGTTTTTTGAATTTTTATTAATACTATCATGTCATTATATAAATACATAAGTGACCAAGTAAATTACCAAATTGCACATTTTTTACGTTGGAATATTGAATTTTCATAATGTAATTTTTAAATGCAATTTATATTAAAATATTGTTCTTATTTTTCTTAAAGGATTTTATGGAAGGATTGCAAAGTACACAAGAAAGTGATATTTTAAATAACAATATATATTTATCATAATTTTCTGTAAGTGAATTTGTCATTTATTTGTTTAATTTTAATGTAAATTTTTATCAAACAAGTTGAACTGGTATTATTGATTGCTTTACTAATTTTAAAACCATGTCTCTAATGCTTAAAATTATTTTCAACTTTTAGTTTTTAATAAATAATTAGCTTTTTACTCAATGCATTCCTTTGATCAGAGATATACTTTGGTTAATTTTATTTCTCACAATTAAGATAGAGTTGCATTATTTTTTTAAAATAATGAATAAATGTCACAACAATTAATATCTAATATTGATGTACGAATTATTAAAGATAATTTTCACTGAATTTTTGTAGAAAAATATTGTTTATTATTTAAAAACAGTCCTTATTTTCATAGAAAAATCTATACTAATTTTAACTGCCTGATTGAATTTATTAAATTTCAAATTATATGGAAATCAAAATAACTCATTTTGAATTGCATTGCTTGGGTGTTATTATTTATTCAAAATTTAAATTCAAAAAAGAATTACAGGTATTTTTAGACAGATTTCCTTGAAAAATTACAAATACCATTCTTAAAGTGTGAATTTTATCAGTAAATCTCAACTTAATGAATCACAGAAAACAAAAATGAAAATCTATGCTGGAATAAAAAATTGAAATAAAAATAAAAAGTATATAATGGTTAAAACTTAATTTTTCGAAGCTGTATATCAAAATAATTCAAAACTATTTCTATTTTATTCTTTTTTTTTTCTAAACCAAGATAATGATGCGATTGGATTCTTAGAATATTGTCTGTGGAGAACGAAATGGTTTTTGCTATTCCTATAACAAAAGAAATTTCTCCGCATCATACAAAAGAGTGAAGTTTGAAAAAAAAAGTTTTTTGGCGAAAAAAATAAGTTAATGAAATTATAATGCAATGTAAATAGTGTGTATCGGTAAGGTGTATTAAAAAATTTAATGATAGAAGAAACAGTTTTTTCTCCGAAGAAAAGTTCTTTGTGTTTCATTTGAATAAGAATATTTTGCCATCAGGAAGATAAATATCATCTTTCCTTCCTTTTTTTCATAGAGTAATAGCTATATAAGAAATATAGAGCTCAATCATGCTTTGTAAGAAATTCTTCATAAGAAAGAGGAAGTGAAGTTTACCAATAATTCCTTATAAAATTTCATTACTCCTATTATATGATGGAAACAAATAAATCGGACTTAAAAATGGTTGTTTATTTATCACAAAAAGTGATCCCAAATTTCATTTAAAAGCGTTTTTATGCGCCTCATATGCAATTAAAATTTTTTGATGATTTACTAAAATAATTTTGATAAAAATTTAGTGTTACAAAAGTAGAGTTTAGCTAAATAAAATTTCTGATAAATAAAAATTTTAGCATTTTTCTGATAAGATTTTACTTATTCATTGAAAACTAATGAACAAGTAAAATCTTATCAGAAAAATTAATAAAAAATGGGTATTTTTTTCTGAATTAAAAAAAGTCATGAACAATGAAATAGGGGTATTTTTTTTAATTCTAAAATTTAAAAATTAGTATTCTTTTACCTCTTTTTTAGCGGGAACAGTAATATCAAATCCTAATTATGCTACAAATTTATTTATAAACTTTCCTAAATTTCATATGAAAATTAACTTGAGAACAGTTTTAATTTGCTATTTAAATATGAAATAAAATTTTCAATACATGAATAAAAAATTACTTTTTTCTTTCAGCAATTCAGAATATTTTTTTTTCGGGCATTTAAAGCAATTATTAAATTAATTTTCTAATTGATTTTTACAAGAGTTATTTATTGTCTTTCTATATAAACTTAAGTAATTTTCCTATGAAGTACGCTGTAATATATATATATATATATATATAATATATGTGTGTGTGTGTGCGTGCGTGCGTGTGTGTGCGTGCGTGCGTGTGTGTGTGTGTGCGTGTGTGTAAAGAGAGATAAATTGCTATTCTAGAATAAATTTTTTCTATTTTTTTATTTTTTCAGCAACATCACTACATATTTTAAATCATAAAATTTTAATTGTAGATAGTAAACATTTATAAATACAGTGATCACAAAATATGTTTAATCTCTCAGAAGAATTAAAACAAATTAAATTTTATTATTCACATTAAATATTTTCGTTGTAACTTAAAAACTCTTTATATGGATGAAATAACATTTAAATTTGCAGATTACCTTAAATTAGTATTTTAAATAATTAAATAATTATTTAAAACCATCAATTTATAATTCATTTCAACATGTGATGCAATTTAACATTTTATGAATCAACTTTATGATTTAAGCTTAATTTTTCAGCTTAAAATATTTTAAACTTAATGTTTGAATTTATAGTCTAATTCCACCTAAATACTACTTTAGTATAATATGACATTTGAAAAAATAATATGACATTTCAAATCTCTTATAACTAAATTAATAAGGAAAAAGGAGTATTTTGAGTTAATGCTTAAGCCATTTTCAAATTGATTTATATTGTATGAATATATTCTTATTGAAAACTGGAATGAATTAAAATATTGCTTGAAATAATTTTTAATATTTAACAAATTCCTTAATAATATTTCATTATCTCAAGAATTTGGGTATCTTATAATATTCTAATTTTAATTATTTATATTTTGTTGCTTACTTCCATAGACAAAATAATTTTTATTTTTTTGACAGATGTCACCAAATTTTAATAATAATCAATTAAAGTTAAATACAATATAGATAAATATGATATGTTATTATTTTTATCAACCAAATCATAAAAAGAAAAAAAAAATTGACTTAGAAAACATTTACAAAATTTGGTTTGTATGATAAAATGCAATCAATATATATTTCTTTTTACTGAAATATATATTGATTGCATTTCATGTAAACATGTAAATAATTAAATTTATTAAATTTTTAACATGTAAACAATTAAAAACATGTAAACATGTAAACAACAATTAATTGATTGCATATAAACAATTAAAGTTTTTCTTTATCTTAACATGAATAAGTTCTATATTTTTCTCCCCATACTAGAATAAAATTAATTTATAAAAATGTGATCTCGATTTGGTTTGTTTGTAAGCAATGAATCGTATTTTGCTCACGAGGACTAATGAGACTAGAGCATACAAAGTAGAACCTAATAATCGATCTCATGAACTGTTCATTCGAAGGCAGAGTTGAAAAATGCATTGAGGATTAATTTATTTACCACTAGTAGAAATATAATAATAGTAATTGATAATTAATTATTCAATAAATTATATAACTATTTAGAAATATACTGTTAGAATCAATGTTAATGTAAAATCAAAAAAACATTTATCACAGGCTACCTCAACTACTGAAATATTTAAGAACATTTAATGATAGTTAGATATCATAGCAGATTGGTCAAAAATTTAAAATTGTTAAGCTACTTCTTTTAATACCAAATAAATAATTTCCTTATCAGATGAATTTTTTATAGACAATATTAATCAGATAGGAGAGTACAAACTCTAATTATTCTTTTGAAAACTAACGTATACTTGATTGATAATGATATATTTGATTGACAGCAATAAGTATCGAGTCAGAGACTTTTCATTTAAAAAGAGTGTGCCCTTATCTATATCATGCTGCTCCCGACTAATACAAATCGATATATGTTGGGTACTTATCACAATATTGTAAGTTTATGTACTTACTTATCTGTAATTAATTTCTACTTTTACTCACTACTATATTTACTTCTTCATCAAATAATTACTCCTTCATTAACAAATATTTATGTTTTCTCATAACTTACTATTTTACAAGAAGCCAAATTAAAATCTATTTATTTGTTTTACATTAAATTAACTACAAATAAAATTGCCTTAAATTGTAATTTCATAACATGATTTTACTCATGTTTTTAACGTTTTAATTAAATCAATTTTGGAGATGAGACTATTATAAGTTAAATTGTAGTTATAATGAGTAATGCTATTTTCTTACTGGCATTAAATTTATAAGGAAATTGATATTATACAGACACTTTACAATAACTTATCATTATATTATATTAGTTACACACACACACGCACACACACATACATACACACCACATACATACATACACATAAACATACATACACATACACATACATACACATACACATACATACACGCATACATACACACATGCACGAACTCATACATTTATAAAATAAATAAAAAATATACATTCGGAAAAATAGTTTGAAAATACCCTTAGACATAAAAATTAAAATTAAAGTAACACAAATCGTTGTTTTATGATACGTTGATTATTGGAATATGCTGACTCCTCTTTTATTATTCTAGAGTGACTTAACGAGCAGTTTTAAGGCTCAGGGTGGAGCCATGAAATATTCATATGAATTGCAAAGTAGATCAAATTTAACAATGTTGCACTGATATTTTTTTATAAAATTTGCTCAACGTATGATATATATTTATAATTAGAAGAATAGCAGTGATAAGAAATTTTGATAAAGTAGAATATGATGGCGTTACAGTAGTTGATGATTTTATAAGCAACATCTTGATGACTATTGCACGATAACTAAGCGATTCATCAGTTGAAACAGATTGGCATATTTTTTGACGCAGAAGGGTGAACATTCTTCATCGTAGACACTTAGTTTTCAGAGCTACTAAAGTTGTCACAGTAACTGCAAACACATCTAAATTACTAATGTTCAAAACTATCATGTGAACACAACAGCTATGTTCGCAATAAAAGAAATATCTCCAATTTTATTTTGTTTGTAGCTCCATAAAGACAAAGGACATTTAAAGGATGAGACTTGGAGAAAATCAGTTAAAACTTATGAGTTTAATGACAATATGGTTGACAGCCTCCCCACCTGATACCATTTGTAATGAAGAGATTGATAAACAAGAAGGTCATTCCGATTCAAGGATTGCCCTTTCAATAATCAATGTTGCTAACCATTATCATCACCATGGTCAAAATTTGACTATTGTTACCCAGATGCATAGACCATTACGCCTGGTGCATTCATCTGGTAGCTGTTCTTGCTCAATAATGCAACAAGGATTCTTACAATTCATAGTTACACAAAGGAAATTTCTCTTCTTATGAGTCAACTAACTAAGAAATGTTATATTTACAATCTCGAATACATATCTATTGCGGATGGGAATTGTTGCTGTGTATTCGTCTAAATCAGAAAAACGACTTTGGGGAGCAAATATCACATATGTTTATACGTTATGCAAGTATATTAAGTCCCATCGAAATGTCTTTTAAGCCTTTTTAGTAAATTTTATCTTTAGGGAAGATTCAGTTACAGTAAAACACCAATCACTTAATCAGCTCTATGTTCAGCAAACAAACTTTATTTGTTACTGCCAAAAAATATGTTCTTGCTGCCTGTTACTAAAAAGCAGATTTTTAGATCACTTATTGTTAGGAAAATAATGTTTCAATTTTAATTACTATTAAATTGATATCACTATATTTTAGTTAATTGATCACCTATTTAAAAACTATACGCATGATAAAATTCGCAACTGCTGTTGTTCAATTTTTGTGTGAGTGTGTGTATATATATATATATATATATATATATATATATATATATATATATATATATATATATATATATATATATATAAGATATTCAGTACTTTAAAACTTTAAAAATGCATTAATATTAATAATAAACTCGATTTCTGTTTAATTTGTATAGTTAAATATCAGATTTGTGGAAATAAATTTATATTACCTTTTAAGTGAGCAAAGGACTACCTTCTCTTGCTTTTTTTCTTCTTTTCTTCCATGAACATTAAAATTTGCTAATGGAAACAAAGAAAATATTTAATGTTGATATTAAATAGATACTTTAATATTAAATATTATTAATCTAAGATACTTAAGAAGAGTTCAAATCGTTTTAATGAAAATTGTTTTTGTTAGGTTATAATAAAATGTACTTAAATAATAGTTGTGTGTGATATAATAATATAAATAATATCTTTATTACATAATATATTTTAATATATAGATTAAGTATATGTTATTATTTTGTATAGTATTAAATATAAACAAAGAAATGTAATTATTTATATTTAAGTTTTTATTAATATACATTTTTTTATTATTTTTATTAAAACACAATCATTTTTTCAATTGCTGTAACTGATATCAAAAAACAAAATGATAAAATTTTCTTCATATCAAATAGTTTAGTAATATTTTATAAAAATGTACTTTGTTGAATATTAATTTACATTAGTTATTTTTCTTTCTTCTTATCCATTTAACGATTTTATTTAAAAATATTTTTGTCCCCAGACATGTTACTTTTATTTAACACACCTAGACACTATTACAACTATTGAAAAGTGACCATAAAAATTCAATAAAATATTGATTTTTCAACGCTATTTTATCATATCCTGAATTTTATGAAACTATATAGTTTCAATTAGTTTTTTGAGATAACAGATAAATGATGTAAAATTTGTAGATAGGTATATTACAATGTAGTACTTTTTATTTTAAATATTTTCAATTGAACATTTGAAAAGAACTATTATTTTTAAACAAAAGAGAGATTGTTTTCACTAAACACTGGATATACAAATGAGAAACAATTAGTTAATACTTTATACATAATCGTAGAAAAATATCATTAATCTTTTTGAAACATATTTGACAAAAATAATATAATAATTTCAAAATTTAATCAAACTTTTATCTGGAAATACTATTTTAAGGAATTATTTCTGCGACTCTCTATGCAGTAGCTTTTAGTAATATATTATTATAATAATATTTGTAATTAGTTTTAAATAATGTGGCGATTTACATAATCCACTGCTTTTGCTTTTAAACTACTTTAACAAATCTGTATTATCATTTTTATCTCACGTTTCTTTCTTAACATGTGTTAGTTTTTTTTATCAAAAATATTTGTAAAACAGTCTTATTTCACTTAATTGAAATATTAACGAGCATTTTCCTTTTTATGCAAATACCAGATATTTTTACTCCTTAATTTAATTAAATATTAAAATATAGACCCCACCATTTTAAAAAATATAATTTTTTTCATTTCATCATAAAATTTTTTTTAATTAAATAGTTACTTTTTAAAATTCTGTGAAATTGATTAACTTTTGATATTATAATGGTATTAAAAAATTAAACGGATTTATTTAAAAGACTCTCTATATATGTAATATTATTCTTAAAGACGTTCTAAAAATTTAAGATATAATTTACAATTTAACAAAGAAATGAATAATAATAATAATAATAAAACAATATATGCAAATACAAGAACTAAATATTTTAAAATTTGATGAATATTTTTTGTAAGTAAATTGAAGATTTCTTGGAATGGTAATTATAAGAAAGTGAAACATTATACAAACTCTTTTATCTAAAAAAAATGAATGCTTTATTTAAAATAAAAATTAACTGTAACCAAATCCATTTCTATGTAATTGATAAAATAGGGAAGTGTGCATAATATGCTTTAACCAGTTTTCTTATAATAAGCAATTTATACGTATTTTTAAGTTCTGCAGAATAAAGATTAAAAGATTCATATTTAAAGATTTTATTTATGTTTTTCATGTGAAATAATTTATTCCTTATAAATCATTGTATAAAAGTGGCTTAAAAAGAGACCATTTGATATACTTTTTAATGAAAACTCTACAATTAATTTTATCTTCAATATTCTTTTTTATTTTTCAAATTATAAAATTTGATAAAATAATTCAATTTTGTTTTCTTGCGAAACAAATTATCTAAATAATTTTTCCTTAAAAATTTATTTTATATCTGATAAATTATTTAATGAACTAAATACAAGTTTCATCAGGAATAAAATGGATAATATTACAAGCTAATTTATATCTGGTATTTTTAAATTGATAAAAACGGAATTCATATTCAAAAATTTGTTTGGATTGCAAATAGAAAAGTACTTTAAGGTTTTGATTACTGATATCATTAAATTTGTAGTTATTATTGAAAGAGCTTAAATTAGTTTATAAAAATAAATCATGATTAAATTAAATTTGTAACTGAAAAATTTATTATTTAAAAATTTTATATTTATAATAAAATTTAAAATTTTATCCTTTTATAATCAATCCAACAAGTTCATAAAATTTTACATTAGAGAATATTATTTCATATTCTTATATTTGAGAAAATTGCAGGTGATTAAAAACAAATCTTTTTTAAATAAAAATTTCTTAAAAAACAAACTTAGATAAAGATTCCTATTTTGATCATTATCTTTTATTCATATCTAAAATTATCTTATTATTCATATTTTTAAATTACGTAAGCGATGCATAATGGAAGAAAATAATGTGACGCTAAATAAAATCCTGTTGTTTATTAAGCGCATTCGGAGAAACTCTCATCACATTAAATCATTCTGAATTTTAAATCTTAATGCACATTTTTATTTCTACATTTTCTTTTGAAAAATAAATTTCTACAAATCAAGCATTCTACCGTCATTATTTCCAAATGCATTTTGATTACTTACATTTTTATAAACTTGGTGATTAACTATGCGTCAAATACAAATGGAAAGCAGTTAGGAAAAGAGAAAAAAAGACACTTGTGTTCCCAACATTTCGCATTTCAAAACAAATTTAAAACAAACTTCGTTTCAATCTCGAATTTTGATAAATGATTGTATGTGCCTAAAATTCTGAATTAAGTTAATTCGACGAACATTTTTCAGGTTTATTAAGAATGCTTTCAAACAAAATTATGGCGAAATATATTCATTATGTATACCAATTTTTGAACAAAATGCTTCGAAAGAAATTGCTTTAAGCTCCCTTTCTAAAAACAAGCTAGCCTTTCATTATTATAATGCTCGATTTCTTTTTACTCTTATAATTTTATTTTACTATGCTTGTTCCATCGCTTGTGTGTTTTGAAAAGATTCTTTTAACTCTATTGGTGATTAAAATATATTGAACCTAAAGTAATAAACAAGAAAATACTGAAGCTGTTGGGAAAATGTAAAAAAGAAATACAAAATAAAAAAAATACATATATTCTACCGCCGCTTGCGTTTCTTTCTTGCAATTATAAAACGTAATTTCGAAAATCTTTCAGGAAGAAAACTCATTTCATTATTTTGGATCGAGAGAAAAAATTAAAAAAAAAAGGAAAGAAAACCGTTTTTTAACGTGCGTCTACCGAATATATATTTTCTAGTCGGCTTTGTCCGCATAATTACTAACTTTTTTTCTTCTTTTTTTTGGTTAACATTCGGGCTTCTGCATTTTGCGTCTCTAACGAAAGAAGGAATATAATAATAATGAAAAAAAAAAAAACGTAAGAGGCTAAAATACGGATGGATATATGTATATATCAAAGAGCGGCAAATTTATTTCCGTACTTCTTGCATATTTTAATGAACTGACGCTGTCTTGCTATTGGCTGATTAAACGAATGCCGAGAAAAGAATAAAATAAAAAAATAAATCAAACAAGAGAGTAAACGTGGTGCGTTTTTACCGTCCAATCTTTTTAACTCTGGCAGAAAACATTACTGCATGAGAAGGAAACGATGGAATTGAGACGTAGAAAAAGGGAATTGTAAAAAGGAGCAGGGGAAAAAAACGCATTACCTTGCGACTTGAATTACTGATAGTTTTTACTCTGTTTGAAGGGATGGGGGGAAAAGGGACATTTTTCCCTCCTTTTTTTATCTGGGAGGGGGAAAAGTTTCGTTATTATAACTTTTTTGATGAAGGAAATAACGAATTTTGTTTAAAGAAATTGATTATATGATATTAGATTTTTCGAAGGAAATTAGTTTTCGATAATTATACTTGGAAGCTTCGGGTTTCTTTGTAAAGGACCGTTCGTTATTTTTGCATATCATATCAGATTATCCGATAGCGAGGCATATTTCATTCGGAAATGGCGGTTCAATTATTTGCGTATATTGTTCAAAATTATTTCGCTTGAAAATTAAGATATATTCTTATCTTTTTTCTTTTTTTTTTATCATATTACCTGCATGTTTATCTTCTAAAGAAATGTATTTTGCAACTAAGTTTTTAAATTAGAAACAAGAACATATAGTTTTCGAAAATTCTCTCGTTTTAAATTACTTTTTCTAATTCTAGCTTTTAATGTAACAGTTGCATAATGATTGCATTTTAGCAATTTCAAAATATGAGGAACTTTAGAAAAAAAAATATGTCCAAGGAAAGTTCTAGGAAATTTAATTAAATAGGTTCCATGAGAAAGCTTTTTTATCTGATATAAAATTGAATGTATTAAATTTGTAATTTTTATTTTAACAAAGTATTAATATTTTACAGTGATCAAAGTCAACATTTCCTACACTACACGGTTATGTTTTACTTTAGAATATTAATTATTTTGGGATAAGCAATATAAAATAGCTTCCAAACCATTACAAATAAGCACGCCTATGGTAGACTATAAATAGAGGAGCTTCATCTTCTTCTATATTGGATTTGTCTGATATTAGGCACCTCTGCTAATAAACGTTTTGAACCAAGTACATTGATCCCAATTAATCCTAGTCCAACTTTTATGATTTAATATGTTCATATTGCTTAGGAAAATATTATCAAATTATATATAATAAACAAGCTTCTGAAAGTATTTTCTTGCTAATGTCTTGCATCGACATCTTTTGACACAGAATATTACAAATATTTTAATTTTTAAAATGAAACTTTCAAGATTATTTAAAAAAATTGAGAAATGTAACTCATTTCCTGGAATTTGGTATGACAACTGGGATGAGAAGAGTTTATCCAAAGACAATTTTTGTATGACAAGTCAACAGTTGCAGGGAAAATTGAATAATCCCTAAGATTTTGCGAGTTCTGTAAAATAGTTGAAAAATGGCTGAAATATATTTTATAGATTTTCCTTATCTATAAAATAATGCCCAGAATGACCTCACAAATGACAATACTTTGGTAATTCATTAGATTAGAATACCTGCGTAACTTATCAGTTACGCAATTTATTATTAAGTTATGAGTTCATTGTGACCTGGTTGATTAGGGTTTTATTATCATTATTGGAAGGTAGTGAGTTCGAGTCCTCATTTAAAAAAAGACACTTCGCATTCACTAAAAGTGGTAAGGGCATATTAAATACGTTTTATTTGCATTGTCGTCCATGAGAAATGATAATATTGGAAGTCACAAAACAAATATTGAGGGTCGAAGACTAATGCCAATCAGCTTCCGTTCAACTGATATAAACCTGAACTGCCTTATACCAGTTGAACGAAAGTTTTTCTTAGATAAGCTTTCATCAGAATCTTTTAAATTGATTTTGAAAGTTTCTGATGCAAGATTATTTAAGAAAATTATTTGAAGCTTCTCAAACGATTTAAACACAGTTTAAAGATAATTAGTTACCTTTAAGTTTAAAATAAAAAATTTAAAAATATAGTACTGAAAATTTTAAATTAATGATAAAACATTTATTTATAAATTTTGTAAGTAAAGAAGTTGAAAATGCATTTAAAAATTTTTCCAAGTAAAATTATTGAAAAATATAAATTATCATAAGAATCCTTAATTAATATTAAAATTATAAATCTAAATTTTTATTTTAAATTAAAAAAATTCTTTAAATTTATTTAAACTCTAATTCCTCAAGCGTAGTTTGTTTTTAATAACTATTTATTTGATGAAAAAAAATTTAAAATATACTAATTTAGTATTGATAAAATACTATATAAGTCAAAATATATATAAAGTGTTTTCTATTTTATACTTGAAATATTATGCATTAGAAGATGTAAGAAATAACGCCTAAAATATTTTTGACTATCAATTTACAATTAAAGAATTGTTCAGTAATCAGAATTATTTTGATCTTGAAATTGTATTCTAATTTATAATTATTTCATTGCCGAACTTAAAAAGAAATTCACATAAAGTAATATTTGTTTACTTTTTAAAAAGTGAACCAGTTTAAATGATTATGAATATAAATAAGACTTTAAAAACAAAGTGTTCTCTGTTAAAAAAATGACATAAGAATTATTAATATAATCATTGCAATAAAAGTATTAGTAGGCTTGCTATGTTTTTTGCAACTTAGCTGTATACAATACAAATGCAAACAACCTAGACACTCGATATGTATACAACTAAAATGTATTAATTCCAGCATCTCAGCTGTATACAATATTCTCAGCTGTATTCAATATTTTTTGAAATTTTGAAATAAAATCATGCCATTGTATTTATTTTCCCCAAATTTATTTTCTGCTGAAATAATTTTTAATACAAATTTATCATTGTTCGATTTAAAAATGCTGCATTTAATAATTACAGACCATTTGTAAAATCTTCAAAATATCAAAACATCTCCTTTCATCTATTACAAATTCTCATTTTTCCGACAGGATATGAATATATATTTTTCTAGACAAGAGTTTTTTAATCTGAGCGTATACGAATGTACAACATCCAAATAAAGAAAACTACAATTGTGTACAAAATTTGACACTTTTTTTTTAAATTTCATTCAAATCACTTTCTATTTTTAGAAAACCAAGCTTGAAAGTATGCAAAGACACCATAAGCCTTGGTTATGGTAGCCTTACATACTTTCAAACTTAATTTCAAGCTTGTTGATTAAGATTTAAATGAATTTCCAGTAATCTAAAGCAAATACTTTTTTTTTTGTTATGAAAAACATTTTGTCTTCATGCAAACTGATTTTTCTTACAAATTTTCTTGCTCAATATAAGATGTACCATTATTACAAATAAAGCGAAAGTAAATGATTAAGTTTATAAGAAATTTAAATTTTTTTAAAAACCTTAATAAAGAAGATTTTTACGAATTTTGTAACCAAATTTTCTGTAAAATAAATCTAAAATCAAATTCCATAACAATAATGTCTGCTCTAACCACGTCAAACCATAAGCTTTACAACATGGTATTATTTTTTCTGTCAGTCTTCTTTTTAGTCTTTAACATTGCTACAATTAGTATTCAAATCATGTGCAGGAAGTTTATCTCCTTGCACATGATTGTTTTAATCTCAGCCATAAGTGAAAAAATAGTTCTTATATTTTTTTATCTTTATTACACTTTCAATATTTTAATTACATAATAGGAAAATTATTTTTTTGATTTTAAAATCTTACATAAATATATTATTCTATTTTATCAGAGAAATAAATTAGATCCTCCAAGTAATGTTAAAAAGACGTAGAAAAATAGATTTGAATAATTATGTAAGATTAATGGGGTTTTAAAAATAGTGTTTCAAGGTACACTGAGATAAGAATAATTTTAAATTTTGCACTAGAAGGATTAATAGTTTTCTATTATTAATTCTTCCTGTCAACAACAGTGAAATAAAATATTTTAATGGGAGAAATACTTGAGCAGAACAATTGCAGTGTATAAATTTTCGGCTGATGAATTTGTTCATTGATTATTTTATAAATTAAATATTAAATCAGTCTAATACATTATGATTTGTGGGGAATTCGATAATTTCAATATTTCATTGGGGCAATTCGAGCAATAATGGTTGACTAAATAAATCAATGTGATGTACTTATTTTCATCATTTACAATTATTTTAGGTGATTGGCGTGAGCAATTACATAGCATTTTTAGCAACCATTTCACTTACAGTATTAGTTGATAGAATGAAAATTAAATAGAAGAAGATGTCCATTATACAATAATCTTAGACTTCTGAACATATTGATAATTGTTATAATGATTTTTATCTGATTTGTGTACTTGATAAGCCAAAAAAAAAGTGCAAATAACAAAATAATATTTATTTAATAATATCATATTGAAAACAACAAATAATTGCAGTATCTTAGGTTTGGAGGATTATGTAATGAGGAATTAGCATCCAACCATCTCTGTTAGTTATAACAAACAACATTTATCATTGCTGACTGAAATAATAATTTCATGGCATAGTAATTTAATGACTATTAGATTATTATGACATGATAATCTAATAATCATTAAATTTTTATGCCATGTCAGCAATAATAACACATATTATTTTTTTTCCTCAAAGCCTAGGTTTTGAATCAAACATAGATTGGATGGCATGCACAGGTATATTTGCTTATAAACTTCAATACGATGCCTCAGTTAGTTGCAATATAACTGACATTATGACAAATCAGTAGCTCAACAATTATTAGTCAAATGTACTTTCTTTTGGGTGTGAAATTTGGAAATATGGTGGACAGGGTAACAGAAGAATATTATCCGTATTAAAGAAATTTCATATAGCACCGAATACATGAAGACATTCACTAATTTAGATGAATGTATTATTTTGCAGCTTTTGAATAAAAGACTGAGAAAAAGAGATTAACATACCAAAAACGTAAGAGTCGTTGTTCAAAGACCATCAATGCATATTACTGGTGAACCAAATGAGAATTATGCGCATTTTATGTCATGAATCTCAAGGATATGACGATATGACAATGAAGGCCTGCTGACAATGTGTATTCTCATTATACAGCTAAACGAAAAGGCAACAGTTATTATGCAATAAAAACATAAACTTTTTTAAAAGCGCAATGCCATTCTGATATTGCATCCATTTCTAATCATGAAACTGTAAGCGCTTCTTTTTGATGTAGCGTCAAAAATAACAGTTATCATGATGCCCTTGTTAAATATGCATACTTCTTTGTATTTGTTTATCTCCTGAATGACACCACTTTTTGGCTCTTGCCTCTCAATGTATCTGTACGATCAGTTGGATAGACATATTGCGAGTCCATGACGGTAACGTATATTATCTTCTCAATTGTTATAACAGCTAGTCTCTGAGGTCCTCCATGGCATTTTGTAATCTTGAAACTTTCGATTCATATTTTACATTCATAGAGCCTTTATCAATAAGCACAGCCAAACTATTATATACTATACATCGTTATATTGTTAGTACCATAAGCTGCTGGTCTAATCCAGTTAGCCTTCTATCAAAGTCAGAAACTTGCTGTTAAGCATTTCTTTCCTTCTTACACGAAAACTTACAGTAACTTTACCCCACGTGACAATTTTCAATTGCAGTTTGTGGAGGAAGAAACTCAAATTTTAATATTTAAATAAATTTTAATATTAAATATTAAAATTTAAATTAATATTAAATAAATTTTATAAATTTTAATATTAAATATATATAAATTAGGTGACATTGCTGACACCTATTTCATGTATATACATATAATCATAATAGTTAAAGAGTTATGCAAATCAAAGTGATGGAATCAACATTTTATTCATTCGTATATCTGAATTTTGCATTTCATTCCCATCGTAGTGATTAATTTATATAAATAATTTAAAGATATTCGAGATGCACAGAAAGAAAGGCTAGGCTAGTTCTTCCAAGAACTAGACAAATGACGGTATATTTATTTCAGTGAGGTATAATAGGCTTACCACAGTTTATCAGTTCTTTCATTATATTAATGTAGACACAAAACATCAAGGAAAAACAAAGTTTTTTGCTTCCAAAAGACTTCATGACAAAGGATTTTACAAAATACAAAAGTCTTTACAAAAAAATTGGGCGTTTGTAACCTCTGTGAATCCATGAACATGGTGTAAAAAATCATAGTGTAAAAGATTAGAGTACAGATCAATGGTCTAACCAGTAGTTCAGTCTAACCAGTAGTTCTCGTAATACATACAAATGGAAAGTACTAGAAATCTACAAAATTTCTTCCAATATTCAAAATTTCATTATTACAGCAGTAGATATTTAATAGTTTGAGCAGGCAGATCAAGGACAAGCCATCAAAAGGCCATTGAAAGAGGTATTGCATTGAAAGAGGCCATTAAAAGAGGACAAGCCATCAAAAGGCCATTAAAAGAGGTATTGCATCAGATACGATGTAAGGAAAAACATGTTAAATTACTGCTTTGTTTTTCGTGAATACTTAGATCTGATTTTAATTAAATGGATGCAACAAGTATGAGTACAAAGCTCCAATGGTCGATGGCTTCTCAGGAAGAAAGACTATTTGTTGGAGAAATATATCAGACAAATATTTAACCTTACATTTCATACTCTGACAAAGAAAACTGTACATTGCAGCACCACCCTGAGATCCATTCAGTACTTTTGACAATAAGTATTAAATTGCTTACAGGCTTTAAGTAGTAAATTATTTCAACATGCACAGTAGATAAAGCTGTAGATATCACCAGGACTGTCTTCAACAGCTTCGGGTACATTTAGGGTTTTTTTGCGCGTACTCAATGGACACGACATCAGAATCATCGACACGTGCAGTGAAAATTGTCTTCCGGGAGAAATTTTCTGCGATAGTTAGCTGTATTTATATGCCGGAAGGCAAGAAACCCAGAAAACACTCAAGTCTCACAACAACGTAGATGCAGGGGCGCAACACACATCTGTCCTTGTTCAACAATGATACGGATTAGATCCCAGACCTTTAGTTTTGAAAAGTACTTTCATTGGATCATAGTTAATCCATGCATTCAGTTCTTATAAACATCATTGTTGGAACAGAGAAATTAATTGTATGTGTGTGTGCCACACACACATAAATTATGTAACTTATAGTATGAAATCCCTTTGTGGGGTCTGTATATCACATCAAGGTAATAATTTACAATCGGATACCTCTTGATTTTTTGGCGATTTTTTAACACCAAGATATATGCCAAGATTTAACTAACAAGATGGCTACTATTCAAAGGCTATACAAAGATAGGGTTACCTGAAATGAAAGTTTATTGCCCAAATATAACCCTAAACTACAAGTGGTATTCAATTCTGCACCAACCCTACATCCAATATTTAATTCATTCGTTCGATATTCTAGTCATGGTTCTATATCATAAGATTATTACGTATGATTATGAGATAATTGATTATTTCTAGCGCTATGATAATCGATTCAAACCAAATTTATTAAAATTTGTAGTTTTACATAGTTATTGAGATAATCAAGCAAATCTTGAAATTATCTTAATTTTGAATACCGCTGTAGAAAATAAAAAAAAGCTTAGAAAAAAAATTTTTTATTTTTGAAACTTAGTGTAAGAAAGGCTTTTTTAGTAAGAAAGTTATTAAGAAGATTTAATTCAATAATAATAACGTGTTTGAGAAGGTAAGTTGTAATTTCAAAGTGTGTGTATTCCAGTTATATTGAAATATACATTTTTTATAAATATATTAAAATAAGCACACATTTATAACTGCCATTAAATAATGCAAAAAGTATTAAAATTTTCCTATTATATTAAATATTTCACATATTAAAATATCCGAATACAGATAAAAATCTTTTCATATACATTAATGTTATATTTTCAAAATTTCAAATAATACGTTGGGTTTATATTGTCACACGTTCATAGCTTTTAAAAGTTTATATTCGGATTTGTTGATTATTATTAAATGAAAATAGTTTTTTTCACTGACAGAGAAAGAGGTTTTAATCACTGAAAGTAAAGCTAATGTGGCGGATTAGCCATCATCAATTTATTATTCTCCATAAAAGACCACAATAAATTATACGAATATTTTCATTGTAGCAAAAACTTTTCCAATTATTCTAATTAAGTTTATAATGATTCATATTTAAATTTTTTATAAGTATTTACACTAATAATTTTGATTATCGGTAAAAGCCTGGACTGAAAGAATAAAGAATGATATTTTTGGTAATTGTGGTTTAATTTAATTTATTTATAATATTCAAATATTTTTGTATACTTGGAATTATTTATATATATATATATATATATATATATATATATATATATATATATATATATATATATCCTTTTATATATATAATAATTTTATTATTAATAAAAACATACATAAATCTGTCAAATATTAAATCGATAAACTACATATTTTACATAATTTAATCCAATTTAATTTTATATTCTTTGCTAATTTGCTTTAAACTCTTATTAATAATTTTAATTTTAAAAAATTATGAATAATTATTGCAATAAAGTATTCCTCACTACTTTATTTTTAATTAATTAAGTTTTTTCAATATTTATAATCAAACTTTTTATCATATGAGACTCATACACACAGATTCGCATATCATTTCACTTATATTTTACATTTTCAAGAGGAATTGTTTGATTGTTATTGAATAAAATTCATTGGGAGCTTTTAATCGCGCATTTAAGGACTCAATTAATAAAGTAGTGGGAATGTTGAAAGCCCTTAATTTCATGCTGGTATAATCCATGAATAATCTTTAAAAATTCATACGTATTAAAAGCTTATTGATATACTCATACATTATAAATTATTTATTTTTATTGAACATAATAATAATAATATAAAAGGATAAATGACTATGAGCATTAACAGTTTATAAGTGTAGTAAGAAATTTCACTTATCACACATAAGAGTACACATATAATCAAAAAATCAACGACCTCTTGCTCTTGAAATTTTTCAGTTATGCTAAAGTACCTCTAAAAGAATTATTTCAGACTATTCCAGACAGTTCTTTCCCACTTTGTTAGCGGTCAACTAAGAAGCTTTGTCTTCCAGAGAAGTCGAAAAACCCAAAAGATTTGTTCGAAATGTAACCAAGAGCAGGCTTCTAATACATATATTCTTAGGTGTCCATATTTGCCCTATGACGACATACTAGATTTACCTATGCTAGTCTATGATTTTTTGAGGGTAAATAAACTCGTGGATGTAGTCTAGAAAAGGCTGGGCACAAAACAAAAACAACGAAAACAAAAAATTGTGGGAATATGTCACTCACAAGACGTGAAATAATAACTTTTCGTGTGTGTGTGTGCAAAGCTTCATTCCGCTTCTCGTTAAGATCAGAAAATTGCCATGGGTGGAGGTTGAGAGATACCATGTACTTTCCCTCACCGAGTTGCTAGAGCTCCGTGGGTTGGGGACGATGTGTCCACGTTAATAGGTGATGTCCAATATCCTTCCACTGGTGTGGCGTGGATGTGGATAGGAGTGTACCAGTTCAGGTGTGATCTTGTCACCTGAATGTGATTCAAAATTTCGAGGCACTTGGTGATGAACGAGTAGTCCAAACCCGTTAACCTAAAGGTATAGTCCAGGACAAACCTGCACCGATATGCATCTGTTAAAAATCTCGATATTGTAAGGCTAATAATATTTTACTTTGCAATTTTTTTTTAACTGAAAATGAAAAATCTTTCATATTTTCCAGTGAATTCGTATTTTTAAGGTTTATATATATGCTCTATATTAGTAAGAGATGAAAAAAGTTCAAAATAAGAATCAAATTCAGGGTGATTAAAAAGCTACAAATTTTTTCAGTATTTCTATATACTGCAAATCACAAACATCTACATCAAAGATGTATCAATCTAAACAATGTTTCAAAATTTATCAGCATAATATCTTTCATACCTAATGATTAAATGTACGTAATATTGAAAAACTAAAAGAATTTATAATATTTTTTGGGATATAAATCAATAAATTTAAAGTAGAATCGACTATTTTTGTAATATAGAAAGTTGCTTTTCGAAACAAAAATTTCCATTTATTTTTAAAGAATCATCAATTTTGATTTTAACCTTTCACAATGAAATTTTCACTACTTCTAACATTCAGAGACTAATGTCATTTCAGCTGTCGTTCTCAAGTGCGATTCAATTTACTTTATTTGTTAAAAAAATTTATAAGAAAATAGAATAACAAAATTAAAATAGCACATAATGTACATAAGAAACAAAGTTACAAAAAAAAAAACAAAAAAAAAATGCACACGACAGAAAAGTTGGTCTCTAAGTACAAGCTAAAAAGCAGAAGATATATTTCACTTATATCGCAAAGAGTAGATCAAATTTTCTTCTTGATATATTACGGCATAAAAAAAAGAAGAGGAAAAATGTAAACAGCTTTCATATAAGCAGAGAGAATCTTAACAAATAAGATGGAGGACGAAGCATTTTCATAGCCCATGAAGTAAACTTTAAATGGGCCGAAACGTGCTCGATCTCTCATTATGTACTTTCACAGCAGGAGACTACGATGTTTGTTGTTGTTGATGCGTTTCGCCCCACTGACTTCAGACTCTGTGTTCTTTTATCTAGTGCCAAAGACGTCCGACTGTCTGTGTGTACGTCCTAATTCGCCAATTTGGAGTAGCAGTTGAACAGTTACCTAAAAATTATTTTTTTTTTTGGTACTTCTTAGCTCGGAATGATTTATTTAATATATATCTTCAGGGTACGATGTGTTTTGAGTTTCTGCTTTCGTCCTAGTGCCAAAATGTCGGTGAAGGAGTTAATTTATGCATCTTGGATGGTCATAACGCGATGTGATTGGGCAGAAGACGTCTCATTCTCCCAATCCAAGTGTGTTTAAGTAATGACGTAAGAAGGATAATTTTAAACTAATTTTTTTTTATTAAATCATGTTTCCGAATACTTTTTTTATTTGTTATATTTTCATACAAATCGATAAGTTTAAGGCTTGTTTCAGGATATCATTCCACATTAACCTCATTTTTTTTTTTTTTTTTTTTTTGAAAAATGGAAAAAAATAACCTGCAAAAATTTTTTGTTGGGAAAGGTATTTGATTGCAGACTTTTGAATCAATCAATTTTAAATATTATATTTTTAATTGAAATCATTGAAAATGGAATAAAATAAGGCTTTTCATACTAACATTCAAAATATATATAGTTGACGTCTGAAGAACAGAATTAAAAACAACTAATTATTCACAAATAACAAAAATTAAATAAATTGCAAATAACTTTAACAAGTGATTTGCATCACATTTGTAATACACAGAACATTTGTAACCACGGTAGTCTGATTGGTTATGGCATTGTTCTCATCGTCAGAAGGTTGATGTTGTGATACCAGCTTACTTCCCGGTAATTAGCAACGAGTTGTGATTTACCATTTCGGTGGAAGTAGCCAAGTAAGTATGTTTGTAAGTTAGAGGTAGGAATTAAATAGAAGATCCTCAATACTTGACTAGTCATCTTCAGAGGTATCATTTCACTTGGAGGACATTGCGACCATGTCTAACTATCATGCCCTAGCCTCCTTCACTGAATGCAACTGATATTCGGCTAAGCAGGTGTTCAAAATCACTATCTTCTGATAATGAGAACGATGTCTTAACCAATTAAATTACCGACGTCTTTGTTGGAAAATAGTTCGAACATGGATTTAACAGAAGATCACTAGTGGTCAATAATAGCAGTTGCGTTACGTCAAATAGGTCTTGTTTGCGATTTCGCCAAGTAAAATGATACCTTTGGATTGGCTAGTAAAGTATTGTAGGAGTTGTCTGATTGGTGTATAGAAAATTCTCCCACCAGAAAGATTTCATCTAACCAGTAGGGTTCAACTCAGGGCTACATGGTATACATGCTGCTATTTATCCACACAGAACGCAACATAGTACATGTGAATATGGTAAAAATAAACATAAATAGTTGTGAAAATATATAAAAAAATCTTGTTTAAATCAAATTTCTAAAAGTAGACATGCCTGTCAGTTAATATTTTAAGGAATAAGGCTTAACATTCAATTGCATGAGAAGTAAAATACTTATTTTTTATACATGCTGAACTGATGTGTAACTTATATTATGTTAAACAAATATCACTCTTCACTAGATGAAAGAACTCTGGCAAGTAACTGGATCGGGAAATACCAATTATGATTGTTTTCACTTGTGTGTCTTTTTTTTTTGCAATAAATTGTTGTTTTATGAGCAATACAAGAAGTAATTTCTTCAGTGATTTCAACGTTTAATAAAGAAATAGATTCTCTTCACAATTTGTAGAATTGATGTGCAAGGACTCACTGTGTAAAAGTAGATGAAGAGTAAGGGTTCACTGTGTATATGAGTAGATGATGAGAGAGTGCTCACGGTGTATGAGTAGATGATGAGCAAGGGCTCACTGTGTATGAGTAGATAATGAGAGAGGGTTCACTGTGTATGAGTAGATGATAAGTAAAGTCTCATTGTGCATATGAATAGATGATGAGCAAAGGCTCACTGTGTATGAGTAGATAATGAGAGAGGGTTCACTGTGTATGAGTAGATGATAAGTAAAGGCTCATTGTGCATATGAATAGATGATGAGCAAAGGCTCACTGTGTATGAGTAGATGATGAGAGAGGGCTCACTGTGTATGAGTAGATGATGAGAGAGGGATCACTGTGTATGAGTAGATGATGAGAGAGGGCTCACTGTGTATGAGTAGATGATGAGAGAGGGCTCACTGTGTATGAGTAGATGATAAGTAAGGGCTAATTGTGCATATGAGTAGATGATGAGTAAGTGCTCATTATGTATATGAGTAGTTTTAATTTTGGCATATGCTAGGATTGTGCTGTTGAAGTACAGGATTCTGAGATCAATAGCCCTGTCACTGAGAAATGGAAAAAAGATTTGCATTTTTAAGCTCTATTCATATTTATTTGCCTTAAGGATGTTTGGGGTTTTTTAAGGTTTTGTGTCCCTTCTGTCTAAGAAAATTTTGTAATTCGATTTTTATTTCTGTATTTACATTGGTATTACTTATATAATCTACAACGGCTTTATTAATAATGAAAATGGCAATACTTTTTTTTATTTTCATAAATTGTATTTTAATTTATAGAATATTTAGGGCAAATTTATGTATGTTGAATTTAAATGTGAAAGGAAAAATAATTATGTTTTAACAAAGAGAATCAACACTTCACAAAACATCGTCCTAAATCCCACTTTCTGTTAAAATTACTTTTCACTAATTTAACTCAAAATATTTTATGTGAATTAAATAAAATAATGATTAAAGAATAAAAATATAAATTCCCACAGAAACAATATTCCTTATAAATTATTATATATTATTTAATGTATGTGAAAAATATTTTATTTAATTCACAACTAAAAATAATTTAAAAATATTATTTGGATTTGAAAAAGAAATTTTTTTTCCAAATTATTTTAAAATTAATTTTTATCAAATATCTAAATAAATTTATCATTCCTTATTTGGTACTTGCTTAACTTTATTGTTGTTCCAAATAGGATCAAATTAAAATTTCTTTTACAATCTCACAAGATTCATAGTTTATTTCATTTAATCTTTTTTGTTTCTTTTAGTTCTATAGTTATGAAAAAAATATTTTATAAGAGATTAAAGCTTAGATAGATTAATATAAATCAATCTGTTGACTTCTAATAAACTATTAACGATATATATATATATATATATATATATATATATATATATATATATATATATATATATATATATATATATATATATATATATATATATATATATATATATATATATATATATATATATATATATATATATATATATATATATATATATATATATATATATATATATATATATATATATATATATATATATATATATATATATATATATATATATATTCTTATTTTCAAATAAATGTGAGTATCTAATCATCCGAATTAATTTTTTTTTTTTATTTTGCATACATTATTTTTTATTTTTATGAAAAATTATTTTATAGCCAATGATTGAATCAGCTGTAAATATACATTAATATTTTTAGCAACCTTTAATAATTACAACATTTACGAAATTTTTTTTTAATTTTGCATATTTTATGCTTATGAAAAATTATTTTTTTAGTCAGTAATTGTGTGTGAATCAGTTGTAAATACACATTAAAATTTATAGAGATCTTTAAAAAATATTTTTAAATTCCTTATATTTAACAGTACTTAAAAAAAATCAGCGATCCTGAGCAAACAACAAAGCGAAGAAAGGAAAACAAGCGACAACGTCGCCAAGCAAAAAACCCGTCGTTCCAGATAAAAGGAGAAAACGTAAGCACACGACAGGCTGTAGGGTTACCGCACACATGTAGTTAAAAGATGCTAGCGAGCATCGAGGGACTGTCAGGGAAAGAACTAATGATTTCTTTCTCTCTTTTTCCATCACTCCTTAACCTAGGCCGCCTAACGAAGCAAGGTAGACAGCAAAAAAATTGCGACCTCCCCCTCACAGTTTAGAATGAAAAAAAAATCTGATGGGGCGTTCTTTTTCGTATTCCACGAGAATATATTCCTTCTTCTCTTCATCTATTTCGTTCGATGTCGGTTTAATTCTCTTTCTACCCCCTCCCTCACCACCCTTTACTCTTATTCTCGGCTTCCTTGTTCTTAATGCCCCCTTTTATTTTTCCCTCTTTTCTCATCGAAGACCGCTCTTTTTTTTTATTTCGAGCGTTTTTTTCGGCGTTTAGAACACACCCCGGGGAGCCAGGAATTTTTAAATACGTCTGCTCAGAAAATCATTCCTTATTCTAGCAATGCACCAAAATCTCTCAATGTCTCACGTTAAGCATTGAATATGTAATGACGGAATGTAACATGCCCGGGTTTTATAAAGAGACTATTTTTGCAAACTTTTATTCACCCCAAGCACTTCTCTCTGAGCAGCAAACATTGAGGATTTTATAATTCTCTTTCATTTCGCTTCTTCCCCCACTTTTTTGTTTCATTATTTATTTATTTATTTATTTTTTCTTACTCACTATATTCTTAAAGAGTACCGATAAATGAACTCAAACGTACCAGTTTTCTAAGAGGTCTCATTTCCTTTAGCTGTATATTGCAGGCAGAGTTATTCTATTTTGTTGGCGTTTCGTTACTGCATCGAAATGAACGAGGCGAATAAATTTGTGCTCAGCATCTTGAATTGCTATTTTTTAGGATTTGATCAGTTTTAATACTAGAAATATTAAAATATTCTGTCGCTACTTTCAGTAATATATGTTTCATATTTATAAGAGACTTGACTGGGAAAATTTTCATATTTGAAAGTCGGGAAAGTTAATTTTTTATTCATATATTGGCTGTGTAAAATATCTTTAACAACTCCACTCACGAATTATAAGTAATAACGCAGTAAAGTGAGCAAGAATATTATTTCTCATAGCATCGGGATTAGTTTCAAGTTAAAGTTACAGTTTCTCGTGAAATTTTAAGAATTCTGAGAATTATTTTCACATTTGTATATGTAATTGCTTTTTTCGTTAGAAAATTTTCCTGCTATTATGAATTTACATGAAAGCACAAAATTCATTGAAAAAATTATTTCAATGAAAAATTAAAAAAAAAATGCATTTATATAGTTTGCAAAGATATTCAGTTTTTATACTTTAGTGCAAACCCAAATATAGTTTAAAATAGTTCATGCTATTTTTTTTTCATTTTAATACAAAAAAATTAACAAAAATACGAAATATCTAACAATTAGAGTTCTGAATGGGCAATCCAAATCAGAAAATATTAAATTAGTGGCAGTTTTTGCTCATAAAATTTGTTATTGTCTTTTACACTAGTAGAATAAAATATTTTTTTCCTTATATAAAATATTATATATTTATATGTGCTGTAAATTCAAAATTGAATAATTTTAAAATAGACTTTAAATTGCTTCAAGATAATTTTATTTATCAAAATTACTTAAATGTTGGTCTGAATGATACATTGAAATATCTAATTGTTAGATTTATTGATATTTGATTTATATAATATTTTCAGCAGCTATATTATGTGTCTTATTCAGCAGCTATATTATGTGTCTTATTCAGCAGCTATATTATGTGTCTTATTCAGCAGCTATATTTAGAAAAAGTGGTTTTTTTTAAAATAGTATTGAAATAAATAGTAAACTATTTATATATAAAGTTTATTATTTCTAGTAATTCATTTTTTAAAATTATCTAGCAATAAATCACATTTTCTAAATCTTGCATATTTTTGTTCTATATCTTTACACTCATTTTATTGTAATTTACGATAACAATTTTTATCTAAATAAATTGGTAGCTCCAAAATCAATATGTTGAAGAAAACGATGCCTTTCTATGAAAAAAAATGAAAGGTCCACCTTGAGAAAAAAGATGTCGCTTTTATATTTGGAGTGGGGGGTGACGAGCTTAATACCTGACACACAGTAAAGCTCAGGTGTTATTTGAAACAACATGGGAACTCCATCATGCTGAAAATACATGAAAAATTCTGTTAGCGGTATTCCTCTATTTGCAAAATATATATCAGAGGGTATTGAGAGGACTCAGGTGCAACTCAGGTGTCGACTGCATGCAACTCAGGTGTCGACTTCCTCACTTGAAGATTGCTGATTTAATTTAACTGTTCTAGATACTAGAAATATACATTATAGAATGTATCACACTATCTTTATCCATATCTTCTTAATAAATAAAAGTAGATTACTAACAGAGAATAATTTAGAATTAACTTGTTCGGAATTAAAATTATTTAGAAATAAATGAATTTTCTAAACTTTTCTTATCTTGATAATTTTTTTCTTCCTACTGCTATTCTATTTCATCTAGATTTTTTTAACTAGTTACATTTGCTTGATCAAAAATGAAATAGGAATCGTTTATACTTGCTACAGTATTTTAATTAAATGTACAAAATTGATACCTTTTTCGAAAAATACTGTAACAATACAAATATTAAAAATAATAAATTTTTTATCTATTTAATTTATCAACAGTGTAAACCAAAAATGTTAAAATGACTTATTATGATTGTGATGAGATTTTTTTATGTCTGTGATGATTTATAAAAATTATTTGTCACACTTTCCTTTGTGATCAAAAGTGATAACAAAAAATGCTATTTTAATATTAGTTACAGCTTAATTGTTTCTTTCTTATTTATATGAATAAAATAAATGCGTTGTCTCTATAGCAACGAACATAAATAACAAATTTTAATGAAACACTAAGGTTTTGGCAATATGCTGATTATAAAATAAATTAGTTTTATCAATAAAACAATCTTTTGGACACCCTGTAAAACAAAATGCAATTATTACATTTTAAGGTAGTTTCTTCCAAATATCTGCATATTTTAGGAAAAATTTTTATGTAATATACTACAATATTGTAATGTGTAAGCATTTCTTCATAATTGTTAATATACCAATATAATAGAAAACAATTCTTCGACTCCGTATAATAAATAGCTCAAAAATTAAAATTTATTGTAAGGTTTCTCTGAGAGTTCAATATAATATTTATCTTCTTCCTGAAGATTCTCAGAAGGTTTTCCCAAAGACAGGGATCAAAATTTATGTGTCTCAAAGGGAACTCAGAAAACTCCCGAGCACTCACACTGAAATATGGCATCTTTCTCTACTACTAAACCATACATTGGAATTGAGCTTATGTACTCTTAATTTGAAGAGTCTTTATCATTAAACTTTTGGATTTATCATTAGACCAAGTCTATTTCTATGCTACAATACTGGCAGATTAAAATAGCAAAATTAAAATATTTCTTCAAAAATGTTTTTTTATGGTTTCTCTGTACATGGCTTCGTTAGGAGTTTGAGAGTTAAATTTAATTTTTATACTAAATGAATAAAATACAAATTATTCCATTTATCTTTAATAAATGTTTTGTATCAATCTTGTGCATTTACATACATATTTAAGGAAATAGTAAATATATTCTATTACAGTCTTGCAATCAACCACTGTTAATATAAAATCGAAATAAAGGTAATTTTCAACAGCTATAATTGTTAATATTTATTTCTTATTAAAATATTATTTTTCATTTTATGATTTTTTATTATTTTTTCAAAAGTGTTAATAATCATAACTAAAAATAAAGCTTATATCTGACTATACATTTGTTATTCAAAGATTAATGTTTGACAAGTTTATAATCAATGATTATTTATTAATGATATTATAAATTTTTTATGTATTCAATATGATCTGTATTATCGAATGAAAGATGGCAGTTATCTGATTATATCCTTATGGAGCTTCTTAAGTGCTTTCAATTTGAAATATTTTCCCGAGTATTATAGGAAAATCTTAATACATAGTTTATTGGTCTCAAATGAAGTAAAAGAAAATTTGATTTCAACGGCCATTACTACAGACTAAAGATTTACTTCTGTTTCAAGTTCCTGCTGCCATAAATGAATGTTTTTTTTTAATCTTTAGAATTAATGTTTTCTCTGATTTTTAAATCTATTGTAGCTACCACAAATGATTGATTGCTTACAAAGTTATTAAAAATATTAATATGTAATTAAAATTAATTTGTGGTTTGAATAATTTTAATTTGTATATTAAATGAACTAAGAGAATTTAAACTTTAAAAAAAAAATAAAGTTTAAATAAAGTTTTTTCATTGAATTAAACATTTTTAATACCATGCTATATAATATATATATATATATATTTACATAATTAAAACAATTCTCTTGAAACAAAGTAAAATGAACATTTTTATTGAAAAGGTGTAAATTGATAGGAATAAAGTTCTCTACTTTATAAACATTTTAAATTAAAATTATATTACTTTAGAAAGAAGTAATTTTATGGACAAGTTTCTGAAGAAACCACTGAAATATTTTCAATTATCAGGAGAATAAAACTTTATAAAAAATATATTTATACGAAAGTAGAATTTCTCCTTTAAATCCTTAATTAACATTCTTCTTTCGTGAACTATTTTAGTGCATGCGTTTATGTATAAAATCCCCTTTATATGTATATATATATTAAAAAAAACTCCTTTCATTGCCTTTCAACAAAGAGCAATGCAGGGAAAAAAATTTTTTCAACTAACCTTTGGTCGTACGCTTTTTATTTTTTAAAATTCTTTTCTGAGCTTCCACGAGAGATACACGTCCCACGTGCTCTAAGTTCTCAACATCCCAAGATGGAGACCCTGTACCGTTCTTGAGTGGTTATTACGATTTCAAAAAAAGATTTGTAAAAAAATAATATAGATATTTAAAAAAAAATTCGCGCCGAAGGGGGAGTTAAAGAATTGATCAAAGCTTTAGAGCCCCCTACCCCCTTCTTTTCTCTCGATGATTTTTGCTCGTGTCTTCGACGTTCTCCCACCCCTTACGAATTATTTTTTTCTTCTGTCTCGCTATCTCTTGCATCTCTCGGTCTGTCTATCGTTTTCTTTCTGTTACTGGTAGATAGGGTGGAGCTGGCTTGCATATCTTTGCTCTTGTAACTATAGCAACCGATGTATATATAGATATATGAATTTCTGAGCGAGAATAGAATAAAGGGAAAAAAAACGGGAAGAAATAGTTTTAAGAGAAGAATAATATATAAATAAAAAAAAGAGAAAAACGTCAAAGTTGTCGATCGGCTACCGCACTTTTAATAACTTGGGATTTTGTGAGCATTTTTCCCCCCATCTGCCATGACTATCCCTTCCTACTCTTCTACTCTTTTCTTTCTCTTAAGGGCAGTTTTCTTCTCTAAAAATAAAAAAGTGGGGCTTGGATGGGGCTCACTACCCCCTTAGAAAGATATCGTCTAATGCTGCGACCTCTCGAGGACTCCAAGGCGAATGAAAAATCTTTCTTTTGACGTAAGTAATTAGGTACGAGCTTTTTTGTATATGTGTTGTGAGGCTTCTTCTTTTTCCCTTTTTTTCCCCTATATTTTTTAGCGTTATTATTTCCGAGTTCTTCTTTAAAATCTCGTTACCATGGATACCAGGAAGGGGAAAAAATTCATGAAATCACGACGACCGGTAGTGCTCAGCTACTTGAGATGGGGGTACGGGGGACGTCAGATGCAGAGGGGAAGCATACTTTTGGTCATAAATTAAAAAAGTGGGGAAAACACTTCAAAGGTAGCTGGAAAAAAAGAATAAGGGAGGGAAATTATCTTACTAGAATCCTCCCTCGAAGGGCCGTTCCTTGATGCTCTGTTTTAAGAATATGTTAATCAGCTTCATTTGAATATGCAGCATGAGATTAAAATAAAGATGATACGAAATAATCCCTAAGTGTCAAATTTTTCCCTAAAACTTTGAAAGGAAAATATTATATGTCATCCATAAAATAGTGCATTGATGTATTATTTTAATTTAATAGTTAACTTGACTAATAATTTATTTTTTTCCATGTGAAAAGTAAATAAAAAGTAATTTAATTATAGCATTAAAACATAAGATTTAATATAATAACATAGATCTAAAACACATTTAATATAGCATTAAAACATAGATCTAAAACACAAATATTTAAACTAGAGTAATGAGTAATTAATTATAGCATTAATTACTCATTACTCTAGTTTAAATATTTGTGTTTCAGATCTGATCATAGTAAAACATATAAATAAAATTTACGATAGTACAATTGAAATATTTTATGAGTTCAACTACAAAGATATTGCCGAATTCCTAATATGATATTGCATTGGAATTATTAATAACATATTTTCAATGCAGAAATGAACAAATTGGAATGCTTCATATAAATGATATGTACTGCATCTGTGTGACAAGAATTGTCTTTGATTATGGTATATGGTGTACAAAGTTAAAATTTTAATAAAATGGCGATGATAATTATGAATTAAATCAGATGTATTAAAGATGCTAAGAGTGGAATATACATTGATAGGAAAAACTAAAGGTATTCTAAAATAAATAAAATGAATAATTTTAAATATTATGTAAATGCTTATTTTATGTTCTAAATAATAAACTTTTAGAACATAACAATGATGCATTTTGACGTCATTTGTATATCTCAAATGAATCGAAATAAATGCAACTATTATTTTATCAGTTTAAAATAATAATTATCATTGAAATATATTGCTATTATCATGAATGATTAAAGAAAAAATTAGTTCAAGCATCGGATTCATTATTTAATTAGAGCTGAAAGGAATAATAAAAACTTGATTCAATCCAAAACAAAATGAAAATGATATTCATTGTGAGTGTCGTTATCCCCTTTTAATTAATTGGCATAAAAATAAATTGAGATTGATATATGTTATCAGATAAATCAGATAACTTAAGAATACATTTTTACAATTTTAATTGTATAATTCAACTGCGCTTTGTTCTCTTTAACCTATTGTCACTTAAAAGCTTATTACTCTAAGAAAAATGTCTTTTAATTGGGAATTCCATAAAATAACTAAAAAATTGGGGGAAAAATTTTATGTAGGAAATTAATAAATATAAGTCGATGCATAAGTACGATTATTTAAATCTTGTTCTAAATTAATTATAACTATACTTCTTGTCAAAAATCTTGCATTGCATACAGTTTAAAGAAAGGTTAAAAATATGAACACATAAAAGTTACAAAAAAATTCTGGAAATGATGGATAAAAGGGGTTTCCTTAGGGGAAAAAAAATAAAATAAAAAATAAAAACTTCAAATTTCTAAGAATCAACAGTAAATTTAAATTTTGGGTTACAAAATATGATTTTTTAAAATTTTTGGTACAGTCAGAATAAAATATTAGTTGATCATTACGCATTAACATAAAATGAAACTATTATATATATATATATATATATATATATATATATATATATATATATATATATATATATATATATATATATATATATATATATATATATATATATGTTTTAACAATACTTTAAAATTAAGTTACAAAATTATTTTATTGAAATTTGCCTGATCAATTTTAACATTTTCACTATTTCATTATGTATATTCTCAAACAATGATATTTATTTAAAAAACAATTAGTGTAATCTGATGTTCATATGCATGCGAATATTGATTTATTCTCCTCAAGAATGTTTTTAATTAATGCGTAGTTCTCATATTTTAATTAATATTAAAAGTAAAATAAAAAGGAATGAAAATCTGTCACCCGAATAACAATTGGACATGTATTAGTAGTATTTATTTATAGAAGTGTGAATAAAAAAGGGTTAAAAATAATTTAAGCTATAAAAGTAGAAATCTCCAATCCATTGAATAAAATAATTTAAGCTATAAAAGTAGAAATCTCCAATCCATTGAATAAAAATAATTTAAGCTATAAAAGTAGAAATCTCCAATCCATTGAATAAAAATAATTTAAGCTATAAAAGTAGAAATCTCCAATCCATTGAATAAAAATAATTTAAGCTATAAAAGTAGAAATCTCCAATCCATTGAATAAAAATAATTTAAGCTATAAAATTAGAAATCTCCAATCCATTGAATAAAAATAATTTAAGCTATAAAAGTAGAAATCTCCAATCCATTGAATAAAAATAATTTAAGCTATAAAAGTAGAAATCTCCAATCCATTGAATATGTTTTATTGTTAAATTAGTTTGATTAAAAAACCTATTACACAATGTCTTTTCTTTGTACTGTCACTTACGTCTCAAAGATAAATGCAATTAATTAGTCAATAGTTTTTAATTATCATTTACATAATAATATAGCACTTGACGAACACATAAAATTGATTATTTTTGACATTATATATGTAAATTTAGTTTTAACTTAATTAAGAACTACATTGAGATATTAATGTTTGCTGCATATCTGATAATTGTCACTATCGTTTACAATTTAATTACATTTTTCGGTATATAATCTATCATGCTCTTGGTTGATATAACTGTCTATTGCTTAAATTATTTTATTTAATAAAATATTTTCAATACTTTAAAACATGTAAAAATATTTGTAGGAATTTTAATCAAATACAGTTTGATAAATTAATAAATTTTCTTATGATATGATAAATAATATCTAAATATATTTTACTATAGGTATTATTTATGGCATTATAAATATTTTTTCAATACATTTATAAATATTTAAGTGGTATAATAGTTTATGAGTAAAAACCACATTCAAGAAAATATAGTTATTTATAAATTGTTTATATTTACCTTGGATAAATTAGAAAATTCTGTTATTTAATTTGAATGGCTGTGTTACATGGAATTGCCTTGTCCCGTCTGAAGTTATCCTAAAAATATCAACAATATTATTCAGACATCATATAAGAATAATCAAAAATAGTATATAAAAATCTACTGTTAAATAGTATAATTTAAAATAAACACATTGTATATTTCCAATTACTTTAACTTACAATCTCTAATTATTAAATTAATTAATAGATTCTGTTTCCATAACAACAGAATATAATAAATATTTAACTTAAAATATTAACGTGTAACAGTGATAAGAAAAATGCAGCATACAATAGAATATTTATTAATGTAAGCAAGAAAAAATAGGTAATTCACATGTTATTTTTTATACAAAATATATTTATTATATATTTATCAGACCAAAAATTGTTTGTGTATATTACTAACCAATTTTTCTTCCGAGTGTGGATTGCCAAATTCTTAGAAAAAGAATATCTAATGATATAATTATACTAAAAATGAAATTTATTTCAAGAAATACGAGTAAATTACATTTTTTAATTTAGATGACAAATATTTTAAGCTCGTGTGATTTTATTAATGTTCATTCCATATGTTATATGTATTGAGAAATGTAATAATCATCTAATTTATAATTCAGCGAAAAGATGCTTTAGGAATATTAAAGATGTAGATAAAAAAAATAATTTATAGATAATGGTCGAACAGCCAGCATGGTTGTTACAGCCCTCGGCTTATGCCGGGTGGGTTCGGGTTCGATTCCCGAGTAAGACCTGGTTGTTATGTGTCGCCGGGATGCATCGTTAATAAAATCTGCTTTGCTCGTCTAGTAATCCTGTTTGTCTACCCTTCTTCATATGTATCTCAGCATCTAAGGTGTGATGGTGGCCCACCCACTGTGGTGTACCCGGGTCAACACCTCGGAGGCAAAGAGGTCGCTGTTTCCGGCCGGTTCTTTGGGTATAAAGGGACAATACATCCCGACATACCCCGACCATTGGAAGAACAATTTATAGATAAAGAATATGAAACATTTAGACAGGTATTAATAAATATGTGCCTATCATATTTTCAGATACTAAAAAAAATAAATTTACAATTTAACGAGCAAATATTATAATTCTCTAAATTTATAAATTATTTTTTTCTTATTAATGACTTGTTATATATATATATATATATATATATATATATATATATATATATATATATATATATATATATATATATATATATATATATATATATATATATATATATATATATATATATATATATATATATATATATATATATATTATATATATATATATATATATATATATATACATATATATATATATATATATATATATATATATATATATATATATATATATATATATATAACAAATCAGTATTAAGAAAAAAATTATTTATAAATTTATAGAATTATAATATTTGCTCGTTAAATTGTGAATTTATTTTTTTTAGTATCTGAAAATATGATAGGCATATATATATATATATATATATATATCTATATCTATCTATATATATATATATATATATATATATATATATTAAATAAGTTCACTCACATGGTGACATTCCACTTTTATACTGAACCATAAATTTCAGTATTTTCCCTAACTTACAAAGAACATTTCTTCTAATTACGAAGTAGTATACTTTATTTTTCTTTACCTAAGAAAATCATATTGATTCATTTTTGTAATGTTAATAAAATCAAATAAGTATTTTGTCTTATAAATAATTAATTTTTGTATTGAAACATTATTCATTTTCATTGGGATTCATTTACAAAATGTGTCTTCCTTTGATCTTACATAAATTTCATATTAGTATTTTGCTTTCATAATTAAACCCACTTGAGGAATAATGTTCTTAGGCATCTTTTGAAACATTTTATTTACATTTTTATTTTTTGTATTCTTATTTTTATTATATATGTATTTTCATTTGCTACTCTAAACTTGAAACATTATTGTTTCTCAATCATTATATTTTAGTGAGTGGGAAAAGTTTGTTGGAAAATCAAAATCTTACAATATAGTTTATTACAGATAATTATGTTTCAGTTACGAGGAAATAAAATAAAAGGGTTTTTAAATCATACTTAAATTTAATCACTTAAATTTCTAAAATAATGCATTTTGTATTTTATTTTACTTAAATAATATATATTCTATTTTATAATACTATTTTGTTATTTTTTATGTATTTTTTGCGAAATATCACAATTGATTAATTTCAGGCATCTTTTAACGTGAAATATCTTTAAAAAAGTAAATTTAAACTTAACAGATATTTATGGGACATTTAAAAATAAATACATATATAGAAATTTTAATTTTATCCAAAATACCATACTTCTGTGAAAATAAGGTTATTATTTAAAAAAAAAAATTAGTGATGAATTTTGAGCATTGACGTATTTGGTACAACAAAAGTGTTGTAGTCATTTCACATAGTATATGTTTTCCTTAAATGTATTAATATAATAAAGGTTTACCTTACAGAAATTCTTAAAAAGGTTTGATTTCAATTATATATATCTTTGATTCTTATTTCATTTATTACTAAAAACAGAATTTTAATTTAATAAAATGCTTAAAAATTCTTTATATTAAAAATATAGTATTTTAATTTATTTATAAATATAAGATGCTGCAATAGTATATAAAATTATTTACCGCTACAATGATTTAACCGTAAGCAACTTCCTCTATAATATTTATTTTAACAAGTTTTATGAAATGTCAAGCAACAAAATAGAATAATTAAAATGTCATGTTTAAAATTTTAAACTCGTCTTTTCTTACTGTTTTATTTATTAAATAAGTAAATGAATAAGAATAAACAAATATTTTATTTTTAGATACTGGATAACATTTACTTATTATCTTAGAACTCATAATGGATATATGTTCACAAAATTCACCAATACCAGTAAAATAAGAAGTATGTGTTATATTTAGCAGAAAATATTTAACATAGAATATTTATAAATTTTTGTAGGAATTATTTATTACTAAAATCTTTATTTGAGAAGGTGGACTCAAAAATCAAAACCTATTGTTTAAAATGAATCATGCATTTCTTCAATTATCCAAATCGGAGGTGAGAATAACACCCACTACTAATTAAGCCAAATACTGCAGTGTTTACCACTCAGTGAGCTAAAATATCATCTTGGAAAAGCATATATATATATATATATATATATATATATATATATATATATATATATATATATATATATATATATATATATATATATATATATATATATATAATATATTTAAATATAGTCCACGTTTCTTAAAGTTTTAACATATTAAGAAATGGATTCAGTGTAGAAGGGTGTACCACTTGGTTTGGCAAAAAATTTGGCGATAAATTTTAATTTCTAGTAACCCTGGAATTTTTAGCTCTTGAACCAGCGTAGTTTTTGTAACTTTTTCACATTTTGGCAACTGTCTAGGCGTTAAAAAAATCTCCGGAAAAATCAGGAGATACCCGTAAACTTTTACCTAAGAATTATTCAATAATGATATTTTATTTAGAATGCCAAATCTCTTTCGTAAAAATTTTCTGTGATAATCCTTATTTATATTACCGTGAAACTATTATTACATTTTTAAAGAAATTTTAACCTTTTGAAAGTGATTCAACAGTAGCATAATTTTCAAATCTAAATTTCACATTTGGAGTAATCTTTAGTCTTGTAACATAATCTCTCAGAAAACAAATTTTATATAATAAATTATGTATTGATTGAAATATTGCTTTTCAAGTTGATGATGATTTGGGTTGCAAAATCTGTGAAGGTCATTCATTTTCTTGGTATTTATGAACATATTAAATGATATTTGGTAAAAAGTAGCTTATAATTTGTAAGATACATTTGTTTTTACTAGTTCACTGGATTAGCTCCATCCATAAAAATGTACGAAATTATATTATTTTAATAATGCAAAATTCTTTCACAAGATTATTCTTTTTTTCTTACCAAAGTATAACAAATAAGTAAAAAATAGAAAACTTCGAAGCTAAGGGATCCTTGCACATGAAAAAGGCGTTCTGATTGGCTAAGGTATAGGAAGTTGCGCAAGTAAACGCATTTTGATTACAAATAAAAACAATTGGAGAAATCTAACTCGTGTTAGAAAGTTCTGTTGTGTGTGAGATTTTAGTTGCTTGTTTTAAGGTAGTTTCCTATTGATGCGAAGGATTTTAAACTAATGAAATGCGGGCAATCTTCCGTTCTAAGAACTTCTTTCTGGACTCCGAGAAAGTTCATTGGAGCAGAGCACGTTCGCAATCACCACTTAAAATAAATTAGTCTCTTAGAAATAGTAAGTAGAAAGTGTCACAGGAGAATTTGGAATTAAAGGCTTTGTTTTTGAATGCTTTTTGATTTTCTAATGGATAAGAAGTGAAAAAATAGTTCTTTTTGAATATTATTCTTGGGAAGGGATTCTTGTTTTCTCAAGATTAATATTAAAAAATGTCAAGACTAAAATTAAAAAAATATATAGGATGAAATATTTAAAGATTTAACTTATCCAAGTTTCCCTTAAATTATATAATTTCATGCTAATTAAAATATATTAAATGATATGGACCTCAAATAAAAGTTATTGATCTATTAATATTGTTTTATGCTACATATGTTGCTTAAGTATCTTAAATAATTAACAATGATAATTAAATCACAGTTAGAATTATATCTAGGCTATACATTTGATTAATTTACTGGTTATTTATATTACTTATTTTTTAACTATATATATATACATACACACATATCTTGTTTCAGCATTTATAATCTCACGTATTTTTCAGTATTATGTGATATATTTGTGATTACATAATGTCAAAATTAACAGATGTTAGAATAATATTTCCCTAATTGATTAATATTTTTTCCACTGGATGGGGTTTATCGGGATGTATTGTCCCCTTATATCCAAGGAACTGGCCAGAAACAGCGACCACTTTGCCGCAGAGGCGTTGCCCCGAGTGTACCACAAGGGGTGGGCCACCATCGCACATGCCATAGGGACCCGTTTATAGAGTAGGAACCATTCATACCTCATTCAGACACAAAGAAAGGATAAAGACAGGATAGAGAGAGGGAAAGTCCATCCATGCCTGACTCAGGATTCGAACCCAGGACCTCCGTATAAGTAGTGAGCACGCTGACCACTAGATAAGTTGGCCGGCTGATAGCTTAATATGGAACTACACAAAACTACATTAAATACTGATTTTATGTATAAAGTTTAAATCCTACATTATGTATAACTTACATATATCGACTATTATAATGTACATATTTATCATGCACTTTTTATTTTAACATTCATCAATATTTAATAAGGACTGGTAAAAAACTGAAAATTCTGATAGAATTTATTTATTATGATCTTTTAAATTTATGTAAAACTTGAAATTTATTTTGTCTAACTTTATCTATTTATTTTGTCTAACTTTATCTATTTATTTTGTCTAACTTTATCTATGTCTAAATCTATGTATATCTAAGTTTATATAAAATTTATGTTTATTTTTTAAACTAAATTTATGTGAAAATACGTACAAGACTAAAAACTTGCAAAAAATTGATTAAATCAATATATTTAAAAATACTATTGAGAATTTATGTTGCTCATGTTTTATCAGTGCATTATTAATTTACTTAGTCTCCCAAAACCTTTTGAATTCGTCCTGATCTAATACACGCAATTCTTACTGCAAAAGTCGCATCGTTGTTGGAATTTATGTTAGTCCAAGTTATTGGAATTTCTGTTTAGTCTAGTGTTAATTTTCAACCGAAAATTGTTTGAGAAAAAATAAAATAATTGCCAAATTAAATTATAATGGTTATAAATCATAGACTAATTATAGAATCATAATATTTGAGTAAATAATGTTAGTTACAAAATCTCAGGTTCGATCCCAAAACCTGTTGAACAAGCAAAGATGGATTTTGAGCTTCTGTTTCACCCCTGAAAATCTATGGCGATAAGTGCTGAGAAAATTTTTAGGATTTTCTCCTGCAAAAAATGTGAATCGATTTACTATGTATGATAAGTTCTCGGGTAGACTATAAGCAATAAAAATTCGTATCCCTTATTACACTTATCCGAAATAGATTGCTCTCTACCAATCAATTGTAACCCAGTTGTGGTAATTTAACCCAGTAAAGGGGTTAAATCATATTTCTGTGGTAGATATAGAGTCACTTTTCCAAATTGATAGAGAAATTAGTTTGATTTTATTTAATTCATAAATCAAAGAAATTTTCATGATGATCTATATTAAATAAAATTGATGGAATAGAGCATATTGATAGAGGAATTAGTTTGATTTTATTTAATTTATAAATCAAAGAAATTTTCATGATGATCTAAATTAAATAAAATTGATGCAACAGAGCCTATTGATAGAGGAATTAGTTTGATTTTATTTAATTTATAAATCAAAGAAATTTTCATGATTATCTAAATTAAATAAAATTGATGTAATAGAGCATATTGATCGAGGAATTAGTTTGATATCAAAGAAATTTTCATGATGATCTATATTAAATAAAATTGATAAATACATCATATTGATAGAGAATTAGTTTTAATTTTATTTAATTTACAAATCAAAGAAATTTTTATGATGATCTAAATTAAATAAAATTGATGGAATAGAGCATATTGATAGAGGAATTAGTTTGATTTAATTTAATATAAATCAAAGAAATTTTCATGATTATCTAAATTAAATAAAATTGATGGAAATACATCATATTGATAGAGGAATTAGTTTGATTTTATTTAATTTACAAATCAAAGAAATTTTTATGATGATCTAAATTAAATAAAATTGATGGAATAGAGCATATTGATAGAGGAATTAGTTTGATTTTATTTAATTTATAAATCAAAGAAATTTTCATGATTATCTATATTAAATAAAATTGATGGAAATACATCATATTGATAGAGGAATTAGTTTGATTTTATTTAATTTACAAATCAACGAAATTTTCATGATGATCTAAATTAAATAAAATTGATGTAATAGAGCATATTGATAGAGGAATTAGTTTGATTTTATTTAATTTATAAATAAAGAAATTTTCATGATGATCTATATTAAATAAAATTGATGGAACAGAGCCTATTGATAGAGGAATTAGTTTGATTTTATTTAATTTACAAATCAAAGAAATTTTTATGATGATCTAAATTAAATAAAATTGATGGAATAGAGCATATTGATAGAGAAATTAGTTTGATTTAATTTAATATAAATCAAAGAAATTTTTAAGATGAGTGAATTTATTTGAACTAAATGTTTCTGCTTAGATTCTGAAGTTATGCATAGATTTTTAATTTCGTATGTATAGATTTTTATAAGTTCGTTATAAAAAAGAGAGCTCTAGTTTAGGCATTCACTTCATCTTTTTATTGTCATTTTAAACTGAGTTTTTTGAGATGATGATTAGAATTAATCGTTAATTTGTTTGTAAAGTTCACTACTCTACCACACATACAAACACACACACAAATAAACCTTTGATTATTTATCAGAATAATCACCAATACTTTCAAATACATCGAAATTCGAGCAGAATTTTTCTCGTTTCATTCAACACATCTATATTATCTTTTGACTCTAAAACCTCATCTCGCATTATTGCTTTTCCTGTTTATATATTTATTACCGCCTGATATATTTATTTTATATCGCCTAATTATTGATATATCAAACACTTTCACTTTAATCAATGTAGACTCTTTTCAAAGGAAGAATTAAAAGTATGAATAATTTGTATCGACATCTTTTAAAAGAGGAAAAATTCTGCTTCGATTTATTGACGTTTTTAGTATTGAAATTTTTTCTTTATTTTTATGTTAAGGTGCAAGTGTACATTATTCAAAGACAATATGCAATATTTTATGTATACAAATGCATAAATGTATGTATACATGTATATAAAATGCTTACAAACATCAGTTGCGTTGAAAATCGATTTGAGAAATTGATGTCTTACATACTTTGTTATAAAATAAACAGTTATTAATTGTAGACACGGATTTTATTAATCTGATTCACAAGAGATTTTAGAGGTGGTTAAATTATAGCTAACATTTCAATCTTTTTAAATGTATATTCTTTATTATGCCTATGATAAATATAGTATCAAATTATTTATGATGATTCAAAATATAAAAAATACGTTATCTTAGGGCGTATTTTAATTTCAACTCATTTCTAATTATTTATTGGTAAATGATGCATTTTACTTGAAAAAAAGTATCAATGAGATTAACGTAGATTAAGATGTTGGATTAGCAGAAATCAAGAAACAATCCTATTATCATTCTAGTTTATATGAGAGGTGTCTCTAGTTACTGTTCACTCTAATTCCAGTAGTCCAAGATTTAATAAATCAGTTTTTAAAAGCATGTTTTAACTATTCTAAATTTTTGATTAAGTATTTGCAAAGAATGATTTTCAAAATCGTTCAAAATTTAACGACATGGGTTAAGGTCTGGTTATCAAAGTGGCTATGTATGGAAAACTATCATAGACTTGTTCTAGTATGTCGGAAATGTATCTCAAATAACCATTTAATACATTCTACAATGGAAAGATGAACTTTATGATCATATTAATCATAATAATTCAAACACAGGAAGAAAAAATTGTCGATAGTAACCTTTAGAAATAATATGATTTTTATAAATAAAATTTGTCGAAATTTTTATTACATTTTTGTTTTTTTTATCGTACTGATGACTATAATTAAGTGTATAAAAATGACAATGCAGACTTTGTAAGAACCAAATGCATTTGCTGTTGCTGTATGCCATATAGGCTGGCATTATGAATTGCACTGCTCCACTTTTCCAAATGAACCATATTTAAGTGTGGAGTCCGACTTCCTCAGTACGAACATGTCATGGGTCCATAGGTACCCGCTTATAGGGTAGTCAACCATTCACAATTCATTCATACAAGGAAAGGACAAAGACAGGATAGATAGAGAGAGAAAGCATATTCATGCCCGAACCTTGATTCGAACCCAGGATCTTTCTATCCGCATTCAGACACGCTGACCACTTGACAAGTTAGGCGGCATGAGAGCCAAATGAAACATATTTATTCAAATGATTTAATAACCGCATTTTGCAATATTAATTTTTTCAATAATTTAATCAAACATTTAAAACACATTTTTCAGTGGCCGGCTGATTTTAGTATTAATTCATTTAGCGCTACAAAGGGTGAAAGTGATGGATATTTATATAGTGGAACTCCGAGTGGGTTTTTTTTTTTAACCCTAAAAGTGAAGGGATAGAAAAACACACACAGAGAGAAAAAGGAACATCCATGCCCGAATCGGTAAGCCCAATTCACCATCGGTAGGCCCAACAATCAAAATTAAGTCCAATAATTTTCATGTCATTAATGTTCCTAAATCTTATAATGCGTATATCATATCGTAATTCATGGAAATTTTACGATTAAAAAATTTGAATTTTGTGCAGTCCTTAGTGGCAAAAAAGAATGATGTATCCAATTGATTTGATTCAAGAGGAAAATAATTTCTAAGTAATATATATCAATATATTTTAATTTAAAATGTTAGAATTTGACTTTAAGTAACCACAAATAATACTTAGCAGTGAAAAATTTCCCCGTAATCCAAAAAAGAGTTAAACTGCAACTCAAATATCCTCGAAGCAGTTACCTCTTTTTATTGCTGATTAATGAATGCCCATACAGAATATACACAATCGAAGCAAATAAGTGCTTTACGACTTGGTATGGTGTACTCTAGAATCACCACAGCCAATGTTGCATTAGCTCTATAATGTTCACGTTAGGAGTTGCGAAAAGAGACATTGGTGGGCCATTCTTCCTTAGTTCATAAGATTGGCGACGAAACACCCGGCGTGAGAGAGCTATTTATTTTAACTTTCGCGAGCTTCGCGACAATGCCAGGATAGGGAATAATGCTTCAACTCTTTTAAAACATTTTTCTCCTCTCCAAACTTTACTCTCTGAATCGTTCTTCTACGCCTTGAGTGTCTTTTTCCTCTCCTCACACGTTGCCGATACAACTCCAGAACACAAAAAGCATTTCTGATGAGAAGGAGCACACAGAGAACTCAATCCGGAATTTTTTTCTTCGGAAAAAAAATAATACATTTATAAAAAAATGAAACAAAGGAGTGAGAACGATGGAAGGATAGAAAAAAAAAATAAAAATAACAGGAACACAAAAGGGAACCCTGCCTAGAGGAACATCCCTTTTCTCTATCGACCAATAAGAAGTCAGAAGATATTTCACACTAGCAAGGAGTTTTTAAGTAAATAAGGAAAACGAGCTTTCGCATTCAATATGTAGCATAATCTGCGCGTGGAGGGAGATTACAAGTTCTGCCGGCGGAGGCGCTGCTGCTTTTTAGGGGCCTTAACGTATACAACTCTCACTGATAAGAGTGATGGTGTTTTATAGAGTGGAGCAGAAGGAACTGAATTTAAATAATAAGGGTTTTACAAGTTGTCGGCCATGATCCTAATGATAAAGATTTTGCTTTTGTTGTCGGTATCTACTTAAAAATGTATTTTGTTTGTTTACTTATTTCATCCAGAATCTTGCGCGCTTCTGCCTTTGTCAGTGACGCGGAGAATATTTGAAATTATGATTAGTTTCAGAATGTGTATGAAATATTGGAAGAGGCTTAAAATTCATTTCTGAGAAATAAAGTAAAAAAGGAAGAAGCGCACCTTCTTTTTAAGTAGCGATAAATTGCTTCCGCTCTTTTCATGGAGGGAGTGAAAGATTATTATTATTATTATTATTATTTAGTTGTTTAGTTATAATTTTTTTCTTCATACACATCGCTTAGAAGATTTGTTTACTTTGTCCAAAGTTTTCGAAAAATATTTCTCTCTCTGGAAATTGAAAGCGAATATGTTGGCTCAAGTCTCTGGTTTGCGCTAAAGTAAAATAATTACGACGTTCAGAGCAATGTTGGAAAACATATTTGAATTTTGTCATGGAAAAAAGAGTAAATTTTCATCAACATGAGCGATAAATTTTTTTCTTTGCTTTATTAAAATGAGAAAACGGGGCACGAACAAATGCCTGTTTGATTATGAGCATAAATTTCAAGTCTATTATCATAAGATGTATTATGTTTCATGTGATATGTATAAAAGTCTTCATAAAATTGAATAAATATTTAGCATTAAGAGCTGTTCTTCAGTATGCTGTAAATTTGAAATAAAAATTTATATCAAAATCATAAATTCTTATTTATTATATATACAGATATAAAGTAAGACAATTTAAAATATTTATAGGTATAAATAATTAAAAAAAATATTTATATTATTTAATATTTTATATGTGTTTCTGAGACTAAGTAGTAAATAGCCTAATGGTTGAAGAACAATGTAAGGTAATTTAGCATTAACCATGTTAATAGCCTTCCAGAATTTTCAATTGATAGTGGGTGATATTCACGTGTTTCAAGGGAGGAAACCTGGTAAATTCCCAAGCACCTACCTTCTGCTACAGAAATGATTGTTTAAGGTAGATGTCAACATCCATCTCTTGTTTTGAACCCTCCTATTTCTTTGTACCTAACAGTATATGCTGGTGTACTGTACTAGTAGGTATGCTAGTGTACTGTACTAGTTGTGTCTAAAGTTGGGCTTTATTAGTTAAGCCGGCTAGGAAACCACCGACATTTTCATAATTTAGTAGAAAAAAACTAAACAGAGATGCTCTAATAATTGCCCTACTACTCCCAAAAGCATCATTTCACTTGGAGGATATCGCAACCATAAACTATTTCATGTGTCCTAGCTACTTTTAGTGAGTATGGTGGATATTATGTCAAGATGAGATTCAAACTCATTACCCTCCAAAATGAGAATAATATCCCAACCAGCCAATATGTGTTTGAATTGAAAATTTTGGTTTTGTTTATTTTATTGTTTTAGTTAATATCTTTTAACAATCTTTTATCAATTGTTTATCAGATTACATAAACTGCTACTATTAGTCGCAGCTAATGACAGCTGTTTATTGCAACAGCATATAGCAGTTCATAGCAACACGGAGTATTGGGATTTTTCTCAGTTTTTTCCTTTGCATCACATATAAATATGGCTTATTCACCATGAAAAATTTTCTCATATGGTATGTATGAGGATAAAGGAAGAAGCTTCAAAATATATTCTATCTGTTAGGTTATACACAATTCGAAAGTGTTAAAAGACTTAAAATAAGCTTAAATTGATAAGACTAAGCTTATGAAGTATAATATCCGAGATTTGGTATTAGTTGATGCTGAACCAAGAGGGATGGTATTACATCCCTCCTAACTGCAAGTATATTTGTCTAGGAGAGTGCCTGGAAGTTTTCCAGGTTTTCTGCTTTGTAATAGGTTATACGATCCACTATCCATGGAAAGTCATCTCAAAAACCAAAACATGAATGATTCAAATATTGCATATTTTAGGGTATCAGTTGCCTACTGTTAAAATATATTATTATTTTTATTTTAGTAATAAATATTGTGATGATATTATCTCACCTTTAACTCAGAAACCATAAACATTACAATTTAAGTTCTTTAAATTTCAATTAAAGTTATACGAGTTTTTAATAAGACTATACCTCTTTTTTTTAACACAAATGAAATGTTATTTTTAATTATAAATGAGATTTTATGTTTTGATCATTCTTAATGCCGTTCTCTAAGTTTACTTTTGCCTAATATAAGCCATCATCACTTGATTTTAATCACAAAGCTTGAATAAGGATCAAATTTTACAGGTTTTTTCAGAATTTCAAATTTTCTTACAAATAAATAGAAGATCAAAATATGGATTTCTGATTAGTGGTTGTATATGGAAAACTCTACTTTGTCACAAAATTAGAGTTTTACCAATGTTTTAACTACAACAGAAATCTTATCAAAAGAATCATACTAAGTTGATTAATAATCACTTTAACGGTTTTCAAAATGAAGACCAACTCGATTTTCACTTAGCTTAAGCTTTTTTCAAACATCTATGAATATTTACAATTGAGGTAGGAACTGAAATTATTTCAGTCTTGTTCAAAATAAAGATTTATAAACTTGGATTCCTTAAATCTGATTTTTTTATATGTCCAATGGAACTAAAATCTAAAAGTTTTATGTTGTTTTTGTTTCATATTTAACTAACACTAAAATAAATTATTTCCAACAGAAAAATGATTTACATTATGAAATGTGGTAATATTCCAACAACAAATAAAACATTAGTTTGAGCATTTTTTACAATAGAAATAAGAAAATTAAAAATTAAATAAAAAAATCTATTACGGCATAGAAAATAACATTTAATATGAAAATAGTTTGATTAAATGAAAATCAAATAACTCTTAAAATAGTTTATTTTCTCTGTAACATTCCTAATCCATCTTCACAAATTAAGTAAATCTAGTATCATATTCACATACACACAATGTATGTTTTTAAAAAAAATATGTGCGTCATAGCAATAAAATTGGCCTCCCCGAGACATATTCTTGACTGTCTGAATTTTACTGTAAAATAGGTTTTGAAAAATTCTGTTTTATTTTTGGGCTTTTTAATGATTTTTGGTTTTATGGAGATGGTTTGGCTTAGCTACACCATCTGGGATATGAAACAACAAAATTTGGTTTCATCCTTTAAAAGTTTTCATAACAAAATATTTTTCTTTTGTTTTAAATTTTTAAGGTGACTTGTATAAACCTCTGATCCGACTAACGGAGGAACGGCTAGCGACTATAACTTCGAAGCAGTAAGTCTTCGGGTTCGAATCCTGGCTCAAGCATGGACTTTCCTTCTCTCCATGTATTTCTCTGTTCTTTTCCTTTAGAAACAAAGATAACCACAGTAAAAGGTTATCATCACTTTCGTACTTTATAGTGCTGAATCTAATTAAACTTTAAAATGGAGCCAAGCATTGAAAATAACATAAATCTCTCAAATAAATTAATTTAATATGCACGCAGTAAACGTTTTAGTCTATGAAAAATTATCAAAATTTATTTGGATGACAAAATAAAGATATTTTTTTATTATTATTTAATTTATACATATCAACAAATTTATATAACCTTGAAAACAAACATTAAACAAAAAATTCATAGGAAAACTTTTATTTTTGTGGACAGAAAAGTCCCCAAGCCATGCCAATCATCTCCTAATTTTAAACAATGGTCAAGGGATGATGTAGACACATGTTGGCATGTTCATTTTCACAATACGCCCCATACTATTTAAGGTACATTGTGACCACGACTTATTTTAATTGCCTCAATTGGGATTAATAAATACGATGGACCTTCAGTTGCATCGGGTATAGGACTAGCTTCTTCTTGATCTTCAGAAACATGTCTTTCGTTACCGAATACCGTAGCCTTGGTTAACCGATTCAGCTCATTCAAAACTTATCAGCGTGATTATTTTTGATTGGGTTATGAGATAACTCGTGACATCTCAGTCACGGGAATAGGGCGTTTATTCAAACTTTTTAATACTTCTTTGTGATAGAGTAAATTTGTTTTATCCTTAATAATATTGATTGTATTATATTGATTCTTCAGCAATTATAAGGGGTGTAGTAATAAAAAGGTAGAAAACGATGAAGTATTGATTTCTTACTTTTATGGGTTAAAATATTAGCGAAAAAAACTGGAGGCTGATCACCATTGCAAGGTTTTAGTACTTTAAATTTTTTAACCTCATATCGGTGAATGATATCATTCAGATAATCATCTAATGCACAATGAAATATATCTCATAATTTCTGCATTAAAATTAGCTTATTTTAAACTAGAGTTAAATAACGAATCTAAGCATATGAACTTATATAATTCAATTTCTACATAACACATAAGAAAGGTAATTTCATCTGACTAACCTCACCTAACAACTTATCTGAGAAGAAGAAAAAATTGCCTTTAAGTAAAAACGAAATGCTTATTTAATATTGACACTTTCCTCCAAAGATCCACATTGGTATATGTGTTCAAAGCAAAATTTCTAAATAAGTCTCAAGGAATAACATATTCTGTTTGAAATTAGAATTGTACTTCTTCTATTTAGATAAAGTTGATTTGAATAGAAAGGTGCATTATTTTTCTATCGTGAAGGTAATGTTCTTCTGGTATTAAAACAAAAACTTTAAACATAAATAGAAAACATAAACATGCAAAAGGCTAAAATGTGATAAATATTTGAGTAGCATAATTTATATTAGGTTACCAAACGAACGAGTTATTAGTCGTACTTAGTATCTAGGAAAATAAATATTTCTTTTATGATACGTAAACTTAAAGTTATTTAAGCTTCGATAGGTTCTTATGTAAATAATACAAGTACCATTTGGTTTTTTTCTATTAGAATGTATGTATTGAGCCTTTATTTGTTTCCACTTATCCTTTGGTGACTGAATTTCAGTTGAATTAAACTAACTTCTGCGTGATTGAGGAACACGGTAAAGTGACGATGTCAAGATATGAACGAGTGCTTCCTTGTAAAAGACTTTCTTAAACTCAACTCAAGATTATTGGATAGTGCAAAGCTTTTAACGTACATAGGTTCCTCAACATTATGGTCTTTAGTTAAATCAGGCAAACCGCTCCTAATACGTTCTCGTTAAATCTGTGGAATCAAAAGTCTTGTGGTGGGTCATTGAGCAGTTACTATAAGTGTAATGTTCTGGAGAAAATATCCCCAATATCAAATTCAAAATCAAAACTAAGGGCGAGGAACCTCTGGTGGTGCCATCTATTGGAGGAGTTTTATAGCAAAGTCTTACAATCACATTCGTGGTTGCTCCAATTAAGTGAAAAACGCACCCTTCTGCCTGAAATTCGTATGCATCATCTAAAGAGCTTGGCTTGCCCAAGTGTCATACGTAACAACTACAACACCTTGGTCACGAGAAATGGGTCATTCCCTAGCAGACTATGGGAGCCCAATATTGCCAAAATATACATTAATTAGTATTAAATAATAACGTCATTACGGTATTTAAAAAATAACAAAAAATTACATAGCTATTTCAGTTTGCTTAATCATGAATTAAAATAACAAAATTAAAAAAAAAAATTGGGTTTAATAATCCACATTTAAGTTCACTTATTAATTTAAATTAAATATTTTCCATTATATAGACTAAAAATAGCATGAATCTGTGTAATTCGGAGTCACTTTTATGTCTTGAGAAACTCTTCACTTCCAAAATTACTATATTTCCATTATACCGCCGCTTATGAAACATCATGTTTATTTACGGAGAAGCGAAAATAATCGAAAGTAGATATGATGATTTTTTTGGCTCAAAATATAATTTTAAGTATAACATGTACTAA